>CM069867.1:53041444-54241444 GCA_036172795.1 Pelodytes ibericus
CGACGGCAACATTGTGAAGTATCCAGAAATGACTTTTAATTGCTGACGATAAGGAGCTATGATACCAATGTCCGAAGGCTTGCAGCCTGCCTGCTCAATAAAAGGATCAATCAGCAGAAGATTATGACATGCCTTCAAATATCTTTATGTTTAGGAAGTACTCCTGATTTCAGCAGGAGCTGTTTGTACACAATGGGGTTATTTATAAAACTCAGTATGGGACAACGTATTTACCACTGAGGTCAACAGACTGTTTCTGCTCTTTAGACAATCTTTAGAACTTTAATCTGGAATTTTCTATTATAAATGATCCCGATTAAATGAAAATATATTGATACAAGTAACACTTAATCACAGAAAGCACCTAGAAGACATTCCTGCTTCAAATGGTTTGATCAATGCACCGTAATCTTCACTGGTGAAGAAATCCTAATTATCAGGATCTAACCCTAGTATTCAGCAGTTAATAAACGTATATCACACATACCTTCAGCAATAAAGAGGTCAGATGGTAAACCAGCTTAGCTTCAATCCAGTTACTGACACCGCCTTTTTCTTCTGTTTCCAGGGCCGGTATCTAGAATATTACAATTTCTTGTATTTCAATACACAAATCATTTACATTAAGTATAACGCTTGATTAAACGTATTGTCTATAGGCCCTCACCTTACACTATAAATATACAGAGGAAAATATTTCTACATTGTTAAAGCATAATTTCAAGAAAATTACTGCCGACTCTTTTATATTAATGTATTGCACCATTTTACATCAATGTGTGTTTATAGAATGTCAATATATGCAGGGGTTGGTAGAGAAAGTAAAGGGGGTTTACAAACTGGAAGATACATAGGAGAGAGAGAGTGGGAGACATGATAGACAAAAGATCTCAGAGAAGGCATGAAAGAAAGACCATCCCAGAGACTGTACCAGGGGAGGGGAGGAGTTTGTGAGAGCTATTTAGGATAAATAGACACTTATTGTGTGTTCGAGTTGGTTGAGTTGTAAAAGATGAAAAGGCGAGTTTTGAGGGGCTGTTCAAACATTAAGAAGGAGGGAGCTGGAGATTATGCAAGTGATTTCCAGAGATATGATGCAACTTGAGAGGCGAGTAAAAGACATGAGTAGGAAAAGGTGATGATGGAGAAAGAGAGCTATGTGGGGAACTTAAAAGCTTTGCAGGGGTGGGTCATTCATTTGCATAGGTTTCCACTAGGTGATGCAAACATATAACAAACATGAACAGATACAGTAAATCTTTAAATGGAAGATCTAGTCTGTCCCAGGCATATGCACAATGATGATCACTGTAACACAGATATGTCAAACGTTCCTTGGCTTAAAATTTGCCAAAATGCAATATAAAATATTATTTTGAGGAGCTAAAGTAATAAATGCAGAAAACACCCTGTGAATGTAGCTCCCAGTCTAAGTGCTGTTCAGTGTCTGCCCTTTTATTTTCTAAACCATTGTAAACTCATTTCCAGGCACAAATCAGACGTAGTATATGAAGTGGCAGCCTTACATAACCAGATCTTAATTAATTAACTGCCCAATGTGTGATTCTTACCATATTAGAATCAAAAGTATTTTAATAAATACACTCATACAACAACCTTTTCCTTTTTCTGATATCTACCTTCTCTGTATTGAGAAAGCACACCGGATTACTTGGCTCCAGTGCATCTTTTATCCATGACGTTTCTCCAGTCTCTTTAAAATCCAGCTCCAGCTTTAAAGATGCAAAATTGGGTAGTTGAATTGTACCAGCAGCTACACGCTCAGAAGAGCATTCTAGCCGGCCTTCATATACCAATGTATTGCTCAGCTCCATGATTTTCCTGAATTTGAAACAAATAAAACCATGTATATTACCTCCGGCAGCACTTCAATTAGTTCTAATAATTACGCTTCAATCACAACGCTTACCGATTCATGCGACATTGCACTACGCTTACCTAGTCATGCGCTATATTGCACTACGCTTACCTATTCATGCGATATTGCACTGCGCTTACCCATTCATGCGTTATTGCCTACCGCTTACCGGTTCATGAGATATTGCACTGCACTTACCTAGTCATGCGATATTGCACTACGCTTACCTATTCATGCGATATTGCACTGCGCTTACCTATTCATGCGATATTGCAATACGCTTACCTATTCATGCGATATTGCAATACGCTTACCTATTCATGCGATATTGCACTACCCTTACCTATTCATGCGATATTGCACTACGCTTACCTATTCATGCGATATTGCACTACGCTTACCTATTCATGCGATATTGCACTACCCTTACCTATTCATGCGATATTGCACAATGCTTACCTATTCATACGATAATGCACTACCCTTACCTATTCATGCGATATTGCACTGTCAGCTCCACTACGCTTACCTATTCATGCGATATTGCACTGTCAGCTCCACTACAGCTTCCTGATTCTTCTCCAGCCTTTTAAACAAACTCTCACTCATTCCGAGCTCCCTGTTATGGGTAAATCAGACACTACAAAAAACTGTAGTACAACACACAAAGATGTAGAATTTAAAAAAAAATGCACAAATCTCTGTTGATTTACAAAGGTCAATTTACAGCAGTTCTGTTAGAGGTAAAAGTGTTTAACTACTCCCCCAGTCAACTTATAGTTACTTCCACTGGATACTGGAGAATGAATACTGTACAAGAGTAGAGGTCTATGCATGCTCAGTCAGTGACACTCCCCCTCCCACGCCACGCGTTGCCACTGGCAGAAGTTGGGAGGTATGCCATTAGCAAGTAGCAATGCCAGTTAACCAACTGTTATGTATTTTCCGGTAATGATTAAAAGTAGACACATGGGTGAATTCCATATGGAAGCACACAGCCTCCAAAATAAAGGCTGTGCTTTCATCAAGTCGCTATTTCAAGTTTGACAGTGGTGACCCCTTATTACCTTGCCTCGGAACTCTGGACCAGTGGTGGAAGCTGTTGATGGTCTCCCACTAAAACAAATCTGTTAGCAAAGAATAAGGGTCCTAGGCAAATTGGTTGACTGATCTGTGAGGCTTCATCCACAATGCAGAAGTCAAATCGTCTTTGAGTGAAGATTGGATGGTTGATGCCCATACATGTTGTCGCAACCACCGGCTAAAAATAGCACATATAGATAAAAATGTATTACAAGATGGGACAAGTACAGGGTTACTCTAAGCTGGGTGGATCTAGTGGCACACCCCATGAACTTTGATTGTGGTTATTTAAGTATAGTGATAAAAGCCTTATGGTTTGATGTACATGTATGAAGTTCTCCACAGTTCTAATCAAGCAAAAGCAAGAAACTTCCAATCTCAGTCATTTACTGAATCCACACAATTCAAATACAGCCCGTACCGCGGTGAGTACGGCTCCTATAGTGAAATGTGTTGGAGGTGTCCAGACGTCTATAAAATAAAAGATGCACTAGCTGCGAGCCTGGATCCAAGTCAATCAGGGACAGAATATTCCTTACGGATTTTATCAACATAAGAGCTGTAAAGAAGCCTTGTCCGAAGAGGACGTGCATACCTGACTGTTGTAGAGTTCTTGTAAGCTGCTTAACGATTTTATTGACTTGGCTTTACAGATTTCTTCTTCGCCAAACTTCTGAACATCTTGGTGAATTTTCTGTGTCCGTCCCAAACGCAAGAAACCAACTTCGAACCTTTTTAACTTTAGCAGAATATTATCTACTGCAGAGTGGGTGTAACTGGTCAGCAATACCGTGAAGCCACAAACATATAGGATCCGAACCTAGAAACAAATAGCACAACATGTCTATGGTTGATTCATGTCACAAACAACTTACATCTGAAATTGTGAGTTAGATTTTATATTGCCAGTGATAAGACCTTAAAACTATTTAACCTCCTTTTTTTTTTCCTTCAGTGAATTGCTATTCTCAGCTTACTGAAGAACCAAAACCCCCAAAAATGGGGGAACAGTGTTTTACATTTGGGTTTGATAACACGGTACAATGTCTCCAAATAAACATGGCCTTTCCATTTAGAGGCCAGGGTAAGAAACAAACTCAAGGGAGCAGGTCTCTCCTCCTATTATAGTTTGCCAAGGACATGTTGCACCATTATACTGCCATAGTAAATTCGGTATAGTCCTTTAGTACTGCCAATTTTGAAAAAGAATAACAGCTCCACAATACATCCTGGAAATGCTCCTTCTGTAATCCTGTCTGTGCCTTACATGTAATACTCTATATTTACCCCACGCATTTCATAATCTTACTAGAGTGCAGATTGTAGTAGTTTTCCCTGTTCCAGGCATGCCAACAATAAGAGTATAATCTTTAGACAGCAGAACACGCTTCATTGCTTGCTTCTGAGGCTTGTTAAGGCCTGAAATAGATTTAAAAAAAAAAAAATCAAAACAGACACCTAGATATTATTTTCTTCTGGTTTCCCCATTTTGCAGTTACTAAATTAAGTCTACGATTTAATACATCCACAAGAGAGATTGTGAAGAGGAATGTGAAGGAAAACATACAGGTTTTACAGAAGAGAGTGTGTGGTATGAACAGCCTGTAAATGATCCATCAGGTTGTGAAAACAAACCCCTTATAATAATTGTGTCTATGTCTTGTGCGCATATAAAACTTTTTTCTTTTTATTTAAATGAGACTGGGAGCCACTCCAAGTGTTTGCCCAGGGCATTAGGGCCCTGAATTTTAACATTAAGTACTAAATACATATATTTTATTGCAACAATGCCATGTATGCAGTTACTGGATGATACTGATTATGCACTATGGGGGTTATATATAAAAATGTAAAAAAAAACTCCCGGACAAAGGGACCTCCGCCAACAGCAATTATTCAAACATAGGCTGTACTGGTGCAACAAGCACCTACACAACCTAAACCTATGCAAAATGTGTCTGCTTTATACATTGGCGGTCACACTGATTTCCCACCTTGCACCATATCTAGGCACACTCTCAATAGGGTGAGAACCTATCCCCACCGACTAAAAAGTAAGCGCACAAAGTACTCTACCTTACTAATGTGTTGGAGGAGGTGCAATTAAACCTCCTCCAAATTAATCTCTGCACAGCAAGCTGCAACCAGACAAAGAGGACCCAACAACCTCAACTATGTGCAAGCAGGGAAAAGAATAATGCAGGTGTACTAAGCTTGTTGCAGGCTCAAATAATATACACATGTAAATGAGGCCTCCCAAACTGGTGTGAATGTGTTTACCATACACTGTAATTGGCTATACAGTGTTTACCAAAATACAGCCCCTCATTTACACATGTATATTATTTGAGCCTGCGACAAGCTTAGTGCACCAGCATTTTTCTTTTCCCTGCTTGCACCATTTACCTAAGCAATGGAGGGGTCAAACAGATACCTTTCAAAATGTTAGCAACTCTGTCCTTGGCATTGTGTGGGAGAACAGAGCTTAAATGCTGAACGAAGCAGGGCCGGGCGAAGTCAATGATCAAATCTCTCAGTTTCTCACTAGTGGGGGGATGGGGGGGGAAAAGAGATTTTTCAAGTTAATTTTTTTTAATTCAAGTCATTAAATAACAAATAATGGACTTATATTCAAGGTTCAATCTCAAGAGTAATACAAAATGTATTTTACTTTTTCGACTGCTTTGTAAGGAATCGTATGGACTGAATATCCTGAGCCCATTTGCCCCTTCTTCTTTGACCAGTCATTGCATTAGTTTTCTACACCACCACACTGATTTTACTCAGCATCATTATTCCTCCCAAGGATCACAGGAATGGAACTCTACTATTTGGTGCAATGACATGTACAACAGGCAGCGCTCCTCTCCTATGTTGGGACCCACTGTCCATCCGCTGATATCAGTGCCGCTTGCGGGTCCTTGACAGGTCATGTGATTCCCCACCAAAATCTGTCAAGCCTGTTTTGTAGCAGGAATGCAGCAATGAATTCATCCCCAATCAAAAATCCCTTTGTCAATAGGTCAATATACCTAAATACAGAATGCACCGGTAATCATGGTTCTGTGTTTGTATTTTAATATTTTGTATTTGTAATATTATTTTATACTCTATTGTAACAATGCAATGTCTGTGGACCCAGGACATACTTAAAGAAAAAAGAAATCTCAAGGAGGTAAAAAAAAAAATGACATTGGAAGATTAGTTATCGTCCACATCAATAGTCCTCGGCTTTGAAGTCTCCAAGAACAGAATGGTGAGGACAGTAATTCTGTGTGAATACTTGGAACACTAGGATTCACACATACCTTGCAGCAGAATTTTCCATCAGTTTTGACAGATTTCCAAGGTGGGCATCCAAGCCTCCTCCTCCTTCTTCGTGGTCCAGCCTAAATAATGTATTTTCAGGGAGCTTGGCTAAATTCCTACAGTAACAAAATAGAACCACAAAGGAGATGTAAAAATGAATACTTGACAAATAAGCATCCAGACGGATATTGGGCTCCCGAAGTTCATTAATCAATCAGTCTGCCCCCTAATAGTGATTTACAAAGAAAGAGGGCTTTATTTGTATTCTTTCATTAAAGCATTTCTATTTAAAATGAAGACACTTGATGTAATCTTTCAGTTAAACAGTTGTCCTTTAATGGTACTCATTAATTGAAGTTGAGGGCTGCAGGGATTTGAGCCTAGAGCCCTTCACTGCAGTGATAGTCTTTATCAGCTGAGCGATCTCACGTTACCTGTCCAAGATGCACGTGATTCTACTGTTGCCGACGTCTTTGATGTAGCCAGTGCACAGTGCAAGAAGCTGACTTTCTTCGCCACTGACTACAACTCTGTCACCTGGCATCAGGTTTGTTCCAGGAATGTCACCACTTTTGCGTTCAAAGCAATGTAAGTATTGGCCATCGCTGATGGAGTGCACAGTGCCAGCTCGTAATAGATTTCCAACACACTGTCCATCTTTTTCTCTAAAAACAAAAATAAAAGACATAAAACAGGGCTTGACAAATTGAATTTAATTTTAGGAGCCAGACAATCACGAAAACATAAAAACTATTCATAAACACACACGCCTACTTCACATATATACAAACACACCTACTTTACATATACACATTTATACAAACACCTCACACCCACAGTCTTTTCTTGTTTTCTTCTTAACGTGTCCCCTCTCCCTGCTGCTTTACCTCATTGCAGGGGAGGGGGACATTCGTGTTGTAGCTGATCTCTGTTGGTCGGCCTGCTGAGTGCCAGGATGTCACGGGACGACACCCGGCACTCAGACACGCGTTGCACGAGGGGGCGGAGCTTGCAGTCTGTGCACAGACTTTACCCCCTTGTGCTGCAAATTTTTTTTTTACAAAAATCGGATGGCAGCGGCAAGGGGACCATGAGGCTGACTGCACCCAGGTCTAATTTCCTAGTCGCCATGGCGACCTGGCGCCTTGGGGTTTGTCAAGCCCTGACATAAAAAACAAAAATCAATTAAGAGCCAGATTTATTAAGGCAAAAAAGGTGCTATTTCAAAAAAGTGCTAAATTTGAAGCAAACTGCTAAGGAATTACATTGGTTTCCATAGTTATTACTACTATTTTAGCACTTTTTCCTGAAATAAACCACCTTATGAACACAAGGCTGGAGTGATCATAAATCCATTTCTTTTGTCTGGGTTTTAAGTGGCTTTATATATGTTCATTGGTGTATGGGGCAATGAACTTGCACCTTTCAATCATTTCTTAAAAGTAGAAGGTTTAAACGTTTCATTTGTGCTTATGTGTAAGAAGGACAAATGAAACAAAAAAGGTTTAGTGCTCCTTTAATTTACCATTCAAATCAAGGTCAGTCATCACAGAAAAACAGACTTCAGGCATATAATACAAGTCCGGCCACATACCGTTCAGAGGAAGACATCAGCCAGATATTTCTACGTCCCATTTTAGATTCCTTTATATTTGCCTCTAAGGAGCACATCAGGCACCAGAGACTAAAGTACTGGAGATGAGATTCTTTTAGATGTTCCGTCTCCTTCTCAATAACTGGGATCATGTCAGAGGGGACATAGCAATTTTCACTTGGTTGTTCTACTGACCTATTGAAAAATGTTAGTAAAGTCAAAATGATCTTAGTTTTGTCTTCAATTGCCTTTTAAATGTTCTCTTTATTTAACCCATTAAGGATCAACATCATGCAATCACAGCCTGGTTCTAAAGGACCTTATACCAGTATGGAACGCTCTGCTCATTTAACATCAGTTGCTTTATACAGTTTGTGATTACTACGCACACCTTCAAACATTTACTATTGTGTCATCAGTATGTTCTGAAATGCATGTTACACAGGGTACTCCTGAGAAAGCAAGTCTATCCTAGAGATGCATGGAGCTATCCATTTTGTCAGAGAGGCTAGCACATACACCGAATAACCCTGTATATCTCTGTGAAGCGGCACTAGGACACACAGTCCATGTACTCCAGACACGGCAGCACACAAACCTGCATGCTCGCGGACTTAGCGCCTGGCATCATTATTTTCAAAGAGCTAGAACTGTGCAATTCTTTTTAAATACTATTTTTGCTAGAGTAGCCCTTTGTTATTGCTAGTTGCCACTCCGGAGCAGGTACATTTACAGCTAAATTAAAATATATTCCTGCACAGGGATGTTTGACAGAGTCCCAGTGGCTGTTGCTTGGCTATGTATTTTACCTGCTGTAGAGGGCACAATTCCGCACCTGCGAACAAAACTTGCAGGCTTGCCGATCAGCAATTATTGGAGGCAGAGAAGCGAGGTTGAGTTCTTTACTGCCATTATCGGATTTATGCACAACGTTCGTCAAGTAAAATGATAAGCCATTCCTAATTTTCAAGAGCTCTGTAAAATAAACGCACGTTAATCTGGGTATGAAAGTATTTGGCCAGACAAATTACAGAAAGCTCTATCGTTTTCCTATTTACATTCTGTATTTATTGCCATCATGAAGAACTCTTAGAGGAACATTTAACATTGGGCTTAAAGGGGCAGCTCCCTCTAGCTTATTAAGATTGTTGGAAATGTTTTCACTATACATGGAAAATACTGATTTGTACTTTAAAACAAATTACAGTTCTCTTGTTTTATATTGAAAGTAATTTCACAGGGGGCCTCTAAGGTGACATTCGTTAGAGGAAGAAGACAGGAGACCTACTGGCTTTGTCTACAGCAGTGTTCATGCTTCCCTCAATAGCCATTAATGTGGAATCAGCTCCTCTCTATTGAGCTACGCTGATTCAAGTGTTTAGAATGCAAGGGGTGTGGTTTCAGTCCACATTCTGGCCTGTAATGCTACACAAGAATGGCGGCTTGCGGAGATGGGCAGGATTATTATTATAGAAACAGCAATAACTATTTCAGTTATTATTAGCTGGAAAACTATGCCGACAGATGTGTTTTTCGTTACTTTACATGATGCTGAATTTATCTAAAGACACAGTTTGTGGAATAGCCCCTTTAAGCATATCTTGAAAGACAAAGGATTGTTGTCCAAGTCAATGTAAACAGAATATAGGCAACAGCTATTTATACTATGAATAAAATGGAGTGCGGGTACATGTGGCACTACCAGTCTAAACTGATTAAACACAGAGGTAAACATTTCATTATATCCCCAGTTTCATATAATTGCTCAAAAAAACTATTTCACAGTGATCTAGACTATGCTTAAATCTGAATTACACATTGCACACAACTTCACTGACACCTTGTGGCTGACTTAGAAAATACTAATATGTAGCCATCCAAAAAAATGCTTTCGATCAAACTGTTCAGAAAACCAAAGTGAATCAAAATAATTTAACATGTTAACTCACACTGATTGCCATCAGGAAAAAGAGTATTTAAAGAGATTTAAAGGGACAATGGACAAACTGCATAAAGCCCCCGAAATTCCTTTCTAAAGCTCCCGATTGTCCTCAAACTGAATCAAATTATATTATAAATGAAATACTATGTAATCAGTGAGGAGCTCATTTCATTTCTTATGCAAGTTTTGTTTTCAATAATTTTTACAATTTTATAAAAGTACATAAACAGCACTTTGATTTTTGCCCCATTTCTTCTTTCTGTAAATGTTGTTCATGTTTTGTAGACTTTAAAAAGAGTCTGGAAAGTAATACTCCAATGATGTGGACAACATATGTAATACTTCATATCTGACTACTTTCCTTTGTTCATAAGCATGGTATACAAGTTTTACTAGCAAACTAAGAAAGAACCCAACTTATTGATTTAACTTTTTTAAAGCAGATTTTACCATTCATGGTTGGGGGTTTGTTTAACCACTTTAATACCTCTGTGCTTTAAAATAACGTTTCCCCTATTTTGGAATAATCCCAAAATTGGAACTCTTACTACAAATGGCCATCCTCTCGAATAAAACAGACTCTACCTCTCCTATCTAGATGGTTCCCAGGGACAGAGTACATGGTTCCAGTCTTTAGATATAAGAGTAGACCAGCTTCTGGATCTTCTCTTCTTTGCTGACTCAACAGAGTATACAGAATAACCTGCAAAATAAGTAACATTTTGCTACATGCCCATGAAAAGCAGAACAGATAAATGGTTATTGAACAGAACACAAGAAGTACAACAATTACCAAGAACTGTAACCTTTTTTTGGTTGGGCAAAAACAAAAAGGTTTGTTTAATAATAAAAAATAAAATGACATAAAACTAGGCTCAGAGAGCAAATCATTTGTAAGTACTAGCTGAGAAGGCCAATCTGGAGATTATAAGTTTTAACTGGCAACTGCACTACAGAATAGGCCTCCTTTGGACGTGGACCCCCTGAAGTGAAGGGGCTTCTGTTAAGCCACTGTTCTTCTGACGACATAAAATAAAACAAAGTACCCATTTAATTCTCAACAGGCCCGCCCTGTGCTCGAGAGAGGATTACACATTGCTTGTAACGTTAGCCATTACATGGAGAACGTTATTGGTTTTGTTTTCGCTTCTGTATACAGTAATGTCTGTACACGTACCCTTGCATGACTACAGATGACTCAAACAAGCCAATGATTGACACTTGTTAGGGACGAGGAATGTACAAGCAGTGGGCCAATTCTGCGTCCTGCTGCTCATTGTAAAATAAATAGCGGACTGGCAGCTGTGAGCTACTGATTACTAACAATTTAGTTTTGGAGGACAAGAAATCAATAACAAAGCTTTCCATCCCCGACTCTTCACAAACTCAATTAGGAGTAAATGATCACAGCGGTGGTTCTTACAGAGCGAGCCTGAGAATTGGTACTCGCGTGGGCGGCTGACAACTGGCGGCTAGAAACGGCTCATTTCCTGCAGGTCTCAGTTCAGAAAGAAATAGGGCAGAATTGCTGTAGATAAAAACCGGTCAAAAATGATTGTATTTCGTAATGAATTTCAATGGCAATAATCCGGTCATATCGAGACTGGCAGGAGCCTGTGCTGAACCAATAAGATTCAGTGAGAATGTAGGTCATGTAGCACTGATGTACAGTAAAACAAAATGGTAGAAAATGGAGCTAGTAAGTGCAGTCTTTACACATAGTACTCTAAAAGGGATACACCTGCTGCGTTCCAGTGTTTTTGAAGAGTTAACCATATGCTGGTAAGATGCCAGTGTTCATCTCACCTCAACTCATCTTTTACTGAACTGACCCTATAAATTACAACTTGGATCCAACTGTGGCGCTCCAGCTGCTGCTGAACTACAAATCCCCACACTAGTTTTCTAGTATGGCAGAGAATTATGGTATAAATTAAAGTAGCCACAGCGCTTGGAAATATAGCATTATGAGGAAGGCCATATGTGAGGCTTGAAGCTAGTGCATCCTTCTGTGAATGGGTATCTCCAGATATCATTAATAAGATCAGGAGTGGTCTCTACTCTAGCAGGTGAAGATACACAATGATTACACTCACCTGACTCCTGTGCTCTATTGAGTTGGACTCTTTGCCCGTTTTAAGCTCCAGAGGCACAATCTTAAAACCCGTTTTGGACTTCTGATGGATTTTAACTTTGGCAGTCACATCAATTTTACCCTTTAAGCCAAATCTGGGTGACCATATATTTTCCTCGATGTCTAAAAATTCTGTCACTTGAGTAGCATTTGCCAGACTTTTTGGTTCTTCTGTCAAGGATCTAAATGAAAACCATAAATGGATGATCAGAGAGTAGAGGATTAGAGCATGTGTTACGGTCAGTGATAGATAGGCAAGTAAATAACAAGGATTCAAAACACTAGGGGCATGATTAATCCAACAGTCAAAAAGTAACTAATGCCCAAAAATAAAATAATACCATGATCATCTCCTTCATATATCACTGATCAAAGTTATAACATGGCCTATGGGTTCTCACCATTGTTATCTCCTCTAACCACTCACGATGACACGCTATGACTGAGGATCCTGTCTTTATAGCGGACACGGTCATACACCTTATGGCACCAGCTTTTTTCTTCTGTCCTTCCTAGCAATGTGGGGTTGATGCATTATATTTATCATTTAAAAGATAAATATAAAAAAAATGTTTTTAAAAAAAACATTGTTTGGGGTAATCCTTTTAAAACACAGTGTAGATGCTAGCAAGAGTACACTAAATATTGTTGGGAAGTCGAAACTCTTTCATAAATATTTAAGTTCAATTTAACCACTAACACAGGTATCCATTTTATTTCTAGTAAAAAAAAAAAGAAGAAAAAAGGAGGGGTTTAGGGCAGGAACCAGAGAACACTTACGGTTTACTTCGCACTTGATCCCGAATGGTGGGAGGGGCCATACAGTCACTGGCCCACTTAGAAAATGATGGCAAATATTCCTGAATTTCTGCCATTATGTCAGCTTGATTTAAATTTAACTGGTACCTGGATATAAAAAAATTTAAAAAATGATGTAACTGGCATGTTACGGTGCATTATAATTATAATTATTGGTTCTTCCTGGGAAACAGAGCACTTTGCCTGTACAAAATATATGCTGCAATAATTACATGGAGTCTACGGACTAAAAGCTGAATGGACAGGTGATCTGCAAAGATCAGGCTGTAATAGCAGAACTGGAAAAAGTATCTTTCCAACTCTGCTGTTACTTATAGATATATAGTGATTTATAGTGAAACAGTGGTGCTCCAATTAATATTAATTTCTACAGCAAAACCACTCCAGTCCACATACTTTATAATACACGAATAAATAGTGATTGTGATTTTAAAAAATGGTGTGAAAAATAAATTGTTATGACCCAACGTTTACGCTAAAATTAAGTGCCCTCCAAAAAGGTGTCCATGGCCTCTATTGAGGACTAGAAACAGAAAAGCAACACAGACCATAATATGGTGCAGTAAACGTGAATCCATAAGGTATAGATGCAGCATACATTTGGACTCAAAAACTGGTAGAGCAGGTGCAAACACTGATTGCTAGGGCAGTAACCGTACAATGCAAAATAAAAGCTTAAATCTGTGATGCCACTTACATTTCTTTCAAATATTTGGGGCCATGAACTGTGTGGAGGGCAAGATCTTGCAATACTTCATGGGTAAACCCACAGGTGGTAGCTCTTTGGAAGATATCATGCAACATTGTACCAATCAGCATTTGGCGTGATCCTTTTTCACAGACCTAGATAAAGCAAAGCACTGGTAATTTGTGTTGGCATATGGATCTGTGCATATGTGTATTTGTATATAATTATATATATATATATATATATATATATATATATATATATATATATATATACTGTATTTGCATATGTAATACATACATTAATATATGGATGTGTAGGTGATGGAGATAAAAGATGAGGGACATAAACAGAGGGGAGGGAGGGAGCTCCTTTATTTGGTGAGTTGTAATTAACATTAAAGAAAAAGAAGAAGATGTTCCTTCTTGGGATTGTAAGATATCAGATGGGGGTAAAAGAGGAGGGGTTATAAAATATCTGCCTTAATGAAGGTAAGGTGTTAAAGGTGATTCAAGTCATTTACTTGGAAAGGTGGGACAGAGGGGCTGAACATTTTAAACACAATGCAGAGTGATGAAGCTATACCTATAACACAACACACTAATTTATACAACAATTTACACTTTGAACAGTCTTATTTCTATTGAGAGAACAAGCCGATGGAAAATCTAAGTGAGGGAGCTATAAAGCTTATTGCTTGTTGAGGAGCCCAATATGTGGGACAATGAGACCCTTAAAGTTAAAATGTTGGAATTTTAAAAATATATAGTCTTCCTAGACATTGTAAAAACTGTGGATAAAATGGAGAGACCATAGGAATAGAGGCCAATAGATCCAGGAGGCTCCAATAACAAGAGGCGAATAAATACTGACTTCAAGCTCAAAAATTTGCTGTGATTTATTCAAAGTATTTATGTGATATGTGTATTTACATAGAGAATTAAAAATATATATTTTTAAATACATATATTACTTCTAAAATTGATAAAGTGGTCCATAAAAGGCACTCATTGAGAATTATTGGATATAAACATTTTTTAGTGGGGATTATATAATATAAATATTTTATGGATTGTCCCTTATTATTTTCAAAGTCTAACATATTGCTGTATTATGCAGGACACCCATTTTTTATAATATTTCGATTATTTAAGTAATTTTAATACATTACATTTTTAAAAAATATATATATTTGTATGATTTGTATATTTTATATTTACATCCTATTTAGGGTTTTTATAGGTCTTTTTAGTAGATTAGAGTGATTAATTAATTCAATTGCAATGAGCATGAATGCTTTATACGGTAAGTCATCATAGAACTATCAACACTATACCCCGACTTCAACGGACAAAAACACTTTGGGCTTGTGCTTTATACTCTCTTGGCCATAGTTGTGAGTGGGACATCAATCCCGAACGTTTCTGTAGAATCCGATGCACACAAATCTACTGCGGATGACTAACCAACGGGACACGGGAGTTTGTCCATTTGTATTGCTGTAAATAAAGCGAAGGTCTTAGGCGAAATTTTGGGGTATAAGGCGCTTCAAGTGTGGATGGTCCTTAAACATGGCCACATTGCTTCTTGTGAGCATGACTCTCACTGATAGGAGATAAGTTTGTGAGTTTATTTTGAACAGCTTTAACTTGGATCTTTACATTACTTCTATATAGTCTTCACAGATGCTATACGATACACAGAATGTTTTCTGGATACTGTAAAATATATTACACGTTCTGTATGCGTTTACATGAAGAGTTGTTTTTTTTTATATTTGTCTATACACTGTGTGCGCTTTTGAACTTATAACCTGGGAAAACTATACATCACAATACATGAAGAAAATTATTTGTACATTCAAAATAAAAAAAAAAAAACACTACTTACCCTGAATTTCTCACTTAATACTGATCTACGCAAACACCGTATAGCGTTTGCTATAGTGGTGCCAGATACTAACAGGTCAGGGCTTAAAATAAGGTATCCAGAATCTCTGCTTATAATCCATGTATTATCAAGCGTACAGCTACCCTCCAAGTGAATTATATCACCCGGATTAATTGGAAGAGTTACCCTATGGTTTGAGAAAAATAATTATTATTACTGACAAAAAATTCCATTGAAACTGTAATTCATTATTTTATTCCCCACATACAATAAATGGATGTTATTGAGCTACCGACGATAATAAATAATAAATCATACAGAGGGATAGAACAGTGACCCCAATCAGTGTGCGGTGTAATATCAAACTATTGCTTAAATATTCCGTTTGAATCTGTGCGTGCACCAGGATAATGTGTGATAATAAGGTGATAAAAGTTTGAGGAGCATTAGTGAAATATTTCAAGGAATCACCTTTATTATGCACATGTCATCTCTACCAATTTACTATATAACAGAGCACTTTAAATAACATGTGTTGTAGATATTCCTGTGGAATCATGAAAAAAAAGAGCCAACTTTTCATGGTTTACATATGGTTTATAGGAGCATGAGACAGGCATTTGAGCGGTAAACTTGCTTTGCTTCACTAGGGTTTATGGATTTAAACGTGAACTTTGGTGACCTAATAAAAGTGCAAAAATCAGACATTATAGCCGACTTGGAATACCCTCCAATGTGCTTACCGTTCCAATTCGATTAATATTGACTGATTTTTGCAGTTTACTTATCAGTTTACCCTATTACCCTTCCAAAAAAAAAAAAAAAAGGTGTCTGAAAGAGGAAAAGAAAGCAAAGAAAACCAAAAATCCATGGAAGAGGGAGTGGGTGGAAATTCATCCCTTGGATGGCGTAATATGTATAGTACTTGCAGTTACCAATCATCCTTTAGAATGCAGAGTTCTACATCGTCCCCCTCCCGTGATGATGTAATAGTGAGGTGTTGCTCTTCCTCTCTACCCTTGTACACTTCCTTCACATGCAGAACGCAGTATCGGTTGTTGAGGCCTCTGCACAGTTTGGTGTGTGGGATAATCTTTTTAGGACATCTGTAAAGATAAAATATGGGGTATGTATAAAAAAAAAAATGAATTAATTTGCATTGAAGTTTATGAATAAGAAATGCTGCCCTTTGTCAAGATACCCTTACACTAACACCAGACACTATATATACTATAAAAACCTATTAATTACAACTACAAGCGGCTGGGTAATACACACGCGGGGACAAGAGGACAAGTACATTAGAGTGTCTGGTTTGAGAAACAGACACCTCACAGGTCTTCACCTGGCAGCTTCATTAAATAGCACCCGCAAAACACCAGTCTCAAAGTCAACAGTGAACCCTCTCCCAATGCACTCCTACTGTGGATCGTACCAAGACATGAGCTTCCACATTATCTATTCCACTTACATCTTTTTCTGCATTGGTGGGATCATTCTGCTTTAATCCCTTCGTGACCCATGACGGTCCTGGACCGTCATGGGGAAAAACTCCCTTAGTGACCGATGATGGTCCAGGACCATCATGCAGATCCGATCGCGGTATGACAGAGTGTGATTTAAATTACATGGCTAAGTGTCTCGATACCGAAACACTTCAGCCATGTCAGCTGAGGACCCCCCCCCCCCCCCGAAACATCCTGGCACTGTGCTGGAAGTCTCCCCAAGCCCATCCAGACCAATGTTTGTTTTTTTAAATAAAACAATATATATTTTTATTGTGCTAACTTTAACCCTTGGGTTAGGGTTAGAGATCATTAAAACTCTAATCCTAGCGTTAGAATTAGGGTTTGTACTAACTCTAACCCTAGGGATAAAGTTAGTGTGTCAAAATACCCCAAGTTGAATACCCTGGGATGTCTACACTTGTGTCCATGCGGGGGTGATTCAGCGATTCATGACAGATATCAGTGTTACAATGTCAGTAAAGCTAATTGTGGGGAAAAATGGTTTTCAAACAGCTATGTGCTACTTGTATCTATTACAGTATTATATAAAAATTTAAAAAAGCAAAAAAAAAAAAAAACATAAACATTGGATATTTCTAAACTCAGGACCAATATTAGAATCTGTTTTGCAGGGTTTTTTAAAATTTGCTTTTGTAGCTTAGTAAAAGATTTTACAAATAAAAGTCAGGAAAAGTGTTGTTTTTATACATTTTTCACCATATTTTTCTATTTTTTTTCACAATAATATAAAAGGATATGAACTAAATAATGGCATCAAAAGAAAGCGCTTCTTGTCCTGAAAAAAAACCCAACACATAATATGTGTTGGTAAAGAAAATTACAGCTAAACACAAACACCTTAGAAGTGTAAAAACAGACATGGTCATTAACGCACAACATTCCAAAAACAGTCTGGTCATGAAGGGGTTAATATTGTCACTGGATCTCTCCCTGGTTGCTTTTTGTTGTGCATATTGGGGCGCTCCTGGACTAACTGACTGAGATTCCAGACTTATTGCAAGGGGCATTTTTCTGCATTATTTATGTGTTATTTTCTTGTTGGAATGAGTGCAGTCTTGCTTTTCATTTTTCTTCGTACATATATATATATATTTTCTTTTTTTTTTTTTTTTCTCGCCCATTTTTTGTTGCTGGCTTCTTTTTTTTGCTGTTCATCGTTTTTTTTTTATTTTATTTTTCCTTTTACTGCTTTACCTCCCACCCTTTTTTTTTTTTTGCAGACCCACATTTTATTTATTTATTTGCTATTGATTACTACTGAATAGTACTGAATACTATTAGACTTTTTTGTTTTTTGTTATATCATTGTCTTTTGCCCCCTTTTGTTGCTTTTATTTTTCTATTTAACTTTCGCCTTTAATTCTGACACTTATAACAACCGATAAGAAAAATACATTTTTCAAATGAACCTTATGGCGTTCAGTCCTGCCTGTTTTTGATGTACTGCACCTTAGTGTGTTAAGTACCTGACAGTCCCACAGGGTAAATGATTGTGCCCAAAGTAACTGCTTGGTGAGCCAGCAAAGGCTTAAACTTTGAGAATCATAAGAAGTGCCAATTTTGTATTAAAAATAAAAACCCACAAAACACATTAAAAAAAAGTTCTCACTCTGGCAGAGTTATGGATGAACTATGCAACTACATCCCCAGGGATGGCTGTGCGTAGTGGGATATGTAGTCCATGGCAGCGTTAACCTCTACAATGCTGTGCCAGAGACTGGCGTCAGACAACAGTTTTCTGACTTTTTCGGAAGCCAGTTACCTCTCGGCGGGTTTCTCGTCCGGCTCAGTGAAGCTCCTTTCCATCATCATTTCCATCCATTCATCCTCACACTGAACTCCCGGGGTGGCCATGACTACTGGCAGTGAGCGTCACTGTCCCATCTCCCGCTGAAGCCGCACGGTATACACACAGCGCACGCTGACATTCAATATCCGCCCATTCATGGGGCCCGCGCGCTGGAACGACGGAGAGCTTCACAGTACAAACTTAACAGCGTGCAGGCGGAAGACATGAAGTTATCGGGAACTACTTTTATTTATTATCCGCTGGGAACAGACAGGCTATCTGTAAAAAAGAGGATACTTCTGCATCAGACAGCGGATAACCAGTAACTGGCGGATTATTGCAATAAGATTTCTTTAAAAAAAAATATTCTATATCTGAATCTGTCTACAATATGGATAGCATAAAACATTGTTATCAAGGTGTATTGCTTTATTTTTGGAGATGATTTCTCAAATCAAGTTTATATGAAATGCTTGTTGCAAGACTTTACTTTAAAGTGACTACCACCTGCATATTGGTTTTACTGAGCATGTAAAGCATAACAAATTATAGAAAATTATCTAAGCATTCTATTAACAAAACTGCACATAAATGCCTACATTTGGAGAAAATGTATTTTAAATGTCTGTGGAGTCTCCTGCTTATGACATTCCCCTTGCCACAGGTGATGTCATAAGTAGGAGACTCCAAAGACACATTTAAAACACTTTTTTCCCTCCCAATTTTGGCATTTGCTTGCAGTTTTGCTAACACAATGTTTAGATCATGTTCAATCATTTTTTTATGCTCTAGATGCACAGAAAATACATTCAGGTGATGCAGTCCCTTTAAAATGTGAGTGTGTGATGCATGCACCAAGAGTTGGCCCTGCAGTAATGCACTGGGGTTTGTTTTTTTTGAATGAAGTCTTAGACATATCTCTTCTAGCAATGAAAGCTCGCCAGGTTTTTTCCTGCACAACACAGTTATGTTAGTGAGATTACATTTTCTTCTCACCTTCAAGTGTCTTTCTAGTGAATTCCCAGAAAATTGCAGTCTTAGGTGTTGAAAGACCAAGTGACAACACATAAGGCTGTCATGGGGTCACTCCCATATTTTACGAACCTTGTTCAACATGTCTGGTTAGCCAATGAAATTTTATTGGCAACATGGTGTGAGCCAATCAGAATCAGAGAATTCTAGGTGTGGGCCCCCGACACAAATGTATGGGCTAAGCTTAGCACAATAAATCTCTTCTTTATTGCTCCAATGTGTTTAATGTCGAGTTCCATTTCTTATGATGCAGCTATATATACCCTATCACACGACAGTTGAGTAAGGAGTCCCACGGAAATGGCTGAGCTTTTTGGGAATTGGAGTCCACTACAGTGCCGACGGTTGCCTGTGTATGAACTATAGCACTGAGGCAGACATGAAATAAATACACAACCAATGGATTTTTTTTTATAGAAAGGTTTAATTGTCTTTGAAATGGAGAGATATAGTAAATTAATCATTATAAGTAGTACAATGCACAGAAGACAACAGGTGTTGAGATTTTAAAACTGCAATAATTAAAAGTCATTTTACAAATCTACAGACAAACTAAAAGATGGTCACACTGGCAGATTGCTTGAATGACCACAAATAATTGTTATAACATGTGACAATAGGGCCAATTCTTTAGAACTCAAAAGACAAGAGAACTATAAAAACCAGGCATTTATAGCGCAGCTGGAAATACAGGCAAGTTGAAGACTATCTGATATAACATAATAAATGTTAAGGTTAGATGGACATTTCATCTCACCAATTTAGCTATACATTATATTAGGTACAAACCTAGTGAGTTCACTTAGCCGAGGAACTTGCCCAGATTTATCCTTGCACAATGTATAGCTAAATTGTTTTCTAACACTTTTCTGTTGGTGTAGACTTATTTTTTTCAGGCTATACACAACACACGGTCTAATGGTTGCATTATATAGTTTGTTTGTTTTTTTAAATTTTATTTATTGCAACTGTGAAGATCTTAAATAATTCTCATGTCCGAAGTGGCTTATCTTGATGTAATGGAAATGCATAGATATTTATTGATAAGCCACTACAGACACGAGAGTTATTTAAGATTGTCACAGTTGCAATAAATACAAATTTAAAAAAAAAAACGTTATAATGCAACCATTACACTTAGTTTTGTGTAACGCCTGAAACAAATAAGTCTACACCGTGTTATAAACAAGCATGAACAGGGCTCACCAGGCTTCCAATACTACACAAACACACCATGCTCGACCCATGGCATAAGAAAGAGGTTGCGGTCGAAATATTGCCACTGGCAGATTAAACACCTCACTTTTTATTTGATGTGCCAAGCATTGTGGGTGTGAAGAAATGCGTAGTGACAGGAACATGTCTCAGGACAAGAAATATGGACCTGAAATATCCAAGAAAACAAAAAACTATTTAATAGTAGAGGTTACAAAATAATATACAGCTTGGCATTAAGACAGTGGAAACAAAAACTGCATTATCTGATTACATCCAAGAAGAACATAGCAACAGAACAAAGTGTTTGATCTAGTGACATAGCATTTTATATATAAAAGCCTCACCCGCTATATTGTCTGCCCTTCAACTTTAAGAAAAATAGAACAGAGTGCATTCAAGCGTCAAACACTGATGTCACTCAAAGGGGGTATTCACTAAAAGATGAGATGCACATTTAAGCTCATCAATTTAGCTATACATTGTGCAGGGTTAAACCTGGTTACTTACTCCTCTAAGTGAACTCACCAGGTTTGTACCTTTATAATGTGCAGCTAAGTTGGTGAGATGAAATGTTCATCTAACGTGCAACTCTCCATTTTGTAAATAGCCCCCAAAGTATACAGTCATTTTGTAAATTCTGACACTGGGGCTAGTGAACTTCAAAAACCAAGAAATAAAAGCCAAATCTTCAGCTTGTCTATATTTTCAACTGTGAATACCTGATTTTTGGCAGTCCACTTGTACTGAATAAGCCTGTCAGTCAGTTGTGTGTATGTGTACACTGTAATTTAATAGCATGTAGCATACCTGAGAATAACATAACTCTTATAAAAATGCATTATTTGTACATGTAAAGCTATAACATAGCATTAGGGCCCTAAAAACGTATTTGGTGCAGTTAAATAGTTTTGTGTTAGATTCAGACATCTGGTGAAGCGACGGTTTATTGTATCATTTAAATATGCTATATATACAGCGTGCATGGCTACCCGTGTTGGTGTGTTAGAGAAGCTTGCTCCCTGTATGATCAAAGGCAGGAAAGAATTAGACACAGTATTATCCAAGCTGCAAACATAGCCCTCTACTTTATACTGTTTCACCCCAATAATGTTTAATAGTGTTAGTAACCTATAAATAGCACAGCTTTGTAGAACGCTTTTTTTTAAAATTAGCTTTAAGGATCTGTGCCACTAAAGTCTCCGTCATTCAAAAATAAATCTAGAGAAAGATCTGGTTGTCGGCTCTGTTAAGTAACTTTACTCCATCATCTTCTTTAATTGGGATATTAGGAGAGTCAAAACTGTAATTTTAGTTTCATTCTTTTGTTCGCGTAACAGCTCGATTCGATGTTTGAGTACATCATATTGTAAGAAAAACACGATTGTTTTTCTTTTGATTATTCAAGAATTCTAATGCAAATCTCCCATAGATTGCATCCAAATATAAAATGATCGCATACCTGCCAACAGTCCTGGATTTGCCGGGACAGTCCTGTCTTTTTTTGTGGCACTGTCCCGTCAATTCTGGTCACCTTTTGGCATGATTGCCACTTATGCTCAGTGGAGAACCCCGTGTCTTGCAGTTCCGCACGCCTGGGGTCAGGTGTGAGCACATGATTAGGGAGGAGGAGTCAACATGAACCCGCATCCACATTGCCACACCTCTGCCGCTTCCTGTGATTGTTGGCAGGTATTCCTTTGTTACATTACATGCCTCCGTACATGTCTAGAACCTTCTGGAAGTCCACAGATATATTAAGAATAAATAGTGAAATAAAAATCAGCACATTTGACTATGCTAAATATGTCAATTGTATCATGATTAATTGAGTGGTATTCACACCATTCTAATCAACTCATAGTATAAAAAATAAAAATTTAAAACTATGCATTTATTTTAAATAGTTAAAAATAATAATCAGCCAACATGGATATTTTTTTTTAAATTATCGTAACTATGAATATGATTAGACATCTCCGTTTTAGAAATCACACTAATAAAATAATCTTAGACAAAAGTTGGATTTAGTTTTTTTCAATATTGTTGAATATTTTTTCACACACAGGTAAATCTAATTTAAATAGGTTTGCTCTATGATTTGCTCTAATAAATCAAACCATCTTACTGACTTAACACTTAGGGTGTGGTTAGGATAAAAATAATCACTCTTAGAATACTATACACTGTACAAAAAAGGCTTAGAGATCACTGTACAAGTGGGTGGGGGGGGGCTAATTTAGGTGCAGGATCTGTCTCATGAATTCATACGTGGTGAAAGCCACTGCCTGAGAAGGAATGCATCGGATGTAGTTGAGAGACAGACCACGGTAGAGTCCCTTCCGTATTCCATGCTCTTTGCAAACATACTTTATAGTCTGAAACATAGTCCTGAAATAGTAAGGAGACAATGTATTATCCAAAATGATCATTTTAAAGAACCCAAAGGGGAAATGCTTTAATATAAAGAGACAACTGTAGTCCTATCTTACATACTTACAAATTATTGAATGTGTATTTTTTTAATGGGTAAAGTATAACTTTCCCTCATCCTCCACCCAGCAGCGGTGCTGTCTGCACGAGGATGGAGAAGCCATTTTATTCACTAGTCAGCCTGACTGAGGCGACAAAAGGGAGATGCAGCACAATATCAAAGTGCAAAGTGCTCTAAGCACATGCATGCACAGTAATGACGTTTGACGTAACTAAGGAGTTTCCTGCGAGGGCCTCAGGTGTGATATCGCGCTTGAGTACACATGCGCTTACAGCATTATGCACAGCAAACATGCCACGTGCTCTCTTCTGTTTGACCGAAGAATAATGTTTTATGTGAAAAATAGGACTACAGTCATCCACTCATTTCCTTCAAAACAATGCCAAACATATGAGAGAGAGACAGAGAGAGAGAGAGAGAGATATTTATGACTGAATACATAAAATTTAGTGTTGGCATATTAATCTCTGCATAACCACACACACTTCATACATACAAACATAAAATAAAAATATTTTTGACAATGTGACATATACTCAAGAGTTACAGAATCCTGTGAATGGCCTTATTAACAAGGGAGTACAGACATGTTGTGATTCATTGTAATCATCTAGAGATCACATTTGATCCCAGCACTTACCGGCATTTTTCAGAATCTGGTAGTATTGCTGCTAACTGCATCCGGCGCCGTGCTACATCCAAAGGATAGCTAAAAAAATAAAAATAGAAAAAGCATCACACCTTGCAATTAGGACTACACACACTGAATCTAACAGGCAGTAACATGTCAAGCGCTATCCTAAACTAGTATGTATACTAAGTCAAGCGCTATCCTACACTAGTATGTATACTAAGTCAAGCACTTTCCTACACTAGTATGTATACTAAGTCAAGCGCTATCCTACACTAGTATGTATACTAAGTCAAGCACTATCCTACACTAGTATGTATAATATGCCAAGCGCTATCCTACACTAGTAAGTACACTATGTCAAGCACTATCCTACACTAGTATGTACACTATGTCAAGCGCTATCCTACACTAGTATGCACACTATGTCAAGCGCTATCCTACACTAGTATGTATACTATGTCAAGTGCTATCCTATATTAGAATTCATAAAAAAAAGCGATAATACAGTAATTAAAGTAAGATAGCTTAGTGGGCTAATGTACCATCTGTACAATCTGTCATGGTTGTTAGTACAATTCTCAGTACCAAGTTACATAAGCAAAAGTCTAAAACAGGTGTAAACAACCTGAGGCCCTCCAGATGTTGCAGGACTACATTTACCATACTCCTCTGACTGCGTCTTAGCTGAAAAAGCATTATGGGAGATGTAGCTTATCAGCATCTGGACGGCTGGTGAAAAACCAAGTGGCTGATTACTTTACACAGATGCGTTCGCATTCAATGTCCAGTATTGCACATAGATTAAAACACAACGGAAATCTATATTAGGATTTTTAGCTCTTTATGTGATCAGAGGAGGTCAAGCACAACAGACAGTAAAATATTAATGTATCTTTAAAATATAATGTAAAGCTTTTTTTTTTAGCAGCGATAGGAACGTACGATATAGTCTGTGCAATTGCACCAGCGATGCCACCACACAACAAGCTGGCATGTGTCTTCAACACCAAAACATCTGGATTGTCTAAGGTTGGCTTGCCCAGCAGTTCTGGTGCGTGTTTCAGTCCCGTCGTCTTCAAGGTCTCGAAGGTGAAAAATGAAAATCCTACAAGACAAAAACAGAGGAAAAGATAAACCAACTTCCGATCTGGATTTGTGGATTAACATTGGGGCTAAAACACGGTGTACAGATCATATGAATAAACATGCTGCATGTTGTAGGTATCAATACAAGGATTATGTTTCTCAGTTAATAGGACTCTTCTAAAACAAAAACAAGACGTAAGACATTGTTAATTACTTCTAAGCAAAGTATTAGACTGCCATACCTGCATAGGGGGCCATGC
Organism: Pelodytes ibericus; assembly: GCA_036172795.1. NCBI lineage: Eukaryota > Metazoa > Chordata > Amphibia > Anura > Pelodytidae > Pelodytes > Pelodytes ibericus. The sequence continues at coordinate 53,066,822 of CM069867.1, forward strand.
CTACAATAGTAGGAACAAGTCCTCTGTAATATCCATTGAACCCTCCTTCCTAAAGCCAAAACAAAGTAAGTTATTATTAAAGTCATTGAGGCTGAATGGTTTGAAAGCAGTAAAATGCTACTGACTGTAAGGATAATCTAAAGCTTAACTAACTGCACAAATGACACATAGTACTCAGGACATCATTGGTGTAATCACATGATGATACAAACCAACCTAGGTTATATCCTTGGGATGGAAAGATGTTCTATGCAGCACCTGATCTATACATACAGCAGATTTCAGTTTAAAAATCTTCACAATAAAGGCCTAAATAAATGGCCTAGAGCAGGGGGTACTGTGTGCCATACAATCACTGCACTATTGTTGGCTACCACAAATGTAGTACCAGATTCACTTCACATTCCAATACATTTCAAATTATTCACCTGAAAAAAAAAATTATATATATATATATATACATACACACACACACACACACACACACACACGTGACAGACAGTGATAATACAGTCATACCTTTGTGTATATTGTTTTGAAAGCATGAATAATTCCATTATATCTGTGTTCTCCTTTTACTTGAAATGCAAGACGTGCTCTAACCATATCCAGAGGGTACGTGAAGATAACTGCAGTGATACCTTAAATTCCAACAAACAAAATGTCAGAATCATATTACGCGTGCCAAGTGACTGCACATGTATGTGGAAGAAGACGAGAAATGAAGAAACCTGATAATATCAAAATAGTTATTCAATGCCTGGAGTTTAACAGAACTTTGATTTCTATAATTGGATTTGCTAGTAGTGATAAGCCAAACACTCAAACACAGGAAGATATAGAGCTAACCAGAGGATGCCATGATATTGGGCATGGGGGGGGGGGGGGTGCGCGACCTTTAGCACTACAGGTGTTGTAGACTACATCTCCCATAATGCTGGCAGAGTATCTGGAGTGCTGAAGGCTTGCTATCACTTGTCTGGTCGTCGTGGGTGTTGTATTTCCAACAGCTGGAGAGCTATAGGTTGGTTATAATACATGCCACTAGACAGGTTGACATATTAATGCACATGGAACACTCACACTTGCTTCTAAATGGTACTTTCTTCTTGGTGTTTTCCAATTATAAAGCACCATAAAAGGGTTTTTTCATAAAAATAGAAACATAGAATGTGTTAACTGATAAAACCAATTCAGCCCACCTAGTATGACCAATGTTCTGAACATTAGTCCCTGGCCTTATAATGTATCTAGGATAGCTGTATGCCTATCCCATGTATGCTTAAACTGCTAGTGGAGCATCATCCACTACCCTCTCCGTAAAGTAATACTTTCTGATATAACTTTTAAACATTTGCCCCTCTAATTTTAGACCTCTAGTTGTGGTAGTTTTTCTTCTTTTAAATATACTCTCTTCCTTTACTGTGTTGATTTCCTTTATGTATTTAAATGTTTCTATCATATACCCCCTGTTACGTCTTTCCTCCAAGCTATACATGTTAAGATGCTTTAACCTTTCCTGGTAAGTTTTATCCTGCAACCCATGAACCAGTTTAGTAGCCCTTCTCTGAACTCTCTCCAAAGTATCAATATCCTTCTGGAGATACGGTCTCCAGTACTGCGTACAATACTCCAAGTGAGGTCTCACAAGTGCTCTGTACAATGTATGAGCACTTCCCTCTTTCTACTGCTAATACCTCTCTCTATGCAACCAAGCATTCTGCTAGAATTTCATGCTGCTCTATTACATTGTCTGCCCACCTTTAAGTCCTCTGAAATAATTATCCATAAATCCCTTTCCTCAGATGTTGAGGTTAGGACTGTATCAAATATTCTATACTTTGGGGTTTTTATTCCCCCAAAGTGCATTATCTTGCACTTATCCACATTAAATGGCAGTTGCCACAGCTCTATGTTTCTAGTTTACCTAAATTATTTGCTATTTGACTTATCCATCCACTAACATCAACCCTGTTGCAAATCTTGTGTGTGATATTATAGGTCTTGTTGGTAACGTATGTCTTTTTGTGGATAATAAAAATATTAAAGAAAATGGGTCTAGATACAAAACAAAACAAAACACAAGCCTATGGGAAGTTATATAAGAGAACCCAATAGAATGCTCATGTTTAGAACAATAAGAAAACTTTATACTTAACCCCAGGGCTGTTTAAAATGGTGGGTCATAGGCAGAACTTTCTCTAGTGGGCGCCTTCATCTGAATCCTTCCCATATTTACAAAAATATCAAAGCATTATAAATAAACTATTTAGAGTATAGAAAGACAGAATGATGTAGCAGAGAAAATGTTTTTGAATATAATGGCATGCCTAAAGATTCGAAGAAAACATGTACAATAATGTTAGGGGCTTTTGTTTACCTGCCATTGAACCAGCCATTAATCTGTGCACATGCTCAGACTTCCCAATTTTCCTGCCAATCAACTGAAAGAAATGAAAAAATATAAATGTAATTCTAAATAAACCCATATGTTTTAAAATCACACAATAGTGTCTATTCAATAAAGAGAGAACTTAAGTAGGAGTTGGAAAAATTCTCCCAGTCAGCTGCATTGGAGAATCTTTCTGATTCGGTTACTTTGGCCTAAAGTTTGATATCCCCATCTCAGTTCCCTGCAATGCTCTCTTTAATCTCCCATTTATTGTTCAATAAGCACATTTTCTGTGGAAAATTTGAAATAATTGATCTGCCTTAGTAATCATCGTTTTTAAGTTTTATCTGAATGAGCCCAGGAAATATCTGCTTGGATCTAAAGCACTAAGCTTGTGTCACATTGAGAAACCACACAGGAAAGGACTGCTCCAATTACCACCTGTGGATAAGTATCTCGACGTGAGACAGGCTCACTGCACTGTAGCAGAATATAGATTGGCTTTAAGCTTGCTGTATTCTTTTTCATAGAAATGCTCTGGTCCACTGACAATAACCAACTGAAGGCCAGTGGACCAGATGTGCCCTCAAGTGTTTTTTTCTGTGTGGCCCCACTCCTGACTGAAAATCCCAAAGGTGATATTACCTCATGAAATGTATCATGTTCGGTGCAGCATGGATGTGTCTTTCACATTAAAAACTTGGACAATACTACACTCCACAGTTTTAGAAGTAATGGAACTTGAGCTAGGCATTTCCTTTATTCTGTTGCCACATATAAATGGTCTTGACAGTTTCATTAAGAAAGGTCAGTTTTTGGATTCTGCACATCTGTACTATTGACTCTCTGAGGTTTCTTATTGGCTAATTAGATGACATCCCATCATACCCACAATCAATCAATAAGCTAACTATTGTGGTCTGCACCAGCAACATAAACCACAAGACTAGAGAAACATTTTTTCACCAAATTCCACATTTCTTTTTTTTTATATTTATTTCATTTTACAAACTACCAGAAATATTTAATATTATATCACATCAGTGTTCTCCATATTCATATATAATCCATAAATGACACAATATACGACATATTTTAACCTTAACTTTACTTTTACCCACCTCTTTCCCCTGCTCCTTTGATTCTCATTTGAGTATACCACTAGTTAAAATATTAATATTCATTAGAAACATAGAATGTGTCGGCAGATAAGAACCATTCGGTCCATCTAGTTTGCCCAAATTTTTTTTTTTTTTTTTTGAGTACTTTTATTAGTCCCCCGTTCCCGGTCTTATAGCTAGGATAGCTTTGTGTCTATCCCACGCATGCTTAAAATCCTTGACTGTGTTTACCTCTACCACTTCCGCTGGAAGGCTTTCTGTGTATTCTGTATAAAAAGGGCCTACTACCTCTCTATTCTAACCAGAGAGATTCCTTATATGAAACCCAAGGTACCCATGTTATGTGGTGTTCTCTAGATCTCCCTTGACCCGCCATTATGAGCTCTTCCATCTCAAGAACTCTTTTCAAGAAGAGGTCTTCTACCACATTAGAGATATTTATTTTGTCTATTCCCTCTTTAATCATAATTCTATACAAGAGGAACGTGAGCTGAATTTGCAATGGGAATTATTTACAATGCAAAATGTATGCACGGCAGTGAGCGGCAAAAGACAAACAAATTTAGTAAACATACCTTTTTGTATTTGTCAAATGCCATGAACTGTATGGCCCCATATGGAAAAATCCTAACCATCATGGCTCCATTTCCTTTATAAAGCCCAAGGAACCCTTCCTTTTGTCGCACTGCAAATACTGTGTCAAGCACTCCTGTCAAGGGAAAACATATTTAATTTTTTTTAAAAAGTTTTAAAATAAATTTAAAAATAAAAAAAAAGTTACTTATGAAACAGGAAAAAAAAGATTTTATGAAAAAAAAAATATATATATTTTTATTTGAAACCTGGAATAATAGTAGTGTGATAAAAAAAAAACAATATTAAATACTATTTATGAAAACGAAATAATAAAGATGGAAATTATTATTCTCACATTAGCCAAACTGCAGCTAAGAAAAATTAAATACACCATGCTAGATAATATTAGTAACATCAAAGGAAAATAAATTAAAAGAAAAAATAAAAGAAACCAAGCATATGTGTGAATGAGGCTTTCTTTTAGCTCTTTTTTTAATGATTTAATACATTCTAATTTTTATGTAGCATTCTTTTCAGTAACCAGCTTTGCCACCGCATTCTACTCTTCTCCTTAAAAGGTTTTCTCAAGGTGCTGCTTGGGATGCAGATCTTCGTAAACAAAGCTTCTTAAGCCAACTAAAAAAAGATGGGGAGATTTCATTTGATGGAGCTTGATTTTAAGGTTGACCGGTACACTCTGCGTTAGATTCAAAGTGAAATCTTTTCAGCTTTTGACTGCTTAGTACAATCTCCGGCACGTCAGGTAGGGTCTACTTGAAGACATGGTGTACCAATGCCCTGCATGTCCCAATGGATAAAAGAAATAGGAATATTTACTTTAAAGAGCCACCAAAATGAATCATGTTTTGCTTCTATCACGTAGAGAGAGGAAGCATTATTTTTAAAATCTACACAAAGCGAGGCAAATGTATTAATTCATGTGCAGAGACAAACACAAATTCACACAGCCCTAGGCATTCACACACTTTATAATAATAATCACAACATCTAGTATTTATTTAGCATCAATTCTACTGCTCTGTATATGAATTTACCTTCTGCTCAGTTCTCTGAGTTTGTGCATTTATATATATTTTTAACATTTTTGATATTTTATCTAATCATTAAGTTACCATATACTTTTAATTTTTATTATTTATTAAGTTCTTTTTTTTCTTCATTATTTCTTGTTTGTTCTTATTTGTTTTGGTTTTCTATCTTGTTTTATATTACCATAATATAAGTATTACTCGATAGTTGGTACCAGAGGGCCTCTCTACGGACAGTACCAGTTGGTATTGTCAATATTTATTGACAGCGTCGGTGGGCAAGTGTCAATATATATTGACACTTACCAACTGAAGCTACCTCACTGGCAAAAGTGTGCCATCTCACTTTGAGGCTTTGACAAAGCCTTCCTGAAAAAGATGAGGCTTTTGGCATGTTAGTAACTATCCAGTGGCACAGGAAGATAAAGTATTGGTTATGTGAGTTGAAATTAAACTCGAGCTACAGTTACTGGTGACACTAATATATAATCACTGTTCTGTAATCAGGTTACCTAAATGCCTGTAGTGGATATTCTGAGCTTGCAGCAATATCTTAATCCTATCCAAAGGTGCGATTGTTGTTTTGGCACAACAGCTGGCAACACCTGGAAAAACAAAAACAAATTGAGAGTAAATTACAAGTTCTGACAACATCTGAAATCAACCAATCCCTTTTTCTTACATAGCAAAGTTTACAGGTTCTATTTTGTTCATGAAAGAAATAATGGAAATTGTTTTAAATGTATAAATAAGGGCATGCCACATATTTTAGAAACATGCATTGCTCCAGTCAATCATAATCGTTCTAAATATCGACATCAATATAAATATATATGTCATTTAACCCCAACTCGCAGCAATGAATGTGATGCAGAAAGGGTGTTTGTATGTTTTGAAAGGAAAGGTTACCTCCTGCTACAAACGACCGTAACCAGTAATAATCCCTGTACCCAGGTTTGGAAATCCTTGACGTAGGAATAGTTGCTTCAGAAGTCATCTTCTTTCTGGAGTGAACACAGACCAAATGAACCAGGTAAACCAAGAAATGACAAAAACTCACATTTTAAAATCCATTACAGAGATTGTATTACACTATTGTCAAATAAAGTATGGTACAAAACAGATAACATTTTAATTAAAATTCTTTAGAATTACTTACTACTTTAGTAATTTCCCCAGTATAACTACAGTTGCTCCAGTTAACTGGCCGCTGTCTGTCAGTTTACAATTTTGCTATCCTGGTATTAAGAGTGAATTTCAACACCAGAGTTATCTCCAAAATACAGCTGAATAAAATGCTTTATTTCTTGACTTTGGACTATGATCTGGATCTTACCTAATCGCTGGCAATGACAATCTTTGCCTAGAACCACAAGCAAGCAGTTACACAGCATTCTAATAAACACACATATCCATAACATTTCAATTTCATAGTGTCGATAAATAAATATGTACTAAACATTATTAGTTTACTATTAGCTAACTAGCATCAAAACATATTAAAAAAATAATGCATGTTGACGTTTTCCTTTCCCTTAAATAAAAAGTCTGTCGCAGACATCAAAGCGAACAAAAGCTAGATTTGTGGGGGGTTTTAATCTACACACTGCATTGTTGTCTAAGTAAACACAGGTCTTGCACTACTAGTTACAATGCTGGTAACTTTAACAGGGAGAAAATGTCTTGTCAGGAGCAGAGGTACAAAAGGTCAGGACGACCTTTTTTTAAAGGTCGTTTGATTCATACTTTGCACAAAAATCAAAATGTTAAAATAAACCAAACCTATCTTGACCTAGTTTTACTCCACTCAAAAGTGTTAGCCCATCTGATCTTTTGCTACAATAGTTTTTCTTTTAACACATACAGATATCATTACCATAAGGTCTCTTCCTTCAATTCTCTACACATTCTGCATCTCCTCTGACCCATTTATCCCTGCTGCCATTATGTAATAGTCCTAATTCTCAGCAGCTTAACAATTGTGCTATTTAGCATTAGGCGCTGTTAAGCCATTATTATTTTCCATTATAATTTCTCTCCTTCACGATTACAGTCGTCTACAGTCCAGTTTTACTCTGCCTCACCCTCCTAAAATCTTTCTCAAACATACATCATTAAATCCCATTTGCATTGTACATATTTAAGATATATTGACATTAAATAAAGGTTATGTATTAAGAGCAATTCGGGGGTGAAGTTTTACAATACTGTCCAAGAATTTATGTTTACTCTTAATCCTCAAACTTGTTATAAAGTATATGCAGACAATCTGTTAAATTAACAGGACTGATAATGAAACATAAGCATTTTGTGCATAACAGACAGTAGAAAGGGAGATATCATTTAAAGTAACAGATCAATGATAATGACATTTGGCTTTCCAGCTGTTGTAAACTATCTTTTTCCATAATGGACGGATCTAATGGCTGGCTGAGCGTCATTGAAAATATAGTCCACAAGAGGTAGAGTGCCACAGCTGAACTACACACACACACAAATAATGCACATGTCTCACCCAGATACTGCAACGTAAAAAGACAGGAAATGACGAAGTGAGATAAACTCTGTGTCCTTATTGGGAATTCACTCAGCACTGCCACCTTCGTTTCACTATATCTTTCCACTGTTATGCAATAGCTACCAATTAGAGAGGCTGCACTGTCTTATTCCGATTGGCAGGTCACACAGTTGAAGTAGCCGTAAGCCACAACCTCCAATGAGCAAACTGCTATCAGGAATGATACAAATACATAATAATGTTATAAAAGGCGGCCATGTTGGAGACTGGCAAACGAAGAGTGTGGCAAGAAGAGCGTGACGCAGAAAACGCGACGGATCGCGTGACCTTGGATCGGGGACACGTGATGTCCGTTGGGAGATGTAAACAGGGAAGTGATTGTTACTAGGTGAGATACATTGACGGTATAAGATGGTTTAGCTGGGGCTACACTAGAAAATGTTCGGTAAATGCGCGACGCTATGATGAAAGCAGTGAGGGCTAACCTTTAACGTTACAGCAAGTGTGCATTACATGCTCCATATAACCTGCGCAGACTGACCATGGCTGGTCAATAGAAGCTTAGCCGTCACTGTTTCAAACTCTTAATATGTATTCCCGTGGACTGCATAATCACGGGACAACATATTGGTCGTGCAAATTATGTATGCAAGCTTGCATCAAAATCATTTCTTCCTTGCAAGATATCTAGTTTATAAACGAATAAAAGTAAATAACCATTAGGGCCATCATAGCAATGCAACTAGAGCATGCACATGCACTGGTGGGGGCAAGGTGATGTTTCCTAGGGAGACCTAAGTTAGTTCCAGGTAAAGTGTCTGGATGTTATTGCAGGAACAGGCTCACAATCAAATAATGGGACTAGGTACAATGAAAAGAACCGCTTATGCAGCTGATAGAGGGTTTATATCTAATTATAAATTACTATTAACTAATTGAAGGGGGGTACATTGTCAATTACTATCCTTAATAACTATGCAACATCCTTAGGATTAAGACTATATTCTTTTTACATCTATACTTGGACAACTTCGGGAAATTTAAGATAAATCAAAACAGAAGGAGTTACAATGAAATTCCAGCAAAAAAAATTATTCATGTCCAGGCTTCATAGAGGGTAACAAATGGATCAACATGGCAAGGTGAACAGTCGTACACCTGACGCATTTCACATCTGTTGTGCTTAACTGTAAGCATGCAATATGTGCAAAAACACTTCAGGGGTACAACTGTTCATCTTGCAGTGTTGCTTCATTTGGTAACCTCAATAAAGCCTGGACACTTTTTAAAACAATTTAAATACTTGAAATTTAAACGTGACTTCTCCTGTTTCGATTTACATTCATTGTGACTATATGGACTTGAGTAGCTTCCAATAGCACCCTTGATGTGATGGACTAAACCTTTAAAGAGCTAGCTGTATGCAATTTTAATGTTGACTGCTTATATAGATTACATACTGCCTACTTCCCTTGTTTTCTCTTCAGTATACAAAATGAATTGTTTTGCACCCAGCATTTATAAATATATGTCCTATTGCCAGCAAAGAAAACACTTGATTAAATCTTACCTCCCATTATTTTCAAACTGGTTTGCAGTTTAAATAGTGGGCATGGGCATTGCTATTTAGGTGAGTTAATTTCCTATTTTATACTATTTACGTCATTAAGAAGGCCTTTTAGTGCATTTCATGTGTGTAGTCTTTTACACTTGTTACATCCCTGAAACTAGTATGTATTGAGATACATACTAAATGACCAGAACAAACAATAACAGTCAACAGTTTGTTATAATGTGATTGTTAAATTGACTTTTTTCTCAGATTATTATTGTCAACGTAACTGGAAGCTAGTTGGATATCCCTTAACTATGGCTGAAATGGGAGAGCCTGAGAAACCACCTTCTGATGAACAGGCAGTTGGACCTATTGCATCCCAGCCACCAACATCTCAAGGTAGAAAACCTTCTTTGATTACAAGATCTGATTTTTAAGTAACTCCTTGGGGCAGTCAGATCCAGATTTTGGTTTTTAAAAAGTCGCCCACATGTTCAGGAATTTATATGTATGTGTGATGCATACATTTTATTTATTGCTAACAAGGGTGACAATGGAATTGGCTATATACTGCATCCATCTGGTGCCCATACTTATATATAAGCCATTTTTAAAGGCTGTTGGGGAATTTATGTGATTTAATAGTTCATCAGCAGCTGAACATCAGTGCTGTATAAAAGTTATGGGGAAAATACATTTGTAAAATTAACATAAAATCAAATTTTGCTTTTACTGCATAACTGACTTATTACTTACTTTTTGGGAATTGTTAAACATATTATTTTTACATGTGTATGTTGTAATTAATCAAATAAATTGTTCTCTGTAACAATTTCAGATGACCAGCCAGTTGAAACAGCTGAAGAAGCGGTTGAACCACCTGAAGCTGATATTAATGAGCTGTGTAGAGATATGTTTAGTAAAATGTCTTGTTATCTCACTGGGGAACTGGTAGGTGAGTATAACTTTTTTATTCCGGTTTGTATGGAATTCTGGGAAATATGCAAAATAGGGTAATAATCGAAACATTCTGTTCATTTTTGCTCATTAAAGGGTCTCAGTCAACCTAAACATTGATAATACTGTGAATTTAGAGAATGAAAAATGACCTATAAACTGTGTTAGCAGAATTGATTGCAAATGAATAAAATAAGTGAAATATATGTTTTATGTCTGTGGCATCTCCTGCTTATGACCTCACCTCTGGCTTGATATGAAAATTAACTAATTTTTAATTGGAAATATGTAATTTGCATCTCAAGCTATAGGGTGATGTCATAAGCAGGAGATCCTGCAAACACATTTAAAACATACCGTATTTGCTTGAATATAAGACAAGGTTTTTTTCAGAGCAAATGCTCTGGGACACAGAGGCAGAAACACTGTGGTTCCTGCTGAAACATTGCGAGACATTGTGACATCACAGAGGCATGACCGAACCCAGAAGTTTAGCCACTGCATGATTTTTTTTTATTCAAATGTAACTGGCGCTCACTTTTATCGTTGGTTACATTTAATCTGTCTGACTGAGCCACATCTGCTATGGGATCCCTCTGCAGTCCCTAGATTGTTTTAAAGGTACACTACCACTTACATAAGATGTAACTAGATAACTTGGTCATTTAAAACCAACACACATATAAATCATATGCCACTGGTTTTTTTTTATTTATATGATTGAATGAATTGCATATAAAAGGAAAAATAAAATGAGGTGTTTATCTCCTGGCTCCATTTTGAGAATATTTCCAAGGTGTAACATCGTCAAAAATCTTCCAGCCAGTCTCACTTTACAACTGTGGCCAAAGCCTGCATAATGATGACTTAAGATACTCCCCTGCTTTCTTTCTTTTGCTTTTTTTTTTTTAACCTGCCTTCCAACACAAAGAGAGGAGATTAACCTAATCAAACAGGATCATAACTCCGCCTCCTTGTGATGTTATAGTTTCATTACCATCCCAATCAATGCAGGTCTATGATCAGAAATCTGACTTATAGAAATACTTCTAGCATTTTCACCATGTGCCAATGTGCAGCTCTAACTTCCAAAATAGTTGGGAATTAGAACCAGCACTGCACCTCTGAGTTGGGCTTGCACACTTTGCAAAACTGTAAGAAACATACATCTGCCAGGTCAACTTCTCAGCCTCTGCTACACGAACCTTTTGAGGTCGTTTTTAATGGGGTTAATGGAATTTCATTGGAAACGTTGATACTATAAGTATTTTTTCCGTTAAAAAAATATTAGGGTATCTTGGCTAGAGCAATCTTTTGGCAGTGGTGCTCAGTTATAAAAGGGTTGATAAACACGGACTGACTAATACCCAATTCAATATCCATTCCTCAAGTGTGTTATTCCCTTGGTCAAGTCTAACCACTGTTTGTAACATATTGGAAAATTAATATCATTAATCATTTTCCTAAATTGTTACTACATTCTGCTGGGCAAAGTCACAGACCCCTAATGAACGTAGTTCTGTATAAATGGGAAAACTTGGCTCCATAGCTATTACTGTGCATACATATAATATATTCTTGTTTCAGCCACGAGTGAAGACTACAAACTTTTGGAAAATATGAATAAATTAACATGTTTGAAGTACATGGAAATGAAAGGAATTGCAGTGAACATTAGTCGGAATCTCAAGGACCTGAACAAAAAATGTGAGTACTATAAACTCCTATAAGAGCACAAGTGAACAATTGAGTGTCTGTACCTAGTATGAGGATACACTGGCATGTACTTTTTATAGTACATGCCAGTTTATCTTCTACCTGACCGCTTCCATGGGAAGCAGGCATCCTGTTCATGTCGGCGGCTGACTCTCTCTCCTACTTCAGAAAAATACCCTATTTTTCAAAGAGGATCAACAGAGGAGACCTTAGCCGGGTCCACTTTGAAAAAAAGGGCCCTCTCTGCACTGGGAGTACTATGCTGAATATACTGATCAGACAAGTGGAGCAGCAAGCACCCAATCTGATTGGCAGTGCCTCAGCTCTGAGGCAGCCAAGAGTAAACCCCCATGCATAGCTTAAAAATACACATCCGGTTTACTTGGGAGAGAGGGACACTTTTATTTTTTTTCCTTGCTCCCTTTAAGGGTTAAAAATATTGAATTTCCTTTAAGACAAGTACACTATTAATATTCTCCTACATCATTTGTAAATTATATTGAGAACAATTAATGGTTTGTATAATGTGATATGGAGATAAAATAATTATAGGCATTATCACTGGTAACATCCATTTTATAAGGCCAGTAAGGCTTTATAGAGGAATAAACACAAAATAAAGTTTTACAAGATCTCCAGTCACTACACTGGCTCTCTGAGCTGCTCACAGAGCTGAGCTTTATGATATGGCAGCATGGAAGACTTTCTTTAATATTATATATCCATAACATGAGATCAGGGCCGCCATCAGAAATTTCAGGGCCCCTTACTGAAACCCCCCCCCCCCCCCCCCCTTCCCCAGTACTTACCTGGATGCTGCTCGTCCCTGCAGCAGTGTTTCTTCCTGCACGCACGCTGCGTGCTGGAAATACAGCCACCGGATATAACATGATGTCATGGATGCGGATCTATCAGCTGCTGCCTGATCGTTACTGTCTCTGTGTGAGACAGTCACACGGGAACTGCTTTGGGCCCCCAGGAATGAATGGGTACGGGTGCAGCTGCCCCGTTTGCCTACGTTTTTGGGGGGTTTTTACATTTTTGTTGTTGTTGTTTTTTTAAAGGACGAGGGCACGCTGGGCCCAGGACGTGTGTATTGCCCTTCCCTCCCTGATGGCAGCCCTGCATGAAATCATCCAGTACATATTTTGAACATTTGAGTTTTATGATTTATTTTATAAACCAAAACAATGCAGATTGAATGGGTGTATTTATTATTTTACAGATGCAAGTCTTCAACCATATCTGGAACAAATAAATCAAATTGAAGAACAAGTGGCAATGTTAGAAAATGCAGCGTACAAACTAGATGCTTATTCAAAGCGATTAGGTATGAACTGGAACGCTCCTTTCGCTCTGTAATAAATATATATTCTAATATCTGCCGAACTAGTAGAACAAATCGAATAACCTCATTTTCTCTCATAGAGGCGAAATTTAAAAAACTGGAGAAGCGATGAAGACCAGCCTTGAAAGCGTTAACTTGGCCCTGCAAAAAAAATTCCCAATGCCAAAGGACAAGGGGGAAAAAAAATCTAGTATTAGTTTCAGTAAATAATATTTAACTTTGCAAAGCTTTTTACTATGTACACATAAAATATAAAAATGCATTAACAAATGAAAAGATTCCTCTAATTATCATTGGCTGTAAAGCCCACTTGTAATCCTGGGATCAAGCCATGATTGGGCTGCACTCTCTAGAGATCTAAAGTTCTTTTCAGCATTTCACATATTAATAAACTAAGTGGCGGACAAAAACTGGGTGAGTGGGCACATTAGGATCGCCGAATTGTCCTGGATACATATCCATTTCACATGCTGCCCGGCAAAATGTATAATTCATATGTATTCAGAGGAGAATCCGTGAATCAAATCAGGTGGTCCCGATGGGATCCTCTTCTTGATGAATTAACTGGTTCCCATGGACACACACACAGGGGAGCAGGTAAAAGTTATGCAACTCTAGCCTTAAAAGGGGGCATTTGTCTTTTCTATACGACTTCTGTGACTGGCTATATCTTTAATGTGTAGTTGGTAAACTGGAATTTATTTGAAAGTGTGCCTGTTATTCAAAAATGGTACAATGTTAAACAAAATTTAGTCTATACATTTTTAAAGTCAAAATACTTGTAAATGTATAGCTTTTACTTTATTTTTTTTATAGTAACTGTTATGAACGTCTTCTGTGACTATAGAGAATTCTTTAATTATTTTTATAAGGTTCTTATTTTGGAAAAGTGTGACATACAGTAAATATATGCACAATATTTCCTTCTTCTATAAGGTTATTCTCTCTTTTTGCAATTTAGGGCTAGTAATAATCCATTGCCTGCTATGAGAAATATGGTATATTTGGAAAATTAACATGCCTCAGCACTAGACTCCATCTAGTCAATAGCATCAGTCAAACCCTATTTTTTTTTCTTCTCCCTTCTATTTTTGTACTACAGTAATTTAGGGTGAAAGAAGGTTTATGCCGATCCGTATTTCTGCTATTATAATTTTGCTTGGGGGCGGCGGGGGGGGATCTTGATTTAAATTGGCAATAAGATCCACCTGCTGCTATAATTTGCTTAAACTTTCCGCTATGTAAAAGAGGCACAGAGGAGAGTGTTAAATGGATGGCTGGACTCTAGCCCTAAATTAGTAACATTGTGCTGTCTGGAAGCAGGTTATCCCTCCTGCAGGGAGAAACTGATATAAGATTTTACAACTAGAATGTGAAAACATCTATGCATATTAAGGTGACCAACCATAATAGTTTTTAAAACTGCAAATTCAACTGAGCCTAAAATTCATGAAAAGGCTCTGTAGACTGGTATAATGGCTTAGCATATCTCCATCCAGATTTAAAATGCAATCCTGGATAAATACAAGAAGTGTTTACCACTGATTAAATGGCATATGTAATGGGATGTAGTAAATTATAATAAAGTGTTTAACTAGGAAAGGAATATTCAGATATTGTCTAGGGCAGTGATGGCGAACGTTTTTGGGCCCGAGTGGCCAACCTTTGGCAGATACTGATTTGCAGACCTCAGAGTGCCAACACAGCATACACACACACAGCACACACACTTGTACTCCTACTGGCGTGCACTTGTACGCACACACACACACACACACACACACACACACACACACACTTGTATTCCTACTCACGTGCACGCACACACAAACACTTGTACTCCTACTCGCGTGCACGCATACACACACTTGTACTCCTACTTGCGTGCACGCACTTGTACTCCTACTCGCGTGCACACACACTTGTACTCCTACTCGCGTGCACACACACACACACACACACTTGTACTCCTACTCGCGTGCACACACACACACACTTGTACTCCTACTCGAGTGCACGCACGCACACACACACTTGTACTCCTACTAGCGTGCACGCACACACACACTTGTACTCCTACTCGCGCGCACGCACGCACACACACTTGTACTCCTACTCGCATGCACGCACACACACTTGTACACACACACATACACTTGTACTCCTACTCGCGTGCACGCACACACACACACTTGTACTCCTACTCGCGTGCACACACACACACACACACACACTTGTATTCCTACTCACATGCACGCATACACACACTTGTACTCCTACTCGCGTGCACGCATACACACACTTGTACTCCTACTCGCGTGCACACACACACACACTTGTACTCCTACTCGCGTGCACACACACACACACTTGTATTCCTACTCACATGCACGCACACACAAACACTTGTACTCCTACTCGCGCACACGCACACACTTGTACTCCTACTCGCGTGCACGCACTTGTACTCCTACTCGCGTGCACGCATACACACACTTGTACTCCTACTCGCGCACACGCACACACTTGTACTCCTACTCGCGTGCACACACACACACACACTTGTACTCCTACTCGCGTGCGCACACACACACACACTTGTACTCCTACTTGCGTGCACGCACACACACACACTGCACACACACTTGTACTCCTACTGGCGTGCACTTGTACGCACACACACACACACACACACACACACTTGTATTCCTACTCACGTGCACGCACACACAAACACTTGTACTCCTACTCGCGTGCACGCATACACACACTTGTACTCCTACTTGCGTGCACACACACTTGTACTCCTACTCGCGTGCACATACACACACACACACTTGTACTCCTACTCGCGTGCACACACACACACACTTGTACTCCTACTCGAGTGCACGCACGCACACACACACTTGTACTCCTACTAGCGTGCACGCACACACACACTTGTACTCCTACTCGCGCGCACGCACACACACTTGTACTCCTACTCGCATGCACGCACACACACTTGTACTCCTACTCGCGTGCACGCACACACACACACACACACACTTGTACTCCTACTCGCGTGCACGCACACACACACACTTGTACTCCTACTCGCGTGCACACACACACACACACACACACACACACTTGTATTCCTACTCACATGCACGCACACACAAACACTTGTACTCCTACTCGCGTGCACGCATACACACACTTGTACTCCTACTCGCGTGCACACACACACACACACACTTGTACTCCTACTCGCGTGCACACACACACACACTTGTATTCCTACTCACATGCACGCACACACAAACACTTGTACTCCTACTCGCGCACACGCACACACTTGTACTCCTACTCGCGTGCACGCACTTGTACTCCTACTCGCGTGCACGCATACACACACTTGTACTCCTACACACGCACACACTTGTACTCCTACTCGCGTGCACACACACACTTGTACTCCTACTCGCGTGCGCACACACACACACACTTGTACTCCTACTTGCGTGCACGCACACACACACACACACACTTGTACTCCTACTAGCGTGCACGCACACACTTGTACTCCTACTCGCGTGCACACACACACACTCTTGTACTCCTACTCGCGTTCACGCACACACACTTGTACTCCTACTCGCGTGCACGCACTTGTACTCCTACTCGCGCACACGCACACACTTGTACTCCTACTCACACACACACACACACACACACACACACACTTGTACTCCTACTCGCGTGCACGCACACACACACACTTGTACTCCTACTCGAGTGCACGCACACACACTTGTACTCCTACTTGCGTGGACGCACACACACACTTGTACTCCTACTAGCGTGCACGCACACACACACTTGTACTCCTACTCGCGTGCACGCACACACACACACACTCTTGTACTCCTACTCGCGTGCACGCACACACACTTGTACTCCTACTCGCGTGCACGCACACACACTTGTACTCCTACTCGCGTGCACACACACACACTCTTGTACTCCTACTCGCGTGCACGCACACACACACACTTGTACTCCTACTCGCGTGCACGCACACACACTTGTACTCCTACTCGCGTGCACGCACACACACTTGTACTCCTACTCGCGTGCACGCACACACACTTGTACTCCTACTCGCGTGCACGCACACACACTTGTACTCCTACTCGCGTGCACACACACACACTTGTACTCCTACTCGCGTGCACGCACACACACACACACACACACACTTGTACTCCTACTCGCGTGCACACACACACACACACACTTGTACTCCTACTCACGTGCACACACACACACACACACACTTGTACTCATACTCGCGTGCACACACACACACACTTGTACTCCTACTCACGTGCACGCACTTGTACTCCTACTTGCATGCACGCACACACACACACAATTGTACTCCTATTCGCGCGTACACACACCAATGCCGGTAGCACCTCTGCTCTTTATAGGAAATCACCTCCCAATTACAGCTCAGCATCCACCCAGCAACTCTTTCTGCAACCGTGCACTTTGTACCCAAATAGCAGACAGGACCAGTTAGGTACAGCAAGAATGAACAACCTTTCTTTGTGAAAACAGCACAGACTTATACAAATATAACATCAACTGGGGGGGCAGGCACAGGGGAAACTAATTATAATATAGTAAGCCTCAAACAATAGAAAAACTTATCTGAAACAGGTAATTAGACCATATAACTTTACATAAAATAAATATGCCCTCTGTAGATCCAGACTACAAGGTGGCTCACAGGACAGTAAACACTTATTGATTGGGTAAGTACACATTTCAACACTTACATATAAAAAAAAATTGTTAACCTGGGGAAAACACAATGAATAGAGCAAAGGCTTGGATCCCAAGGTACACATCCTGCCAGACATCCTGAGTGAGTACATAGTCCACAGGGAGGTGTTTGGCCCTCAGGACCTTCCAAGAACCACAGTCACGCAGACTGTCATGATTCACTTTTTGACATATCTCATTTTTCGGGGGTAGACTGACACCGGAGCAGCCCCCAGACGGGGTGACTCAGAGGTCAGTCGGCATAGCTTTAAGCCAAAATGTATAATTCCACCATTGTGCAGTTCAAGAATGGCACTCACCAGCCTGACCTCAGCCTCTCCCAAAGCACATTTCTGTCGCTGGGGAAAAGGGTAAATTGCGCTTTCTCCAAATGGTTCTCTCTGTTGCTGGGGAGCAGGTAGAGGGGCTGGGTTAGTCAGCTCGGGTTCCATGGAGCTGTCGTGGCAGAGTCCTGGGGGTACAAATGCCAGCACTTTTGGGGAGGCAATATAATCCATGGCACTCACATTCCCAAAGGCAGCTTGCGAGTAAACAGGCGATGGGGATCCAGCTTACATACACTGGAGCTGAGGGAAACCAGGTGGAGGTGGGCAGAGGCCAGCAGCGCCGGCACATATGCCTGGTATGTACAATCCAAAAGAGTTAAGGACAGGCAGAGGCCAGAAGCACTCTGCCCTGCTGCCAGCTCTTCAGCTGGGACATCCGGAGGGGGAAAGGGACACAACTCTAGGGTCACAGGAAGGGTTAGGCATGAACCTGTGAGGCTGTGCTCTGCAACCAGTGCTTCTGCTGGTGTAGTAGGTAGGGGCGGGGAGAGGAAGTCTGGGTCAGTCGGTGTGTCTGTCAGCAAGCTACCTGAGCTCTGTCTATATAGGGGGTGGGAGGGCTGGACGTCTCATTAAACCGCTCAGATTACCTGAACCAAACCACAAATGTTCTTACAAATGGCTAGCTACTGCACACAAAAAACCGCAGAGTGAGCTGTTAGCCTACATGATCCCAAAAACAAACAAAAAAAGAATACATTTCACTTCAACCATGCGATGGTGCCACAGATGGTGCTGTTGGCAAGAATGAAGAGCTAATGTCAGATAATGTTGACTCCCACAACGAGTTATCAGATAGAAAGACATCCCCTCACCTGCCTCTATGTGTGCTCCTGTCAGGAGCACGTGAGGCAGCGCACAGACATCCTACCATGTTGGCTCTTGTGCACCTAGTCACGTTCTGAGGTCAGAGTGTCAGGAAATATGTGACTGGCTGGTGCTCAGCCTTTGGACCATGGCCCCCATATACTTCAATAGACCCCATGCCCAGAGTCTGCCCCCCAAAAAGAAATTAATAACCCCCCTTGGGATCTGGTGGCTGCCGATGGGCCCACAGACTCCAATAAAAAATAAGTGTTCGGATCAGGGAATCTTTGCCATGAAAAGCATAGGTTTTCAGTTACCCAATATCGCTGTCAAACACTCGATTTTGGGGCTGCAGCAAAACCACTCTAGTACAGCCACCTTAAAGTGTTCCAGCCAAGTTTAAAAATACAAACAGTGAGAAATAATCTAAAATGATTCTCCTTCTCTCTTCTCCAATAATATAAGTAGCCTCCCAGTAAATGAAACCCAACCAATGTTGCAGCTGGGATTGAAGGCACAGTCAGCCAATCAAATGCATTTTTTTTTTCTTAAAATTAAATCCCTGCTCTAAGATTTCATTCTGCAACAGTCCTCTGCTTATGTCTTATGCTTAGGAGAGGGACCCGTTTACCAAAGATGAGGACTCGAGGGCATCGCAGATCAGTGCTTTGACTTCAAGAACAGGAAATTATTTTATAGCCCACCACCCTGGCACCCTACGGGTGATTTTTTTTCCCGGGTCAATTGTCACACCCCGTACCTGGGCAAGGTGTCTACCAGCAGTTCACCTTCACAGAGAAGGAGAATTGAAATGCCCAAAATGCGGCTATTTTAGACAATTTCGTGATGAGGGCACCATTCCAAACACCTCCAATGCTTAGGTTTCTGAACGGCCCAAAATGGCAATTTGGAACCAAAGTGAGACATATTGAGTAGCCGCATTTCAGGGATACCTTTGATTCGAATCCAACTCAGAACAGTATGGTGCATATCAAGTAGACCCTTATTACTCCCAACCAACACTACAGAGCTTCAACAAACTTTAATTTGTCATATCTTAATAGCAAATCCACCTCCATCCCCCCACTGAAAGCTATACGCCAAATTCTAAATCACAACTTGTAAATGGTATAATTCAAGTATTCCATTTAACAATAACTTCACAATATAAGATTTTGAAGCCTTGTTTTGACAGAAGTACAGTAATCAATATTTGTAGAGCCACTCGGACAACCAGATTTCATTTATGTATAGTTTGGTATAATATTCAAGCCTTGACTTCTCTGTGCCCTGTGCAAAATGCAATAATGGTTGATTATGCTTCTTACTTGTTTGTGTTCTGTGTTACATTTGTATATTCTTATTTAAACATTTTGTGTTTAAATACTATATTGCATCCTATTGTAACAATGCAATGTTTGCTGACCCGGGACCTACTTGAAAATGAGAGAAATTTCAATGTATCATCCTGGTACAAAACCTTTATAAATAAATAATACTTTAGTCTTATGAGACGATTTGGTATTTTACATTTACGTGTTTTTATTCTGTGTTCCTTTTTCATATTCAGTGAAAATGCTGTAGAACTGATAGTTTTTATTTTACCCATAGTTTATTGTTATTGATAATGCCCTGAATTGTTCCATTATTTGATTCATACGATTAAAGAATTCCTGGGCACCTGAATGCACTAATTAAACGCTTGATGGTGATTGGCCCAGTCTCCGCGTGTTGTCCTTCAATTTGCATGGCACTTCCCAAAGCAACGAACAAAAAAGGCGGAAGAAGGTGTGTCCTTTGTCGGAGTGAGGGCGGATGTGACCGTTTAAGGTTGCGTCACTTCCTTTTAGGCTTTCCCGCTCGTACAACCGAAGCTTACTTAACGTTGTGTGTGCGCAGCTAACCGCTCTGACGACATTACGCAGAACGCGTCGGGACCCACGAGACGTGTATGAAAGAAGCCACCGTTAACTGCCTGTATTTTACAACATTCGCACACAGTCCAGGTAAGTGAATTCCTTTAACAGGGCTAGGAGTCGAGTAGATACGAAGACGCGCGTAGTTATTAAAGGGCGGAACGTGGTAGGCCCGGGCCTCGCCAGGCGGCCTGTTGGTAATTTCGAGTCAACGGCGCGGCTGCTTGTTTCATCCGCTCGTCGCTGCATCACTATGGGCCAGCTGTTGTATACTCGCTACCTGAGCCACACATCTATTAGAAGCGTAGACCACAGCGGTTAGAGTAAGGGACGCTACCTATCAACTCTGTGGCCATACAGGCCGGTATATGCAAAAGGCACATGGTCCGGATTTTATTTCGTGGGTAGCGGCCGTTGGTTTAGGCCTCGGCCGCCATTTTTCATGACTTCACCCGGATTCATTCGTTCGAACTGGTCCCGACGAGCCACTCTTGGTCCCTGTTCCTCTCGGTGGTGGTGTGTGATCCACCGAGGGCTTAGTTGATGCACTGTGAGATTCGAGCAGCGCGGACATCACCAGCCTGCCGTAAAGTAACACTACCTGCTTCACTGATCCTCCCTCGCTTATGGCAGCTTTGCACGTTTTTCTAACTGTATATTAGCGGTACTATACGTGCGACCTGTTAGTCTTTGTTACTTTATTATTCATGTGCTGTGAACTACAGTTCCCATAATCCGTTAACTCATCGGAACAGTTAACTTTTACATACAGGTTACTGTGAGTAAATGTGAAGAGAGGAAAAAATAGTTTATGAAAAGTTTGTAAGTATCTGGAGTTTATGTAACATTTGGGGAGTTTTTTTGTGAGGGGAGGGGATATTATTTCTCACTTCATGCAGAGTCCCCAGTCTCCTACTTGTGTACCTGACCCCTTGGCTATACAGGGGCCAAATGTGGCATCTGAATTGCATTGCTGAAAGTGACCCATGCATAAGTGACCAGGAGTGTGTGTATACGTGAGGCTTTTTAAACCTGGAAGGACACAGCACAGCTTCCTCCACCGCAGACTCATGGGAACTGCAGTTCCCATAGATTCATTTTTATAGATTTTTTTTTTTTTCAGTCTCAATAGCACACTTGGGCGTCCTGGTCAATCAACCAGCTCCCGAATAAAGTTTTTCAAACTAGACACATTGGGCTCCCCCTGACCAGCTTGGCCTCCGCTCTTTGTGTGTATAAGCAATGTTTAGGTTGACTGTGCCTTTACTATGGTTTGTTTGACCCCTTGACCTATTAACAAGCAGTTTTCCTCTTGTTCCTAGGACTGTAAGAAATAATGTCAGACGAATACATTGTAAGAGTTCGTGGCTTGCCATGGTCCTGCACCCGGGAGGAAGTACTAGAGTTCTTTTCAGGTAAGATTTACAGGAAATTGGAATTTTCCCAGTAGGTTGACATATTGCATTGTACAGGTTAAATTTGTAAGTTTAGAATGTATTACAAAATGTATATAATACAAAATATTTACATCTTTGCTGGATGTGATCTTTATGCTCTGCTGGGGTTGGAATCTGTGCATTAATTCTTCAGCTGTTAAAGTTTGCATCTTACTTGACTCTTGATGTGAATGTATTTAAATTACGTTCATACATTTTTTTTTTTTTTTTTGTATATATAACCACAGAATGCGCTATCCTTGATGGAGTTGGTGGGATTCACTTCACCACATCAAAAGAAGGACGACCCAGTGGAGAGGCTTTTATTCTTTTAGAGACTGATGACGATCTAAAGAAGGCTTTGGAGAAAGACCGTAAATACATGGGACACCGATACATTGAAGGTAAAACAAAGTGCTTTTGTCAATTAGTTATATTAAAAAAATCTTTTTTTATTTTATTATAGACTTGTTTGCTAACTATAGTGTTGTAATACATAACCCTGCCAATAATTACTATTTTTGTTTGTTTCATGGGGGTTATCACTGTTTGTCAAAATCAAACCTGACTGTCTTGCAGTATTCAAGTCAAACAATACAGAAATGGAATGGGTTTTAAAACACAACAGTACTGGTGACGTTGACACAGCCACAGATGGAACTGTTCGGCTTCGCGGGCTTCCATTTGGCTGCAGCAAGGAAGAGATTGTACAGTTTTTCTCAGGTATATTTAGTAACAAAACTGCTGTATTTTCAACTGCATACCATCACAGCTTTCCATGAATAGTATCTTCTATGTTTATTAAACATTATGGGTTTAGGGTTCAAATAACACAGATTTAGTACTAAGTTAAATATAGTAAACCAATGAATGTGTAAATGTAGTAACATTGCGGGGTGGCGGGTGCAGTGGGTATAAAATCTAGCCTTAAATGTGAGTTTGCTAATAGGTGGTGGGAATTTTAAAGTTGTCAGTATTGTTGAGATGGGATTGTTTCAGACTTTAACACTGTTCCCCTGATGGGGTTATTTGTCCTTGGGTTAAAGGGTTGAGAATCGTGCCAAATGGGATAACATTGACGGTCGACTACCAGGGGAGAAGCACAGGGGAGGCCTTCGTGCAGTTTGCTTCAAAGGAGATAGCAGAAAATGCTCTGGGGAAACACAAGGAAAGAATAGGGCACAGGTGGGGATGGACAGACTGGGATGGTGAATCTGTCTTTTATTTTTGGGCTCCATATTGGTGGGAGGAGGGTGTGATGTAAATATAAAAAAAACTTTAAAAAAAAAAAAAAAACTCAAGTCAATAAAAACAATTCAATGTGATATTTACTTGTTTTTGATTTTCTTTGGGAGATGTCTTTTTTCAAATTGAATTTGTGTAAAAAGGAAAACCAATATTGCTGTTAATTTTGGTGATCTATGAAATAAATAAATAGCAGCATTTTATTTCCACTGTGTTCTGACACTTCTTCTAAAACTTTTATATAGATATATTGAGATATTTAAAAGTAGTCGGACTGAAATCCGGACATCTTATGATCCTCCGAGGAGAATGATAGGTCAGCGACCTGGACCTTACGACCGTCCAATGGGAGGTCGTGGAGCTGCTTACTATGGTGCTGGTCGTGGAAATATTTATGATCGCATGCGGGGCGGTGGAGGTGGATATGGGGGTGGTAAGTATTTAAGTGCATATTTGTAAAATCATTGATTTTAGCAGATCCAAAGTATTAATCTTTTACAATCCCTAAAACTGTAGCACATAGTGCTTTATAGGAAGATGTTGAGTAAAAGTGAATATTTTCTTCTCACTAACATTGTGCAGGCACAAGCCTGGTGCATTTCACCTCTAAGAGTCTATGTATTTCATAGTGTAAATCTTTTGAGAATTTGAAGAAATGTTCAGCTCATCACATTTTAGTGAGCAGCTCCTCTCCCTCATTTTGGAACGGCAGTTTCATTGTAGAACTCAAAAGTGTTACCAATATGCAAATTTTCAAGTGATAAGGATGTTATGCAAATCCTCAATACTTTGCATATTTCATTTCTAAACAGTATTTTGGAATTTACTGTGACTGCCCCATGTTTCACATTTTTAGGCTATGGTGGGTTTGAGGAATACAGTGGTTATAACAACTACGGCTACGGAACAGATGGTTTTGATGAGCGACTCAGAGAAGGAAGAGGCAAGTGTTGGTTTGGTTTTTCTCCTATGATTGCTGTGGTTATTAGTGTCTCCTTGTAGAATATAACATGGTTTGTCTGATTGTCCAGGTATTGCTCAGGCTTACAGTACTGGGGATGCAACCACAGGGTTTCACAGCGGCCATTTTGTTCACATGAGAGGCTTACCTTTCCGAGCTACAGAAAGTGACATTGCTAATGTAAGTATTTATACTAGAGTATAACATTGTACGTGTTGGGTAATTAAGAGAAAATGCTTTATTAATCACCAGCCACTGTTTTTTATTCATATACATCTTATGAAAGCAAGCATGATGAATATAACCATGAGAAAAAAAATGTCTGATCTGCAAAATATGCTTTTAATTTTTCCTTAGTTCTTTTCCCCACTGACTCCAATCAGAGTTCACATAGACATTGGAGCAGATGGAAGAGCAACAGGAGAAGCGGATGTTGAATTTGCAACACATGAAGATGCAGTAGCGGCCATGTCTAAAGACAAAAATAATATGCGTACGTCTTGTGGGTTTTTCTTTTAACCTTCTAATATTTTTTTTTTTTTTTTTCTGTGGGGGTTTTTTGTTTTTAATATGGGTTTAAACTACATGTCTCAAATCTAAGAATATACATTTTGTTTTTTCTTTCCAGAGCACCGGTACATTGAGTTGTTCCTGAATTCAACAGCTGGTGGCGGTGCAGGAATGGGCTGTTATGGCAGAGAAGCAATAGGTATGCAGTGAAGTGTTTATCCACATGACCGGACTCGATTTAAATATGAAATGCATAACATTTTTATATTTGCTTAATGTCAGTTTTACTTAACCATATGGTGTTTGTTTGCAGATAGCACAGGTTACGGAGCTGTGAGCAGAATGGGCATGACTGGCAACTATAGTGGGTGTTATGCAAATCCTGATGGTTTAGGTGGATATGGTAAGTTCAAAATGTGCCTTTTTTTATGGTCTCTATTCTGCATTTATATTCACACTAGCCAGGACTGGGAGGTTTTGGGGGGAGTAGTTTCTAATCCCATCTATATAGTGGTGCTAAGATGCAATCGGAGCTCGGCTTGTTCAGAACGAGAGTTCTGTTGACTGTCTAATAAAAGCGTTATGAAATATACTTTTCTTTACAGGAAGGGGCAGTACTGGAAACAGTGGGGGCTACTATGGGCAGCACGATAGCATGGGTGCAGCTGGATGGCGTGGAATGTACTAGTAAAGATATCTTTTTGTCTTGAAAAATCCTGGAAGAAGCCAGTTTCTTAGTTACTATTTGTGTTAAACTTTGTATGGACTTGAGGAATATGTTCTTAAAATTTTAGTGGACAGCGTACAGTGGACATTGTTGCCTGTAGGCTTTAATTTGTTCAATTGCAAAAGTTGACTTTGAATAAATTTTTTTATAATCCAAAGATGTGTCCTTTTTATGTTTACAAACTAAATTGGGGACAGAACTAAATGCATTCGATGTAGGGTATAGCGTACACTTCCACAGAGCACAGGCAGTTTAGGGAATTTTTCCTTTTGTCTATGTCTCCAATTAAGTTTCAGTTTCTTTTTCAGAAACTCTGTGAATGTCCCATGAAGATGACCCCCCTCCCTTTCTCATGCCCGAGGCTGTTCCACAGACATAGGATGTGGGGTGCAGTTTTTTTTTTTAAATGAAGTTATGAAGGTTTTTTCTTTTGGCCTTCAAGCCATATGTACTACTCCATAAAAACACATTTTCAAAACTTTTTTTTAATAATAAAAAATAAAACTGAATTTATATGCCTGTCTGGCGTATGAACACTTGCATTGTATATCATGGCTAAAGCTACTCAATGTGGTGGCGGATGTACTTGTAACTTAAAACCATTAAATCACAAACACACATTCTGATGGACAATTCATTTTAACACTTGCGGATTCTTAAAAAAACTGGGTTTCAGATACTTTTTTTTTAATCAACTTTATTCTTCAGAAATGAAATTTTAAATGGTTCACCAATGCCTTTTTCCCATCCATGGATTTAGGAGCACTATGGTGTAGGGAAATAGAGCTGACAGATTTTCAGACATTTGTCTACACCTATAACTCCATGGATTAAAGCAATGGTATACAGATTGCGTATCCATACTTACTGTGACATCAGCATGAGAAAAGGAAACTTGCGGTGGTTGGCATTATTCTACTCTTCCTGCATGCTGGAACCACAAGCTCCATTCTTTTAATTCACTGGAGCAAATGTGAACCAGAAATATTCAATCGTATCAATCCTGTTAGAACTGCCAAGCTCCTCTAAAAATGAGATTATATTTACATTACATTTCAACCACCTGAACTTCCTGTTTTCTGCACCAAACAAAATATTTACATTTTTTCCAAACAGATTTTAGATGCTGGCTGTTAAAGTATTGCGTCAAGCACAATAGACTGGTATGAATATTTGAGCCAAAAATTATGCATTTAAATAGGAGCTAGAGTAATGGAGTTCAAGAGTTGGCATTGTAAGAGTTGCTAATACAGCTTAAGATACCATGGTCTCCCCAAACTGGTATCTGCAAGATGGGGAGGATGATCTCTGTACACATGTTTCAACCCATTTGACAGGGACTGTCCATGGTTGCAAGAATTCCATTCCTGAACTCTAAAAAGTAGCTTAGACACTCAATCCATAACAGGATAACGCGTCATGGGGTTAAATGCAAACATTACTAGTTTGGTATCCTATTCTGAAGAAGCACACTACTTGTCGAATACATAACATGTCGCCTTGGTTTCTGTGCAGCAAATGGGAAATCAAGACATTGACATGGTTCTAAATATTTTATTTTTTACAATTACAAACTTGCAGACCTTTGGCATTCTAGTTTGTCAATATGCTGAGGTAATCTGGGGGTGAAATCTCTTTATACTGCCTGAAGCACCTCCTATAAGTTACATTGACTTGATGGGCACTTTCAGGTACCATATGGTCAAGCTGATCCCACCACAACTGCTAAATATTGCTGAGATCTAGTGAATGCAGGCCACTCCATTTTAGACCAAATACCAGCGGAGTGCTCCTTCGTTAAATAGTTCTTGCATCGTTTCGAGCTGCGCTTTATCCTGTTCCAGGAGGAAATTAGCACCATCCATGTGGCATGGTATTGCAAAATGGAGTGTTAGCTTTTTGGTCTTCAAGATCCCTGTACAAAGCACCCCAAGCATCCACTATGCTTGACAAATGGTGTAAAGCACTCTTGCAGCATTTGGTCTGTCTCATGAATGTTATTTTGTTTTTGTGATCTGGACATCTCAAACTTAGATTTGTCTGCCCATAACACATTTTCCAATCTGCCACTTGTCAGTGTCTGTGTTTTGCTCATCTTAATCTTTTTATTGGCAAGTCTGAGCTGTCTTTTTCTTTGCAACTCTGCATAGAAGGCCAGCATCCAGAAATATCATAATTGCTGAAACCAGTGTTTTAAGTATAAGAAATTTCTGCCTATTCTAAGACTTGATTCCACAAATACTGATGCTCCAGATACTCAACTAGTCTAATGAAGGCCAGTTTTTTTTTTTGGTTGTTTTTCAGCTGTACTAACATAATTGCTAGGGGTTTTTCTAATTATCCTTTTAAAATGATACACCTGTATTGGCTAACATGCCATTAGAACACAGGAGAGATGGTTGGTGATAATGAGGTTCTGTACACCTATGTAGATATTCCATTAAAAATGAGCCCTTTCCAGCTACATTAATCATTTACATTACAATATTTACACTGTATTTCTGATCCACTTAATGTTATTTTAACCTCTTAGTTACAAGACATTTTGACCTCGAGTCTCCCTCAGTGATAAGGGCTGTTTTTACTCTAGGGGCAGCCAAGCAACATATTCAGAGCATCGGAAGTGAATTTTTTTCTCACTACCGAAACTCTGACCACAAGAGGGCACAGCCATATTGCCGGAGCATGCTGCTCCATCAATATGGTGCCCACGATCGCCCCAGAGCTGAAATTTCAGTGCTGGCTATTGCCTCGATATCGAGGCAATAGAGCAGCACTGTCGGACCAGTTTTCACGATTGTTGATCGCGAAATCCACTTGTTTCACCGCAGGACGTGTCAGGCACGTCCATTGTCAGGAATGGAGTTCCCGGCTGGACGTGTCTGACACGTCCATTGTTGCGATGGGGTTAATGGACCAAATTAGGGGTTTCTTTCATAAACAAGGACATTTCCAAGTCACCCTAAACCTTTGAACTGTAGTATACATATGCTGGGCTGTATGTAAAGCCAAATTGGAGAAGAGTACTTTCTAACTTGCTAGGAATTGTGCAGGTTGCTAATACCACAGGATATAACCAGACCTCCTCTTGAGCAGGGATCCTGATGAGTATCAGTGATACTATGCATAAAATGTTCCATAATATGGAAAAGGGGTAATGACATAATATGTGAACAAAACAAAACTTCCTTATATAAGTATTTTTGAATTGTTTCCTAAACAGTGATCTATGGTTAATGAACAACCAAGATGCAAAAATTGCAGTTGGAAACGTACCAGTTGGAGACTCTGCATCTAGTTATTCCAGCCTGATTTTTTGCAATAGTTTTTGTCAAAGTACAACAGCATATGACTACTGATTGATCCACTGCATTGCTCCAGATTTGTTTAAAACTGTGACCCATTGTAATATAAGTAAATCTGTTCTTAATTCATGTGACTAATGAGGTGAGCACTGCAGAAGAAAAGCAAAAAAGGCATAGTGTAAAATAAAATTACATTTTATTAAAATAACAAAGTCTCACAAGTAGAGCTTCACAATGAAGCTTGATCTAGTATATCAAAATCCATCATTTATGAATCCTGTAAGTCTGTCAAGTGGGCGTCGGTATTCCTCCCGCTGGAGGGATATCATTAGTGCAGCGTGTTGAAAGACTACGATCAAAGGCACAATTAACAGTGGCAGTCCAGACTACATTATAGTGATGGCATCAGAATGCAGTTTGATCCACCTAATGTATTACTCTCGACACAAATTAAATAATAGCAGTAAACTTAACACTATACATTTTTCAAAAGTGTTAAACAAAAAAAAAAACATGGAAAGCTTATTTATAGGCCCAAGAAATTAGCATTACTTACTATACTGCTTTTTCCTATCATCTCGACATCACCGGGTCAATGACCCTCCTTTAAATTGCAGTTGTATATATAACCATTGCTGAATCGCACAACTATCTCTCAAGTGTCGACATTTTAAATAGAAATTCTTTAATGAAAGAATTCAATCAGGGTGTGACATGTTATTTAAATCAGATATTCTTTTATCAATATTCCAAACATATCAGTGCCCTGATAGAATTGTAGAAACAGAGCATTAAATCATTTCTATTTGAAATGCCTATACTAGATGCGATCTTTCAGTCAAACAATATGTGTGCTGTTCACCAAAGGTTTTTTTTTAACAGCTAACGGTAATTTTCACAAGTTCCTTAACAATACTTACATAACCCTGCATTTCGTGTGCTAGTGAATGATCATATATTAAAGCCATTCATTCTAATGTGTTATTGACCATATATTAGAAGGACCATTTTCTAAAAAGACAACTATTTTTCCACAAAATCCAGGCTTGCAACACATACTAAAAACACGCAACATTTGTACTGCAACGTTGATACATGTGGGAAATGAACATGTTAGTGGACATGAGAAGTGCACTGTGCACCCATGTATTTAAGTCAATTGCTTGTGTTAAAGGGACTGGATAACCAAAACTGAATGTAAAAAATACCTATACATAGTGTTGACAAAATTGCAAGTAAGTGCCTAAATTAGGAGCAAATGTGTTTTAAATGTATGTTATAAATATGTCTCATGTTTATGACATCACCTGTGGCTCGATACACAAACTACACATCCTATTGAAAATCAGTTAATTTGCATATCAAGCCACTGGTGATGTCATCAAAAGGAGACACCGCAGACATTTTTTAAGCACATTTTCTCCTCGTTTAGGCATTTGGTTGCACTTCTGCCAATGCATTGTATGGATAATTTTCTGTCATGTTTTTATTCATAGAAAAAGCAATGTTTAGGTGATATAATCCCTTTAAAAACTGAAAAACTGAGCAATGAAATCAGCAGGCTTATTCAGCACAGCAAACGGGTTTTAATAGGAAGAAAATATGTTTTAAGTGATCAATCATTTGCTGTACAAAAGGAAGGTCTGCACCTGTGCAGCCATTTATGATTCTGTCCGGGAAAATTTAGTTTAATATACATATTTTGTGAGTGTTTGGCTCCTTTGTATTTATATGGTTGGATTAAAAATATTTACAAAACATACTATTAATGTCAATTTATCTCCTCATTATTAACTGAAATCAACATACATTTACTCATTATTTGGAGCAAAAAAAAAAAAAAAGAAATAAAAAAAGTTTTACATAATAATGGTAATGTACAGAAGAAAATACATGCAGTATAAAAAATAACTTACTACCACTTGAAAATGTATAACCCAAGTTTTTGCAATCATGCCATTCATATGGTAAACAGGTTGATATTCAGTATCCTGCACAAATATATATTGTGCTTTTATTAATTTCCAACAAATGTGCGAATTGATAATAACTTTTCTAATAATATGTATTACTATATTTGTATTGAACGCCAACATATTGGCAAGCTATGTATTATTTGTGCTCATACAATAACTATCAGAATAAACACTATGTTAGAAAGATATATCTTTAATAAGCTTATACTGTGGAGCACATTCAGCTCCCGCGCCCTGTATATAGGACATTGTTATGCTCCTTGTCTTATATATCAGATCTTTATCACTATGTTTGAGGTGTATAGAAAACATGATAATACAAAATATAAATTGGGGAAGAAACAACAGAAGAGAGGGAAAAAAAGAGACAGGTTACTTGTTAACTCCTTTAAAGAATACAGCAGTTAAATAATTTTTAAATCTGTGGAATTTTTTAATAAAAGACAACATAAGAGGGGGTTATGTATGAAATATGCTACTGCAGAAACAGCGCCACAAAGTATCACTATCACTGTGCATAATACAAACCCCAGACAAATCCACACAAGAGTGTTGTGTTGGGATGGGTGCAATTGCCATTATGCATAAGAAATTGAAATTCTAGGGTCTAATCAGATAGCTGAGATTTTCAAGAAGAAAATCGGAATTCTGTCTTTCGGATCACATTGGTGCTCCGCATGTCCCTTAAATTCAGACTACTCATAGACCACCAATGTGGTCCGGAATCAGAACACAATTCGGCCAGAGTAAGGACACTGATTATAGCCAAAGTCCTCCCAAAATGGGCTAAAGTTTAATACAAATTTGTAAAAATAATAACTGATTAAAACATAATATCAGTGAAATAAATCAAAATAAAGTGAAATAATATGAACTTAATGCATTTATTAATGTTATATATATTATAATAGATGACATAAATATATATGTACATTATTATTTTTGTGATGTGCAAGTATTTAAATTATTTGAAGTTAAATTCTCCAGCTAAAAGTCAAATTTAGGTCCATTTCAGAGGCTTTTGGCCCTTTGGGAGTAGGGGGAATTCATAGTATTTTACCCAAACTGAATATGGATGAAAAGCTGCAATTTTCAGTATTTTATGGAAAATTTTGCAGGTTGGGTAGAAGCCACGATCAGGACTCATTTGGGGCAAGATCGGAGCTACTGGAGTAGATCCCTTTAGTCTTTTTGGTACCTTCCATACTTTTTATAAATAAACCCCAAGCTATCATACTAGTATGCTGCTCACCTTTGGGGAAATGATTTTAGTGTGTGTATTTCCCCAAAGTGGATATCATTTTATATATAAACATAAGATTTATGGACGGTCATTAGTGTATTATAAATTATGTGTTTATATGTAGGCAACAGGTACCATTAGGTTTATGTACAAAACAGGATCTTGCGTTATTTAGCCAAAACTCAGTTGCACAGGAATATTTAGGGCTTTATTCATAAAATAGAGAATCGCAGGGAATTTTAAACTTAAGTCCAAAGTAGCAGAGAGCGGACATATTCTCACATTCAAATCAGCTAATTGGGCCCTAAGTTTGAGATTCCTTTGTCAACTCCCTGTAATTTTCTCTTTCACGTGTAACGTCCTT
This sequence comes from Pelodytes ibericus, assembly GCA_036172795.1. Taxonomy (NCBI): domain Eukaryota; kingdom Metazoa; phylum Chordata; class Amphibia; order Anura; family Pelodytidae; genus Pelodytes; species Pelodytes ibericus. The sequence continues at coordinate 53,099,709 of CM069867.1, forward strand.
AGTGCTGCCAAGTGTCAGGATTTTAAAAAAGTGCAAATCACTTTTATAAATCAGACCTCTGTGCTTGCACCTCCGCCCCCCCAACAAGGGAAGTAAATAAAGGAAATCCTACCTCTGTTCCATATGCTTCATGCTTGTGAGTTGATTGGATTTCTCTCCCAGTCTATCGATGGCATCCCTTTCTTTAATGTCCTCTTCAGAATGCTTATGAAAATATATAATATAGTGTCAAATATACAAATTAAAGTATTTTATTTGACTGTAAATGTACACATAACAGAACAGAACGTCATGTTTGTAATGTTGCGTCACATGGATACATTGAACACATCATAACCTTAAAGGAGGACAATATAGAGTTGCTGTCTGCAAAGAAAGTAATGTTTAAGGATAGAGGTTCCAGATAAAATTCCAACTTCTTTCCCATGCTCCCTATAATTATACTTATACTATGTTACGCGAATAAGGTGCTTGACCTCCAAAGTCATATTCTATAGGCGCTACTCAATAAAGAGAGACTTGCAGGGAATCGAGATGGGAATTTCAAACTTAATGCAGCTAATTGGGAGAATTTTTCCGAAACGGCTACTTTGGCCTTGTTTGAAATTCCCTTGTCAATTCCCTGTAATTCTCTCTTTACTGAGTAGACCGTTAAATAAACCCAGGCTTGGTAGCACTTCTGTCCGTTGTGTGAAATCACCTCCTTAGCCCCTGATTAAAGCTCAGCATCCATCCAGCAAGTCTTTCCTGGACCCTTGGTATTTGTACCCAAATAGCAGACAGAACCACTAGCAGTTAGGTACAGCAAGAATGAACAACTACTTTATTTGAGAAACAACACAGACTTATACAACACACAAATTTGACATCACAGACATTATACTTCCAGTCTGCAAACTAAATAGAAATTAGCATACAATACAACAGAAACCAAACAGAAATTGACCAGCATTGCTACATATATAGAAATTCACATTCACATAGTATTCCTTCAGAGCAGTCTACTCACAGAATTATACATTACACATAAACCAATATACTAACAGAATGCGACTAAATAACAATATTATAGTATAGAGTCATACCACATAATCCAGGGCCCATAATCTATAGGGAGGTGTTTGGCCCTCAGGACCCTCCAAGAACCCCCGTCACAGTGGATCTCAAAATCCATTTCATGACACAGATCTTTAGTTACATTCATCTAAGCATCAGTTTTTCATGTAGTGTTTCCATTATTTTGTCCACACCCTATTTAGCTTAGTTCATTCGTATTTTGTGCACCATTAAACGAACAAGTCAATGATCTGTCTTTTTCTTTCCCTGCCATCTAGACGTTAAATGGTATCTACAGTGTTACAGTGTAATCTGCACAGCTCACAATCTCTTACCTGCATTTTCTCATACATATCAAGGTTTATTGCTTTGACTTCTTCAAGTTGCTCTTTCAGTCCAATGAGGGTGTCTTGTTTTTCATTAATATCTTTCTCTAACAGCTTCATGGCAAGTTCAATCTCATGTTGCATTTCCATCGGTACCAGATCGCTTTCTACATCCTTTAAACGGTAACGAATTGTGTTATGTTAGATAAATGAATATTATCTATAAATATATATAGCAGTGAAGATAAATGCAATCAGTCTCACATCATCAGCAATATGTCGTCTCCCAGTGTGTGATAGGTCACAGGTAGGTTGTAAAAATGTAGGTCTCTGTCAGGCCAAGGGGTCAATACCTCTCAGATACTGTACAGAAAACCAATAGGTATAGCCAAACGAGACCATAAGAAGGGTCCCTAGGATTTTGGTTCAGTGGAGCTATAAAACGAGGTCCATTCAATTAGTTTTGAAACGTTAATTATTAAGATTGTGTTTTAATGCAGTAAGTGGGGAGTCCTGAGAAAAAGTCTTCTAGATGGAGCATATTGGAAAGATAAATAAATATAATCTTCCAATTTCTGTAAATGCAGATTGCAAGTTGTCTCTTTTGCTGCTGTAAATTGATTTTTGTTCTATTATTTTCTTTTGTTCAATAACAGATCTCTGTTTTCAAACAATTAACACAATCAATTGTAATATTGTTTTAAAAAAAAAAATATATAAACCTGTCCAGGTTAATATACCTTCCAATGTTTCTCTGAATTAGTCACGTGACCCTTCCAACATACGATCTGATAGCATTATAATATGGAGTTATTTCATTTTCAGATTTAAATAGCCAAACTCTTTTACCCAAAAAGGAGACAGACTCACGTGTGATTCTTCATGATGCTGTGAGCAAGTGTCAGCATACATTTCACTCAGTCCAAGTCTGGAATGTCTGTACGCCTGCTCCGCTTCATAGCTAGCCTTAGTAGCCTACACATAATAACCAGCAATAGATATGTTTACACATGTGAATCTCTGATGCTCAAGAAGCATAGGAATGGCTTATCATTTGATACACATTAATGACCAAAACACCATTAATATATATATATATTATATAATTTTTTACCACTTAAACCAACAACACTCTTCCAGGGGACAAGCGCAAATACACAGGATGGATGCCTATTTATCAGTGGCTAGCTGTGATGTCACACTACCAAAATGCAATGAGGCAGATCCATGACCTGATGTCATGGAGCCCAGTTGCTCAGTTATATTTTGTCCTCATCAGTAGGGAGTTCTATTTGCTGGCAACATTCTGTATAGAAAACAGGCCTGTTATATTAGCCATCTTAGACTTCTAGGTTAGTCCTGTGTTTATGTCTGGTTTTGTTTATAAGTCGCCTTAGTTTGGTTTCCATGCCCCTTGTCTGTGCCCTGTTTGTCTGTGTCCTGTCTGTCTCTGGCCTGTATTCATGTCTTATCATGCTTTGTCAGGCCCTGTGCCCTATATTTCTATCCTTGTTTCAGTTTGGTTTCTCCCTTGCCATGCTCATTCCTGTTTCAGTTCTGCTTTGGCTCCAGTCTTTCCTTGCCCCTGTACTGTATATTATGTTATTCCTGTTTCTGCTCTGTCCTTTATTTGTGATTGCTCTGCATTGTCTGTCTCAGCTTGCAACATCCCGCTTATCCTGTCAGTGGTGTTATGTTATGCTTGCTCCAGAAAGTCTGCAGGGTATTTCCAGGTTCCAGTCCTGTCATTTACTAGACACAGTAGCCGCCACCTCAGGGCCCTGGTATGTGGCAGCTCTAACCTCAGGGGAGTGTGGTTACCCTGAACAAGGCCCTGTGTCTCCATTAACTCCAATGTGACATCTTTGGTCACATGTCACCCGGACCTCGCTAGTGGCATTTCCTGATTATCTGACCCCACATTCCGTCCCCTTATAGAGCTGAAATGAGCAATGAGGACTCAGTACTTTAAATATATTCTTACATTAAATGAAGAACTATTTCAAGCTTCAGACACTAACACAAAATTGGTAAATTCCCTTGTATAAGCATGCAGCATTTCATACCTGCAGTTGCTGATGAGCTCTCATCAAAATCATTGCATTTTCATTCCTGAGCTGATGATTTTCCTCTTGAAGTTTAATAATGTGATTCTTTGCTATTGCCAACTAAAAATGAATACCGGAAATAAGCATTTTCATGAATAAAATGGCGAAAAGAAACATGGAGATTTCTACGAAGTTTCAATATTTTTTTAAATTGAAGTCGATTTGCATTACTATGGTTATAGGACATCCACCTAACAAAACTTTCTGTATAGATTGGTAATTTTATCTTACAACATATTGTGCTTACAGTGTTGGTTTTGTAAAGCAGATCTATCGCATGAAAATTCCCTTAAATAATTCAATGTAAAACAATACTACCAAAATAACATTATTCATCTATCCATGCTAATATGAGCTTATTTGGAGACCGTTCCAAACAAATTGCTGCTAGCCATGATTAGCCAAGTAAAATGATGCAATATGCCCCCTGAGCCCAGAAACAAATGACAGGAAATAAAGGTTTGTCTGATAAACTGAATATGCAATGTTAGCGCAAGGATCATTTATGTTGACAGGCCCAACTTGGTTTATAAGACGTTTATATTAATAGTATTTCATAACTAGTGTTGAGCGAACCAGAACCGCACTGTTCGGGTTCGTACCGAACATTACGGTTTTTGGACCCGGGACCCGAACACAGACATTCCACTGTATGTTCGTGTTGGAGTTCGGGGTTCGGCGATTTAATGGTGCATTTTGAAAGCCTGCAGGGCATCCAATCAACAAGCGTTTGACTCGTTTGCCCTAAGAAGCCATCACAGCCATGCCTACTAATGGCATGGCTGAGGTTGGCCAGTGCAGCATGTGACCCAGCCTCTATATATAAGCTGGCGTCACGTACACGCACATCACATGAGCTCTTCTTAGTGTAGGGCAGGATGCTGCAGCTGTGAGGGACAGATCAAAAAAAATTCTGGTGTTGAATCTGCAAACTACAGCGATTATTCAAACTACAGCGATTATTCAAACTACAGCGATTATTCAAACTACAGTGATTATTTTAGTGGGTGCTATAATAAATATTTGTACCCTGCCCTGAGCCCAGTGCCACAGAGAGTGCAGTGCACTTGCAACACAATAATACACAAATATTAAGAATGCGTAATATAAATGGTTGAAACGTAGTCTAGACTAAAAACCCTGAGTAAAATAATATACAAAATACCTCTTCAATGAGCTTTGTGTTTGACTTTTCCATTGTATCGATTCTTGTATGAAGACTGCTAACCGTACCACTAACATAAAGAGGTAAGAAAAAAAGTAAATTCAATGTAAATATCAAAGCAAACTAGCAATGGTATGGCAAGCACATTGTAGGGGACATAAGGCTGCATCCCTCATAAGGCAGACTAAACACTTGCTAAAGTGTTTCAGAGCATCGGGGTAGAAAACATGGATGGAATGTAGCCAGAAACGTTTATTTAAGCCTTCCGGGAATCGACATAAATAGGATTCTCTAACAATGGCAACAATGTAGGCTAAGACTTCAAAATATGGGGGTAACCCAGGAATCAGCAAGATGAAAAGGAAGGATATTTGAAGTCTCAAACTCAAAAAAAATTAGCTTTTATTTCATGTCCATAAAATAAACAACAGAACTGTGCTTAGGTGCAAAAAGGGAGTAAATGTGAGTCTGTAAAAACAGTTTAAAATAACCCTGTTACTAAAGTTATCAGTAATGTATGTTGTCATTTTAGGGATAGTAATTGGGGTTATGTTTCGCAGTCACAGTAATCGATATGCGCAATATGTTAAATGTATTAGACATAGACTGCTACAAACAAAGAAGTCCGATCACACATTGCCTGGAGAGAACTTGCTGCAAACGTACTAATATCTTTTTTGTTGCAAAGAGCTGCAGCATTACAGTGATACACTTTTATTACTTTACACAAAATAATAAATATAATATACACACACACGTCTTAGAAAATGGTCCATGCGCAACGATCGGACATAGCACTTCCATGACCGCTGTGAAAGCCAACCACCTGTTGACACCAGTTTTTCCTTCATCAACGTTTTACATAGGCAGCCCCAAAGCATTTTTTTTAATATATCAATATTATTTTCCTGGAGTTTAAAAATCTTTGAGTTCTTAATAATATTTAGCTCTATGCAGTACAATTCTCCAGATTGTTTGTGATATTTTATGTAAACATTCCAGCTAGTATGGTGTCAATGAAAGGGAATGGACAGAGAAGGCTTGCACAATACAGGGATTATATCATCCAATGATGTTTAAATTTGGCTCAAGTGTGTCTAATTTTGAAAGATATTTAAATGATTTATTGCATAGCTAAGTGACTAGTCAATAATTTTCCACTGAATTCTCCTCCCCCTCATTATGAAGCTGTAACCATGCACCCTTGAGCAGGCTCATCCAGGCTTTTCTGTGTCCTTCTTGCTTCGCTTTCTTGTTTATTATTTATGCTTAGTCCTGTCCTTGCCCTGTATTCCTGCCTTGCCCTGTATTCCTGTCCTGCCCTGTATTCCTGCCTTGCCCTGTATTCCTGCCTTGCCCTGTATTCCAGCCTTGCCCTGTATTCCTGCCCTGCCCTGTATTCCTGTTATGTGTTCCCTTCTGCCTGTCCTTATGTTTCATTCCAGGTTTTCTGATTCCTCCTTGTCAGTTTACTTCTATTTAAACCACACCCGTTTCTGTTCAGTCCTTAGTAGTGCTGTCTACAGGTATTTCCTCTGTGTCTATTCCATGTATGTCTTTTAGATATTATTATTTGTTTTTGCTAATATTATGTCTTAGTTAGGGACTTGCCTAATGTGGGGTACCTTGACGTGGTTGGAAAGCTAACAACTAATTGGCCAATTGGTGAACCAAACCCCCACCTTTACCATCTTTAGTATTAGGCTATTTCCTGTATTTATGTTTGTTCCTTTGTATGTTTCTCTTGTGTCCCTTTACCCTGTGTCTTGTATTATTTATCCTTAGTTTGGTTTCTGCTTTATCTTATGTTTTGCCTCTGTCCTGTAGCCCTGCACTCTGTATTTCAGTTTTGCTCTCCCTCAGTTACTTTTCTGTTTCAGCTCTGCTTAGTTGTCACTAGTTCATTTCATCTTAAGCCCTGGGACCTGAATACAGTAGCTGCTTCACAGGGCATGGTTGTGGCTGCAAAAAATTGGGGTCCCAAACCTCCAAGGGATTTCAGTTACCCAGCACCAGGTCCTGTGTCCCCACCCTGATTCCTATTTGTGTATGTTGATAATGCAGTGTGTTCTATATAGCTGATAGAAACAGACAAATACAACCTTAATATAAATACATATTATTCAAACATCATACAACTTACTTAAGTTGTCTGTTGAGTTCTTCAACATAGTTCTTTTGGTCCAAAATTGCAGAAATCTGTACATTTCTGAAATAGAAATATGTTATTATTCGCATAATAATAAAATAAGCGAGTTGCTACAGCATTAAAGAGAATCTATCATTTACATAGTAACATAGTAATTTAGGTTGAAAAAAGACACAAGTCCATCAAGTTCAACCCTTCTACTCATCATTCCAGCTTTTGATCCAAAAGAAGGCAAAACAAAAACCCTAAGGAAGTTATTTGGAATTTTGCCTCCTAGGGGGAAAATTTCCTTCCTGACTACAAAGTGCAATCAGATTTCTTGTTGGATCAATAGCTCTATTATTAATACTTATTCTATTATTAATAGCCCTGTATGTTCTGCTTTTCTAAAAAAAAAAAAAAAAACCATCCAAACCATTTTTAAATGCATCTAATGTAGTTGATAGCACTACCTCTCTTGGCAGTGAGTTCCATAACTTTATTGTCCTTACTGTAAAGAATCTCTTCCTTTGCGGTCTATAAAATCTTTGCTCTTCAAGTCTCAGAGGGTGACCTCTTATTCTTTGTAAATTTCTGTTAATGAACAGGTCACTGGAGAGCCCTTTATATTGGCCCTGCACATATTTAAATTATGTTATCATATCCCCTTTTTTCTAACGTATATAAATGCAATTTTTTAAAACTCTCTTCATAACTAAGATCCACTAATCCCCTTATTAATTTTTTAGCTCTCATTTGCACTTTTTCTATTTCTATAATATCCTTTTAAAGGACTAGTGCACAGACTTTTACTGCATTTTAAGGTGAGGTCTTACCATTGACTTGTAAAGAGGCAAGATGATACCCTCCCGTGAATCAATACCTCGTTTTATACATGCCAACCTTATTGGCCCTTGCAGCTGCTGGCTGGCATTGAGCACTGTTGCTAAGTCTGTTATCTACAATTATTCCTAAATCCTTTTAGTAGTAGTTTTACATTTGTCTATATTGATCCTCATTTGCCACTTAATTGCCCAGTCCCCCACTCTGTCCAAATCTTCCTGTAAAGCACAAACATCAAGATTAAGTCTGTATTACCTTACCTAATTTAGTGTCATCAACAAACACTGAGACATGGCTCTCAGCACAACTTTGGAGATCATTAAATTAATTAAACAAATTAAAAAGAAGAGGGCCTAAAACAGACCCCTGAGGTACACCGCTCAATACCCTGGTCCAATTTGAGTATTTTCCATTTACAACAACCCTTTGCATTCTATCTCTTAGCCATTTTAGCCATCCAATATCTAAGAAAAAATTTAGATTAAGCTTTTATGTACCCTTGATATATATGTTTCATAGAACCAGCAAATATGTAGCTCACCCCCAGGCACAGATATTGTGTTGAATGCAAACCTAGTCTGGGGGACAGGCGGATATGCATGGATCATTACCTCCCACCATCTTTGTAGTTTTTAACCTCTATACTGGGGCATAAAGGAAGGTATACATACTTATGCCTTGATAAAAAGATTATATTCATGTGCTAGCAAAGTAGCTAACACAGAGAGGGCAAGAGGAGCACACAGAACAAGAATTAATAAGATATATCATACAGTGCCATAGATTTGCAAAGAATTTATTGGAGAAAAGCTATCTAAAAATATAATCCAAGTAATAAATTGCCTGATCTGTACAAAAACACAGCAATAAATACTCACATAAACAAATGGCACAGCAAAAAATCGTTCTAAATACAAAAATAAAGAGAGAGAGGGACAGGAGGCACACACTATGCACAGGTAAACGGAGGTCACCCAACGTTTCGGCTAAAAGCCTTTTTCAAGGGGACCCCCACAAAGTAGCTAACACAATATATCTTATATCCTATATCTTTTTATCCTATGTAAAATTATAGCATGGCATTTAGACATGACAGATACACTTTAAAAGGACATATTATCCTAAACAAACCCTAAAATAATAGTTTTTTTAGTTATTTATTTTTTATTATTTGCAAAAATAAATAAGTTACAACTTTCTATAGAGCAGGTGTGGATGATCATTGTCTGTTTCTTTAGAAACCGCATCGCCATGATGATTAGTACATTAGGATGAAGCACCATTTCAAACTAGTAAAAAGAGTAGAGCATCAAGTATTTTAAACAAACGGCAATATAAACCATAACTAAGTTAAATAAAAAAATGATGTGCACCAATATCAAGCAATATACAACTATCTGGCAATGTAAGGAAGATATACATTCATATTATAAATATATATTTACATCCTGCAACAAGAACAAATGCACAAATTAGAGAGCATAATTTTAGGAAAAATTATAAAACACATAAAAAAAAACATATACCGTATTTGCTCGATTATAAGACGACCCTGATTATAAGACGACCCCCCAAACTTTGGATATTCCTTTAGGAAAAAACTAAAAGCCTGAATATAAGATTACCCTATAGGAAAAAAGTTAAACTTGTATATATTCACATGTAAATTGCTTTTTTAATAAAAAATTATATCAAAAAAATGCATTTGTTTTTATTTCCTTTTATGTGCCAATTCTGCCTCTCCTTCCCTTGCCCCCAGCTTTGTCTCTCTCCCCCTCCCTTTGATTCCCCCCCTCCTCTGTCTCTTCCCCCCCCCCCCCTTGTTTCTCTCTGCGCCCCTCCCTCCCCCTGTCTCTGCCGCCCTCCCTCCCCGTCTCTGTTTCTGACCCCATCCCTCTGTCTCTCTCTCTGCCCCCCCCCCTCCCTCCCCCTGTCTCTCTGCCCCCCCTCCCCCTGACCTTGAAGTCGATCCCTGGTGGCTAGTGGGGGCAGCCGGGGGATGTCTGCACGATACGTGCACGCATCCTCCATGCTGCCCGACATGGCAGTCTATTATGACGGACAGCTGGTCCGTCATAATAGTCTGCCGTGTCGGGCAGCATGGAGGATGTCTGCACGTATCGTGCAGACATCCCCCAGCTGCCCGATTTACCCTGGTGGCTAGTGGGGCAGCAGAGGATGTCCCCTGCTGCCGCCCGGCACGCTCGCCGGGACTTCTGTGACGAAAGCGGAAGTACCCGGCTTCTTCACAGAAGCCCCGGCGGTCCTGCAGACTTCCCCTGCTGTCAGAGAGGGGGATCCAGGTCCCCTGCAGCTCTGCTGGGGACCTGGATCCATGTCTTATAAATCAATTTGAGGTCAGATTATAAGAAGACCTCGATTATAAGACGAGGGGTAGTTTTCAGAAAAAAATTCTGAAAAAAAACCTCATCTTATAATCGAGCAAATACGGTACATAGTAACAAAGTAATGTGTTACCTTCCTTCTCTGGAAAGGTCATCCTCTTCTGATTTTAAGTATATAGAAAAATCAATGACTCCAACCTGCCATAAAATAAAAAAAAACAAAGTGTGTATTTTGTAATGAAAGTATGATATAGAAGAATACAATAATGATTTCCCATCTGAAATGACACATACTTGTGAATCCAAATCTTCCCCTTTCACACACAGATTGGCGTCAATCACGTTTAATCCAACCAGAAGGCCGACTATAACTGTCCCTTCTTCTTCCATCATCACTGCATGGTTTTCATAAAATTCACTGTTGAAGAATAAAAACTTGAGTATTTGTTGTTTTTTTATTACAAAAAAAAAAAAAATTATCCCCAATGTAGACATTATTCTGAAAGCTATAGAATGTTTATGGAATTCGTAGCAAAGATCTATAATTCAAGGATGCGTTGGCCCTCGTTTGCCCCTGAAAGACATTATGCTTGTACAGGAACCTTGAGAAATGAAAACATGACTTTTATTAACATTATAACACAATGGCGGTTATGTAGAAAAACTCACAAAGTGTCAGGAATTATAACGCAGATTGCGCTTTTTTATAACTCCAGACAATTTGTAGTGCGGGAAAGGGACCAACACAAATCGGCAACAGATTTTTTTTTTATACATAGGCTGCACTTGTGCAACAAGTGCCGACACAACCTAAATCTATGCATTTGGTGTAGATAAAGCATACGCCCGAAATTTGTCGGGGAGTCTGCTTTATACATTGACGCACATGCCAATTGCGCCAGTATTTGACGCAATCTGCATGGGCTCCTTGTTTATTCATGACCCCCAATGTACCAGAGAATATAAAGTGCAATTGGCAATTGGTGAAAAACAACAGATGCCAGTGAAATTTTTTTTTTTCACCAAAGGCACTTTATATGTTTGGATACATTTTCTGTATGTGTAGAGCTGCACAGGTAAAGAGGGCTTAGTAAGGCACAGTATTTGCATTCTTTTATTAAAGCATGTCTATATAAAATGCCTACACTTTCCATTAAACATAAATCTATATATTTTTTTTTTTTGCTGCCAGCCTCACTTTAAGTCTGCGCTAATATTTATTTTTTGGATTGAGTTTTACTTGCAGCAGCCCTCTGTTAGAGAGAGTTGGTCTACAAACCCTACATATCACAAGCATAAAAGAATTGGAATGAAACTGATTAGTATGAACTGATTTACTGCTACAAACCTCAGAAGGTCCCTGCGCAAAATTAAGCAACGCAGGTAATCGGCCATCTTTTTTTGCATCATTGACAATCGCAACCAAGCTCTGGCACGACCCAGTGGGGTTCTAAAAAAAAAGTTAAAAAGATATTGTTGCAGGAATTATTTAAAGATAATGGGAAACGCTTATGAAATATATGTTAGAGGATTGCATAACAATTACACAATGGAGAGACGCATTCAATAAATTAATTTAGGAAACACATAAAGGAGTAGTAGATGACCTCACAGTGGTACCCACTCACCCCACACAGGAGTACCCATTCCAACCAGATTACAAATCAAAATAACAAAGTTACTATATGAAAGTCACTATGGTGCACCATACACCAAACCCAAATGACTGCTTTTACTGTGTGTTCAGAGTGTTTGCAGTGTTGGCTGTTATATAACTTACAACTTGATGGCAATTCTCCCAGTGGATATTATTATGTGATGTAGCTCACCTGAGTCCAGGTAAATCTCTCACACTGGCTGCGATTTCTTCTGCTTCAGGGCACAATTTCTCCACAATTTCAAGTGGTCCCCATATTGTTTTGTTGAAACTCAAAAAGGATTTCCGCACTGCAATAAATGAACAAATAAATCAATTATACTACTGTTAGGTTTTACACCCGGCACACTGACTGCTATAGACACAGGGGAGAGTGAGGCAGTGTAAGAGGATGTCTGCGTGCTTGGGGAGAGGACGGACATCAACCTCTCTCCCTCCTGGTAGGCAAAGAGAAGGAGGGTCAATTTGATGCTGTGGGAAATGTAGTGGGTGCAATCTGGTTCTACAGTAAATGCTGTAGTTATAATCTGGCGCTGTAGTAAACGCAGTAGTTGCAATCTGGTGCTGGGCGTGCAGTCTGGTATGGTAAATGCTTTGGGTGCAATCTTGTGCTGTGGATGCAAACTGGTTCAGTGGTAAATGTGAAGGGTGCAGTATAGTGCTGTGGGAAATGCTATGGGTGCTATCTGTTGAAAGGCAGAAGAGGGAAAGGGTGCAGGGAACATGGAGTGAGAGGAAGCAGATGAGGCGGAGTGAAGCCAGAGCTAAGGGGAAGTGTGTGTGGTATAAAAATGACTGGTTGTGGGTAATAAATTATACCTTTGCCTCGGGCAGCAAAATGCCTTGCAGTGCCCATATAGATACCTACATTATAATCACCACAGACAGTGACTGAAATTCTCACATATTTGAATCCGAAAATTTTATTATTCAAGTAACTTTTGTCTTGATGGCCAGTGAAGTGCTATATGTTCTGCACCCCACAAAAGTTATATTTCCCTTTCAGCATTATTCCTTTTATGTTTGAATTGACCAGTTAGTAAATTTAAGTATAAGAAACCTAGATGGCAAATTACATTCCATGGCCACATTTGCACGATGAGCTATTCATCCAACAATTGAATGATGTATTAGATTAATAACTTCAGGTTCTAAATAAAAGATTTCTCAGCAGACACCGAAACATAGAATGCATTGGCAGATACGAGCCATTCAGCCCATCTAATCTGCCCAATTGCTCTGATATACCACCCAGTGTTTACCTTTCAGGCCATGCTTTAGGCAATGCTCCATCACAACAAAGAACTGCTGTAGAGGAGGGTAGTCTGTGTCCAGTGTCCGTCCGAAGCTCAGAGCTGATTCAATGAGGCCTTTTATACTGAGCTTAGCCATGTTCAGCAGATTCCTCCTCTCAACAACAGCTGGGTCCCTTACAGCTACAAAACATAAGGAAAAATAATGACAATCATCATATTTAAGAAGCAATGTATCTAATCTGATATAAAAAAGGCCTACTCACAAAAAACAACTACATCACAGGTCATTATGAAATTAGGCTGATGTAATTGTTTGCAGCATTTTGTATAACTCCCTTGTGGGCCATGATATTTTTTCAAAATGGCTTTTGAAATGTAGTGAGCGCCTTTAAAGGGAGAATTGTGGTTCTCTGATAAATCAGATGTGACCGTGTGCATGTATGTCATTAACAGGATGTCTTTACCAATATTAAAACAGGCCCAAACTAAATTGTTGGTATTGCAGGCTTTACAGCCAGGGCTTTGATAGGCGGCTATCACGTGTCTCCTGTGGATCTGATCAGCCTCAGGAGGGAAGGATTTATGGCCTTAGATATGCCACACCTTATGCATTGGATGTAGTGGAGCTGTGCCACTGTTCAGCAGAAGATTGACAGAAGTGTATCAGAGGGATAAGTGGCTTAACCTCATGGAAAATGCTCATTAGTCTGGGCTACAGATATCTAATTGATGGTTGAGTAGACATCCCTCATCGATATTTGGCTATCTTTTCAACTGAACCATTATTTACGCAGAAGGATTAAATACTTTTAGGATGGGCGGCGTAACGCCAATATATTCATGTGCAGAATTAAAATGACCAGGTTTGGAATTAACATCCAGACGGTCAGACACAATATTTAAACCAAAGCGTATATATATATTATGGTTTGTAAAACATACAAAGAACTCTAAATATGTGTTACCCTTTAACAGAATAACTCTCTCTAAATGATATGTCTGCCTATGATGTGAAATGTAATAAGGTGTATTCTTCTCCTGCTCTTGGAAAATAGAAAACAATTGTAAAAAAACATGAAAGTAGCATATACATGTCATGAATATAAACAAGGGGTGTGGCCAATTAAAACAATGTTCAGTCTTGCTTTGTAAGGATAAATATGGCATTAAAACAAAGTTTTATGTTTCCTTAATAAAACAGTATATAATCTGTATGATTACACTAAAGAAAGAGAGAAATTACAGTTAAACACACAGAGCAAAAACAAAAAAAAAAGCTCTTGTCCTTGAGGGGCTGGTGGTTAGATATAGGCAAAAAAAAAAAAAGGTTTAATGTGTTTGGAGGGATCCCCGTGTTCTAATACTGATTTGGGGAATTTATGTATATAGAGCGCATATAGTACTTATAGTACTGATTAATGGAAATATTGCTTGTATTTCATTATTTCACATTATTTAGGTTTGTTAGATGTCACAATGTGTGGATTTTTTTTTACTTTAGTTGAATGAGTACAGAAATCACAGTTATATTTTCTATTCTAGTTATTTATTACAGTGCATACTCTAGCTATTTAAGTGGCCTATGGTGCACCATCTTCAGCCCACCTATTATCATCAGAGGTAGACAAAAATAAACCAGCAAGACAAATATGTTACAGAGATTGACAGACAGACAAGTGGCTACAAAGATAGAGTGTTGCAGGGTTGAGTCCAAATGCAATCCCCCCCCCCCCCCCCCTTTCCATTGTGCTTTTCACCAATGAGACTTTCATGAGCTACTTCTAATATTTCAAACAAAAATCCTGTATGTGTTTAGTATATAACTGATGTAAACATTACAAAACATATTTTTAGCAAGTTGGTCAGACACTTTGCTGCACCCAAGAAACCCTGCAGATGCACAGAAACATATTAGACCCCCTTACACCACCAATGTCATATAGTTCAAATGTTTATATCACAGATTTAATATGATTTGGTCAATACACAAAAAGCTATTTCCTTGATTTAATTTAAACATATACCATCTATCCAATCCACAATGAAGCGCACTACATAGGAGTTTACTATTATAAAGAAACTGCAAACACTTATTAAATAAGCTCAATGTTTCTTAGTAAAAAAAAAAAATCCCTGAGAGGGCTGAAATGTTAATTATCAAACAATTGAAGGTCTGTGTAGTACATGTCATTGGGGACTGGATATGTTTTGTGATTGAAAACAAGCAAATGGGGTTGAAACATTTAAAGGACAACTAAACTTTTTAGAACACTGAGTCATTAATTAAGATAACTGAAGTAAAGTGTAAAGTAAGTGCCCCCCAATAAAGTTCAACCAGAGAGTCCCCAGCCCCATCTAATTGTCTTTCAGACCCCTAGGCTGAGTTGCATCACCGACACAATAGGGGCTGAACATGGCATCCACATTGCATTGCTGACACAGCCTGATGGTATACTGTGCACGCACACAAAAATACAGCAGTCAATAAGAACTAAATTTCCCATGATTCTACAGTGGAGGAAGTGCTGCTGTATCTTTCCAGATTTTAAAAGCCTGATGTATGCATGCACACAGTTCACAGTCGGGCAGCTTCCGAATAAGCACTGCCGACACAGGCTGTCCCAGCAATTCACCAGTGGAAATTAAATATATAAATATATATATATATATACACACACATAATTTTCGGCCATTGATTATATTATTGAGTGCAGCGGTCTTGATCAGGCCAGTCTCTGAAACATCCAGGGATGTGCACTGAGGAAGGGACAGTGTACTCTACTCACTGTCGTTAGAAATGGGTCAAGCAGAGTTCCTTGACAGGTTGCCAAATCCCTGCTGCTACAGTAACAGCATGTGACAGCCTTCACATCACTGGCTACACTAAACAACAGGGGTCTGTTCTTGGTACTTAGGAAAGTTTTGGTTCACATTTTCTAAACAAAAGTTTGATTCTTAGTCTTATGAATAATATGGACATGATCAAAATAATAGGTTCCATCCCAAGTACCTTCCTGGTGAAATGGATAAGGAGAATGAAATCATATGTTTGTGCTAAATGTACATTTATGAAATTACCTGGATCTGTTACATTAACAGCTGAGTATATATATATATGCTAGATAGCTAGATAGATATATGCAACCATAAATTAAGTCCTAAGACTTAACTACCGTAATATTTATTTTTGGATTCTGATTTCCCTGCAGCAGCCCCCTGTTAAGAGTCTAAAAAACCTACATAGCACATACATAAAAGAATTTGAATGAAATAATTTGTACCAACAACCAGTTTACTGCTACAAACCTCAAAAGGTCCCTGCGTAAAATTAATCAATGCAGGTGATCTGTAATATTTTTATTACCCTGCCAGGAAGCAAACCTGCAGCTCTGGAGACTAGAATTAATAGTGCAGTAGGGAATATTTACCAACAGAGCTAGCTTACTTGGAAGCATAAGGTATATTATATTTGTTATGCTTACTCACCTGGCTGAGACACCACAGCTGCTGTAATGTGGGAGACCCAACTTGCTGGGTTCCTCTGTGCTCCATACTGGGCCATGGTAATTGGAAACCTTGATGCTGTTTTCACACTGTAACCTATAAATGGGAAAAACATAGTTCAACCACAGTAAATAAGGCATATGTCTACTAGCAAAAGCTAAACCAGAGCCAAGCAATAGGATGCTAAATAAATGATGTGTATATTGCAGTTGCTGTATGCTCTGTGTAAATATTGATTTATGAAAGGGATGTGACAAAACAATGGTTATCATTTTATTAATGAAGTATATGTGATCACACATTTTAAAATCAAAAGAAAATAAACTGATTTTATTACTACCAGAAGATCTGCATCAAATACAACTGCTTCTGGATTGTGCAATCATTTTACAGACCCAAAATAACATGCACAAACCATATTATTACACCCCAAATTTCTGAACTTGGTGCTCTATCCCCACACATGTCGTCTCTAAGCGGCTGCACGATAAGGGTATCTTCCCTAAAGCATTAAATATGGTCTAGTCACACTTGTGCCTCCAACCTTCCAACACCCTTTCACATACTGGTTGCCCCCCCCCCCAACCTAGTAACCTTTCCCATATGTTGCCAACACCCAGGGTTGGCTAGACATGGCACCCGCTCCCCTCACCCCTTCCACCCAAGCCTTCTAATCATACCCACCTTAGTTAGCACAGCTGGCTGTCAGACAGACGCCACCTTTCTCTTGTGCGTTGGTAGTCCGCCCATAGACAGTGTGCATTCCGCATGCGCACAGTATCAGCCTCTTCCAGGCTACGCATTCCCTTCCAGAATAGCAGACTTGCGCATTTGATGTGAAGCAGTAGCCATAACGCCCTCTGGCTGCTACGTGATGTCAGTGGAGTGGGCGGCTGTCCAAGGTGCTGAAGGGATGAGCACTCCTCCACTGTCTTGCTCAGATAACCCTGCACTCAGATACACATGTAACCACAGCCAATGAGAGATTCGGGTCTAAAGCTTATGTTTGCAAAAAAAAACATCTCCAGCCAGTCACCTGATTGGAAACTGTGCAAAACTGCTAGTGCTGGCTGGCACACACGCTGGATGATACTAAATATTGTATTTGCCATTCAAGGCAGGTTTTAGAAAGGAAAACTAGAGTGTTAATTAGCTGCTCACATGCAGCAGAATTAAATTCTGTTAACTTACAGGAGCCACCATCTCTAAACTAACCATAATGATGGGGTGAAGGGAGAGAGCGGGATGGTATTGAAAAACAATTTAGTGACCCAAGGTTCAGCTTCATCAACCCATTCATTATCATGAGAGATTAGGATACATGGGCAAGACAGATATACTGACAAATAAAGTACAGAGATTGATAGACAGATATACTGACAAAGTACACAGATTGATAGACAGATATACTGACAGATAAAGTACAGAGATTGATAGACAGATATACTGACAAAGTACACAGATTGATAGACAGATATACTGACAGATAAAGTACAGAGATTGATAGACAGCTAAACTGACAGAAAAAGTACAGAGATTGATAGACAGCTATACTGACAGATAAAGTACAGAGATTGATAGACAGCTATACTGACAGATAAAGTACAGAGATTGATAGACAGCTATACTGACAGATAAAGTACAGAGATTGATAGACAGATATATATTGACAGATAAAGTACAGAGATTGATAGACATATATACTGACAGATAAAGTACACAGATTGATAGACAGATACACTGACAGATAAGATACAGAGATTGATAGACAGCTATACTGACAGATAAAGTACAGAGATTGATAAACAGCTATACTGACAGATAAAGTACACAGATTGATAGACAGCTATACTGACAGATAAAGTACAGAGATTGATAAACAGCTATACTGACAGATAAAGTACACAGATTGATAGACAGATATACTGACAGATAAAGTACACAGATTGATAGACAGCTATACTGACAGATAAAGTACAGAGATTGATAGACAGCTATACTGACAGATAAAGTACAGAGATTGATAGACAGCTATACTGACAGATAAAGTACAGAGATTGATAGACAGCTATACTGACAGATAAAGTACAGAGATTGATAGACAGCTATACTGACAGATAAAGTACAGAGATTGATAGACAGATATATATTGACAGATAAAGTACAGAGATTGATAGACAGATATACTGACAGATAAAGTACACAGATTGATAGACAGATACACTGACAGATAAGATACAGAGATTGATAGACAGATACACTGACAGATAAAGTACAGAGATTGATAGACAGCTATACTGACAGATAAAGTACACAGATTGATAGACAGCTATACTGACAGATAAAGTACAGAGATTGATAAACAGCTATACTGACAGATAAAGTACACAGATTGATAGACAGATATACTGACAGATAAAGTACACAGATTGATAGACAGATATAATGACAGATAAAGTACAGAGATTGATAGACAGATATATTGACAGATAAAGTACAGCGATTGATAGACAGCTATACTGACAGATAAAGTACAGAGATTGATAGACAGCTATACTGACAGATAAAGTACAGAGATTGATAGACAGCTATACTGACAGATAAAGTACAGAGATTGATAGACAGCTATACTGACAGATAAAGTACAGAGATTGATAGACAGCTATACTGACAGATAAAGTACAGAGATTGAAAGACAGCTATACTGACAGATAAAGTACACAGATTGATAGACAGATATATATTGACAGATAAAGTACACAGATTGATAGACAGATATATATTGACAGATAAAGTACAGAGATTGATAGACAGATATACTGACAGATAAAGTACACAGATTGATAGACAGATACACTGACAGATAAGATACAGAGATTGATAGGCAGCTATACTGACAGATAAAGTACACAGATTGATAAACAGCTATACTGACAGATAAAGTACAGAGATTGATAGACAGCTATACTGACAGATAAAGTACAGAGATTGATAGACAGCTATACTGACAGATAAAGTACAGAGATTGATAGACAGCTATACTGATAGATAATGTACAGAGATTGATAGACAGCTATACTGACAGATAAAGTACAGAGATTGATAGACAGCTATACTGACAGATAAAGTACAGAGATTGATAGACAGCTATACTGACAGATAAAGTACAGAGATTGATAGACAGATATATATTGACAGATAAAGTACAGAGATTGATAGACAGATATACTGACAGATAAAGTACACAGATTGATAGACAGATACACTGACAGATAAGATACAGAGATTGATAGACAGATACACTGACAGATAAAGTACAGAGATTGATAGACAGCTATACTGACAGATAAAGTACACAGATTGATAGACAGCTATACTGACAGATAAAGTACAGAGATTGATAAACAGCTATACTGACAGATAAAGTACACAGATTGATAGACAGATATACTGACAGATAAAGTACACAGATTGATAGACAGATATAATGACAGATAAAGTACAGAGATTGATAGACAGATATATTGACAGATAAAGTACAGCGATTGATAGACAGCTATACTGACAGATAAAGTACAGAGATTGATAGACAGCTATACTGACAGATAAAGTACAGAGATTGATAGACAGCTATACTGACAGATAAAGTACAGAGATTGATAGACAGCTATACTGACAGATAAAGTACAGAGATTGATAGACAGCTATACTGACAGATAAAGTACAGAGATTGAAAGACAGCTATACTGACAGATAAAGTACACAGATTGATAGACAGATATATATTGACAGATAAAGTACACAGATTGATAGACAGATATATATTGACAGATAAAGTACAGAGATTGATAGACAGATATACTGACAGATAAAGTACACAGATTGATAGACAGATACACTGACAGATAAGATACAGAGATTGATAGGCAGCTATACTGACAGATAAAGTACACAGATTGATAAACAGCTATACTGACAGATAAAGTACAGAGATTGATAGACAGCTATACTGACAGATAAAGTACAGAGATTGATAGACAGCTATACTGACAGATAAAGTACAGAGATTGATAGACAGCTATACTGATAGATAATGTACAGAGATTGATAGACAGCTATACTGACAGATAAAGTACAGAGATTGATAGACAGCTATACTGACAGATAAAGTACAGAGATTGATAGACAGCTATACTGATAGATAATGTACAGAGATTGATAGACAGCTATACGTAAGTTTGGTGCACTGGGGCATTTAGAAGTCATCCAGCCATCCCCTGCTGAGCTAACCTAATAGCATCTTTAAAAACTTGATTGTTGACCAGTTTATCAGTTCACTTTATTAGTATCAGTAAATTTAAATCGATACTGCAAGTATTTGTTTCAAATCACCCAATATTTCTCTATGTAACTTTTTGCTTTAAAATGGCTGCTGGGGCTTTCAGTGAATTGTGATTTTGAAAAGCTTGTTAATAGTCTATCCTAAAAGGCTGCAAAATAACTTCCCGCACCAGAACATAAACAGCAAGTTAAAATGGTAAATAGTGTTGGTAGGTGACATTTATGTGTAAAACCATTCATCTTTTTTTTACATAAAAAAAATCTCCTGTTTTACATTAAATCTCTTGTTTAAATATACATTTCAGATGTAATGATCAGCATTATATACACATACACACTGTCATATATACATACGTTTGCTTATAAATGAAGATTTATCCTTGAATGAGCCGCAAAGAGAGAGGAAGGTGGAATGTTGAATGGACCAGAACAGGAGATGGTTGATAATGATGAAAGATAATGTTGAAAATATCATCAAATGCTGATATATATTTTTGTGGAACACAAAGCATTGTGGGACTGCTATGTCTTCTTTTTGGGGCAAGCAGAGGCCAACCAACACATGTGCCCTGCCAGGCATCTTGGTGGAGGCAGAACGTCTGGTATGTGCAGCTTTTAATTTATATATATTTTGGAATTCCACAGTAAATAGATAGATTTAATGGTTATTCCTACCTGAAGGTTAAATTGTCACCTGAATATCTTATGGATGACATATTCAGTTTCAATACTGCTATATTGTATTTATTTAGTTCTCTTTTAATGACTATATTCATGTATATATTTTCTAGTGTTGTGTGTACATGTATAAAGCTTTGTGGATCTCTATATTTATCTCAGTCTCAATGAACTCCAATAAATCTGCTTGCTGTCAGTCAATTACATGAACAATCCTCATGGAGAAAGTAACCATGGCAGCACTGTGCTACTGCAGAGACAGGATGGTTGACAGCAGACCAGACTGTTATACTAGATTGGATATACAGCTTGTCAACCACAGAAAGGAACAACAAATATGTTTTAAAAAGTTAAGTGCATAGGTAACATGTATATATACGTTATAAACAAATACATATAAATAAGAGAGAAACTATCCAACATCCAAATCTTGTAGTACTGTCCCCCGTTGGCTGCTGGACAGTTAACTTCTTGGGTCTGGACACACTGCTGCCCCTCTGTTATATGTATATTTGCACAACTATTTAGTAAGTGCAATCCATAGCAATCTATATCCTTGTATCTTTACACCAGTGGTACTGTGCAATGGCTGTTTGTTTTTATCCTTTTTAGAGCTTGAAGATTAATGATTTATACTGATGAGTCCGAATGAATTTTCAAGTCTGTGAGTGCAATCATATAATCATATTGTGTGTGGCATATTGCACTTTATTATACAGAATCACACTATACTGTATATTGATTTGTCTTTTCCATGTGTACCAATGTGCTCAAGATTTCAAGGTGGTAGGCATTTGTGAAGATTAAAGATACATTCTGATAAGCCCTTTTGATTCAGTCATTTTGTGAGTGCATATATATTCCCCATCACATTATTATCCTGTATACAGTATCACGCTATGTTTTTTTTTTATTCCCTACATGTACATTTTTGGAGTGTGTACAAATGTATTGAAATAGGGTTAGGGCCAAACATTTGTGTATGGATTGGCAATTGGCTGAAAGAATGGTGATAAATGGAAAATTCTCAAACTGGACAGATGTTATAAGTTGAGTACCTCAGGGATCTGTCCTGGGCCCTCTTCTTTTTAATTTGTTTATTAATGATCTCCCAGTGGGCTTAGGGAACCATGTCTCAGTGTCTGCCGATAACACAAAATTAAGTAAGGTAATTCAGTTTAAACTAGATGTGTGTTTACTGCAAAGGCTTTGGACAAATTGGGTAACTGGGAAGATAAATGGCAAATTAAATTCAATGTAGACAAATGTAAAATTATGCATTTTGGGTATAATAATAATAAAAATGCAAGTTTAAAAATGTAGTTTAAATGGTGTTTCCTTGGGGAAATCTTCTAATGGAAATTAGATTTGGGAGTAATTGTAGACAATAGACTTAGCAGTAGTGCACTGTGCCAGCTGTAAATGCCTTTAAGATATTGTCATGTATTGAAAGGGGAAGAAGATATTATTCTACCTCTTTATAGGTCCATGGTAATACCCCACCTTGAATATGCATTTCAATTCTAGATGCCTTGTCTAAAAAAACACATTATGGAACTAGGGAGAGTGCAGAGGAGGGCTACAAGACTAATAAGGGGACTGGAGAGTTTTTGTAAAGAGGAAAGGCTCAAAAAGCTAAATTTGTACATGCTATTGAAACAATGTCTTAGAAGGGATATGACAAGTGTATGTAAATATGTACAGGGCCAATACAAAGGCCTTTCTAAAGACCTTTTCATTAATAGAACAGTACAAAGGATAAGAGGTCACTCGTTATTACTTGACAAATGGAGATTTAGTCTTCTTTATGGTAAGGGCATAGAATTCACTGCCTGAAGAGGTGGTGCTAGAAAATACATTAGATTCCTTTAAAAGGGGCAGGGATATTTTAATGTGACAGAGCATAGAGGTCTATATATGTTTAGTATAGGCATTAATATTTATTATTATATTATTTAGTGCTTGTTCATCCAAGGAGAAATATTAATGCCTATACTAAACATATATAGACCTCTATGTTCTGTCTCATTAAAATATCCCTGCCCCTTTAAATACATGTAATGAATTGGAGTCAAGAAGGATTTTTTTTTTCTTCATTGGAAGCAGAATTTAATATTGCTGAATTTTGCCTTCTTTTGGGTGAACAGCGCTAAACAAGGAGTAGGAAAATGGTTGAACTTGATGGACGCAAGTCTTTTTTTTTTTCAACCTATACTACTATGTAACTATACAATTACTGTAGGTATGGCTCCAAGAGCTCGCAATCTAACTCAAGCTAGCATTTCTGTTTATGGTCTTTAAATAAATTATTTAGGAAATGCTAACTTGACTTGCAAGTTTTTGTGGCCATCCCCTCCAGCCTTTGCATATATAGAACATGACATGCAGACAGGGCCATCAGAAATTGTGGGGCCCCTTACAGACCAAATGGTCTGGGCCAAAACCTCCACTCCATTTCTCATTTTGTTATTGCCCCCACCTTCCTTACCATACTAATCAACCCAGGACATGCCCCATCACCCACACTGCATACCCAGGATAATCCAAGGAGGAGAGTATATATGAAAGAAGAAAAACGACCACAACAAGATTAAATAGTCTTACATTAGAGTGACAACATTTTAAAAGTAATATCAGGAAGTATTACTTTACTGAGAGGGTAGTGGATGCATGGAATAGCCTTCCTGTAGAAGTAGTAGCAGAAAAGACAGTGACGGAGTTTAAGCATGCATGGTATAGGCATAAGGCTATTCTAGATATAAGATAAGGCCAGAGACTAACAAAAGTATTGAGATTTGTTTTAATTTTAGTCAGAAATTAGGCAGACTAGATGGGCTGAATGGTTTTGATCTGCCAACACATTCTATGTATCATTCTTATGTACATTTCTGGGGATAGTGATGGGACAGACGAGGCTGGGTCAATTCCATAATCGGCAATGATTTATATGGTATAATAGTTTTCAGGGGTAGGGATGTTTGTTGACACTGCTATTTTTTTAATTTTACACAGTCATGCACACTCACACAGAATCACATAGGCAGATAGTCATGCATGTACATACAGTCTCGCACACACACACACACAAAATCATACACTCACAGAATCATACTCATACTTGCAAACAAAAAGTAATATCTGTCCTCCTTCCAATTACCTACCTTTTCAGGCTTACTTTGCAGAGAGTTCAGAGAAGGGCTACTAAACTGGTTCATGGATTGCAGTATCAAACTTACCAGGATAGGTTAAAAGATCTTTACATGTACAGCTTGGATGAAAGACGAGGCAGAGGGGATGTGATAAAAACATTCAAATTGGTAAAGGAGGAGAGTATAAAGAAAAAAACAAAAACCTGTTTTAGATATACTCTCTAACAATGCAATTCACTTATTCTTATCCTGCCCATTTCCTCCCACTTCGATTCAGGCACCCTCTATTTGGTACCATTACTTCCACAGCGAACTTTAAAGACTGGCAAAAGAGTGGAGCCTAATTGCCTTCTCTCTTTGTGCCTCCACCAAAACAGATGATGAGGTCACCTGAATATGATGTCAAGCTCCACCTTTTTGTGGTGCACACTGGTAAGGTATTGTGGAAAACCATGACATAGCCACAAACACTCCAGGTGAGCCATTTATTAGTAATACTTTATAAGATTGGAAGACTTTTCAGTGAGATGATCTATGTGTCACCCTACAGCCCCGTCAAAAAAAAAACTGATGAAACCTCATTAAGAACTGACTCCTATTATAGTTTGAAAGTTGTGCCTGATGACTGCATGGGTCAAATTTGAGAGAAATATTTCTAAAATTCCTGCTTAATTTAGCATGTATTTTATGTCATATATAATCTTAGTAGAATATTGTGGAGGTGTAAGAAAGGATTCTGAAGACGTTGCTATGGTAACAGGAGACGGTAGGACTAGGCAAGTCTCAGCATCTTTATTTTCTCATACATAATGTGGATTCTCCAGGAATCATATCTAGGGAAAGAGAGGACACAATGACATTCACTGGAAAAAATCCTGCAGCTGCAGTGGAGACTTTTCACAACTTGACTACTTTGGCCTTAAGTTCAAAATTCTCTTGTCAATTCTTTTTTTATGATAAAGCCCATGGTTATTTTTGTTGTTGTTGCTTGGAGTGGGTCTTTCATTTTTGTCAAAATGGTAAAAAAAAAAAAAATATCTATGAATATATATACCTGTGTTGTGGCCATAACAGTGAAATGAGAAATAGACACTTGCTTTTTAGACATTCCCTTACATTTCCTCTCACATCTGCAAGCCCCCCTTCTTTCCCCCTGTTGCTGCTGCAGCCTTCTGATCTACATGTATATTTGCATAAGCACGCCTATTGTTCTACACATGACCAATCAACTAGTAACCCAATATAACCCCCCCCCCCCCCATTCCCTGAGTAATATATAAAGTTGTAACACATGTGTCAGTGTCGTTTCTCTCCATGCACGTATCTTAAGTTTCTTACCTTTTGAACCAATTTGGACCAGCACATCAACATAATTGACAATTGATCAGATCCAAAACACCTGTATTTAAGTCACTAAAATGTATTTCCGAAAAGCAGTGTGAAGGGGTTTTAAAATAATTACACTATTGCAAATGCATTGCCGACTTGAATGATCTCACAATGACCAACTAGCTGTGTCACTGTGGAACTGAAGACTACATTGATGCTGGGTCATTTAAAGGAATGGCTTCCAATATAATGAAATTGATGGACGCCATGGAAAACAAAACGGTGTAAGGAAACAGAGCATATAAAAGAGGCCTATTATATTAAAGCCAGTGCTGACATCCACAAAAACACAGTTTGCAAATAACAGACTGCAAAAGTAAATCCATTTTTAATATCACAATGGACATTTACACAATGGCCTGGATTCTATAGCCCCGGTTATTATGAAAATTGGCATTAACGGTAAAATAACAGAAATTGATGATTCGATACCCACTGCAAACACCATTAACGGGTGTGGTATATCAATAATGCTTTAAAAAATTACCGCACTTCCTACAATGCCCATTCTTTCAATGGAGAATTACTTCAGAGTTTAAAAAACAGCATTGAAGCACAAACAGTGATTCAATGACAGCCGGTAAAAATTAATGTCGGGAACATAAACAGTGCTACAACACTTCTGCTGTGTTTGTGTTTAGCTGTAATTTTCCTCTTTCTCATTAAATGTACTCATAACACATTACATATTGTTTTTTTGGGCATAAGAAATACTTTCGTTATATATACCATAATTTTGATCATATCATATAATATATTGTAACAAAAACAATAAAATATGATGAAAATGTATTTTTAAAAATTAGTTTTTCTAACTTTTACGTGAAAAATGTATTATACATCTGCAACTGCTAACAAAAAAACCCTTGTGAGATCATTGTGCTATCAAAACAGAGTTTGTCCTGCATAATGCATTAATAAAAAGGTGATAGTTAAAAGGACTAAAATATTTCTGATACCATGAATGTATAAAATGGCCAAAATGATCTTTGTTAGCAGAATACAAATCAAACACATACATTTAGAATAAGATATGCTTTAGAGGTGTATGTACGGTCTCTTGTTTATGACATCACCTGCCATGTAATATGCAAATGAACTGCTTTTCAATATCAAATGTGTCATTTGCATATCAAGCCACAAATCCTCTAGTTTTATGCATTGGCTTGCAATACTGCTAGCACAATGTATGGATCATTGCTGATTCTCTACATTCACAGTGTAAGCAATGTTTAGGTGATGAAGTCCCTTTAAGACGTGAGCCCTGCTGCCATACAGATTGAGCTGGAAGTTTGTTCACCTCGTGCAGGGGTGGGGAACCTGTGGCCCTCCAGATGTTGATGGACTACATTACCCATAGTCCTTTCCCAGCCTCTTAGCTGAAAGAGCATTATGGGAGAGGTAGTTCATCAGCATCACCTCTGACCTAGTGCCCTGCTTTCCCCTTCCTTTGTGGACACACAGCGACCAGCACTGTGGATTGTGAACTAGATCACAATGGCTCAATTGCTGGGGGTAGTGAGGTCTTCTCCCACATTTCATTTCTGGTTACTATACTCCCCCCCTTTAAGTGATTTGCTCGAGTAAACCACAAAACCAAGTAATACACATTGGAAAAGTTTATTAAGTTGATAAATAATATCAGTGATCCTAGTCTGGTAAAGATGCTGCTTTCAGACTTTAACAATATATCTTCAGCAATGTAATACAGACATTACAAACTGAAATTCACACCGATCTCAACACATCCAATCACAATGCAACATAATATTTATATAAAAGGGTTTCACACCTCTTGTTCCTGGGTCCTGCAGTGCAGCAGAGCCGTTACCCAGAATTACAGGGCTGGACATTTAGTCCGACATTAAAAACAGAAACATGTGTCCTACTGATACATACAACTAACATAACAATATTCATACGAGCAATGAGATGGTGCTGACAGACTCACCACATGTGTCCTTTGCCAAAATGAAAGACTGTCCAACAAACCCTCAGGCGTTATTATCAATATAGTCCTTTAAGTACCATTCCACTCACCAACTAAATATCAGTGAGATGCAATAAGGTGTTACACACTGACATCCTCTTACTCCAATAAAAAACAAAAAAACCTCTCCAATCTCTATGTCATTCTATAGATTAAATGAGAGTGCTTTCACACACACACACTAGTACACGGAATAGCCAAAAACATAGCTCTCCAACTCTTGACCTATACTTCCCATAATCCATGGGCCCTGTGCAGTCAACCGGATGAGGATATTGGTAGACTTGTTGTTTGGGGAGCTAGACACACAATGCTCATTGCCCTAAAGATCACTGTACAGATGCAATGTTTCTGTGGCACTCCAAGGCTTCAGTTGGACAGCCCTGTACTTACATGGAGCAAGTTCTTGTCACTCTGAAACTTTTGAAAATTGAATTTGCTCTAAAACTCTAACAATTCCCCCTAATTCTAAACATATTTTTCATTTGATACATTCAGATAAAATATATTGTCCTCTTATCCTCACAATCTTTGTATAGGAGGTGGAAATCAAGCTCTAATGCAACCACAAAGCTGGTAAAATGAATTGTGACCTACTAGGGATCTCTTAAGAAATTGATAAATAACATATAAAATAAGAGAATAAATTATGAACGGATATATCAATGACCTAAGGAGTTGTTGTGTTAACTGGGAGGTGATGCAGACAAGTTGTCCATTAACAGAAGATACTGGAGGTGACACATATCCTATTACGTGTCCAGCGTCCCCATTACTTTCCTATGAACATTGTGGCTGAAGAGCCTCAGCCTCCTTACAGTTACTGCTTAAAATGAAAGTGCTGAAAAAAGGCAGGAAAACACAAATGTAGCTGTTCTGGGTTTAGTTTTGATCGGCTTCACGGAGTCTGCAGCCAACAGCGGTGATGAGGGCAGCCCCCTTTCCACTGCCGTCTTCTGACAGAAGGAACGACACATTGCACTTGGGCGCAAGATCGACCACCGTCTGGTGCATGATTCTGGAAAAGCTGTGAAAAGGAAGAAGATTCAAGCAATTAGATCAACAATTGTGCTAAACACTCTAGTGGCAATGATGTAGATTCTCTTATCAGGTGGGAAAAAAAGTTTACTTAAAGGATAATTGTAGGCATAAAATCCGGTTATGTTTTGTTGAAATATTGCATCAAGTGTAGGTGTTTAAATAAAAATGTGTTAATTACAATAAAGATAAAGTACCCTTTTTCAGCCCTCTATGAGCCATACAGCTCTTTCAGGGGGTGGACATATTGTTTAGAATCTTGGGTCAGCTCTTCCTTCACCTTGAACAAGGACTCATTTGACACCCAAGATTCTAAACAACATGTGACAGAGCTGAAATGACTTTACTTGTATTCCATTAAAACATTTCTATTTATTACACCTACACATGATGCAATATTTAAATAAAACATAAGTAAATATAATGCCCTCATTTGTCCTTTAAGAGGAAGTACAGATATCCTTGAAATTCCACTATTTTTCATATCTACATTAAATAAGTCAAGGTGTATAATGATGGCGATGCATGAAATCAGTGCTGGAAAAAGTGCCTGAAAAGAAAAATCATGGTGCAATAGCTGAAATCCTATACAGAAGAGTTTTAGCACCCATTTTAAACATCCCCACACTTTCATCAAGCTGAGATTACACCTTTAAGTGCAACTTCCAAAGCAGATTTGTGTTTTTCTTTTGTATATGGGTCATGACGGAACTTAGGGTGCCAGACCAACCCAGAAATTCTCTGGCACATGAATTTCTAACACAAATACAAATAGGTCAACGGAGATCTGTTTCCAATGGCTGTAACTGAAAAAGCACCAGTATTAGAGCTATTTCCTTGTTGTGCCAGCTGTTACACACAACCCTCACTATTGTTGTATGTATGCCTAATAAAAAAGCGTTTGTGGCTGCTAGGCAGTGGTTCAGTGGCAGCAAGTGTCTTGTTTTCTGTGAGCTGCATGCATCAGTATAAGTCAAGACACAATGATCTCTATTATGGATCTATCAGTGTGACGCAAGCTATGTATCCTATAATGAAACGTCATGATCTGCACAGTGTATATTCTTGGCAAATAACATAAGACCCTTTCCGTACTTACTGTGGATGTAACTTGTATAGAGTTCCATCAACGCCAACAGTGATTTCCAAATGATCCAACCCCCTGTTCTCCCGTATCTTATCCACAACTGCTGCCATTCCTGCGCCGCACATCTGTGCTGCTCTCCTTGACACGACACCACAAACCTCCTTTACAATTATACTGTCGTCACAGGTGCTGTTCAGACCCAGTTGTTGAAGGATTGCTCGTACTTGGAGCAAAGCTAATCTGTCACTGCAAGACACAGGGTCACATGGGTTATCTCAGCATTCTCCAATATTCTATCTAACGTCAATGTCACAAGAGACAAGGGTACAACTTCTAAAAATGCCTGGAAATACTACGATTCTATCAACTTCAGTAAAATTAATTAAATAATACCTTGGCCTTTAAGCATAAAAATGGTGTAAAACGACATACAGGTAAACCCCCCTTATAGCCTGAATCTAAATAATCACATTGCAATGTAAGCTGAATCCCGATATTATTCTCTGGACCCCAAGCACAGGCATTCAAGGGTCTATTCAATAAAGAGAGAAGTGCAGGGAATTGAGACAGAAATTGTATTCAGCAGCGCTGGGACATTTTTCGGCTACTTGGACCTAAAGTTTGACTTTCCCATCTCAATTCCCTGCACTTCTCTCTTTAATGAGTAGAGCCTGTAGTGCGTATACGACTTCCTTCTGCTTCCGCCTTGAACTGGAAGAAGAATGCAGACAGGGGGCACCTCCCAAAGCTGGTAGAATTAAATGTGACCGCTCGAGTTCTCTTAAGAAATTAATAAAAAAATATCTAAAATATCAGAATAAATTATAAACAGACATATCAAGGAGCTAAGGAGTTGTTGGGTTTAAATGGGAAGTGATGTCGAAACAAAACCTTGATATAATCTGTTATTATATAATGGGTTCCAGCTTAAATATACCCACAGCACATGTTAAATCAAACGAATAAATGAAGGAATCTTGTTCCATACCTCTCAATTTGTGAAAGGAATTTAGTTTCAAATATACTTGTGGTTTTCAACGCCTCTGAAATCTGTCCTCGGAACAGAAATCCTCTTTTCGTGAAGTCAATTAAAATGTTACGGACGATTTCTCCTAAATACATGCCACTGATCATTTTTTCATACCTGCAAGCGGCACAGAGCACAAACAACAAACGTTATTTACAATTTAAACTGGAGAAACCACATATCCCTGCACCAGCAGAAACAAAATGTCAGTCTCTTCGTTTCATAGCTTTTGTTTGTAATCAGACCCTATGATGTAAAAGCGGTGGGAGATAGAGGGGTTTATTCACTAAAAAAAAGAACTGGAGAACTGACAAGTGAACTGCAGCACATCAGGCATTAATAGTGGAGTTGGAAAAATAGCCAAGCTGAAAACTTTATCCAACTCGGCTAGTAGTGTCTGACTTTTGCAGTTTACTTGTCAGCTTAGCCCAGTTCAGTCATTAGTGAAGACACCCCAGTGTGATGCTTTCTGATGTAACCCGGGTGGTAATGAACCTAGGTGCGCTGGCAAACAAGGCAATGAGCATGAATATGCACCATAAAAGGGTGGTATGATGGATTTGGGGTGATGGGGAAGTTGAATTAACAAAAGACATGATGCTCTTCTTGAGAGACTACATCTCCCACACTGCCCAGTCAGCCTCTTATGGGATATGTAACCCATCAGTCTTTCCAGTGTATTTCCTGCCCCAAAACATCTCAATCCTCCTTTCTGATGATATTTAAATTCTATACCTCTGTTTTCCTGAATTTAAAGACAATTCGTCAACAGCTTTGTCATAAACGGTACGAATATCGTCCAGACATCCATTGTCACCGAATGCCCCCCATTCCATATTGACACACATCCTCCCTTCATCTCCATCCACCATTTCAATGTTCTTGGTTTCCTCCATGTAGCATGCATTGCTACCAGTACCTACAATGGAAAGAGAGAAACTATAATTAGTTATTTTAATGTTTTGTGTAACTTTTCTGAGGCTTTGGCTCCCTCCCCACTTTTCACTGCCTGTTGGCTCCCTCCTACTTTCCTGTCCTTCTCCATTACTGTTCACATTAGCATTTTCATATGTGTTTCAATTCTCGTTCACATTCACTCCTACTTCACTGTCAGGGTCTGGACTTGGAGGCCTAAGAGCCAGGGGTGCAACTTGCCAGACACTACTAACGGGTAGTCTGAACAATTTAGCAACAAATGCACCCAGACTGGAGTGGGAGCTCGAGGGCCCAAAAATCAAATAAAACTAAAATCAAGGAATAGGTAAAGTCAAGAACATTCCGTGGGGTTGAATCAGTCAGCAAAGGTTCTGCGTTAAAGTAACAAGGCAGAGGTTGAGTCAAGAATCCACCCCTTTCTCTGCTGTTTGTGACCTCACGGATGTTGCTACGCCATTGGGCATCTGTATACACACCACCAATGGCCCTGTCTGAAACGTGCAAAGCTGCACTGTGTCCGAAATGGTCTACCACATGACAGTGGGTCCTCAACGCAAGAATTCACATGAGCAGGAAAAGGTACGCCCAATACCACAGCAGGTTTCAGGGCCTGACAGTCACCCATCCTAACTATTTCCATTCGTGTTCACATTCTCATTCTCCTCAACAATCTCATGTCCATTCTACTCTTTTCCCTCCCATCATACATGGTTGACACACAGACATACCACGAGAAGCAAATGATTTTTTTGGGACAAAGACTATGGCATATCTTTTGAATAGTTCATCACAGTAATTCACAGAAGCACAATTCAAAAATGATTTGATTTAAAACAAGGAGAGATAACCCTTCATCAATAAAAAATACATTTTAAGTCTAGTCCCTGTAACATCTCTAGGAAGTAGTGGTTTTGAAGTCTTGTTCCAATAAAGGGTAACACTTTAACTCTGGTTTTCTTCTTTCAATATCGTGAATGCCAGGTTAACACCCCATTGATAAAAAACAACATATGTTCACATGCAATATGTTCCTGGATCTTATTACAAAAAGTTTATGTAAATAAGAGAGATATAAAGAAGATACACAGCACACAATAATAACCTAAACATTGATCATACTGTGAATGATGAGAATAAAAAATGGTCT
Source organism: Pelodytes ibericus (assembly GCA_036172795.1). Classification (NCBI taxonomy): domain Eukaryota; kingdom Metazoa; phylum Chordata; class Amphibia; order Anura; family Pelodytidae; genus Pelodytes; species Pelodytes ibericus. The sequence goes on from CM069867.1 coordinate 53,132,879, forward strand.
ATAGACTGCGTTAGCAGAAATGCAGGGAAAGGCATGAAATAAGAGAGAATTTTTTTTAAACATGTCTGTGCTGTCTACAGTTTACGACATGAACTGTGGCTTGATATGCAAATTAACAATTTTTCAATTGGAAAATATGTAATTTGCATATCAAGACACAACGTGATGTCATAAGCAGGAGACTCCGCAGACACATTTTTGTATTCTCTACTTTCATAGTATAGGCATTGATAAAGTTGACTGAGTCCCTTGAAGCCTCATGCCCCCTTCTGTAATGGCTCATTGTTCTGACGTTGCCATGAAACACTTCAGTTAATGTTGATAACATAACATGGTTGTGAACTTACCCACAATGAGACCAATTTCACAGTTTGGATCTTCGTATGCACAGGTCATCATTGTTCCAACAGTATCATTCACTATGGCAACCACATCCAGGTCAAATTCCTTTAAAGGGGACATATACCAATTATTATCAGTATACTGAACACAATTATTTTGGTCACACAGGCATGATGTTTGTTATTTTATTTTAACTGAGTTATTGTGAAACGCCAGTTATAGGGTGCTCATCTTTTATAGGTGATGTCCTCATACTAGAGGGAGGAACTTGGGGCTATCTCACATTTATAAAAAAAACATGTCAAATCGCACCTGGGATGAAAGCATGCAGTCATTCCTGAAAAATAAGGGATGACTGTTCCTTTAAAATCTTTTTTTTTAAATATTTCAGCCTCAAAAAGCTGACTTGCAAATTGAAAGGGGACCAAGTGAAGCTAATGGTTATGAAGCTTAACTGATCCATATGTAATTGAGACAGACATGATGGTGAGGAGGCATACATACCTCTCTCCTTTTAATTCCTTCTCTTAAAAGATTTACCACATCTTCTCCCTCACAGTCTGTAGATTTGAAGCCCTTGGTCCATGTCAGCAGAATGCCCTGTACAGTAAAAGCATGCTGGTTAATTCATTGCAAGTAGATCATAGGCCAGCAACCATTCTGAACAAGTCTGTGTCTGTAGATATTATAGAAAGCATGAATAATTATTCTTCAACTAAGCCTAGAGATGACCACTTAGAGCAGAGATACTTTATCTTCATGTGAAAATGGAAGTTTTTAGTTACATCAGCCGTTCATTTAATACTATGATTATATTTCTCTGCCAAAAAAAACCTCAAACATCTGTAATGAAACAGGTATTATGATAGTGTGTGAGGTAAACTATGAGGTGCGGCTGGTATGGGACTTAAGTTCATGTGACTTAAGAGAATCTAATGCCACAATTTTAAACAGTCATAAGGACAACTGCAGGCAAAGAATAATGTGTTGAATTGCAAATCTATATATACATCATTTTTGTGAAAGAATACAAATAAAGTACGTTACTGAGTCTCCGTGTAGCTCTATTCGTGGCGTTTATGTGTTTCAGAATCTTGGGTCAGATTTCTCTGTTCTTCCTTCATCAGAGATCTGACCCAGTATTGGCTCTCTACCTCGTTTATCAGTCTGTTCTTGTTTGTCTGACTTAGTTTGTAGTTCCCCTCTATGCTCTGTATCTAGCACTATATAAATAAATGCCAATGTAATGTAATATTCGAGATAATGTGTCAGCTTCATGATAGAGCTTTGCGGAAAATATGGTACTTTATTCCTATTATTTTACCTACATCTGTACCAATCTGTCAATAAAACAATTGCAATTTTCCCCCCACTGTTGCCCATTAAACATAAATATACTTCCATGGTTCCAATACAGCTAAGTGTCTCCAGTGCAGAACACTGCACAGTCTCTAACTTCTCTCACCTTCCACCATATTTCTTGAAATGATAAACATTTCACCCTGGCTTTGCCACAATTAATATAATTCATGAAAAGTCCTAAACCCCTTTTGTCCAGTAAAATAAAATGTAACTTACAGCATCTAAACTGGTCTGCTTGCATGGGAATGAGAAGGTGAATCCCAAAGGAAGTCGTGCTCCTTTAATTCCCATGTAATCCAAGAAATCGGAAATGCAGTGAACAATGTGGTCGAACAGCTGAAAAACAGGACAGGCGTATAGATAAGATGTGGGAAAAAGCACAAGTGCATTGCTGAGAAAAGCTAGTAAATATGTAAAATATATATATATATGGATATTAACTCTATAAGGTTATGATGGAGAAAGGAGTTTGCAGTTTTGTGACCTGAATGCTGCTATTGGCTATTGTTGTGTCAATCATATATGATATGCTATACACACCTTCTAGCTGGCAGGAGGTGCCTATCGTCTGGCAGCAAGGGACTGTTTATGGTAGAGACTACATTAGTGAAACATCCCCTACCTCATGACAAACAACCCTGATTGGCTGACTGGTTCACAGAGCTGATCATGGAGCTGTAGCTTCGTAAAAAGGCAGTCCCCATGTCTATGGGATTTTTTTGGAGTTAAATTTAAAGGGACTGTATCACCTAAACATTGTTTTTTAAAGTGAATGTCCAAAATAAAAAATGATTGAAAATGGTATTTACATTATGTTAACAAAACAGCAAGCAAATGCCTAAATTAGGAGAAAATGTGTTTTTAAAGGAGCATTAAACAAAACATGTCCCAGATCAATTAAGTATCTTAATAGATACACACGGGTTTACTAACTGCTGTGTCTCACATGCGAGACACGCTCTGACAGACGAAAGCGAGGGTCTCTCGCTGCTAGCACAGAGAGAGACCCTTGTTTTTGCATGGAATCAGCAAAACCTTAGCCTGCTGATCCCATGCAAAAACGAGGGGCTCTCTCTGCACAGTCGCTGTTGGTTAGATGATATACTGGATTGTCCTATCAAAAGTACACGCCGGTTTATCCTCATCCTAGGGACAACTAACGTTTCACTTGTGCTTCTATATTAGAAGAACAAGTGAAAGTTTAGTGTCCCTTTAAATGTGTCTGGAGTTGGGGGTGGGTGACATTACTCCCTCTTAAACAACTAGTGGGAGACCATTTTTTGTTTACATTTTCTTTACAGATAAAAACTGAAAATTACATCTGATAAACACAAAGCAAAATAAGTAGCACTTGACTTATGTCTTTTGGAGAAAACAATGATGTAATAAAAAAAAGAGCTTTATTTATACACAATTTAAAAAAAAAGCTTTCCACAAACCAACAGATCACTGCTATTTTTCCTTCAAGTTTTCTTCATGATTCTCAAGTGTATTGTGAGAACATCTCGGCACGAAATCTGTTCCTAAATAACTGCTGTGTCTTTTAGATATCAGGAAAAAACACAGTGATTGTATCTATATAATATATATATATGAAGAAGTACCTCTTCCCCCGTTCCCTGCATAACATCTGTAGGAATGGCGTAGATTTTATTATGCATTTCTACTGTTCTTCTTTTGCCGCTCCTAATCTTGACGAGCAAAACTCTAAAGTTCGTTCCTCCCAAGTCCAGGGCCAGAAAGTCTCCATTTTCTTTAAAAAAAGAAAGAAAGAAAAGATCACAAATTAGAAACATAGAATGTGTCAGCAGATAAGAACCTCTCGCCCCATCTGCCTAATTAAAAATAACTAAAGAAAGAAATAAAAAATAAAAAAGTCTGAATACTTTTATTAGTTCCTGGCCTAATCTTATACATAGAATAGAATTATGCCTATCCAACCAGTGCTTAAATGCCTTCACTGTGTTACCCTCTACCACTTCCGCTGGAATTGCAGACTATTCCCTCTTGTTGTGGTAGTTTTTATTTTTTGAAATATACTCTCCTTCTTTACTGTGTTGATTCCATTTAACTATTTAAATATTTCTTTCGAGCAGCTCCTGTGTTCAAATCAGGGTGCTGGGGTAACTCGTGAGTGTAAATCGTGGTGCTGGGGTAAGTCCTATGTACAAATTTGGACGCTGGGGTAGGTCCTGAGTGAAAATTTGTAGGTGCTAATGGAAATCTGAGTGCTGGAGCAAGTCCTGAGTGGATATAGTTTATGTATTTACTGCTCATTGACTTGATATATATATATATATATATATATATATATAGTAATGTAATGCAATTTCCAAGGTTAAGTTCTGATGGGTGTCCGGGGTTCCAAATGTACCTGTGCCATCCGGTGTGCTCCGTACAAATGTTGGCAGCATCTTAACCTTGGCAATCTCGTGAGTTTTTTTCTTCAGTCCACTCTCTATTTCAATTCTCATCCTTCTCTTCACCTCCAGCAATTGTTCATGAGTGAGGCTAAACTCTTCCAAGGTCTCATCAATCTGTCTGCGCTGCTCAAGCAGCCTGTAAGCTACGGCGGTCACCATGGCAGCACCCTTACCGCTGCCACTCTCTGACAGCAGGAAGCGCACATCCGAGTCAGGAACCAAACGCCTCACAGTTTTATGTAAGCGCCTGGAATATCTGCAGGAAAAATAACCATCACGCCAGTGAGCTAAAAGACTAAGACATCGGCTCCAGCTTTACAATAATAATGCACGGCTTTATTCTTCCAAATAATGTATAATTCCTACATTTTCCTTGGCTATTTGTTTTTTCAAACACAGGTAATAATGTAGACTGGGGGCCACAGATTTGGAAATAGATTTCATATTCTAATTTTCTATAATTATAAATCTGTTCACATGTTTCTGACATTAAAGGAACATTCATCTTTTTTTTCTAATCCTTGCTTCCTCAAAGGAAACAAGGAATAAAAAAAAAAGGTCCTGCATCTCCAAAGTAAACCTGATGTGTATATTGATATATAAATAAGGTCCGCTCTGCTGATCCCATGCAGAAACGAGGATATCTCTCTCTTTTAACTCTCTCAAGTTAGAAGCACAAATGAAAAATAAAGTTTAGTGTCCCTTTAACCCCTTTGCGACAACGGACGTGTCAGGCACGTCCTGCGTTGATCGCGAAAACCGCTTTAACGGTGCTGGTCTATTGCCTCAATGTCGAGGCAATAGCCAGCACCGAAATTTATTTTCTGGGACACCCACGATCGCCCACGGAGCGATCGTGGGAGCCATATTGACGGAGCAGCATGCTCCCTCAATATGGCTATGCCCTCTGGTGGTCTGAGCTTCGGAAGTGAAAGTAAATTCACTTCTGTCGCTCTGAATATGCTACTTGACTACCCCTAGTGGGGAATTTTTATTTTTTTTTATAAATATTTCATGAGCTTAAAACTGGTTCTATAGTTAGATTAGCCTATAGGGTTAAAATTAAATAATTTTTAGCATAAGGGATAGGGTTAAAATTAAAATATATTAAGGGATAGCATAAGGGTTAGAGTTGGGATTAACTTTAGTGTTAGGGTTACATTTTGGGTTCGGGTTGGGGTCAAAAGGTCAATATAGGAAAAAAACACTATTTTTGGTTTTTGCCCCATAACTCGCAAAAAAATACCGAAAAATATGGAAACATGCATATTTCTGAACTCGGGACAACATTTAGAAACTATTTAGATGGGGTCTTTTTTAATGATTGTATTTGTGTAAATTATATTTTAGGTAAAAGTTAGAAAAAGTGTTTGTTTTTTTAATTTTTCATCATATTTTATGATTTTGTTTGTAGTAAATTATAAGATATGATGAACATAATGGTATCTAATGAAAGCCCTTCTTATGACAATAAAAACAACATATAATTTGTGTGGGTACAGTATGTGAGAAAGAAGAAAATTGCAGCTAAACACAAACACCCCAGAAATGTCAAAACAGCCATTGTCACCAAGAGAAAGTCAAGGTGAAAATGTCTTGTCACTAAGGGTTTAGTCTTCATTTAAAGTGTCACAGCCATTTTAATCATCCTTCCCAGTATAAAATGTATATATTACCTATTAAAAAACAACCTAACCTGACTTTTTATCACACACGTAAACCTTTTGCTGATTTATATCAAGCAACTTGAACTACACATATAAGTAAGCACAGATACTATGTGTAAATATGCTCCAATGCGTGGCATTAGTAGTACATCAACCACAGATCCCACCATTCCTTATGGTAGTTTGTGGAACACAGCTGATGTTTCTGCGTTTGCAATTGGAAGCCCTGATAGAAATCACAATTGTAAGTGAGAGTGAAAGTCTTACTGTGGATGCATCTTGTATAAAGACCCATCAATGCCCACGGTGGTCCGCAACCTGGGAACTCCCTTATTATCTCGAAGACGAATGAGGATTCCTCCCAGTGTAGATGCGATCAGATTAGCAGATCGGAAGGAGACGATTGCACACACGTGCTGTACGGCAATACAGTCTTCATGGGAAGGCTCCACTCCCAGTCTGGTCAATATCTCTTTGGCTTTGCTTAGACCTTCTTTACTCCTGGGGAAAAAGTAATGGGCAGATTTTTACACTTCCCTACTTAGGCTTCACTTTTCCAAACACTTAACGTGTTCCAAAGAATAAACAATTACTTACTTTTCAATAGCAGATACATGTTTTGTTTCAAACTTTCCTCTGGTAAGGAGCTCTGGGGTGATTCGGCCTTCAAAAATAAGTCCCTCTTTGGCCATTTTTACCAGGATAAGACGGACAAGTTCTCCCAAGTACATGCCACTCACCATCTTCTCAAACCTGTCAACAGAAAGTTCATGGGTTATTACACTTTATTTTTTTAATTCCTAAATGCTTAATTTTGTCTCCATTTATTATATGTTTCATAATAAAAAAAATATATATATGGGTATGGAAAGAGAGAGAGTGGGAAAAAGGGAAAGAATGGAGAATTATATGGAAAGATTGAAAGAAAAATAAAATGTGATTGAAAAGATAAGGGAAAAGAAAAACATGGGAGAAAAATAAGGTGGAAAACAAGAAGAAAAAAAGATACAAGGGAGTAAGGGGAAATGGAGGGGAGAAAAAAATAAGGAACAAATAAATATAAAGAGGGGAAAAAAATAATAATAAAACAATTTTCAGCTATAATAAATAATTGAAAATAGATGATAGAAAATGGGAATACTGTAAGAGAGGAGATGGGGAGAAGAGGAGAGGAATAATGAAAAAGTGAAATGAAAGAAGACGAGGAAAGAGAAGATAGAAATAAATATTATTTAAATATATTTGTGGGTTTTTTGTGTGTGGTTATTTGCCTGTTTTATTTCTTATTTGTATATTTTAATATGATAATTCATATATAAATGTAGTTTCAAATCTTTTAATATAGAATGTAATAATAAATACATTGATATCAATTCTTAGTTGCAAACAAAGAAAAAATTATGGGAAAAGTGAGTTAAAATACTTACAACTGTTTCCCTGGGTTTAGGGAACCCCTGTCAATCTCTCTATCAAACTCCGTCCTAATATCCTCCAGTGATCCATCATCTCCAAATGCCCCCCATTCCGTGTTAATGCACATTCTCCCTTCATCACCTTCCACCAAATCAATGTGTCTTAGCTCCTCCATGTAGCAGGCATTTGTACCAGTACCTTAGGATACACGTAACTGTGAGAATAAACTTCTAAGGCGAAATATTCAACAACCTATCCACGCGTGAAACAATGACAATACCTATAATGATGCCAACTTCACACCGCTGGTCATCGAACCCACAGGTCATCATCGTCCCAACTGTGTCATTGACAACAGCCATTATATCCGCATCATAGTCCTAGACCGAGAACAGTGGACTTATTATATTACATTACATTAGCATTATTCATATAGAGTCAACATTACGGATCCCTAAGTACAGAGCATAAAAGAGAATTACAGACTATGTTAGATGAACAGAGACAGACCGATACAAGGTAGAGGGAACTGCTCACTTAAATTATATGCATGCATTAAAATTGGAAGGTGATATTGCAGGTAGGGAAGGACTCTCCTTATTAATAAAGCCAGTGTGTGTTCTTCTGATAGGCAAAAAGATTTCAAACTGGAGTACGTACATTTGGGAACTTGGAAAGATGCTATTGAATCTGCTATTGGGGAAATTATTAGGATACATGCTCTAAATGAGCTGAACTTTTTGCCAACAAGTGGTCTTTTTGTATTTATTTTTCAAGGGTACCGAATTTAAAGTGGCCAAAAATGGTACAAAAATCATTGCCTATTTGTCCGCATATGTGGGGCAGGTTTGTTACCGTTATGAAGACATTTTAAATATAAAATAATCCCACAAGTTTCAGTGAACTAATACTGTTACTTGTCAAATTTTCCTATAACAATCTCATATTTCTTAAACATAAATAATAATTTACCCCTCGTTTCTTGATGGCCTTGTTTAACAATTTCACCACATCCATTCCTTCCACTCCGCTGGCTTTGAAACGTTTGGTCCAGGTAACCAAGACACCCTGAAGTTATATAAAGAAGAAAACTGCCATTTTTAAGTATTTCCAGGGGAGCACATTTCAAACACATGTATACAAATGAATGGGTTAGCCTTTAAACAGAAGTCATTACTGCTGGATTTAGTTTTAGGTGTAAAAAGGCAGGTTTATGCAATTTGAGAAAGCAGCTCCACCCATTAGGCCCACTAGGCCTCCCTGTAACACCCTCTCGACTCAAAAGGAGGGGGGCCTGGAGTGGCATGTTTTTTGTTTTTTTTTACTACTGAGACAAGTTCATTGCACTACCTATGCATAAATCCAGGCCACTGATCACAAAAATGTATTGGATGAATACATAACAATATACGTGTTTACAAGCTGAATTCTCTTAAAGGGACACTACCACTGTAATCTAGCTACATAATATGTAGCTAGATTACATGTGCATTTAAAACAACGCCTATTTATAAGACATATGCCTGTTTTTTTTCTTCTATGTTTGAATTAATTCCACATAAAAGTAAAAATAAAAAGTAGGTGTTTATCTCCAGCATCCATTTTGAGAATTTTCCCATAATCCAACATTCTCCAAAATTTTCCAACAAGTCTCACTTTACAACTGTGGCCAGAGCCTGCAGGAAGATACACCCCTGCTCTCTTACTGTTTCCAGTGTATCATTAGTGGGCATAACTAGGTGGCTGTGTACCACTTTTTTTTTTTTACCAGCCTTCCAACACAAGACAGAGGAGATTGACCTGATAACAGGATCATAACTCCGCCCCCTTGTGATGTAATAGTTACATTAACCTCCAATTCAATGCAAGTCTATGGTCAGAATTCTGACTTATAGACTGCATTCTCTGTACCCAGCCCCAAAGTGAGATACTAGTGCTGTAAAGTCACTAGGGGGTGGCACCCAAAACCACTATATTTCACAAAATGGCAGTGCCCAGGCACACTAGTTTAGTCAAATATTTCATAAAATAATTTTTGGTGGGAGTGTCCCTTTAAGATAGTACAATGATAGAAGACAATAATGGATGGATGTCAGGCGGATTAGGCAGTCAGGAAATTAAATATTTATCACTAATGACACTTAGCTGGCTTGGCCCAGGCAAGTAGATACAGGTCCCAAAATAATGCAGTGTTACCTCATCTAACTTGGTTTGCAAGCATGGGAAAGAAAAGGTGAATCCAACAGGAAGCTTTTTATCTTTGATCTGCTTTTTTTCCATGAAATCCCCCAGGCATTCAGCAACGTGGTCAAAAAGCTGGTGAGAGGTAAAGTAATGCGTTAGTGATTGGAAACACTCATGTCATCTAAATGCAATAAACCATAATGATCATTCACAGAAAACTCCCTTTATGTATATACTGTATGTATATTTATTATAGGAGGTCAGCAGTGTTCTGGTTCAGCACCTGATACTGCCACATGCAACAATAGCGTAAATGCCACTGTAATACACTACTCCATGACTGTCAATAGCTTTGTATATTAAGTAGTTATACGAGGTCTCCGAAATCTGTTTATTCAAACAAAACAGCGCATTTATAGAGCCAGTGAGAATATGGGTAGGTAAGTTTAGGTGGGCCGCATCTTGCGGTTCAGGTGGGCCGCATCTTGCGGTTCAGGTGGGCCGCATCTTGCGGTTCAGGTGGGCCGCATTCGGGCCACAAGCCGCACATTGCATGAACCTGAATCCGTGACTAGTTACAGACTTCCAGCTCAGGAGTATTTGTACACAATACATGTTCTGTACAATCTGATCGATGATAACTCATGTTCGACACATGCCACAACAGACACAACAGCATTGACTCAAACATCTGCTTTGCTCTTCCTCTTGGCCATATGTTGCCTTTATCGTAGCCCAATATACAAGGTTCTAAGTTGCAGATGGTGTTACAATGGGAATGTGAAAGAGAATGATCTCTTTGGCAATTAACACAGGGCTATTGTAATCCTCAGATGATAGCTGCACTATTGTTTTTCAGACTATTCCTCTTATATCCCCCACTGTGAGTGTTAATAGACGGATATGCCCTAATTGCTCACATTTAATATCTTGTGCCAAATTAGTTACAGCCTCCAGATTTCAGGATTTAACCCAGCAGAGCAGAAGTTTTGTCTCATATTATTATTTTATTATTATATTATTCTTATCACCCAGGGTGTGAATAGACATGTTAGCGGTAATCACTATATTATGCTCCATTTAAAGGTATCAGCATGAATAATAAAACAGTTAGGATGCTGCTGTTTACAATGATACTGTGCATGAATCAATCATGTAAAACAGAAGTACCAACACCATTTTTATTCTAACCAAGCCCAACCCTTATTATGCTGCCTTCCTTTATCAATATTCTTAGTAGCCTTGAAAGCAATTCACTAGCCCTCTAAAAATGTTTCATAGTGGTACAACACCCTGAAAGGACAGATTCTCTTTAGCTTTACTATATGTATTGCCAAGGTTGTTGTCAAATACAGACATACCTCATATACCTTGTAAAGTGTCATTATATACTTTTAGATTTTTGGTAATCAGAAAACTACAAGTTGCTCATGACTATTATTGTGATAAAAGGAAAGATATATATATATATATATATATATATATATATACACACACACACACACAGGCTGGTGTAGTTCAACAAGTTTTGTAGAAATGGACATTAGATATGTAATACAGGAAGGTTAAGGGCCCTGCTTTTGTGAGCTTGTAGCTGATATTACAGACCTATGTATTATTCATCCTACTATTGTATAATATATGCATTTAATAGCATCTAAATTCCCAAAGTTAATAAATGGTCTTAATGATAAGTATCTGATGCGTGCTGCCTGGGACAAAAGTTTGCTTTTAACTTCTGCTTCATAAATAGAAGCAAGAGTCAAAAACCTGGGGCCACTAGTCCAGAGTAAACCTGATATGTATCTTCAGAGATCGATGTGGGCCTACTCCGAGCTCTGCCTGGTGAGATGCGAAAACAAAGATCTCTCAGCGCACTAGGAGTGACAGACTGTCAGCGACAGCCACAGTGTTCAGAGGATAAAGCAGCATGTACCTATACCAGTATGTACCTCATCCTAGGGCCACTAATGTTTGCACTTGTGCCACTAATGAATTCACTACTGCTTCTATGCTAAAAAAAAGAAATTACTGGTATATTTTAAGTAGATTTGCAAAATTTCTAAAATGTGATCGTAAGATAACATCCAATTACCTTTGTTCCACTGCCATGGATAATGTCTTCAGGTGTGTCATAAATCTCACTCTCCATCTGTACAGTCTGCTTCTTCTCATGTGAAACCTTCACCCGCAGAATCCGAAAATGAGATCCACCCAGATCCAGAGCAATAAAGTCTCCCTTTTCTGTTGAAAAGAGTAACATTCATTAATGGGATAACACAGCAGACGTGTAGCGGGAAAGCCCAGTGCTCTGTATCTTAATTCACCCTAGACTTCATGCACTAAACAGTGAATGGGTGAACTGACAACCCACGCTTACAATATAGACCCAAATAGCCAAAATTGGAAACATTCTTAATTAGGTTTAGTTTTTCCAATTCAGCGATTTTGGTCTAAAAACTCCGTTTTCGATTCATCGTTTAAAGCAGAAAGCACATTGTTTTACTTTATCTGGAAGTAAGATATATTGGGATTTCTTTTGTACCCTCACCAGATCCCTAGTGTGCTGCAGAATATAAGAGAAGTGGGCAACACACTGACTTCAACTGAGCATAACGAATGATTTACATCAAACCTTGTGTGCAGACTTTTAAAAAGCGAACTGAGATCAAACACTGGGATAGAAGCATAGAATGTGTCGGCAGATACGAACCATTCGGTCCATCTAGTCTGCCCAATTTTCTTAATACTTTTATTAGTCCCCCGTTCCCTATCTTATATCTAGGATAGCCTTGTGCCTATCCCACGCATGCTTAAAATCCTTGACTGTGTTTACCTCTAGAACTTCCGCTGGAAGGCTATTCCATACATCCACTACCCTCCCAGTAAAGTCATACTTCCTGATATTACTTTTACATCTTTGTCCCTCTAATTTAAGACTATGTCCTCTAGGTTGTGGTAATTTTTCTTCTTTTAATACATTTAATACATCTTAATACAGTTTTCTTCTTTATACTACTGGATTCTAATAGAGTTTTCTGTCTGTCAGAACCCTAATTCTTTGTGTTTAAGATTGATCTATGGGGTGGAGGAGAAAGTGCTTGGTCCAGTGCCTTACATTTAATTCAGTATGCACTATAGCTTGCTTGCTGTGAAGGCAGCTGTTCATTAGAGAGTAAACATCTAATGTAAATATTGCGGGCAACTCTCAAAGAGTGGGTTCTATTTAACAGAGCACCCAGGATTTGACCAATATTTGTAGACTATAGGAGTCAAAGAGGCCACTTTAGTAGACAGCCTACTTATTTTAGGACTTCTATGTAAAATCACACAAACGGATTTTAGGAGATATGGATCCCTGGTTCCTGGGTTTGTCAAGTACCGTGGGGACCATTCATTTTTTAACAACATCCCATGATATGATACGCTCCCTTAAACTGGGGTCATGTTTCACCCATATCTTGTGATGAGCTATCAGTCACTTTAACCCTTTTGTAGTGACACGTGTGTGAAAAATACATCATGCATTCAGAAAGGATTTGAATACACCATGGAGTATTTATCTTGCGAGGGACATCTGGTCCCTTTATATTAATCGCATAGATAAAGACAGTTAAAGATTTTATAAACACTATGTAAACACTGGGGCAGATGGTCTTCCTGGAGCCTGGAGGATTCTGAAGGTGATAATTTACTAATGACAAAAGTAAATATTAGAACAACTTTATTAAATTGAGTTAATGTGCAACAAATCCCAGACATCAAGTGCAATGCCATTTAACTCTGCAAATGGGACAGCAGCAGAAAAAGCCCCCTGGTACAGAAACAATTTCTGGGCTGTCCACTAGGCCAATATGGCCGACTAAATCAGTGCTATCGAGTATGTGTTAATGCTGCTTCTCCGACTGTTGCACTCGAGAATCGTGATGTAGCTTTAAAACATGTGCATAATCCCTTTTAATAAACACAGTGTTTGTCCAGATATTCTCTGATTATCGATTAGAACCATTCAAATCGAGAGCTTGTGTGCTGGTGTTTTCATCTGCTGACAGCATTCAATGGATGGCGTGTTCAAATGATGTTTTTCCATAGCATCAGCCATTTAAAGAGTGAGTACCATTTGTATTGACTGCCTTATTTATACATGTGTACTATCAGGGGAAACACCATTCTGAAAAGATTCATACAGAAAGACTAGCACAGCACAGACCAAGTAAATAATATATTATTCACTACAGATTATAGATTTGTCAACTCCTGAGTGAAGGGATATAAATGGAGAAATAAATCACAATCAAATTTGTATTTCCATTATCTCCACAGTAGTTTAATTTCCTTTAGCCCCACCCCTTTTTATGTCATCAGCATGTACTAAACCTATAATATTTGGCTAAAACTGTGAGGTGTGTGCTCTCTCTGTCAGTGTTTTTATGAGTAACATTGCACAGAAGACAAAATGCTTGGGCATTATCTTGTCACCTAGTTACCATCTGGCACTCAATTACCCAGTGTCCTCTGGGGCCTACCTTCTATCTTTCTCAAAAGCAACATGTAACTTCTTGGAATGAATGATCCAAATTTCAATCTGAGTTAGGAACTCAATTCAAATGACCATGCTGACCATTTATAGCATGAATTGGAAAAACTGGTTCAAATCATTTCCCAATGGAGAGCATTTCTGGTGCAATCAGTAGATGATATATGCTGTCAGGCTATAGTTTCTATGTAATTCAGTTGGTTGCAATAAAAGACAAGCAAGTTTGCCTTCAGGCACATCCGAGGCTTACAATCTCCGTTCTCAGTTTGTTAGCACCTTATATTTTTATCTAGCTGGTATCTCAGCTGTCTGACTAAATATAGCAAAGTACTCAGAGACCCTGGGTGGAAAGGCCATGATGACCACATCTAAAGGCCGCACCATGTTAAATCTACGGTTTTAACTTTCATCTGCCTCGTCATCCTTCTGCATTCCAAATCCCTATCAATCAATGCTGCAAACAGGTACATCATTGTTTTATCTCATCAATGAAGCACAACACAAACCACAAGACAACAAATGGCTGCAATTATTTTGTAAGAAGATAAAAATTACATGTCTGAAATACGTCACTGCTTTTCATGAGTACGGGTTGTATTAGTTTCTAATTTTAGGGCAAGGATTTTATTTAATATAAAGAACTCTCCAGTGATCTGTTCATTAATTAGAACAAGAGGCCATTCCCTGAGACTGGAAGAGCAAAGATTTCATAGACAGCAAAGGAAGGGATTCTTTACGGTAAGGACAATAAAGATATGGAATTCACTGCCGAGAGAGGTGGTGCTATCAGATACAATAGATGCCTTCAAAAAGGACAGAATATTTTGTTTTTAGAAAATCAGGACAAGGCTATACATTACAGCATAAACATTAAAAATGTTAGAGCTTTTTGATCCTTTGAGAAACCTGTTTGCCTTTTTGGAGTCAAGAAGGAATTATTCCACCAAACCAGTAAAATTCAAAAGAGCTTAACTAGGAATAGACAGGTAGAAGGGTTGGACTTGATGTTAATTTTAACTGCTAAGGAAAAAACAAATTGACCTTTCTTTCATGCTAAAGATATAGCAGAATAAATGCTATTTAATAAGTGTAATTTCTAAATGGGTGAATTGATTGTGTAATAAGTGCATATATTATATTGCATATAATATAGTCCACTAGCATTAACATTTTATCAGCCATTCTAGTGACCAACTGGCCTCAGATGATACAGTATGAGAGTCTGTTGTTTGAGACAATGAGTGTGTCAATCTAACAAAGCAATTTCAGCAGTGCTTGTTTAACCTGTCTTAACTTACTACTGAATCAGTAAGCAGGTATGCCCCAGAATGCACTGTGTGTACACTCAAATGACTAAAATGTTCGACAAGGCAAACGCTACCACTCGTTATGTCTGGTGCGTCTGGCTGGAGACATGTGGTCTGGACAATGCCTGATTGTCAGATAAACACTTGTAGGTTTGCACATACCTGTTACATGTATAACTTATCTGTGTGTCTCACTAGTCTGGTCTCCATAACAATAACAATGTATTTTTTGCAGTACTTATTTCAGTTTGTGTTTGTTTGTTTGTTTGTTTGTTTGAGTTCCCTTCTCTAGACCATGTTTCTCTTTTACACACAAGTCTGTGCCACCTTTGCCAGTCATTCTTGGCATAGCCCAGTGGGCACTTAATACTCATTAAGGAAAATAGCCAAACAATTGATCATCATCCACTGAGGGTAGACCATCGTACTTTGGCCTCGAGTTTGAAAGTCCATTGTCAATACCCTGGATTTCCCCTTTTCAGAAATAATGCCCCATATTAAACAAGACTGACTGGTATGAATTAATAAGCTAAAAAAGTGAAATTCCAAGGAAAGCTTTATTAGAACAAATCGGCTCCCACCATGTAAAGCAGATTAGTTGCAGGTTCAAAGGCCCTTTCTCTAGCCTGCTTACATGTGAACAAGGAAAGTGGGTCAATCATACCAAGAAGGAGATCAATGCGCATATCTTCCAAGCACATGGTCACCGGGAGGTAATTGACAAGTTAAATTAACGAAAATGTCAGAAAGATTTTTTTTGTTTATGATACTTTAATTTTAACCATCTACCTGCCAGGGTGGTGTATAACACAATGTTCAAGCACTCCTCACTCAATCACTGAAACAGCAGCTACTTTCCAAATTGGTCCCATATTTGTTGAGGACATAATGATCTCCACTGGAACAAGTTTAAAACTAGTTCTGGCAGAAGATCAGTCAAGTCCCCTTTTTAAAAAGTGATGTAACTACAATAGGGCAAGTAAAGATCAGGACACCCAGCATATTCTGTGCTCCCCTTTTTACAATTATGGGTGAAGACGAAGATTTGTTTCAATTTAATTTCAATAGGAAACCCATGCTTAATTATTATTGCCCCATCGTACCTGTTCCATCGGGAATTGATCTCACAAAGGTTGGAAGCATCTTGATGATTGCAGTAGGATTCGTGTCCCTGGAGAGACCATCTTCCATCTCTTTTTTGAACCGGAACATGACATCCCGTAATATTTCATCTGATAGTCGCATGGAATACAGGTATTTGTCAATCTGAGGGAGAAAAAGAAACAGGGAAATGAACAGGTCGTAAAGTACCTAGTTACATGATCTAATTCTCTACTTCTCCTCTGTATTCCTCATTTGCAAGCAACACAAGAACCACTAAACATAATAACATATTCCACAGTAGCACAAGTTCTATTTAAGATGGACACACTCTGCTTACTCGTGCACCACTGGATTAAAGGAAGAAAAAAAAAAAACATCCCAGCTGGGAGGGCACCAATGCGGGGCTTGTCGAGCCCTGTTTGAAAGGACAACTAAGAGTTATCTTTCACTTGTGCTTCTAATATAGACATGGCCCTGATAGTGCTATACAAATAAAGAAGAACTAATAATGTCATTTATTCTTTCATTAAATCAATTCTATTTAAACTGCCTAAACTTGATGCAATCTTTCTAATGAGCGTAACTACAAGTTTAGCTGACAGTTGTCCTTTAAGCAATAAATACACTAGCTGCATTAGTGATCATTACTGGTACCCGGATTTCCCACTAATGCAGAAAGATGTTTAATCAGGGGTCAGTTGGCAGGCACAGGCTTTTGTCGCTGTCAAGTTTGTTTGTTTTTGTTTTTTTGTCTGTTTAGTAAACTATGAGCAATGCTACAGAAATAAACATTCACACTGTAGCAAAACGAAACATTCACAGTAATAATGTCAGTCTTTAGTGAGTATGACTGTTTCACATGTAACTGCACACACACAATGAACACCGTGTAGTGCAAGTGACAGGCAGAAAGCATCACTCAACAGAACAGGTGACCACTATAATCCTGGAATCCCTGTTGCCATTTATATCCAGACATCTCAGTGATTAGCACTGACTGCACAGAACACATTACTAGAAAACTGTAATAAGCCACTCTGAGTCCAAAATAGGTTTCACCTTAAGACAGCAGATCACAAAACCAGTGTGTAACCAACTACTAGAAAAAACAATTTCATTTGATTATATACTTTTATCCTAATAATAGTATATTGTCATTGCCAGCAGGAGCTGTATGTTTGATCTTGAGCAATAAATATCCTGAAATTAGCTTCCTTGTTATGAAAATATCTACATAAATACATAATAAAATGAAAGACACAAATCATAACGGATGGGCAGACATTATAATGTTAAGTCATAGTGATGCATGTCTTAAAGAGGCACATGTCAGCCCCCTGGTAGAGCTCCACGGAGCAAAGAGAGCTCAATAAGGCACTTTATTTGTATTCTTTCATTACAGTATTTCTAGTTAAAATGCCTACGCTTCATGCAATCTTTCAATTAAACACAACTTAAGGTCATAAGGGTCAGCATTACATGGGGCATTAAGCTTATTGTTAGGGGGACATTAGTGTTCAGGGGAGGGCTGGAAACTGTTGGCCCAGGGGGCAAAAATAATTTGGTGGGCCATTTTGCAATTTCATTAACATGCCCCTTACCCTCCCCGTTATCATCACAGACAGACACAAATAGATAATCAGGACAAATACACTGACCGATAAGACAGAATGATAGAGAGACACATATAGAGACAGACAGACAGACAGACAGACAGATACGGGTAGACGGGCAATACAAATGACAGGTAAAGTACAGAGATTGATAGACAGACACAGACAAATAGAAACGGAGAGACAGGCAGGACAGATATAATGGTAAGTAAGGTACAGAGATTGATAGACAGACACAGATACACACAAACAGATCCAAATAGATTGCAGGACAGATGTATTGGCAGATAACATCCAGCGATTGATAGACATACAAATGAAGTGCTTCCATAGGGCTAGAAGTGGAAAGTGATGCAGCCCCAGCCCATTAAGCTAGTGAAGAGGGCAGCCTGAAGGACAAATGCCCCTCTGCCCCCCTTGCCAGCTCTCCCCTGTTATTGTTAAAGTTAGGAGGACATTATGGTTAGCCGGTGTCGGTATATTGACAAGATCATTTATGCTGATGCTAATATCTACAAGATTTTGAATGCAAAACAATAAATGCATGACATTATGGCGTGTGACATTGTAGAATGTGACATTATGGCGTGTGACATTAAAGAATGTTACATTATGGTGTTTGACACTACAGAATGTGACATTATGGTGTGTGACTTTATAGAATGTGACATTATGGGTGTGACATTATAGCATGTGATATTATGGCGTGTGACATTATAGAATATCACATTATGGGTGTGACATTATAGAATGTGACATTATGGGTGTGACATTATAGAATGTTACACTATGGCGTGTGACATTACAGAATGAGAGAGTATGGCGTGTGACATTATAGAATGTAACATTGTCGCATCGCTCGACAAACCCTAAGCGTCAGGTCTCTGTGGCGACCAGGCAATCAGACCTGGCGCCTGGGTATCGTGAGCCCCGCATGGTGCAGTCGCCGCAGGGATCAGGTTTTCTTTCTGTCTCTTCTTTCATCCATCAGTGCGTGAGGGAGCAGAGTGTGTGCACTGGATGCACAGATTTCCTGCTCCCCTATGATGCTGACTGCCGAGCACGGGGTGTGCTCAGGAAGCCTAACAGCAAAGATGGTCTTCCAACAGACCAAGTTGCAAAGGAAATGTCCCCCATCCCTGCAAAAAGGTATAGCAGCAGGGAGAGGGAACATAATATTGATATATCAACGGTTTGTTTTATTTTTATTTTTTTTTAAAAACCTGCTGACTTGTGTGTGTGTGTATGTGACTGACTGACTGACTGTATGCGTGTGTGTATGTGACTGACTGTGGGTGTATGTGACTGACTAACTGTAAGTGTGACAGATCGACTGTGTGTGTGTGACAGACTGAGTTTGTGTGTGTGTTACTGACTGATGGTGTGTGTGACAGACTGTGTGTGTGTGACTGATGGTATGTATGTGATTGAGTGTATGTGCTGTTGTCTGGTTCCTAGATTTTTTTGCTGGCTCCTAAAACTCAGTTAAGTTTGTCAAGCCCTGCATTATGGTGTGTGACATTACAGAATGTGACTTTATTGTGTGTGACAATATAGAATGTAACATTATGGCATGTGACATTATAGAATGTGACATTATGGTGTGTGTCATTGTAGAATGTGACATTATGGCATGTGACATTATATCACCATTTACTGTGCTGGGGTCAAAGACAGTATCCAGACCGAGTTCCAAAAGTTTTGGAATGCAGACCTTCATTGGCTTAAATGCCACCTCTCTGCTCAGTCTGGGCACTGCAAGTTGTCACTGCATTACTTGGCATTTACTCCAGCTACATGGAAATACTGCAGCAAATGAAGTAAGAAGTGGACCAGTACTTTGTGATTCACACAGAATCGACCATGCTTGATGAAGAGAGGTGGGGGTCCAACTGAACTATTTCTGTTGTTTGCTGCCATAATGTTACATTGTTACTGTCATTTTGGGGGAAACAGACACAAGGTGATTTATTTTGTTAATAAATTGTGGAGAGGGAAAAATATTCCAATAGATTTTCTAAAAATCTATTTTCATTTTGCACGTTCCACTTTTAAGTTTATGTGACAGTAATTACATGCTGAGAAACTGAATAAAGCCATTTAACAGTACTGCACTGCTACCTTCCTGAGTTTCAGTGGCTGGTATCTCAGGTTCAACCCAGGGGTACCTGGCTATTGGGGTGAACACCCCACCCACGTCTGTGGTTCCTGGTTACACTGCAGTGTTAGCTGTTCTCCTCCTACGAACTCTGCACTGTGGTTCCAGACCCAGTCCGGTTATAGGTAAATTTACTGTTGGTTATCAACAGACTTG
The DNA here is from genome assembly GCA_036172795.1 of Pelodytes ibericus. NCBI lineage: Eukaryota > Metazoa > Chordata > Amphibia > Anura > Pelodytidae > Pelodytes > Pelodytes ibericus. The sequence goes on from CM069867.1 coordinate 53,153,145, forward strand.
TATTTTACGAAAAACACTTCTACTCTATCTTCTTCCTGCTACAAGAGTTAAAATGATTTATTTTCCTAAAGCAATAGTGTAAACAAAAAAAAACATTAACAACAAATAATAGTTTTTTGTTTATAAGTCTAATGATTGTCAGTTAGAATTTCCAGAGACATTTAAAATGGATACTGTTTAAAAAGGATGCTATAGCTTCTTAGCGATCCCCCAATCTTCCTGTTTTAAAAGCTCTGAATATTAATCCAGTAGCATGTTAAGGCTACACTCCCAGACATAAGGTAATATGATCCATGTACTAGTTCAGTATCCAAGTGCAGTACAATCCACCAAGTCAAGACAAGAATGTAGAAATACCGGAAATAGCAACTCCTAGGCAGGGAAAGGCCTACAAAGCTGGAGGGGGGTCATCTTGCAAAGGGAGAATTGTGTATTAGTGAGAGGAAATATATAATGCTTAAGGGGAAACTGTGCTCTTCGAAGAGGAAAAGGTTATCTGTGCTACATCAATATAGTTACCAGCGTGGAATAATCTACAGAATACAGTACAGAATCAGCATGGAATAATATAGCAGGAACTAGATCATTCCGTATCCTGTTCAGCAGCATGCAGAACATACATTTCAGATTGCATGGAATAATCTAAAGCATGTACTAGAAAGATGAACTTTTTGTACATAGTAAGAGGCATTTAGGTTTGGTGATACTTATCTGGAGAGCAGGTTATTAAATGCAGATTACTGATACCCTGCAGTGTATACAGAATCCTACAGAAATGATACTACTTCGTTACCCCAGATTTGATTATCAGGTTTGTCAACACTGGGGACAAATTGTTTTACAAACCTGGGAACAGGGCTTCCTCGAAGTCAAATTAATGTGGTTCTTACCAAACGATTTGTCCTCAATCTCCCAACACGTATTATGGGGCCAGTGATAAATTGGCTCCTCTGAGTAGAAGTTAATAGACGATTCATTACAATGTGCAGCAAATCTAAATCTAAGTCTAAAAACTTACCACTGATCTAAAAAATGTACATATACCATGACATTTTATTCAACATGATGTACTGTAATATGTTTAATAAAATCATGATATAATTATACAGCTAAGTGCATAATAACTATTGTGATGGGTGTAAACAATTTATATAATAGGTCACTCTATCAATATTCAGAATATTACATTTAATTTTATGACACAGGAGGCAGGGGGTAAGCAACCAACATCACTCATCGTCCACAACAGCTACATGAGAATTGTAGTTCGATGAGTATCATGGGAATTACCACTAGCAAAACCTCAGTAACCCATCATCAAATAAGAATTTTCACTGGCACAGAGCTAGCGATAGTACTTCCACTGGCACAGAGCTAGCAATAGTACTTCCACTGGCACAGAGCTAGCTATAGTACTTCCACTGGCACAGAGCTAGCTATAGTACTTCCACTGGCACAGAGCTAGCTATAGTACTTCCACTGGCACAGAGCTAGCTATAGTACTTCCACTGGCACAGAACCTGCCATAGTACTTCCACTGGCACAGAGCTAGCTATAGTACTTCCACTGGCACAGAGCTAGCTATAGTACTTCCACTGGCACAGAGCTAGCTATAGTACTTCCACTGGCACAGAACCTGCCATAGTACTTCCACTGGCACAGAGCTAGCAATAGTACTTCCACTGGCACAGAGCTAGCTATAGTACTTCCACTGGCACAGAGCTAGCTATAGTACTTCCACTGGCACAGAGCTAGTTATAGTACTTCCACTGGCACAGAGCTAGCTATAGTACTTCCACTGGCACAGAGCTAGCTATAGTACTTCCACTGGCACAGAGCTAGCTATAGTACTTCCACTGGCACAGAACCTGCCATAGTACTTCCACTGGCACAGAGCTAGCTATAGTACTTCCACTGGCACAGAACCTGCCATAGTACTTCCACTGGCACAGAGCTAGCTATAGTACTTCCACTGGCACAGAGCTAGCTATAGTACTTCCACTGGCACAGAACCTGCCATAGTACTTCCACTGGCACAGAGCTAGCAATAGTACTTCCACTGGCACAGAGCTAGCTATAGTACTTCCACTGGCACAGAGCTAGCTATAGTACTTCCACTGGCACAGAGCTAGCTATAGTACTTCCACTGGCACAGAGCTAGCTATAGTACTTCCACTGGCACAGAGCTAGCTATAGTACTTCCACTGGCACAGAGCTAGCTATAGTACTTCCACTGGCACAGAGCTAGCTATAGTACTTCCACTGGCACAGAGCTAGCTATAGTACTTCCACTGGCACAGAGCTAGCTATAGTACTTCCACTGGCACAGAGCTAGCTATAGTACTTCCACTGGCACAGAACTAGCTATAGTACTTCCACTGGCACAGAGCTAGCTATAGTACTTCCACTGGCACAGAGCTAGCTATAGTACTTCCACTGGCACAGAGCTAGCTATAGTACTTCCACTGGCACAGAGCTAGCTATAGTACTTCCACTGGCACAGAGCTAGCTATAGTACTTCCACTGGCACAGAGCTAGCTATAGTACTTCCACTGGCACAGAGCTAGCTATAGTACTTCCACTGGCACAGAACTAGCTATAGTACTTCCACTGGCACAGAGCTAGCTATAGTACTTCCACTGGCACAGAGCTAGCTATAGTACTTCCACTGGCACAGAGCTAGCTATAGTACTTCCACTGGCACAGAGCTAGCTATAGTATTTTTGTTATATTTATTTACTGAGGGAAGCCTATGAAAAAGTCATGCTCCAGAGCTGCACTGTGTAACATGACGATTGCGAAACAGTCTACATTTTACTGTATACAGCCCTGGAGAGTGCATTACTGTATACAGCCCTGGAGAGTGCATTACTGTATACAGCCCTGGAGAGTGCATTACTGTATACAGCTCTGGAGAGTTCATTGCTGTATACAGCCCTGGAGAGTGCATTACTGTATACAGCCCTGGAGAGTGCATTACTGTATACAGCTCTGGAGAGTGCATTACTGTATACAGCCCTGGAGAGTGCATTACTGTATACAGCTCTGGAGAGTGCATTACTGTATACAGCTCTGGAGAGTGCATTACTGTATACAGCTCTGGAGAGTGCATTACTGTATACAGCTCTGGAGAGTGCATTACTGTATACAGCTCTGGAGAGTGCATTACTGTATACAGCTCTGGAGAGTGCATTACAATATACAGCTCTGGAGAGTGCATTACTGTATACAGCCCTGGAGAGTGCATTACTGTATACAGCTCTGGAGAGTGCATTACTGTATACAGCTCTGGAGAGTGCATTACTGTATACAGCTCTGGAGAGTGCATTACTGTATACAGCCCTGGAGAGTGCATTACTGTATACAGCCCTGGAGAGTGCATTACTGTATACAGCCCTGGAGAGTGCATTACTGTATACAGCCCTGGAGAGTGCATTACTGTATACAGCCCTGGAGAGTGCATTACTGTATACAGCTCTGGAGAGTGCATTACTGTATACAGCCCTGGAGAGTGCATTACTGTATACAGCTCTGGAGAGTGCATTACTGTATACAGCCCTGGAGAGTGCATTACTGTATACAGCCCTGGAGAGTGCATTACTGTATACAGCTCTGGAGAGTGCATTACTGTATACAGCCCTGGAGAGTGCATTACTGTATACAGCTCTGGAGAGTGCATTACTGTATACAGCTCTGGAGAGTGCATTACTGTATACAGCCCAGGAGAGTGCATTACTGTATACAGCTCTGGAGAGTGCATTACTGTATACAGCCCTGGAGAGTGCATTACTGTATACAGCTCTGGAGAGTGCATTACTTTATACAGCCATGGAGAGTGCATTACTGTATACAGCTCTGGAGAGTGCATTACTGTATACAGCCCTGGAGAGTGCATTACTGTATACAGCTCTGGAGAGTGCATTACTGTATACAGCTCTGGAGAGTGCATTACTGTATACAGCCCTGGAGAGTGCATTACTGTATACAGCTCTGGAGAGTGCATTACTGTATACAGCCCTGGAGAGTGCATTACTGTATACAGCTCTGGAGAGTGCATTACTGTATACAGCTCTGGAGAGTGCATTACTGTATACAGCTCTGGAGAGTGCATTACTGTATACAGCTCTGGAGAGTGCATTACTGTATACAACTCTGGAGAGTGCATTACTGTATACACCTCTGGAGAGTGCATTACTGTATACAGCCCTGGAGGTTACATTTCTGCATATAGCCCTGTAGAGTGCATTACTGGGCACAGCCCTGGAGAGAGCATTAATGTATACAGCTCTGCAGTGTACATTACTGCATCCAGCCCTGGAGTGTACATTACTGCATATATCCTTGTAGGGTGCATTACTTTATATAGCCCTGTAGGGTGCATTACTTTATACAGCCTTGGAGTGAACATTACTGCATACAACCATGGAGTGTACATTTATCATAAGTGTCAGTGAATAAAACGGTAATATGATCACTCCAGTTTGCAGTGTGGCATATGAACTGAAGCCATGGTTACAATACAACACAGAATGCACTCTGTGAAGTATAGTTATGTATTTGTGACACTGTCACCAAGCTGGTATTTTAGTAGAATATGCATGAATTGTTTAGTGCTAAACTGCACAATTCTTTTATGCATACAATGCGCCATATTTCTTAAGAAATGAAATGCACTATTTTTGTTTGAAATTAGCTTTTGGTGCACAGGATCCCAGTGACACATAAATAGCTTCATGAACTGGTGTTACACAAAATACAAATGTTGATTTTATGTATTGTGCACTTGCACCACTTTAAAAAAAAAAAAAACCTTGTATGTCTCCAGTTGCCTGCAGACACCTGTTTATATACATCATAGTATAACCGGTATATGCATGCTATCTGAGCCAAGCCTAGCACACCAAGCCTAGTTTCTACATCCTTTTTCTACCTACTGAAAAAGAGAAGGACTCTCCAGAACTCACAGTGAACATCATAGGCATGTCAGTGCCGTTAAAGGGAGAGTTCCACCTACATTAACAGAAAAATATACTGCATCATGTAAAGTAAATAAAAATAAACAGATCGGCCTCATCAGTTTTCTCTCCAACTTTCCCTATTTCTTAAAACCTGCAATGTAAAGTATAATTAGTTTCGTTGCTGTTGCTGTAGCAACAGTGCTGCCACTCTCCCAGCCCTCTTTGACTGTTTATTGATAATTGTATACAACTGCAGGAGAAATGCAAATAGATTTAAAGTAAAAATAAGTACGCTAGGTGGACCTGGCCATTTAAAGGGCCGTGCTTCAAGAAACATAGAAATGTTCTATACTGTTCTGAATTTTGTTTGTCTTTTTGTGTGTTTTGTTTTTTTTAAACCGTTAACGCTATGTGGTTTTGCAGTACTGTGATGACAAATCTCTGCTCAGACTGGATCTCATCGGGTTTCTGAATCAGTTACATGTCAAGGGACAAATTACTTAATGTAGATTGACTTTCCAGCCAAGACATAAACAAGGTAACAAAGCAAATATTACCGCAGGCCTTCTTGTCTACAAATTGTCGTTTTGCTCAGCTGCTATATATAAAAAAAGGCCTATACTTCAGATATGAATTTTTAGGATATTTACTATGGGGACTTACTGTTTCTCACATTGCCCACACTTTTGTATTTAAACTATATATATTGTTGACAGCGGGAGACATACTGGATTTATTTTTTCGGTACTTTGTCACCAAATGATCTAAACAAGAATTTGGACCTCTTGGCCTTGAGATAACACAACCAACCAATATGAGTAGTCTGCGACACAGTCCTGATTTGGTCTACTACGGACATCAGAGCTACTTGTTGACTCCTCATTTCTTGGCCCTTGTTCTTATCTACTTTCACTTACGTAATATATTTTTATATTACTATTTTTATTTATGACAATCTATCTCATTTCATTTTTATCTCTATGTCTTTTTTATTTCTTCCTTTTTCATTTTCCTTTCATTCATTCATTTTTTCCCCTTTTATCTCCTATATCATCTTTATTCCATTTTTTTTCAATCTTTCCCATCCATCTCTTCCCCCCCCCCCATTTTTTCCCTTAATTTATTTTATTTGCATCATTAAAACTTCTGCACTAGACTTTTTCAGTTGCGCTGTTCTCTTTTTTCTTTTTTCAGCTGTTACACTATATATATTGTTTTTTTTAAATTACACAAAATAAGGAAATTATATATTTTTTTCAGCAGTGAAGAAAGAAATTCAATGTCACTATGGATGCCTAACATAATAACCCACATGTATCTGCCAACGTCAATATCAGTGACACAAGAGCTGTATCATGGCGTAGAATCATTAATGTACTAACGGGAAAAAGAATGTGCATCTTTACGCCTCACTAATGGCAAAACCAAAGTGACCTGTTAACACACGGACCTCAATAGTATAACACTTTCCCACATAGTATCCCATTTTATATCAGGCCTTGTGTATTTTCACCACAGTAAATTGAATTACAGTTTGTAGAGGTTACAGCTGTATATCAATTATAACAATTATCTCCTTAAACCTCCCCTAGCACGATGTTGAATGGCAACTGTAACAAAAAAATTAACTAATGTTTATTTAAAAGATTACATCACGTGCATAGAAATGCTTTAATGAAAGTATATAAACAAGGTACATTATTGAGCCTGCTTTGCAATGTTTAACTCTAAGAGAGGGCAGACATGTTGCTTAGAATATTGGGTCAGATCTTCCTTCATCTGAACCAAGCTGAATGAAAAACTGTCCTAAGATCCTAAACATCATGTTCCGATCCCTAATAGAGCTATACAGAGCAAAGAGGGCTCAATAAGGTACATTATTTATATACTTTCATTAAAATGTTTCTATTTAAAATGTCTACACTCATTTTTTCAGTTAAACATTACTTACGTTTTTGAAACAGTTGTTCTTTCAGTGGTAAAATTAACTATTTATTGTTCACACATGAACATGTATATCACTCAATATTTAGATAACTCAACAAGTGCCTCCACATTCCTGTAGGCATCAGAGAAATGGCAGCCAGGTATCTACTTGTCAAAGAGGTTTGACCTCCTCCGAGGAATATCACAGGACATCACAGAGCAGAGGTCAAATGTTTGAAGGGCCAGGTTTTCATGTTGCTGGTGAGGCTGCTCAAGGATTGTTTAATGCCAAGCACTGATGCTGAATGAGCAAAAGATGAGGCATCAAGGACATTCTGTGAAATGTGCAGACCTCCACAGCAAGGTGTGTCCTTACACATAATCCAGCCTACTCTATGTAGGATAAATGAGGATTAGCAGGAAATACACCAAGATGGAAATGATGAATGGGAGTGGTATTAAGACTGTAAATATCAATTCAATTAAGTAATACTTACAAAACCATAGATAAATGATATATTAATACAGTAATAATCCTAAATGCCCACACACACTCATAGTTAGGCCCAAAGACTCATGATGCTTTATTGCATGGGGCCTTAGTTAATTGTAACTATAATATAATGAGGCATGATCTTTTCAGGCATCACACAGATAGTGTAATCACATTCACAACACAAATTGTGTTAAAATATCACTATAATTAAAAACGTTCCAAACCGAAACTGAACAATAATATAGCCACAGGACACCTATACATTTAATATTGCATAGTATTACACTATATCAATTAGACAGTTATTATATATGAAGGAGCTGTATTCTAAAAGCATGTTCTCCTGGTCTCCCATAAACCCTGTAGTGAGTATTGTTATACCAGGTAAAAAAAAAAACAAATCTAACTTAACCGTTTGCATGCCGAAAGTTTTTATAGGCCCCTTCGACACTTAAATAGTTAAAGCGATCTATAAATGTGTTTTCATGATTATTATACATATAAAGACCGTTTTCTTGATGCGTATGCCATTATGAAAGGCCCAAACTGGGTCCCCGAGCAGGAATGTCATCTGCATCCTGTTCTCAAGGACATTGCAGACTCTCCTCTTCCTATTGCATTTCACGTACATCTTTATTTCCTGCATTGGACTCTTACATTCTATTACTCTCTATTCACCATTCGCTGCATCTTAGAACAATGAGTGTCATACAATTTAAGATACTGCACCGATTCTTCACACGTCCCACTAGATATATACATACATACATACATACATACATAGGGTAGTGATGGCTAACGATACATATTTAGGGTAATGATGGCTAAATATATATATATATATTTATATATATATATAGAAGTGATAACTAACCTTTGGGACTCCTGGTGTTGCAGACTACCTATCCCATTATGCACAGCCAGGTACTGCTGGCATATCAGTTGTTACCATTTTATGGTCAACCACTCAGTGCTGGCTGAGCATCATGGAAAACGTAGACTACAACAGCTGGAGGTTAGCCATCAGTGATATATGGGAATCATCACTCACCTTCTTGAGCTGATCATCTTTCAGTTCTGTGAAGTAATAGGCCAGGAGCTGGGCAGCTATCATCCTGCAGATTCACCTGTCACTTCCAATAATCTAAGCTTCTGAGGTGCCACAAAGTGTCCAGTATTCCTTCCCCAAATGTCCAACGCGTATCTGTGTAGAACTCCCTTTATAGAGGCAGCTATGACTCCCTTCCCACTGCCCTACAAGCTCATAGATGCAAAATGACTTTTTTTTTTTCTGCCTTGTAGAATGACATTTAAAGCCAGCCCCCTGCCTGGACTTGGATTGGTGGATGGATGAGAGCTCTGCAGCATTGGAGAGAGCTGCTTTACTCATCACTAGGGGGGGCTGTGCAAAATCTTAATATTTAGTACAGGGAGGGGAGTGTGAGCACTGTATGTCAGTATACTAGCAGGGACAGGGGTGTATGTTTAAAATCATAATATTGATTGGTGTGGGTGTGTAGGTACTAGTGCACAAAGAGGAAGGGGCTGTTCAATGTTCTGGTGCTGAGCAAGTGATGCGGAGGAGGAAGTCGGGGGGCTGGTGCAGGATCATACTTCTCAAGAGCAAGGGGCTGGTCTGAACCAATGTACTAAATATATACTTAAGGCACGTTCATCACGTAACACAGCAGTGATGTGTAACGTTTGGAATTTCGATTGATGTGGACTACAACTCACATTATGCTCAGTCATTTATATTCACCGATTTATTTTAATATGTTTTTATGATCTGCAAACCATTTATATAGCGCCAACAGTTTATTTAGTGCACTGTGCAGAACATAGAGCCATCACTGTCCAACACTTAGCTATCCCTTCACTCTCCCATCGCTGGCTGCACTAAACTAGGAGAAAAATTCACAGTAATTTACTACTTTGTTAACACTTTGGCTGCCATGAGGCTAGAAAATACAACAATGTTTTATCTGCAGGACTATAATATACAGATATTTCCTGAGCTTGGTGGTGTTTAGTGTGTTTAATACCCAATGTATTCCTCTAGATATATTTTTTTTTTTACACAAAGAGTAATGTTTAAATATTCTGGATCAGCAAACATATTGGACCAGCCTTTAAATTGTTGGTGTCTATTTCCATATCATGATGGTGCAATGCAACCTTAGTAGCTGAAATTTTGACAACAGGGCAATGTGTTTTAACCTCTGTGACAATGAAAGAGTTAAAAAAAACCAGAATGCTTGAACCCACACACTTGCTCAAGAACCAGTGGCAGCAAAAAAAATATTTGATATCCTCTAACATTGAATCACGTGTAGATATTTTAAACAGAAATGCCGTAATGAAAGAATATAAATAAAGCACATTATTGAGCCCTTTCTACTTGTATATATCAGGGGGCGGACATGTTATTTAGAAACTTGGGAATGATTAAGGAAGATCTGACCCAAAATGTCTGCCCTCTGTAAAGTGCTATACAAGCAGAGGGTTTAATGGCTACTTCATTTGTATACATTCATTAAAGCATTTCTATTTAAAATCCTACATCTTAGGTGATCTTTCAATAAAACATAACCTAATTTTCCCATGTGTGTACATATGTGTATTGCTATTCTAAACATGTTATATATGTCTTTATAAACAAATAATGATGTGAGGGTGTATGAGTCTGATAAACTTGTGTCCTTTTTTAACTAGAATTATTTTTTATTGTTTGCTACATGCCAGTATATACATGCACAGATCATAAGGTCGATAAATACATTTTTATTATATTCCTAAAGTGTGTCCAGGTTTGAATTCACTAGGGTGGTATGTGTTGTATGTGGACTTGTATCAATTCAGTGAAAAGGGATTTGCTTAAGGAAACCAGCTTAAATTCCAAAGGCACTGCTCAGGCTAGGAAACACAAACGGCCAAGTCATGGTGACGTATAACACAGACTGTGATCAGACAGCAGCCCATCCCCCAAACTAGTGGGACCACTAATTCTTCACACAAGAGTCCCACGTGCAGTTACACTAAGACAGCCACACACAGTCTGACACAGGCTATTTTTTAATAGAAAGTTATATCTATTTTTCTCGGTTAAAAGATTATCACCACCCATTTCTGTATTTCCTGACAGCATCTTTACATAGGTATAGCCCCCCGCTAATTAGCGGCCCCTCTACAATCTTTTGTACCTGGAATTATAAACATCTTACATTCTTCCCCCCCCCCCCCTCCCCTTAAATATAGTTAAAGTTTTGGAGTAAAACTGTGTCTTGATGCTTGTGGTCTAATAAATTCAAATACCTTCTTGAAACTCACATATATGAATCTAAAATTGTAATACATCCAGTCAATACATTAAACAGCCAGTGTGTGGATAAAACAACATTTCTCTGTAAGAATCAGTAGCACTTTGTATAACAGAGGTATCTCTAGTGAATGTGTCCCTGATTACCTCATGTGTTTCGCCTCACATGGCTTCCTCAATCTTTTTTGACCAAAACTCTTCATAGAATCATTAAGGACAACTGTAGCAAAAACATAAGTACTTTTTCATTGAAAGATTGCGTCAAGTGTAGAAATTTTAAATGGAAATGTTTTAATGAAAGAATATAAATAATATACCTTATTGCGCCCCCTGTATGCTGTATAGCTCTAACAGGGGGCGGACATGTTGTGTAGCGTCTTATCCGTTTGTGTACTGTTTTTATATTTCAAGTGAGTATTCCTTTTTCTCTCTTTACTAAACTACACTGTACATATACAAAATAATATCATAATATCTCTCTGGCAACATTACACTTAACAACATGTGATAATAAAATTCCACATCACGAGTACAGTGCTATGATAATAAAAACTGTAAAGTAACAGGGTTTTTTAAATATATTTTTGTAAAGTGTTCACTTGGCAAATAGCCCAGATCTGTTAGAAAATTAGACAACATTTCAAAAAGTTTTGTTTAATATGCTTATTGTTTTTATGTTAATGCTTTATTGTAAAACATTTATTGTGAGACAATAAATATTGAAAAGTATGTTTTTATCATGATATTATAATGATATAATGCTTTTAATTTTAAAAACATTATTCAAGGTTATATTGAAAATATAAGATAGTGTTTTGTAATTTATAGAAAAAGCTTTTTTTTGTTCAGACAGCGAAATGCATCAGGTACTCATTTATGAAAGATGCACAGGATGGTTCCCATGATCTGATGCAAGGAGCTTTATGATGTGATCACATGAGGTGGTGCCAGTGTGTATGCGGAGGAGTGAGACATTTTTGGTATTGAACTACCTTTCGAGGCCCTCTAGCAGAGTGAGGTTTCTGAACTGGACAGAACCTTATCAGTTGCTCTGATAGGCTGTGCCTGCACTGACAGCATCTGCCCGTGTCAGCATCTTCTGCCTCAGCTCTGACACAGAGCCGAGAGTAAAACTGCAAGTATCTGTAAAGGGTACAGGGGAAGCAAGAGTCTAAAAAAAAAGTTTAGTGTCCCTTTAAAATGCCTAAATTTGAAGCAATCTATTAATTAAACATAACATAAATTTTCTTGCAATAGATGTCCTCGAATTAATTTCCATCCTGTAACATGCTGGCATCATGTAAAAACTCAAAATGTCCTAATAAAAAATCACAGATCTGGAAACCCTAACTGGATGTCATACTACACATTAAAGTTGCACAATAGTCTGTAATTATTACGCTCATTATATGGCATTATATAGAATACATGCTCAAAAGCCAGGATATGACAGCTGAGCAGGTGAATTAATGCAGAGGATCTACTTCAGATTATAAAGGTAAACCAGCATCCCCTGTGAAGGATTTGTGATGTAATTAAGGAGTTTTTTTTTTTTAAGCTAGCACAATGCTACAAGGCTGAAAGAACAAATACTAGCAATGAAGGATAGTTTTGACTAAGTAAAAGCCAGAAAGTATTATTATTGCATTGGTTTTTTAAAGTTTTTTTTTCCGCCTTATAATGAATGTCTGCCACGTTGTGCTTAGTATTATATTTAAATTTGTTCCTCATATAAGTGATGGGCAATGTTGGTTACTGTTCCTTAAAATAATTGTAAAAGTTTGAACCACCCTGTGTCCAGTTCACCAGTCATTGATGTGTTGATCCTGATTCCAGATCCAGATGCAACTCAAGAAATATATCCAGAGAATAGCCACTGGGGATATTATCCACCACTCTTAATTGTTCTCTGTAATGCCCCATTTTAATATACTCCTAAAATCCGCTGGAAAATGAACAGTTTGGGAGTTATATTAAAATACCATGGACCTGGGATAGACACCAACATTGCCCATAGTGGACATATGTTGGGTTTTGTGATGGAGCATGTTTTGTGACCTTCACATACACCGTTGCCCTTGTACAGATACTTAGCCTATCGCTGCTTTTGCAGATCTAGTTCTGCTCTGGAGTGGGTCAAAGGGAGGTGGATGGTGTGCCTACTCCCTCACCTCATAAGCAGTGGAATCTATCCCAGGATGCCATGTAGACTGGAGCTCAAACATGTGTGGTCACCTACCTCTTTACTCCTCAAGACTGGATTTTGGCAGCTATTGTTATTTTTAAAACCTTCTCCCCTGAATAGAAACACTGAAATCACTCAGATATGAATAAATCCTATATCCACTACCTTGTTGATGCATAAGCCTTTTAACGTTTGACTTAAAGGACAACTCTAGCAAAAAAACATAACTTATGTTTAATTGAAAGATTGTATCAAGTGCAGATGATTTATAAAGAAATTATTTAATGAAATAATACAGATTAAGTACCTGATTGAGTCATCTTTACTCCATATGGTTTTTTTCATGGGGTATACATGTTGTGTAGAATCTCGGGTCAGATCTTCACTCACCTTGGTTCCGATGAATTAAGATCTGACCCATCTGACCAAAGATTCTAAACAAAATGTCTGCCTCCTGGTAGAGCTATATGGAGTAAAGGATCAATAAGGTACATTATTTATGTTATTTCATTAAAGCATTTCTAAATAAAATGCCTACACTTGATGCCATCTTTCAATTAAACAGAACTTAATTTTTTGCTACAGTTGTCCTTTAAAATCAAAATAATCCATAACCACATGCTCAATACAGATCACTTGCACTTTAAGTAAGGTGATCAGATATTTAGAGCGAAATCTGGGTACATCTTTATTTCTTTACAGGTAGAAGGTATAAAACCCATTTTATGTGCATAATTTCCAGAAATATGTGTATCTTATTTGGCTTGTGGTTTATGGAGTCATGTATTCCTTTATTTACACAGTTCTGCATTGAATCAAAAAAGATGAAATGACGAATGTAGCTCAGCGTTACAAATAAGCCCTCTAACTGAGGGTGGTAAATCATGCTAACTGCTAGTTATTCAAGAAGACGCCAGGTAACAGAGCGACACAATCTCAGTACTCAGTTCACTGACAGTAACAACAAACAATACAAAAAGAGATAACCTTATAAAACCGGATGAAAACAAAGCAGTCCCCTCCCCCGCGCTCTGCAGGCAAGGTGATGTCAATTTACAGGTGTACTATACATTTACCATAGGTAAACTCTCTGGACATCTGGGCAGTGTCATCCTGCTTTAGCAGAAAGACTGAGATAACATCAACAAAGGATTCACCTGCCTTCTGAGTAGTAATTTATAGACAGGTTTAATGATAGCAGGTGTTAATTACTGTCTAACTTGACTAAGGAAAAAGGTTAACACTGTCCCTGCTGACCTAGTCAGTAGGGATTATTTATAAAATAGGAGTAGTATATAGTGGTATATCACCATGTGTGCCAGTGTATAACAATAGGAGTAGTGTATAGTGGTATATCACTGTGTGTGCCAGTGTATAACAATAGGAGTAGTATATAGTGGTATATCACTGTGTGTGCCAGTGTATACCAATAGGAGTAGTATATAGTGGTATATCACTGTGTGTGCCAGTGTATAACAATAGGAGTAGTGTATAGTGATATATCGCCATGTGTGCCAGTGTATAACAATAGGAGTAGTGTATAGTGGTATATCGCCATGTGTGCCAGTGTATAACAATAAGAGTAGTATAAAGTGATGTATCACCATGTGTGCCAGTGTATAACAATAGGAGTAGTGTATAGTGGTATATCCCCATGTGTGCCAGTGTATAAAAATAGGAGTAGTATATAGTGATGTATCACCATGTGTGCCAGTGTATAACAATAGGAGTAGTATATAGTGGTATATCACCATGTGTGCCAGTGTATAACAATGGGAGTAGTATATAGTGATATATCACCATGTGTGCCAGGGTATAGCAATAGGAGTAGTGGATAGTGGGATATCACCATGTGTCCCAGTGTATAACAATAGGAGTAGTGGATAGTGGTATATCACCATGTGTGCCAGTGTATAACAATAGGAGTAGTGGATAGTGGTATATCACCATGTGTGCCAGTGTATAACAATAGGAGTAGTATATAGTGATGTATCACCATGTGTGCCAGTGTATAACAATAGGAGTACTATATAGTGATATATCACCATGTGTGCCAATGTATAACAATAGGAGTAGTATATAGTGATATATCACCATGTGTGCCAGTGTATAACAATAGGAGTAGTATATAGTGGTATATCACCATGTGTGCCAGTGTATAACAATAGGAGTAGTATATAGTGATATATCACCATGTGTGCCACGGTATAGCAATAGGAGTAGTGGATAGTGGGATATCACTATGTGTCCCAGTGTATAACAATAGGAGTAGTGGATAGTGGTATATCACCATGTGTGCCAGTGTATAACAATAGGAGTAGTCTATAGTGGTATATCACCATGTGTGCCAGTGTATAACAATAGGAGTAGTATATAGTGATGTATCACCATGTGTGCCAGTGTATAATAATAGGATAGTATATAGTGATGTATCACCATGTGTGCCAGTGTATAATAATAGGATAGTATATAGTGATATATCACCATGTGTGCCAGTGTATAACAATAGGAGTAGTGGATAGTGGTATATCACCATGTGTGCCAGTGTATAACAATAGGAGTAGTATATAGTGATGTATCGCCATGTGTGCCAGTGTATAACAATAGGAGTAGTATATAGTGGTATATCGTCATGTGTGCCAGTGTATAACAATAGGAGTAGTGTATAGTGGTATATCGCCATGTGTGCCAGTGTATAACAATAGGAGTAGTATGTAGTGGTATATCGCCATGTGTGCCAGTGTATAACAATAGGAGTAGTGGATAGTGGTATATCGCCATGTGTGCCAGTGTATAACAATAGGAGTAGTATATAGTGATGTATCGCCATGTGTGCCAGTGTATAACAATAGGAGTGTTATATCGCCATGTGTGCCAGTGTATAACAATAGGAGTAGTGTATAGTGGTATATCGCCATGTGTGCCAGTGTATAACAATAGGAGTTGTATGTAGTGGTATATCACCATTTGTGCCAGTGTATAAAAATAGGAGTAGTATATAGTGGTATATCGCCATCTGTGCCAGTGTATAACAATAGGAGTAGTATATAGTGGTATATCGCCATGTGTGCCAGTGTATAACAATATGTAAATATATGCATTGTATAAAAAAAAAGGGGTGGACAACCTCTGCCAAATCCATCTTGGCGGAGGCGCAATTTTTCAGCACGTTAGAGTGCTTTTTATAAATATATATTTGTATACATAATCCCCAGTAATGCACACAGACAGGTAACATAGTCATTACAGATAACAGTCCAGAATATGATTCAGTGATCAAGAAAGATTATCATCTGTGGCTCTTGACTTGTTTGTCTCAAAATCTGCCTCGCCAACCTCGACAAGTGAGTGTATATTCCCCGTTCCTGAATGAGCCCCTTGGTCTGATCTGTGGCAGTGGTCTGCTGTCTCATCAGACTCCCTTCTGCTACTGCTGGTACAGTTACAATGTGTTATTTCGGAGCTGATGTAGAAATGGAACTGTAACTACACTCTAACTGAACAGCCAGGTTTTCCTACATGAGCTCCAAAGTTCATCTATAATCATGTAGTCCAAGAGGGATACAGCAAAAAAACATTTAGCCCCCATTCCTACTAGGTGTTTGTGAGATGACCACAGGTCTGCAGTATGAGGACCTGTTAGCTAAGCAGTTAGCCACAGACATGGTGGTTCTATGTCAATATTATGCTGTTGAATAAGTGCCAGATAGTAAATATGCACTGAATAACATTTAAACAGGAGGGCTGGCAGGGGACCAATTGCCCCCCAAGCTGCTATCTAATTCAAGTTAATGGTCTGTAGTTGTACCAATTTTCACTTAAATGTCCCAGTGCGCCAAACCTTCTATCCAAATGTCTTTTTTGTCTATCAATCTGTGTACTTTATTTGTCTGTATATCTGTGTTGCCTGTCTATCTGGGTCTGTCTCTAGGGTTGCCACCTGGCCGGTATTTTTACCGTCAGGCCGGTAAAAAATTGGCATCAAGCCAATGTTAAGTCTATGGAGACAGTATCAAGGCCGGTATTTTTTTGAAGAAAAGGTGGCAACCCTATCTGTCTCTGATGACAGCGTTTAGGATGATGAAGTTGCATCATAAGCCACTAAAGTGATTTTTTCCTTTAGACCAATGTAGCTGCATTGGAAACATTATCTAATGCAGCTGGATGCATCCCCTCTCAATTCCATGCAATGCTCTTTATTGAGCATAACCTCTAGTGCAGTGGTGGAACTATCAGGGTCACAGGGGTCGCAGCTGCAACCAGGCCCGTCACTCCAGGGGGCCCGGCTGCTCTGTCGACCCCTGCAGCCCCTTAAAAAATAAAACATTTAAAAAAGCATGGACAAACGGGGCAGCTGCCCAGAGCCCATTCATTCCTGGTAGGTGGAGTTACATTATGCTAATTATGTGGAGTGGGCGGAGCTTTAGTAGGTGTGGTCAATTTTAAAGTAAGTAATTGGAAGTGAGGTGCAAAGTGTCCCTGGATTTTTTTTTTTATGTTGGCAACTATGATTCTTGTTTATAATGATTAATCACTTCTTGTGTCACTAATATCACCTATGTCTGGGGTGTGTATAACAGCATATAACTATTGTGCCTGTTTAGCACCAGGTTGAGCTAGGCTGACCTAACATTGATTTTTATTTGTCACCTCATGATTTTTTTGTGTGTATTATACACTATATCTTATTTTTCTCTAGATTTTTTAATATAAGAGACTAATAAAGTTTTTTTGTTTTAAAATCAATTATACATAATACTGACGTTGATTTCTAACAACAACTAATACAGGTTGGCAGGTTAGCGGGATAGCCTACCAAAATCAGTACTGTCCCACAAAAAGCAGAACAGTTGGGAGGCTTGTAAGTGGCATTTCTGGGGTGGAGTTGCATGGTAGGTTTGGGGGCCCCAGGGAAGTTTTTGCATCAGGACCCGGTGGTTTCTAGTTACGCCTCTGCTCTAGTGTATGCAATACTTCAAAAGCAGTGGTTCCCTCTTAGTCTGTACAATGTGTGTAATTGGGCATGTCCAGGGTGTGCAATGTGGGTAATAGGGGTATGGGTAAGTCTTTGGTGTCAATGTGGGTAATTGGGCATGTCCTGGGTGTATAGTGTGGGTGATGGGTGTGTGTGGATAAGTTCTGGGTGTCAATGTGGGTAATGGGGCATGTCCTGTGTGTACAATATGGGTGATGGGGCATGTGCTGGGTGTGCAATGTGGGTGCTGGGGTAAGTGCTGGGTGTGCAATGTGGGTGCTGGGGCATGTCCTGTGGATGCAAAGTGGATGTGTGTACAAGGGGGATGGATGAGCACAGAATCTAGTCGATGGCACTGATATAAAATAAATTATAGATGAATAAATAAATGAATGGTGCCCACTGTGACACTCTAAGTGTAGCTGTGCAAATAAAAATAAAAATAAAAATAAATATTTTGCATTTTTGCATATTTATTTTTATTAGCACATTTGCACAGCTACACTTAGAGGGATGCAAAGTGGATGCTGGCTGGGGTAAACCCTGGGTGTGCAATGTGCCCAATTAATTTTTTAAAATATGGTTCTTGTATCCACATTTTTAGCATGGTAGAATTCAAGTAAAAAAAAAGGTGGAGGGGGACGAATTTAGTCTTGCCTAGGGAACCACAAAACCTAACTACACTGATGTAGGCACTGACGAATGAAGAAGCAGACATAACTTTTTTTTTCTAATGCTGGTGCCTATAACGAATACCCATCCCTAAATACATTTTCCTATACAAGAGATGACTCACCCTGGTAGTGTTGATGGTTGGGAACAATATTGCCTATGACTGACAGTCCACTTTTGCAATACCAAGATTATCCATCACTGCCCCTACTTACCAAATCCCTTACCCCTGCATTGTAGAACTCTCTGTCATCTAAAGGGTTAACATTGTTACCTAATACAAGCACACCGCCAGAATAAAGTGGTATTCTTTTTTTGGCAGATTCCGCGCGCCATGTCCCTTGGTGACATAATCAAAGCTTCATGAGCGTGTCTCTGAAGTGGACAAATTCACTCTTGGTACTGCCGCAGTACTGCTGTACACTTTCTTTCCTGGAAGAATACTGATAAATTGGATTGTCTTGGAGATGTGCACTAAGCTTTAGGGAATACTTTTTTTTTTTTAAATTATTATTATTATAATTTTTATAAGGCGTTTATTGTGTATGGTTACGAGATCCAGCAAGAGATATAATCTATAACAGAATATCTCTCAAAAAACAAGTAAAGAGGGATAGAAACTGTCCGGTAGAGGGGCATAGGGGTTGGGGGGGGGGGGGGGGTGCAAAAGAGAGACTGGAAGAGGAATAGCTAGGGGGGATAAGTGGACAGGAAAATGCAGTGAATTATGTTATATTGCAAATAAACATGAATCCAACTGTATACATCATAGAAATGATGACAAGTAGTTACTACCAATGCAAGTAAAAAATCAGGTGTGACCTGGGACGTTTCCCCACTTCCTTGCCCCCTATCAGGGACTAACATGAGAGTCCCTGGTTGTGTGGGCACTATCAGATAGAGAGAGAAAAATCTCCTCGGAATCACAGTAAAAATATGCATACGAAAAAATGTATTTGACAAACATGTGATAATTTCAGCTGTTGTGAATAGGTGGTGATACAAATCTGATATAAATAGTCTATCAGAAGAGTAAAAGTTCAACAGGAACAGCTTTAATAGGTCATTGTTCATTTTTTAGAACACGTTTGAGATCAGGAGCCGTAGTGGGTCATAACATTCCAAAGGATCCGGCAACTATCAAAAAGAAATCTTCTGCAGCACAGTGGCTAGTGTCCCTTGGGTGTGGTCCACCGTGTGGATGACTATATATCTGCATTCTGTCTTTTGTGATGGTGCATCTGAAGGTCCCAGAGGGAAAGGCCCTTATTTGAGATGTGGACGGGGCCTGCAATAGTTCTGTAAGTGGACTTTCTGAGCATAATTCCCAATTGTTCGTAAAAAAGCAGTGGCTTCCTCTAGGCTGCTTATAGTAATGCTAAACACCATCTCAGGTCACAGTCAGTGAGTATGTCGGGCCCCATTGGTATCTGATTTGCTGGGCTCGTAATTCCCATGCCAACGGAACCATTTGCTGACAGGAGCTGGCGTAGGTCATTGAATAATACCTTAATGTCTCCCTTAGTAGCCGGCGAGGCATCTATATCAGAATCCCTTTGCATGTGTAGGGAGCTCAGCCTGCAGACCTCTTTAGATTCCATTTCTGACACCTCATCAGGGTCACTAGTTGGGAGGCCAGCAGACTTAATAGTAAATACCTGTGAAGGCTTCATCAAGTAAGGGCCTATGTCCAGCAATTTTCTGAATTTGTCTTCCAACCTTCTTAGATGTATATCCCATGGTCCTAAGATGTCTAAGGTAGCTATCAGGACAGGCTTGCTAGTACACTAAGGTTTAGGCTGAATTTTGAGTCTCAATTAGGCAGTGGATAAGTTTTGGGTACCCCTGGGACTTCAGTGTCTGCATAGAGTTCAAGGAACCAGCCAGGGTCATTGTGGGTGAAAAACGAGTGCGTCCAGCTAATAGGCTGCAAAAGCTTTGGACTGACCTGAGCCTCTCGCCCCGCCATTGCAGCCGGATGCTCGCGGGGGTCAGAAAAAGTGCTGGTTCTGTCTGGCAGCATTTAGAGTTGATAGCACAGCTTGAAAATGTTCTGTGGGAGCTCTGGAGTGAGGTAGACAGAGCTGGAAGCCGACCATATAACACGACGGCCTGCTCTAAGACTTGGACCCAGTAACTACTTGGGACCCCTCAACGGTGCTAGAAATAATGTTATTTTTGTGGAGCACTCGCTATAAGCGACCACCTCATCCATGAATCAGACGCAGACGGGTGGGTTAGACAGGCGATTTTAGGAGTGTTCATCTCAAGCCAGGGAGAGCGTACATGGAGTGCACCCAGCAAAGATCAGCATTTACTGCCACTTTCAGGGAATACTTATTTATCAAAATATATAACTTGATTGAGCAGCACTACTTCATTTACCTTACAGAAAATTAAAATTGAAAAAAGCTTTGACTGCTTGTGATGCATTTAAAAAAAAAAAAAAAAAAAAACATTTAAGGATCTTCTCAATAAAGAGAGAAGTGCAGGGGGTTTTGAATTTCAAACATAGTAGTTGAAAAAAATCTCCCATTCAGCTGTATTGGAGAAGTTTTCCAACTCGGCTACAGTGGCCCAAGGCTCAGTTAGTTTCCCACTATATCATTTAGATATCTGCCATAGCCGGAACAAACTGTTTGCTTTCCATAAGTATTTCCTGTCATTAAGCTGAATTTACAGTCACTTGGAAAGATTGAACTGGGAATTATTTGAATTAGACACTGCAGCTGTTACACTGCTACAGTAACCCTGTCATCTATTAGAAAGGTCAGAGAGCTCACTTGTCATTGAGGTTTGTGGCCTCACTAATAATGCATGAAAGGGGTATAGATTTTTATGTCACTGGGGAAAAGTTGAATCCAAGTATTAACCTTGGCTAACTGATTGTAGCATTATTCAAGACTGCATAGCAGTGACGTAGTCATAATAATAACGCTACTGATGATACACTTGCCAGCAGTTTGTATTACTATGTCATTAAAATAACATGCCATGCTTTAAAACCATGCAATAAAAAGCACCGTTTACCACCAGGAAATCCCATAGACACCAGCTACTCTATAAGCTTCGAAGAGATTGGGAAAGGAAAAAATATACACTGATCAGCCATAACCACCTGCCTAATATTGTGTAGGTTCCCTACAGCCCTGACCCGTCAAGCTGTGCTGTGGTATCTGGCACCAAGATGTTAGCTACAGATCCTTTAAGGCCTGTAAGTCGCCTGTTTATTTACCAAGTATGCATGGATTACAAAACATTCTTGTCTACTGTACAGAGACATGTTAAAGTGGTAGAGGCTATGTCTATATGAATTTCTATCTCTTTTACACTTAATCAGTTCATTTCTCCCTTCTATTTATCACTTGGTGTCAGCCCTCTGGAGTTGCAGAGAATATGATCAAGATCGCCGTCCTGAATCCTCTGAGCCCTCTTATGTCCCAAAATAGCAGGACAGAGGTTGAGCTCGACCCCCCAAATCTGGACTGCCCCCCCCCCCCCCCCCCCCGCAAAGCGTTCCACTAAAACCTGCTCCCTAATTCAATGTGATATGTAAACATTTTACCTTAGCATAATGTATCATAAACTCACCTTTAACAATATATTGCACCAACTTCCACATCCCCTATCATTAGACTCTATCACCTGCACCCATGTGAGACCTCATTGTAGTGTGTCATCAAACACCCTCAAATAAGGGTGCCCACACTGCACCATATTTCACAAACATGATAATCTAACATTAACAACACCTTACATTTGATTTATATATAATAGCAGAAACACATTCTTTGATTGCCAAAGAGTATATAATGTGTATGGAAGGGCATTGCTCTAAGATGTCATCGGTACTGGTATTACATACCAGGTCACCGTTAGTCCATCCATTGCATCTTATTATTTGGTTCCCATCTATCTGCTTCTAGGCGGCTGAGCAACTATGCTCCTAAAGAACATGAATCATACGCTCAGTTTCGCATAGATTCAGATGTAGTGTTGATCTGGGCACTGGAAGCCAATGTTGAGTGACTGTGAATGCCTCTCTCACCAACTCTCCATAAAAATGTAACAATTGATTTGAACTCCAAGCAGTTACTTACCTTCTCTGACATGAGAGGAGTCACCGTGTGCAGACCTACACACAGCTAATGGATGCTTCAGCTGGCCTTGACTGGAAAATAACCTTTCTATTGCTAGTGTGAGCTGCCTTGAAGTATTCTTATTGAAAAGGCACATTTCATTCTTTAACAATTCGCCCGTTCAGTCCTCTGCATGGAATGGCATTTTCTTTTTGTATGAAATAAATGACCTTGCAAATTATCCAAATTTCAGACTCGGCTGTGAACACATTTTATAACAACACGATTCATGCCCAGTGTATGGACATCAGACCAGGCCTGAGTGTGTTCTGTTACTAGGGGATTATTGGGTATTTATCATCTAGTTTTGGTACCGAATATTAGCTTAGAACACAACACTCTAATACGTGTGTTCACTGTGATAAACTCACTACCAAATTGCAAACATCCGGCCATAATAACAGTGTTGGGAAAAATAGTGTACATGAAAAAAACATCTCTACCTACATTTATTATGGCCTAATCTTTGTAATCTGGTTCTCAGTTCACTGGTTTGTGAATAGACACTATATTTGTATAAAATAGAATTGCCTTCTTGCTCATTATTATAATCATTTATTACATTATTATAATCATTTATTACATTATTATAATCATTTATTACATAATTGCAGTAACTTTTATGTATAAAACTTCAACAGGTTACTCAGCAGTTGGTACAGAGCATGCTTCTTCACTTGAGGGTTGAAGTTACAATGAAAAAGTTTAGCCACATGGCTCCATGATCCATTAGAACTCTGAAACTCCCACCAATACAACACGCCAAAGGAGCAGGAAGTCTGTGCCTAGGGTTGCCACCTGGCCGGTATTTTACTGGCAGGCCGGTAAAAAATTGGCAACAGGCCAATGTTAAGTCTATGGATACAGTACCAAGGCCAGTATTTTTCTGAAGAAGAGGTGGCAACCCTATCGGTGCCTGTTATTGTTACCTAGTGTGATGAGATGGATACCCAGGGTTGGTAACTGCTATCACCATGGCATAAATATCCTCCTTAGCCCACTATGGATTCCTTAAATGGCCCAGAAATGTTCGCCTGGCACTCTGCCATATGTTCGCAAATAATCCACAGACACAATCCTCTTGAACAACAAAACAAGTACACTTGCTTGCAGTACAGTCAGGGTATTTATACATTCACAAATCAGGATAACAGAACAATGGAAAGCTAAATGGGTTATCTCCACACAATAGCGAACCCTAATTCAAATCGGTGACAGAGTAGAAGATTGGATACCGAGTGACGGACTAGGGCCCCATCTGGACTAACTGGCGCCCATCTGGATTTGGTCCCTTAACTTGGGGACCAATGGAAATAGGAGCTACATTTTACTCGCTCTGAACATGGAGTGGGCTTTAAACCCTTAGCCAATCCTTACAGAACGTTCCCAGCGACTGGGCTGAACCTTTATTGAAAGCTGTCGCTGGGGCACAATTCTAGGGGAGGAAATAAAACAGGAGTATAGGCTCTGGTGGAAAAGGGTGCAGGTTGGGGAGACAGTCTAAATAGTGTTGTTCCGGTTCATCATACCTAGCAACTGTCATTAACAGAGCGGCACTGTTATATACTGCACCTTCGGTGACTGAGAAAGGAGATTGGTGCTTTATCTCCACTGACAAAGTAATAAAATTACATTTAAAACATATGCTTAAGAAATACAGACCTGGCAATGGTCTCCGGATGAGAGTGTGTTTTTTTAATTTTTTTATTCGGTGTTTAAATATCATCATATGACCTATTTCACTTTGGATGGCGTATATCCGAAACCACCCAAGGTAGAGGGAGCCTGTCACTGCCTGTGACATTAGCTCTTTAAATTCTTGCTCAGTGCACAGTACGGCACAGTAAGATCGCTCAGGTGGGTTGGATCAGACCACAGGGATGGGGAAAAATGGCAGCTAATGCAACTTTGTGCAGGTAGTGCCACTGCGGTGAAATATGGCAATAAATTGAAACATTAAAAAGGCACATAATTTATATTAAATAAATAGCTTTATTGTTGTTTACTTTTGACTTTATAATGACGCTGATCCTTTAACATGTCAAGTTTAATTCTGTTCCTCTTTCTCTTGACCGTGAAACTTCTTGGCCACAGCTGTGATGAGAGCGGCTCCTTTTCCACTGCCGTCCTCAGACAACATAAACGTTACATCACATTCAGGAGACAGCTGTTTGACGGTTTCCTGCAAAATCCTGGAAAAGCTAAACAAGAAAAGCAGGGTTACAACTGGCACTAATTCCTCGAGTGATTACGGTAACTAGAAAGGCGTGGTGTAGTAAAGCAGCCTGAGGAGGAAGTGCCTGGTGACGCCAATGGAACTCTGCATATATGTCTGAACATCAAGGAGTTCTACGCGGATCAAGAGAAAAGCCCACACTCATTTCATCTAAATGATTTTTCTTTGTACATGCTAAAGACTCATCAAAGAAAAATAAATAAATAAACCTGATATGTCTACTACAGGGAAACAAATAATGAACCCATCTCTGATCCCCAAAGCATTTGCTGAATACTATTCCAACCCACTGACATTACTGAATTCCTTGACAAACTGACGCTCCCGCAGCCGACGAGCACCCAACAAACGCAACTGTCTGAATCCATCACTGAGAAGGAAACTGCATACACTAGCTATCTAGACAGACAGCCCCGAGCCCTGACGGATTCTCCAATATATATTACAAAACGTTCTCCCCCGCGCTAACACCGTATATGACTAAAACCTTTAACTCATGCTGTAACTCTGGATTATTCCCCCGAGACATGCTAGCAGCCACTATCTCTACCATACCCAAATGGTCGCCATCAGAAATTTACTGAAATAAATTCTGCCCCCCGTCCGGATAATTTATCCATTAATAGCCCACTGATAATTTGCTAATTAATAGCGGGCACCATGTTAAATTTATGGTGGACTTGCCCTCTCCTAAACCGATATTGGAAAGACGTTATTGAACAGAACTGGAGAAATATACTGTTCTTTTTACCATGTGGATAGAAAGCCGAAATCCAATTGTAAACCCACACCCCCATCTGGGAGACCTGCCCTCTATCACTCCATACGTCTACCATCCCCCCCCCCTCCTCCCTCCCTCTTATACTTTCCTTTTACTAGTCTTTCTTCATTACTCCTCTATTCTGGTTTATTCTACTCCTCCACCCTCATCTCTCCACTACCGTTACTGGCCTATCCTATTTTCTCTCGTTCTCAAAGGAGCTCCAGAGACTATTTATATTCTAAATGATGTAGGCATCTCTGTGCTGCAATTGTATTGTCAGCGGTCCTCCCAGACTATAGCACTGAAAATATGTGATATATATGTAACCATGCTAACTTTCTTAGCCAACAACCTGACCCTGACATGATGACCGTGTAATGACATACCATCTTGATATCACTGTTATCACTGTAATAATTTGTCACTGCTGCTACCTTACTTTTCCTTCTGCGATGAACCAATAAAAATTTTGAATACAAATTTCTTTAATAAAAAAAAGTATCAATCTAGTTAAAAAAAAAAAACATGAATTGCAAGAAGGGTGGTATGCTGAGTCTGTAGTAAAGGCACTACAATAGCTTGGATAAGGGATGAGAAAGACAAGATGTATTCAAAAAATTTAGGCATATAATATTCAACAACGTACTCAATTCAAATATATTGTAAAGAAAATGTAATGTGAGAAAGCACTATGGAACACAAAGTGTGGCTGAATCATGGATTAACATTCCAAGAGGATTACTTCTAATGATTAAGACATTAACATAACCTAATAAATATATACGATAAATGTAGATCCATTCTGGAAATAACAGCAACACCTTCAAGAAAAGTGGCTTGACCTAGCAATGACTTGATCTATGCAGGGGTCTGTGTCATGACTTTCTGCTTGACAAAGACCCTTGCATCAGTATAATTATTGCCAAGATCACTTTTCTTGCTGGTGGAATAGAATATTAAAATGTTGCAGAATTATTATGATTATTCTGAGGTCATCAGAAGCATTGAGCATTGATTTCATTCTGTAAGGGTGGGTGTGTGCCTTCACATATATCTGATATTTCGGAACCAAGAAGTGTATAAGGGATTACAGCAGGTAGTAGATTGTGCAGAATAGTCAAACCATATGTTTCTATATACATTTTCTTCATGAGTGATCAAGGACAAAAGTTTAAATGAAAGTATTTATCCAGTGTAGACATTTTAAATAGAAATGCTTCAGTGAAAAAAATACAAAAAATGGACATTATTGAGCATGTTTTTCTTGTTTAACACTATCAGGGAGCTGACATCTTGGGTCAGATCAAAGAAGACCTGACCCAAGATTCTAAACAACATGTCCACCCCCTGATAGTTACCCAAGCAAAGAGCTTATTAAGGTACTTAATATCATACATTTCAATTAAAAATTACTCCTTTTTTTTAACAAGTTTTCCCTTAAAACTTAGACTTCAGAGAACCAAGCTAAGAATGTCACTCTGTAATTCAAAAGATAATCAAGGACCTCTGGCAAGACAACAGCTGCACTGGCCATTGTCCTAACGGTTAACCTACAGTCTAACAATCACAGAAGAAAAGAAAACTGGTTACTTGAGCCTCTTGTAGTGTATCAAGCTGAGATGTGTACATTGACTTACTGTGGGTGTAGTTTGTATAAAGTCCCATCAACTCCAATGGTAATATTTAGATGATCCAAATTTCTGTTTTCTCTGATTTTATCCACAACAGCCGCCAAGCCGGCTCCACACAGCTTGGCCGCTCTCTTCGACACCGCTTCACAAACCTCCTTTACGATGATACTGTCATCACATGTACTGTCTAAACCAAGCTCCTGGAGTATCTTCCTGACCTGAAGAAGGGCTAGACGATCACTGTGCAAGAGAGAAGACAATTCCTCATATTACACATTTAGAATCATATTAATGTCACACGTCTTTAACAGGGACCATGATAATCAGATATGGGATAGACTCATAATAAGTTTGTACTATTAATGGAAGAGTAACAGATATTAGATTTCAAATTATTTCCCAACACTTCCAAATCTTTCCTCCCCCCATGACATCAAGGGTTCAATTCAAAGAAACAAGTCAATATGAGTATGTGCATACAATCCAGGACTTGTACGTGTGTATGCATTCACTTCATATACATGGCTGCATTTGAAAATTCCGATACAGCATTGCGCATACTCAATTAAAAATAACTGAGGGAGTATTGAACAGACAGTAAAAAATCAGTACAAGCCTGCGCCAGTTAGAAAAAGAAGGGAAGATCAAGATAAAAAAACAAAGAAAGAAGTTAAAAGATGGGAAGCACAGGCACAGTGACCAATGTCCCCAAATGTTGAAAGAGAAAAATAGAAACAATATAGTGTATAACTGATGTGGGCGCTGATTCACAGTAAAAAGCAAGACTGGATTACAAACATAATATGCAAGTATAAAATGATTTAAGAAAATTATTAAATAATTCACAGATAAGTTCTTATTTAAAAACAAAACAAAAAATGAAAAAGCAAAACAGCTCCAAGACTTCTAAGTATTGAATGGACACATGTACAACTCACACCCCCCACAGTACATTCCTGTGAGTCTCCATGCAGATGTAGGGGGACATCCAAATCCCATATGTATGACTATAAGGACAATGATGATATTACTGTATATTGGTCAGAATATACACAAAAATGAAATGAAAGATAAAACTAGAGTCTATAAAAAAAGCCATTTATTGTATCAAGAATCCAATTCAACTAAGAGGCCACAGTGCAACCAAACACATAAGTAGAAAGCAGTGATTTAGTAGTAGTTTCACACATTTTTAACTGTGATGCACTGGACTTAATCAGTTACCTATGATTAAATGCTTCTAAGCACAAAACGCGTCAGGTGGTTCCAATCTCTTGTTATGTGTATCCATCACTCATACTCTATGGGATCTATTTTGCCTTTTCCAGTTTAATGAGTTTACCATGCTACAATAAGGGATCTCTACTTTTTTGCTTCCTTCCCCTTACTTTTTACAGTAGCCACAACAATAGAGCGATTCCCCAAAATAATTAGTTACAAGTGGTTATTCTGGTTCTGGCTTGAACAATTGGTGAGTTTACAGTTGCATTTTACTGGCGAGTGTTAACCTGGAAACAACTGCCTAATACCTTTGTAGCAAAAGGGAAACCATGGAAATGGGGGTAAATAAGAAGTGTATTTACCTGGATAAGAATACAAAGGCTAATTCCTTGCTCCCAGTTACATTCCTTTGGCAGACACGTGTTCAAGGAATTCCATGCATTATTTCACAGTTACTAAACCACTGGTCATGAATAGGGTTGTAACTCACCGGCATATAAGCAGCAGGTTGGTAAATAATTGGCTTGAGGCCAATATTAAGTCTACAATAGCATGGCTGGTATTTTTTTAGGCCTTTTTAATATCAGGTCTAGGTATGTTTTGAAATTATTATTTTTTTTTAATATACGGTCTAGGTTTGTTTTAAAATTATTATTTTTTTAATATCAGGTCTAGGCATGTTTTACATTTTTTTTTTTTAATATCAGGTCTAGGCATGTTCTAAACTTATTATTATTATTTTTAATATCAGGTCTAGGCATGTTTTAAAATTATTATTATTTTTTTTAATATCAGGTCTAGGCATGTTTTAAAATGGAGGACTAAGCATCCTGTGTAGGGTTATAGTAAAACAACAAGTGTTATTTGTACAAATCGTTTCATTTTTTTCCCCTTTGGCCACAGGATTCTATGGGACAAATATCTCTAATTCATACCAATCTCATATGTGCATGTAGATGTATGGATGAATCTAATAGAGGTTTAATGGATGTGATGCTCTTATAACAGGCTCATAGATTGATGGTGGAAATCCTGACCAATCCATGCACACTTATAAAGTCTAGTGCTGCTCTAGCGCTGGAAGCGGCAGATTTTGACAACTCGCTGGTTGCAGGGACGTCGTGGCTTAGGGCCTACTGCCCAATCAGTCCTCTGTATGGCCACCACCACTTTTCTCCCCACTGATAAAGATCATTATAACCTCTATGAAGGACATAACAAATGGGTAATGAATCCTCCCCCCCCCCCCCCCCCCCCTGGAAAAGAGTGAATACCTTTCGATCTGAGACAAGAATTTGGTCTCAAATATTCCTTTCGTTCTAAGTCGTTCTGAAATCTGTCCACGGAACAGCAGACCACGTTTGGTTAGGTCAATCAGTATCTGGCGTACTATTTCTCCAAGGTACATGCCACTGGTCATCTTCTCGTATCTACAGAGAAAACCAAACAACATACAATGCTAAATTAGTGTAGGACATTGTTTGTAAGAACTACAGCAATCAGATGGCAACATTAGACTTATTTAAAGGGAGAGACCCTTATTTTTGCATGGGATCAGCAGATCTGTTTCTCATTGTCCTTGTATATTAGAAGCACACGTGAAAAATAAAATTTTGTGTCCCTTTCACTACCAGGCCTGTAAACAGTTATTATATCACCGCACTCTCAGATAAGAGGCCTGGGATGCACGATAAACTGTTTATACCAAATGCTATGTGTGTATTTGAAAGCAGATAGCATGTGCAGCAATAAAGACAAGTGTATAAATATTCCACAGGTATTCAACTGTATTCATAAAATACCCAGATATCCACAACAGATTTCACCAAACTGAAGAACTAAATAATACAATGATACATACATTTAAAAATTGGAAGCAAAAGTCATCCACCCGAAAAAAAAGCAACTAGGGGGAGTTAGCCGACAAATGTGTTTTTTAATTAAAACAAACTTTGAACAGTGCTCTTACATTTAAAGGGACTGCATCACCTAAATATTGTTCTTTACAGGTGCATGAAGAGAATAAAGAAAAAAAAAATATTGAAAATGATCTATACATAGAATTGCCACATTTTCTTCAAACAGCAATATGCTATTGCCTCGATAGACTTAATGTGGTCTCAAGTCCTGCAGCTATAATACCAGCCGGGTGGCAGTCTATTTATTGGACATGTTTTTAACCCTTGTTAAAGGAAATTAACACATTTTTCATGGGCAATTTATAATTTCAATATCAAGCAACAAGGATAAGCAAGATTAACCACAGACAAGTTTAAAACATATATTTCTCTTATTTTATGCATTTTCTTGCAAGTTTGCTAACACAACATATAGATAATTTTTCATCATTATTTAATCTCCACTTTCCCAATATAAGCAATGCTTAGGTCAGGGCTCGACAAACCCCCGGGGGCGTCAGGTCGTCATGGCGACCAGGAAATCAGACCTGGGTATAGTGAGCCCCGCATGGTGCCCTCGCCGCAAGGCTCTTGTCTTTCATCCTGCACCGCACCGTGCTATGGTGTCAGAGCACCGGGTGTGCTCAGGAGGGCTAAAGCAAAGATGGTCTGTGCCTGTGTTAGAAGCACAGACCAAAAACAAGTATGTGTGTATGTGACAGACTGACTGTGTGTAATTGCATGTGACTGACTGACTGTGTGTGTATGTGACAGACTGACGGTATGTGTGTGATTGAGTGAATGTGCCGTTTGGTTCCTAGATTTTTTGCTGTCTCCTAAAACTCATTTAAGTTTGTCAAGCCTTGGTTTAGGTTGACATAGTCCCTTTGCGTTTAAATGTTATTGTTCCTTAAATGCAAAATGGGCAACCACTTGTATTTCTTTGCTTAGTTGCTGCAGGGAGTATTACCTTTGCTTTCCTGGATTTAAGGACTTCTCATCCACATGTTTGTCGTATTTAGTTTGAATATCAGCAAGACAGCCATTGTCTCCAAATCCTCCCCATTCAGTATTTATACACATTTTCCCTTCATCTCCATCAATAATCTCAATGTTCCTCATCTCTTCCATGTAGCATACATTGCTTCCAGTTCCTGTAAGAAAGAATTGATTTGTTCGACGTTTTAAAGTTCTACAACCATGAAAATACCCCTCATTTTAAATTCTTTTTATTTGGAAAGTTACATTGTTCAGATCACAAATGATCCATTTATCAGTATTCCATAGATATTCATGACATTCTGGAAATATAATTTTTTTTATTGAGACCATTATATGATTGTGATAAGAAAATGTTTTTATCTTTTTTTTAATTTATAAAATGTGGTTCCTGGAAGAATACATTAAGATTGAACGTATTTTCAAGTATACACAATGCATCCAGACAAACTATCCGACTTTCCAATAACACAGAAGATCTACCTTATCTACTTAACATATTCAAATAACCCGAAGAAGAGGTTCACTCCGCAAAACCAAAACACTCTGAACGTGTCACCATAGGGAGTCACTGACTCATTTACCTGTCGGTGATTGAGGATATTAGAAATGTTATGGGGATTATGGGTCATTTTTCGAAGAGATAGCCATATTTTAGTTCGATAAAGAAATTTAGAATAATTTCTATTTTGTTTGTTGGATCCAGAATACTAAAGGTATGTTCCTGCACTAATCGCTCTGCATGTATCTCAGGTGACATTTGGGATGTGGGTTAAAGGGACAGTCTAGTCTCCAAACTCACTTTGCAGGCATTCTGCATAAATCACATTTTTAATATTTTACGCAAGACCTCCTCCAGTGATTACTCTGCATATAGACACTGAGTATATAAAGGTTTGTTTAATTTAGTCACTTCCTGTGCTGTTGTAACATAATACATTATATGGACTCTAAGTGACCTTGCTCTTGTACACGAAAGATCTCTTAACAGTGGAACACATTGTCAGATGACATCACTAGAGAAACATGATGCACCTGAATTAAATTATTCTCATTTGGTTCTGCAGCAAAAATATTAAAAAAGAGGAAATTACTTTTACTCAGATAGTGCGGGCAGTCCTAGTTTCTTGCAAACTGCTGTAATGTCACAAATTCATCTAACTGTATGTTTGTTTTTTTTACATATTTTAAGCAACGCAAAATGTAAAACATACCGTATTTGCTCGATTATAAGTCAACCCTGATTATAAGACGAGACCCCAAACTTTGGATATTCTTTTAGGAAAAAAACTAAAAGCCTGAATATAAGACTACCCTATAGGAAAAAAGTTCAACTTGTATATATTCACATGTAAATTGCTTTTTAATAAAATGCATTTCTTGTTTTTATTTCCTTTTATGTGCCAATGCTGCCTCTCTCTTTCCCCTGCCCCCAGCTTTGTCTCTCTCCCCCCCTTAGTGTTGTCTGTCTCTCCCCCTCCCTTTCTCTCTCTCTCCCACTCCCTTTCTCTCTCTCTCCCCCCTCCCTTTGTGTCTCTCTTTGTCTCCCCCCTCCCTCCACTTGTCTCTGTCTCTTCCCCCCTCCCCCCCTTGTCTCTGTCTCTTCCCCCCTCCCTCCCCTTGTCTCTGTCTCTTCCCCCCTCCCTCCCCTTGTCTCTGTCTCTAACCCTTCCTCCCCTTGTCTCTGTATCTTCCCCCCCTCCCTCCCCTTGTTTCTCTTTGCCCCCCCCTCCCCTTGTTACTCTCTGCCCCCCCCCTCCCTCCCCCTCACCTTGTCTTTCCCTGGTGGCTAGTGGGGGCAGCCGGAGGATGTCTGGACGTATCGTGCAGACATCCCCAGCTGGCCGAAAGTCCCTGGTGGCTAGCGGGGCAGACGGAGGATGTCTGCACGATACACACAGACATCCTCTGCTGCTGCCCGGCACTTCCACAGGGACTTTTATGATGAAGCCGGAAGGACCCGGCTTCATCATAAAAGTCCCGACGGACGTGTCGGGCAGCAGCGGGGGATGTGATCGCGCATCGCTCAGACACCCTCCGGCTGTTACCGAGGGGGATCCAGGTCCCCTGCAGCTCTGCGGGGGACCTGGATACCTCTTTTATAGTCTGACCTCAAATCATAGTAACATAGTAACATAGTAACATAGTAATTTAGGTTGAAAAAAGACACAAGTCCATCAAGTTCAACCCTTCTACCTATCATTACAGCTTTTGATCCAAAAGAAGGCAAAAAACCCCTAAGGAAGCTATTTCGAATTTTGCCTCCTGGGGGAAAAAATTCCTTCTTGACTCCAAGAGGCAATCAGATTTCTCCTTGGATCAATAAGCTCTTTTATTAATGCTTATTCTATTATTAATAGCCCTGTATGTTCTGCTTTCCTAAAAAAACATCCAAACCATTTTTAAATGCATCTATTGTGGTTGCTAGCACTACCTCTCTTGGCAGTGAGTTCCATAACTTTATTGTCCTAACCGTAAAGAATCCCTTCCTTTGCTGTCTATGAAATCTTTGCTCTTCCAGTCTGAGGGGGTGACCTCTTGTTCTTTGGACCTTTCTGTTAATGAACAGGTCACTGGAGAGCTCTTTATATTGGCCCTGCAAATATTTATATAATGTTATCATATCCCCTCTGAGACGCCTTTTTTCTAACGTATATAAATTCAATTTTTTAAGTCTCTCTTCATAACTAAGATCCTCCAAACCCCTTATTAATTTTGTAGCTCTCCTTTGCACTTTTTCTAGTTCCTTAATATCCTTTTTAAGGACTGGTGCCCAGAACTGTACTGCATATTCAAGGTGAGGTCTTACCATTGATTTGTAAAGAGGCAAGATGATATCCTCCTCCCGTGAATCTATACCTCGTTTTATACATGCCAATATCTTATTGGCCCTTGCAGCTGCTGACTGGCATTGGGCACTGTTGCCAAGTTTGTTGTCTATAATTATTCCTAAATCCTTTTCATTAGTAGTTTTTCCCAGGGAAAAACCATTTAACGTATATGTTGCTTTGTTATTATTTTTCCCATAATGCATAACTTTACATTTGTCTATATTGAACCTCATTTGCCACTTTACTGCCCAGTCCCCCACTCTGTCCAAATCTTCCTGTAAAGAAAAAACATCAAGATTAGTCTTTATTGCCTTACCTAATTTAGTGTCGTCCGCAAACACGGAGACATGGCTCTCAGCACAATGTGGCAGATCATTAATAAACAAATTAAAAAGAAGAGGGCCCAAAACAGACCCCTGAGGTACTCCGCTTAATACCCTTGTCCAATTTGAGAATTTTCCATTTACAACAACCCTTTGTGTTCTATCTTTTAGCCAATTTTCAATCCACATACACACATTTGCCCCCAAACCTAAAAAAAATCGACCTTGAATATAAGATGAGGGGGCTTTTTCAGAGCATTTGCTTTGAAAAAATCCTCGTCTTATATTCGAGCAAATACGGTACATTGTGAGGTACTTTGAAAGCACATTAATATGCATTAGCATTTGGAAAATGCATTTTGGGCACAAGACAGTCACTTTAACCTAAGGGAACCAATTAGTCTCTATAAAAGAACTGGTGTCAACAAACTAGTTGTCTAGCCTGAAACTCTGCTAGCAGGCATTGTGGCCTGGGCTAGGACCAGCCCATTTCAATACTTTGCTGAAAATATCTTTGTTTGCCAATATAACTTTTGAAAAACAAACACTTACTTTGACATACTGCTTGTTTTTGCTTTTGTTTTGGTAAACAAAGACATATTTATTATCAACATCTATGGTCTTACCTTTAATTACAACCTATGTATATTTACACTTTGTGAGCACTTAATAATAAAATCAGGATGAAATCAGGGCTGGACTGAGACTAAAAAACAGCCCTGGAAACAATTGTACCATCCCAATAGCATTTCCCCATTGTACCAGACCCATTGCCTCACACAATTATACCAGCCCCATAGCACTGCCCTATTGTACTAGCCCCATAGCATCACACAAATATACCAGCCCCATAGCATTTCCCCACTGTACCAGCCCCATAGCATCACTCCATTCTACCTATCCCATAGCATCACACCATAATACCAGCCCCATATCATGTATATTTACACTTTGTGAGCACATAATTATAAAATCAGGATGAAATCAGGAATCAGGGCAGACGGCCTACCAGGAAATTGGCCACTATACCTGCCCATTTCATTCAGGACTCTACCTAGTGCCAATCCAGCCCTGAATGAAATGGAAATGAGCAGCTTGTTTAATAATAATAATAATAATAATAATAACAATAATAATAACAATAATAATAACATAAGTGTTTAAACAGGAAAGGTACATTCAGATATTCTCTGGTTTCTCAGTACATCCTGGTGAGTGTTACTTTATGTTTGCTTAAGACTGTAATACATTTAATAATGATTTTCCTTTGAGCGATGTCTCTTTTACAAACTGTATTCAGATCAACCAGAAGTAGTGAAATGGGAATACTGACCAGAATGTATATCCTGAACATGCCAGACAGGAGAATAAATGCTGATTTATAAAGAATACGAGACATGTCTACTGTATACCTATCACCAGAAACTGATAACCAACCATCCATTAGCGATAACAGATACTTGTAGAAGTCAGACAATCTATTATTATCCGTGGAGTTCTACTATCTCACCAGTTGCTACATGTACCACACGGACACACACAGTCACACTATGAGCTGGTGACGTGACCTTGTACGTGAGTCCTTGCACATTGCCATATCAAACACTGGTGAAAGGACAGTCAACCTATATGATTCACAGTATAAGAACTTGTGACTTGTGTCAGATTTCTTTTTCAGTGCTTTTTTCACAGACACTGTGCCCGTGGCATTCTTCCAATAGTAGAGCTACTGAGAGCTCTAGGCACATTTAGTAGAGCCATGCCTCCTAATTTGTGCCCCGCTTCAGCACATAAGATATCCAGAAATGCAACTGTAACACTGTAGAATTAAAAAAAAAAAATAGTAATCCTTTAATGAAAGAATATAATTAAAGTACAGTATTGAGCCCATTTTGCATCATATAGCTTTATTGTTTAGAATCTTGAGTCAGTCAGGTCTAAACAAAATGTCTGCCTACTACTGGAGTGATATTGAGCAAATATGGTTCCTTATGGTACTTTATTTTCATTCTTTTATTAAAGCATTTCTATTTAAAATACTTTTACCTGATACAATCTTTAGCTACACACCATAAGTATTTGTTTTGCCTATAGTTATCCTTAAAGGACGTATTAGGACTTAAAGGTTATTTAGTGGCCTATTTGCATGTGTCTAACATGGAAAACAAGACCCTTTTATATGTCCGTCATGGTTTTACATTACCTGCAATAAGACCAATCTCACAATTCGGGTCTTCATATCCACAGGTCATCATTGTACCCACGGTGTCATTGACAATTGCAACAATATCCAAGTCAAACTCCTTCAAAGCAGAATGTAAAGTGGGGATCAGTGAATACATATTACATGGACGGAGAGGAAGCTCGTGACTCTGACATGAGCTTCTACTGGACAAGCCTCTGGTCAGTAGTAATGCTCTTCCATACATCTGAACAAGAACATTATATTTAAAGAGAAATCACCATCATAGTTATTGTAACGGTAACAATATTTGTTCATTATAATCCCTCTAGTGGAGAGTTTAATGTCTCACTTCAGCTGCCATTGATTTGCTCAAGGTCATTCCAAGGAGACAACGGATTAAACTGTATGAACCTTCCAAATGATGTATATATTAAATAAGTAAGAAAATCTGATACATTTCAATGTTTATTTGTTTTATTGCTTTAAGAATAAAATGTATAATTAGCAGTTTTTTTCTTTTTTAACAGATAACAAAATCAAGATGACTAAGATACATTCACATCATGCGCCAAATACTGGCGCAATCAGCATTTGCGAACAATGCCTGGTTGCCACCCTGCATCAACAATAATTATAATTGACCTTGGTTAACTCACCCCCCTATTGACCAACAGGGGAATATATAGCGGGGGTGGGTGCCTACAGACCCAAAATCGGGAAAAACAAAACTACTGAGTGGCTGAAAGACAGCAGTCCAAAATGGGGGTCTGTTTAAATCAGCATTTGCGCCAATGTATAACGCAAAGGCCCAACAAATTTCGTGGGACTGCACTTTCTTCGCTGAACGCATAGATTTACGTTGTACTGGCACAGCCTATGTATAAACAAATAAGGCACGGAAAAGGGCCTGATTTGCATTGGGGGACCTCTACCAAACACTGTGGAGGTCCCTTTCCCGCATTGAAAAAAATTGGGAATTTTTTAAAAAGCACAGCCAATGTTATACATAATTAATGTTGATTGTGCCTTTTTATAAAACTCCCGACACTTTCCAGTGTGGGAGTTTTTATATATAACCCCCAATTTGTAAAGACTGAATTTTTTGAAAATGAGATGTTTAAATATCTTCTAGCTGTATAAATATATTACTGCTAGTAAACCGTGCTCCCTTCAGTTAATCAAATTTGTCACTTAAACTTTATAGAAAAAAATATTACTAATGTCCATTAAAATGAGTAATACTGTTAACAAAATATAATTTACAAATAAATAAATAAGATAGACTCTTTTGCTCTTATTCCTTTGGGGTTGGCATTCAAGAAGGAATAACCCACTGTTACATAAGCAATACGTGTATGACACTATTATAATTAAAGCAGCTCTGTAATATGGATATGTTGTAACTTATACATTGATAATAACATTTTTAACATATTTATCATTCCCTCTGTGCCCAAGAATAACAGGAAGTTAGCACTCTTCTATTCAATATTATTAAAATACTGCTGAACATAGATAAAAATAATCAACACAGCAGTTAGGGAGTTGTTAAAGTAATACAAGGAGAATTTATACATATACCTCAATTAAGAAAAGAAACGTGTGAAAAAGCACACATTGAAGGTACACTTACGTTCCTTCTCTTGATGGCTTCTCGAAGCATATCCACTACATCCTCCCCTTCACAGTCTGTGGCCTTAAAACCTTTTGTCCATCCAACAAGTTTTCCCTACAAAATAGTATTATTATTTTTTATTTTATTTTAAACACCCTCATGTTTCACAGCATTGTTCCACGTGATAAAACTCCTAGACTTTGTGACTACATCAGATGTATGGCAGTAAAAGACCCTTTTTTTTCTAATGCTTAATCCATAAACCACCAACGTGACTGCCGGAGTACCATGAAAAGGCAAGTGTTGGTGACCTTAGGTGTACATTCTTAGCAAGAATCACTTGCGGTTTTTCTAGCGCTGCACACTTGGGATATCTATGGAAAAGAGGTCTGCTGACCTGTCTAGGAAGTGTAGATAATTATTATAACTATTGTTGTCTGTGCTTCACCATAGAACTGTAGGGAACAGAAGCTGGGGAGTGACAAAAGTTAGCTATCACTGCCATAGGATATACTATGGACAAAAAGCAGATACCCAATGAGTCCAATATAAAACAAACGTTCATTTATATAGGTAAAGGCCTACTGCTGCTGTCTATTTCAAGAATATCATTAGAATAATCAAGGAAGCAGAGCTGGGGGGTGGAGGTCAGACAGCGAAATCCTACAGGTTTTGCTTACTCACAGACCAAACTCCCCGAAATTGGTGGAAATCGATGCGTTTCGGGCAGTTCAATTCTCAAGATTTAAGCTGGAGAATTGAACCAAAAATTGTAGAAGAATTAAAGTAAATATTATTCAAACACAAAAATAATTTAATAGTATTATATTCATATTTTAGATAATAATAGCATATTTACATTAGTATAAGCATTTTTCCATTTTAATGAGAAACGATTTTATAATTATTTTATTTATTTGTATTTATTTTATTTAATTACTGTGTAAGTTTATTTATTTTTATTTTTTTAAATCTTTACAGATTTTTAATTTTTTTTTACATTTATGGTTTGTTTTGGGAGGACTTCGACTATTTTGGCTACAGCCAAATTCATCCCAGTGTGCACTTCAGCTATTTCTGTAATAGCCCCCAAATAAGCCGAAGTCCCCCCGAAGTCGTTAATTGAAGTGCAATGATGCATACCCTTTGGAATGGTTCTGTGAACAAAAGCACTATTACAGAATGCAAGTTCATTTGCTTATATGAAGGTTGCCACCTTTTATTCCCCCCCCCCCCCCCCCCCCAAAAAAAAATACTGGCTATGCTATTGCCTCCATAGACTCAACTGTGTCCTCAAGCCAATCTTGTACCGGCCTGTCAGTGAAACATTGGCCGGGTACAACCCAATTTACATGTTAAATCCACTGACTGGCAGTTGTTTTATTATCTGACCGTGTAATAAGTTTGGTTTGAGAAGGCATGAGGCATGTTATAAGTGGAAAAGCAATTCAATACAGGGCATTTATTGACTTGACATAGGAGGTGCACATTTCTGAGCATCGAGTCTCATATGTTATGTTGTGTGTAATTGTGTAAGAGAGAAAGACATTAAATGCAAAAAAATTTTGTAACTAGTGTTACCAATGAGCAGGTACCTTACTGGCAAACCAGCAAAAGACAAAATGGCCAACTACAAATCAATAGGAGCAATACCAAAGTCAGCATTTTGACCAAACAAGATGGTAGCCCTAGTCATAACATTAAATACGAAAAGCCAGTGAGTATTTTCAGTAATGTCTGCTTGTTAACTGATTTTAAGAACATGAAATATAATGCAGGAATATGCAAACAGGAGTGTAACTAAACAAAACGACTGAGTGAAACCCCTCACAGGGCATTGGTGAGTCTTAAACAGCCGCTAACCAGGGCTGCACAGTACCTATTCATTCGCGTGATCTGAGAGGTTTAAACAAAGAAATCTTGTTTAACGTTGCTTCTTTGACAAACTACTTCCAGATGGAATTAAGCATTGACGCCCTTACCTTGTCAATCCGATCTTGTTGGCAGGGGAAAGAAAATGTGAATCCCAGTGGTAGAGGGGCACCTTTAATTCCCATGTAGTCCAAGAACTCAGCAATGCATTCTACAATGTGATCAAACAGCTAAAACACAATCATAGAGAATCAGGTATTAATAACGATACAATAAATAATCCAAAAAACTGTCCATAGGTCAATACCATGGATTATTAGGGGAAGTCTTTATCCAATCACCAGAGTAATTACCAACCGCCCACCTCTTATGATTAGAGCAACAGAAGATCAAGCGTCAACAAAGGTTAATATTGCTTTGGAAAAAAAATGCTCAGTGGGCACTGAATAGTCTAAATATGCTGAATATCCTAATATACTTCATGACAGCAAGCAATATAACTAAACTCAATACATGGATAAACATTCATAAAGTTATGATAAGCACAATACATATATATAAACATCTGCATAAATCCAAGCTACTCCAAGGTAATTACAATAATAAGTATAACAGTATATAAAACTGCTTTTCCAAATACCCTTGTGCATCTAGCATTAAACACAGACTAGTTCAACACATTTTTGAGAAGGGAGGGCATTCACGGTGACATATAAGATTTATTTGCAATTTGTGATAGCTGTTTTCTCGCTGTCAGACTCAAAGCGCTTTACAAATGTTTGTAAGTGCTGTGTGTCTCACAGGGAGAAAAGTGCAAATGATTATAATAATTATTATATGATCTGCATGAAACTGTACAAACAATACATCCTCAGTAAGCATTCAATTAATATGAAACATCAGTTTTTAAGGTACATGTTTTTGTTTTCTTGACTTTAGAATAAGTAGAATCAACATAGCAAGGACATTCCCAATTCTTTCTGATAGATTATAGCACCGTAAAACATTATTTCCACAAGCATGTATATATATATATTTAGCACTTTCTAGTGAGTTATATATATGGAGAATATATTCAGGATTCAAATTAACAAGGCTACCTCTTCCCCAGTTCCTTGCATGATTTCCAGAGGAATTGCAAAGATCTTGTTGTACATCTGAACATATCGTCTGCGTCCACTGCGGATCTTGACAAGTAAAACACGGAAGTTTGTT
Source organism: Pelodytes ibericus (assembly GCA_036172795.1). Lineage (NCBI taxonomy): Eukaryota > Metazoa > Chordata > Amphibia > Anura > Pelodytidae > Pelodytes > Pelodytes ibericus. Next base: position 53,194,604 of record CM069867.1, read on the forward strand.
CCTCCAAGGTCCAGAGCCAAGAACTTGCCGTGCTCTGTAACACAGGATATTCATCTTAAACATTGAAACAGTGACGGAACAGTCACCTGATTGATTTACATGTATATCATGTATCAAGAGATAAACAGTCGGAGAAAGGGCAGATATTCCACAACTCCAGGAAACAGACTCTACGCTTTGCACTGGTCTCAGCACCAGAATCCTCAGGAGAATGTATATGGTGCTTCAGGCCCACAGAGACAAAGCTCCAAATTAGAGTAGAGACTGTTTCCCGGATTTGTGGGATTTCTGGCAGTACTGGAACATTCAGTTGCTGTTGTGCCAACAAACATTGAAAGTGTTCTCTTTATTGTGTGCACTGTCACTTTGTAGATACTGCACCATTGGTATCTATTATCTGTCTTTGTTGTGTGGAATTATTAAGATCGCGTTGTAACTACTGATGGTTTATTATATACAGAGCCATTTGTGAGTGCATATTAACCTCAATACTCTATCCAAGCATTTTTACTGTGTTACCCTAGATTTATTTCATTTCTCACCCACATGTGCTTCTAATTTTAGTATTTTGTGAAATTGTGTACTTGAGCAAGCTGCACACCAGTGGGGGAGTAATACTATAATTTTTATGTATGTTTATAGTCACACACACACGTGGATTGTGGGACTATATTGGTCTGCTAGGGAGATCAAGTGATCTCACTCACAAAGCGCTGTTAAGCTGGTGCCACTGGTGGACTGCATCCCCACCAGTGGCACTCTCCTGGCATCAGTGCACCCAGGGCAGACTGTTCCCACCGAGCCCCCACTAGGTACGCCACTGAGTGATGGTTCATTATGTTGCGTTTACCTGTTCCATCTGGTGTTCCATAAACATAGGTAGGTAACATTTTCACTGTTGCAGAGTCGTGGGTTTCTTTCTTAAGCCCGTTCTTCAGTTCGGAAATCATTCTCATTTTAATTTCACCAAGTTTTTTGTCGGAGAGGAACAACAAGTGTAGAACATCACCAATTTCCTTGTGCTGGGACAACAGCCTACAAGCTACCGCTGTGACCATAGCAGCGCCCTTACCGCTACCACTCTCTGAGAGGAGAAACCGCACATCACAATTTGGGACCAATCTCCTGACCACCTTGTGCAAACGTTTAGCATATCTGGAAAACAAAACACATCAATATTACTACACGACAGATTCCCAGAAAATGGAAGGCCTGTCATGGGCAAAGGGTAGTCTAATCTGGTTTGCGTAGTTTAGACCAGGATCCCCATACAGAGCTACAGAATCCAACATAGTTGTAAAAGTCCCATAAAACTTACTGAGGGTGGGTTTTGTAAACTGTTCCATCCATCCCAACTGTGGTCCTCATTCTGTCTAGCTTCTTATTTTCCCGAAGACGAGTAAGGATGGCAGCAAGGGCGGCTGCACAGAGATTGGCTGATCGGAAAGAGACTATAGTGCAGACATGTTGCACAGCTATGCAGTCTTCTTCGGATGGTTGTATTCCAAGGTCTCGTAATATCTGGTCAGTATTATATAGTCCTTCTTTATATCTATAGGTCAGAAAAGACAAATCAGAGAAGAGCATACTGCCATTAAAAGCACATATGTGTTTTTTTTTTTTTTTAAGAATTTGAACTTTGTACCAGAGGCACAAATTGCAGAGACACAGATTTGACCGATTTATCCGAGTAACTTTGTGATTATATGTGTATCCCTGGTTTTTCCATTTTCTTATTATGTTTGACCATATGGCACTGGCTGTCCATCAACAGCCAATCTACAAAGCTTTAGATTTAATGGGAATTAAGGTACATCTAGTCTTGAGACAGAGTCTGGGATGTAAATTCAGGCCTACCTATATGCATAGTGTTGCAATGTATTTTTGACATTTATCAGTAAGAACAAACACTCTTCTAAAAGAAAACAAAAATGAATTAGAGGATTATTATATATTCGAATACCCTACTCAATAACTGCACCCAATCAACCTAACCTTCCAATGTGTGATTCATATTAATTGAAATGTCATCACCTCTTGTTTGGTTTGGGGGTTTTTTGTTTACATTATTTTATTTATTTATGGTTCTAAAAGTAAAAAAACTAAAACTTATAATGTTGTATAAAGTTGATCCCCCAGTTGGTTTAATCTTCTTTATTGGATCATTTCAAACATAGAATAGTAATAACTAACATGGCATGACAGTAACAGTTAACAGATTTTCCATAATCGTCAGCTAACTACTCCACATCTTATGAAGAGATGTAGACCTACAAGAAGGTCCTCCAACTCTGGCCTAGAGTGACATCTTACTTTTCCATGGCAGCAACATGACTGGTTTCAATCTTTCCCTTTGTACGCAGAGCTGTAGAGATCTTTCCACCAAAAAGAAGTCCTCTCTTTGCCATTTTCAAGAGAACAAGCCTGACAAGTTCTCCCATGTACAAACCACTGATCATCTTCTCAAACCTAATATGAATAAATGAAAATAAAATGTTACAGATCTCCAGAGAGCACCACAGAATTGAGTAGGCGATAGATTCCAAATCGAAAAAAGAATTGTAAATAATATTGTAATAAAGTAGTCATTGTATTGCTAGGATGCAAATATTTCATGAGACTTTCGAAAGGTTCACTGTCAAATAGGAATGAGTAAGTGAAATATGGGGCAGACATTAATTAAAGTCTGGATGGTGGTTATAACTCATTTTATATGAGACTCAATACAATCTTGTCTAGGCTCGGCCTACAGTACAGGAACTAAACTGTCTTGTACGGCCTCAAACCAGCATGACACAATGGTCTCAAAGCCACTTGCATTCTGGGGGCTTGGGGGTTATAGTTTAAAAAAGACACATTAGAGTTTGTGATGAGTCACAATAGTTACATAAACAGATTTACAAGAATGCTGTTCACAAAATAACTAATAATACCCCTCCTGGGAATACATTTAAAGTATGGTAACAGTAAACTTGCAGTAATGTGAATATACATCTGTTTCTTAAAGCATTGTCTGCTCTTCGGTATCTCTATGGCGACTTACATAACCAATTCTGACAGCATCAGCCAGAAAGCAAAGGTACAAGGGTGGACGTTTTATTTAACTATTGACACAGTGTAGGATTGCCAACCAGTCGGTATTTTACCAGCAGGCTGGTAAGCAATTGACTTGAGGCCAAAGTTATATCTATGGAGCCAAAAGCAGTATTGTCTTAAAGAATAGGGGGCATACCTACTCGAGTGTCTCTTTATAATAAACAGAAAATGCTTACAGCTGCTTTCCAGGGTTAATAGATCCCAAATCAATTTCCTTATCAAACTCTGTTCTGATATCATCCAAGAGACCGTCATCGCCAAAGGCTCCCCATTCTGTGTTGATGCACATTCTCCCTTCATCACCTTCAACAAGGTCAATGTTACTCAGGTTCTCCATATAGCAGGCGTTGGTCCCGGTTCCTACAATAGGGCAATAGAGAGACTGCTAGAGAAATAAACATGGCTCTCACAAATACTACTCAGTGGTAGTGTGTGCAAACAGTACAGAATATGTCTGATATCGCCTACGCAACTTGATGGAAAAAATGTTGTAATAAGTGGCTTTAAAGATCGTTTTTCTGAAAGTATCTATACTGCATTTGGTTACAGCCTCAAAAAAAAAATGTCTTTACTTTTTTAAACATAACAAGAAGAGGTTTTAACAACAGGTAAAGCAGAGAGTAGCAATTTGTAGCTAGGACTGGAATCTAAACAAATTAATTCATTCAGCAAATATGGTAATAAAGATTCTTACTATTCAAGAAATAATCCATCAATTCCTGTGCTCACCATTATTGGATGGAGATAGGTGCTTCCTTTTACCTATTCAGTTTACGTTTTAGTTTATTTGAAGACTTGCAAAGCTTCGGAGATTAGATTATTAAAGGATGTTAGAAGATGATGGGTTTAGTAGTTCATCAGCAGCTAAGGGTCCACAGTAGGTTAGCTAGGCAATAGCCAAACAAAACATACAAATGGTACAAAAGAAGCTATAAGTTAAACCTCTAACACAGGTACATAGGCTAAATTTACTTTACCTACAATTACGCCAACATCACACAACTGGTCATCATATCCGCATGTCATCATGGTGCCAACAGTGTCATTTACCAGAGCCAGGACCTCCACATTTGTGCACTGTGTAGAGAAGGACAAACTCTTTATGAATAAGATCTGTGTCTTCTCATTTTCTTCCAGTCATCTATAGTTAGGACAGAGTTTGACCTATGGCTTGTCATACCTGTCATGGCCTTCACAACAATAGGAGTTCCCAATACAGCAAAACTAAAGGTGATAATGGTTATTGCAGTACAGGAAGAGATACACAGAGTAGAAGACCAAGTTTCTGTTACTCTTCAATTTGAATCTTTAAAGCTTTGGTTGCTCCCAAGAGTTAGACATTTTTACATTAGGGCTTTAGGTGTTGCATGCATTGTCCAATGTTATACAAAACATAGAAACATAGAATGTATCGGCAGATAAGAACCATTCAGTCCATCTAGTCTGCCCAATTTTTCTGAATACTTTTATTAGTCCCCAGTTCCCTATCTTATAGATAGGATAGCCTTGTGTCTATCCCACTCATGCTTAAAATCCTTGACCTCTACCACTTCTGCTGGAAGGCTATTCCATACATCCACTACCCTCTCAGTAAAGTAATACTTCCTGATATTACTTTTAAATCGTCGCCCCTTTAATTTAAGACTATGTCCTCTAGTTGTGGTAGTTTTTCTTCTTTTACTATACTCTCTTCCTTTACTGTGTTATTCTGTTTATGTATTTAAATGTTTCTATCATATCCCCCCTGTTACATCTTTCCTCCAAGCTATACATGTTAAGATCCTTTACATTTTCCTGGTATTCAGTCCATGAACCAGTTTAGTAGTCCTTCTCTGAATTCTCTCCAAAGTATCAATATCCTTCTGGAGATACGGTCTCCAGTACTGCGTACAATACTCCAAGTGAGGTTGCACCAGTGCTCTGTACAATGGCATGAGCACTTCACCTTTTTTAAATTTGGTGGGGGAGGGACAGCGGTTTCCTTGGTAACTAGAGGCTTCTAGAAACCTCTCCCATTTTTGGGAAGAAAGATCTAGTTATATCTCTTGCTATGTCCGAACGATGCTGTCCTCGCCCAGGATTCAAAACAGAATTAATTGCTCCGGATCTGAGTTGCGTTGTACTATTCTCAATTCTAGTACACAATAAGAAACCGAGTCTATCATTAGACTTGATTACCAGCAACTGTGGCTATATATTTGCACTGAGAAAACCAACAAGATGGGCCTGAATATCCCTTGTGCAATAGTCTGATCTGGTCACTTCGACACATGCCAAAGCTATAATAGCTATAGCGAAATGTGTCAAACTAGCTACCATCATCTTTTTTCATCACTCAGTTGGACTGGTTCCGCAACTGCTGTTTCTAATACTATGTACTTTTTCACTGCTGCACTTTATGCTTGAATGTCTGTATATTTGGGGCACCCAGGAATTTCAAGATACTGCACCATTGGTCTTTTTTGTTCCTTGTTGCAGTCATATTAACATTCTTGAAATAAGAAGACATCTACTTGGTGATATTCCTTCTGCCTATAATTAAATCATGTTTGTCAGTGCACCAATATCACTCTTTACTCTCAGTGGATCCAACATATTGCACAGTTGTGTTTTATTTATTATATTCTAGCATTTCTGCCTCATCCCCTTGTTTTTCTTGCATTTCACTTGGACAGTTGCTAGCTACGCACATACCATGCTTTATTATAGTGAAAGAACTTACGTTTTTCTTCTTTAGAGTCCTGCGCAGAGTGCTCACCACATCCGTATCTTGAATGCCTCTCACTTTAAAATCTTTAGACCAGGAAAGTAAGACTGCCTTAATTTAAGCAAAAAGGATAAGTTAGTGCATCCGAGTCACAAACAATGCTGAATTTCCAGTCAGGCACAATTGCCTAGAGCTCCTTTTTTTGTAAAGGCTCCACAGCCGCTAAAATGGTGTGGTTTAGCGTTAACGTGGACAAAGCTCTGCCTATCTTTATCTTTGACCATACCCACAAGGCCACATTTTGTAATCTATACAACTGCACATCTCCATCCATATAATACTAGTTTTCTTAGATGCTCCCACATCCCTAGGCTCTATCCAATTTTAACCACTTGCCACTCCTTTTTAATACCCCTGGCTTCCAGCAATGTTCTGTCCATGAAACATTTACTTTACAAAATATACTTGAGGTAGTTATATATGTAAATTATATACACAGTTTTGTTACTTAGGCCTGGAACATATGCCCATCCTACAAATAGGTCAAGGGAACAGGGATGACTAAACCCTCCAATAGTATAGTGAAAGCCTTGTTTTTGAGGGATGTCACAGACACAAATATATTTTCTGAATTGTTATAATTTTCAAAGCTATGAGTCATTTCCTTACCTCTTCGAGATTATTCTGTTTACAGGGAAAAGAGAATGTAAATCCAAGAGGAAGCTTCTCCGTTATCTGTTTTTTCTTCAGGAAATCACCCAGGCAGTCAGAAACATAATCAAAAAGCTATATAAAGAGCAATAAATATTTGTCAATAACAGACGTAATCAAATAGACTATTCACACTCAAATTACCCAGTGATTGGTGGCCCTGGTACAGGCAAGAAATCAACTGAAAACCTATGCTGGTCCCCAGGAAAGCTGCAGTTTAGTGTCATGATAATCAGAGTATAACAATGTTAGTGGTACGGGTAGGGGAGGTTTCCTAAAAGGCCAAGTCACACAATCCACACTAGGACAAGATGTAACCACCAAACCTGGGAACAATGCAGGAATGAGCTAGATGATTGAGGACTAAGCATTAGCTACATCATGGCGAGAAGGTCCGTTGTAGGCCAACTCAATACTGAAAAGTGTGTCTGCTATTGCCCAAACACAATTATTTTTTTTATCATACTCATACCCGCCCATAACGTGTTTGATTTCTAGCATTCTTACAGAATGAAGGAATAATGCCAGGTTTAGCTCCCAGTGTGGGATGTAACTCTGCCTCGTACAAACTTAATGACATACTTCTCCTCCACTCCCACTCTTTAGCTCATTGGGCATTGGGTAGAACTGGCTGTCCATCTGTACAGTTTGCTTTCCATCTTCAGACACTTTGACCCGCAGAACACGGAACTTGGAGCCTCCGAGATCAAGAGCGAGGAAATCTCCCTTTTCTGCAAGACAAATATTACTGAAGCTTAACACACATTTTTTTTTTTTAAATCCAATGTAAATGTATTGCCAAAAGAATGCTGTGCACAAAAATAACAAAAACCACAGATACAAATTAACCTTCCAAGATCACCACCCAACCCATTGTAATTTTCCCCGGCAGTGCAAGGACATTTGGGTAGCAAGTGACCTGGTGTCCTCTCTGTGAGGGTGCTTGGCACCGTCTCTGACCTTAACTAACCTCAGCTGCTCTTTTTAGAGGGGGCATTCAATTTGTGTTGGCATTAAAAGGAATAATTAAGTAGCAAATATTTTCACTGACAAAGAAACACCAGGGTTTTTGCTTTATTCCCCATAGATCTTAACTTTTCTCCTTTCTTGCCTAGTATTAATTCAAACCTGACCTATGCTGTACAAGGGTATTCTGAATATAACAGAATAGGAGCATAAGCAACCCATCAAAGTAAAAAACTGGGTTTACTACTTCTTCATGAAGGTCGCAGAGGAATTATTAAACACAAATTTATATCTAAACTATTTTTTTTAGAAAAGCAGAACATACAGGGCTATCAATAATAGAATTATATAATAAACATTAAAACTTATCACACTGACACAGAAAACTTCATTGTGCACTAAAAGCCAGGAAATGGGATACAAACTCCTCCCACACTGGTATCGTACCCCGGCTAAACTGCACACAATGTTTCCCGACGTGCCCAACCTTTGTTGGAGCCCCAGGTACAGTTCTTCACTAATGGTGGAAATGCCCGTCATAGAACCATTCTGGAAAATAGTACATGTTACTGCACTTGATTGTGGAATCGTTGTACTCTTTGCACCTGAAATAAGGGTGAGTTCTGGCTTCAACAGTGGAACTGTTTACATTTTCATGGAAGCATGAGAAAGTAATGGTCAATTGTGGAGCAAAGTTCTAAAAGTTGTGCAGTCACAATGAATACAATATATCAGTATATTTGCCGTATTACACTATTGCATGTCCTTTTGTCTTTTTCTCCTATCTATATGCTGCCCTGTACTGACTGAAAATGACATCTACTGCCTCGGTATACAAAAGGTAGTAATTCTACCCATTTCTGTTTTTTGATTTTGCACAAAGCGCACTATAGTGACTTTTACTATTTGCATAACCTCCATGGAGCCATGTGATATAAAAAAAAGACTAGGTTTAGTACACTTTTAAGGCATAGTATGGTGATAACTGAGGCACCATTGGGGTCTATAAGGACCGCTCACCAGAACCATCAGGCGTGGAACGTACAAACGTTGGTAACATCTTCACGGATGCGGTTGGGTTTGTGTCCTTCATCAGTCCTTTGTCCATCTCTGCCTGGAAGCGCGTCATAATATCCAGTAATACTTCATCTGACAGGCGCATGTGGTACAGAAACCGGTCAACCTAAAGATTTAAAAATGGAAATGTAAAGCCTTTAACTTATTGTATCTATAACAGTTTGCGGTGCTATCAGTATATGATGATAATGGTATGCATTTCATGCTTCTTTGTAATTGGATGGGTCACAGCCCTAAAGCATGTTGGTAACCACATATGGATGCAGTGCCTGCAGGTTCCCCTAGGGGGCCTAGGTTGCAGTTTTTTATGTAGTCATTTAGTAGCCAGGGCTATTCATGAGATAGATGAAGAGCGTCATGTAGCTCTTGTAGCAGGGCACTGATGAGACTTACTACTTGTTTATCCTGTGGTTTCGATATGTCTAATCATTACCAATGCCTACCCCCAAATGTCCCACACGGTAGGGCTAACACTCCCAACCTCCACCCGTCAGCATCCTGAATCGAAGGGAGGAAATTTTGTGAGTTATGCTAATGAGAGCAAATGTACCCAGCTATAATCCACTAATAATGCAGGTTCCATGACTTACAGTTGGACTTAGTAGGAGGGTTTAGTCCAACCAGGTATTAGGTCACTTCTCTCTAATTAAAAATAATTCTGACCACCATGATCCTATTCTGAGCACGCTTCAGAAGTAATGGCCAGTTCTTTTGGAAGTCCCCTTGTCATGAAGACCTGGCCGCTCTGAGTGGTGCAGTGTCTGTGAACATACATCAGGAATAATGCACCATCACTCTTTGCTGCCACGGAGTGTTGGTCCATGAGATGATTTTGCAAAAGACAGCTTTCATAGGTTTAGTGCCTCTTTAACCAAGGGTCTGGTATCCCAAAGGCAAAATCATAACCGCCTAAAGTCAGAAAACACACAGAAGATGCCTTCTTTAACGGAAAGCTAAATGATTTAGACCCTCGTATCCTGCAAGGAAGAAGTAAAAAAAAAGACCCCAGAAGTATGTACATAACTTTACTACATCATATTGACTGGTATCACCTGCCCTGATAATGCTTTATTACCCAGCCCTGATCATTCACACACAGCTTTATTTATTGTACTTCTGGCTTCATCATGCAATAGCGGTACTTTTTGGTTTTGGAAAATACTTATAAAATCTACTTATTAAATCTTTTTAAACAGCTCTGTTGTTTTAGTTTAATCCTTGTTACAACATGTCCTGATAGAGGACCTTAATCAAGACTGATATATCTATTAACACTTAATTCATTGAATTGTATTAGATTCCAAGTTAACAGAATTATAGCACTGCCAGTCAAGTGATGGGGAATATTCCAGGACCATGGAATAAAGCAGAAAAATAAGGCTTAAAATCTTTAAAGACCAATTAAAAAAACTTTACTTCATGTTATTTTCAAGAGCCCAGAGGACTTTCAGAAAGCCGTGTGTAAGAAACAGATAACATAGTGATGTGGATACACTTTCCCATCTGTATCTCGCAGGGGAGCAGGAGATCTGTATGTCCAATAGACAAGGGGCAAAGGCATATGACATCACATCTCTGTGTCTCCAAAGCACAGCTCTCCTGTTCCTATACTAGACCACCATGGATCAAGACTCCCTCCTCTTATTACACAAAACTGGGTCACTGTGGATAAGGTTATCAACCTGGAACAGTGGGTGTAAACAACTGGTAATGTTTCTTCTGTCTTTGCCAAATAGTAATAGTCTAAAGGAAGTTGTAAGTACAATAGACTAGAATGCAATAAACATAAATCTAGTGTAGTGCAGGGACCAGTACAACAAAGAACCCAATTCTCAGGAATTTCAGAGGTTTTACAACTTGTTTGCATCTCTCCAGCTCAGACTTCAGAGTGTTTTATATCGCCCTCTCCCCTCCCTGTGCCAAAGTCCAAACTCTGTAAATGTGCTTAAGACAAGGAAGGAGCAGTGATACACACTCAGTGACGCTACATTGCACAACATTAGAAGTAGAAAATTCTATGTAAAATGTCTGTGAGCTGAGCTTGTCGCAGACTCCACAAATATACATGTGTAAACGAGGCCTACCAGACAGGTGTATGTGTGCTGCACATAAAGGGTAATTGGCTATATAGTGTAGACAAGAAACAGAAACTGTATAATAATAATATAATAAGTTAGAGGTTCACCTGCCATGTCAAGGTACACTTGTAAATTATTTGAGCCTGCAACAAGCTTAGCCCACCACCATTTCTCTTTTCCCTGCTTGCACATTGTTGAGTTAATTGTTGGCTCCTCTTTGTCTGGTTGCAGTTTAATTGCACCTCCTCCAACACATTAATATGTTTCTGATAGTAGTATGAAGTGCTTTTTTGTGCCCACAATATAGTAGGTGAGGTTAGGGTCTCACCCTATTGAGAATGTTCCTTGACATGGTGGTTGAGTTTAATTCTGCTTTGTCCAATTCAAATAACCAAAATCTCTCATTTATGTTTTGTTTATTTAATTTATGCCAATTTTATTAGGTTAAGAAGCGCAGTCAGTTTTGTTTCCTGTATACAGTATAAAATTAAAAGAGCCAGATTTATTCACAGCTAATCAGAAATCAAGGTCTCTGGAGAAGACAACTGGATACAAAGATAGAACGTGTTATGCACTGTGGCATGGAGAAGTCATGTACTGTGGCATGGAGAAGTGATGCACTGTGGCATGGAGAAATTAAAATGGTGCCTCCCCAGTCCATTGAGTCTGGTAGTCTGGGGAGTATTGCCCCCCCCCCCCCCCCCCCTTGCCATATCTCCCATGCAGAGAGAGACATGTCTCCTATTTGTTAAAAGCTATAACATAAATATTGCATACACATCTATCTTGTCTAATTGATGATATGTATATATATATATATATATATATATGCATTCTCTACTGTGGTTCTATTGCATACCTCCCAGGTGTTCCCTATTTAGGAAGGACAGTCCCTATTTTGCTCCCAAAAACCCTAAATACATTAAAATTCTCAACAAACGCTGCAGAGTAGAGCAAAATAAATAAAATAATAGACTTGCAGCCACATTGAGTTGGGTCTTGTGTCAGCTAAGACAAAATGTAAAACGTCCAAAAACTTCACATACTCTGAAGACAACAGACCCAACATAAAGAAAGCTAATAAAAAAGTGTTGTTATTTATTTTGGGCTGAGTCTATTGTTTTCTTCACAGTATGTGACGTGTTTGATACTCATTTGTTTTTGATCACATTAGAATTCTAAACTCTGCAAAACAACACGTAAACCACGTAGATGGCCAGAATACAAATGTCAGACCTCACGTAACACTACGTGGCTCCAGTTTGACATCACTATTTGAAAAGGACTATTGTAATGGCATTTCTATAAATGAACACCACACATTTTAGGGACGCCCACCCACTGTCCCACAGTTCCCATATCCTGGATACTGCGCACGCACTAGTGGCATACTTGCACATTTTCAGTAGTTCTCTCACAGGCCAAAAAGGGGGCGGAGTCACTCAACATTCCATGACCCCGGTATAGCGTTTGGAACTCATTCTCGTCTTCGAGACTGTGTACGTCTCTAAGACATGCAAAGTTTAAACACAATGCTGTCTAATGTGCATAGGCAGTATGAATTGCCTGGATACACCTGAATTTGACAGGTCAGGACCCAAAATAAGACAGGACTGTCCCAGCAAATTCAGGACTGTTATCAGCTATGGTAATGCTGAGACTACTTCTTCCAAGCCCTCTCTCAGGGGCATGCCACATTGCCAGAGGAAGAAGCTGGGAAGTATGTTTTAGGTAAAGGTGCTGGTAATTGTTGCTTGTTGCCATTAACCATTCACAAACAGCAATAATATAAATATCAAACATTGTATTTATTCTATTTATAAAATTGGGCAGACTAGATGGACCGAATGGTTCTTATCTGCCGACACATTCTGTTTCTATTTCTATTATTAAAGTCTTAATTCATTTTTAAACCATGCCCAAGCAAAATATAAAACAAATCTGCTGAATACAATTGATGTAAATATGCTTCCCACCCAATGGTATCAGTGCTCAGTAATAGAGGAGAGATGGCATAGCAGACAGTGTTAGTGGAGAATACTGAGGCCTAGCAAAACTTCCCAATCAGTGGAGGAGGAAAATGTGCTAAATTGGTCAGTTTTACTTTACCTTTTTGATCTGATCCTCTTTCAGTTTTGTGAAGAAAAAAGAAATGAGATGGACCGCCAACATTTTTTAGAAATGATTTGGATCTCAGCAATGAAGGAAAAAATATTCAATGTTCTGAAGGAAAAAAAAAAAAACCCCAGAGACAAATGGCTACCTGTACAGAAAAACAGAACGAGACCAAATCATTCCGGTGAGCAAGGTAGGGGAAGACTTATGGCAACTTAGACACAAGGACAGAAGTGATTCAGAATGTTGGTTCAATCATTAACACTAGTGGAGGATTTTATTGCTGGTATCTGAATACAGACTAAGCTGCAGGCTATAAATCATTTGCTTATAGTGATTTTTTTCCATGTTCAGGTCAGGTTTTTTTACAATGTAAAGTAACCTTTGCTTTTCCTAAAAAAAAATCAAATATAAAAGGATTGTTGCTTGGTTTAATAGTATGCAGAAGATTAGGTTTGGAAGCCAGACATGATTGATTTCATGAGGTAATACCATAGGTCAGTGATGGCTAATCTTGGCACGGCAGATGTTTGGGAACTACATTCTACATCATGCTCAGCCATCATTAAGGCTTTCAGAGCCTCATGGGAAACATTCACAAACATGTTGCCCTCCTAACACATCAGTATATCCACATGGGCAGAGACTCTGTTTCCCCATCTTTGCTTTGTCTTTTGCACAAAAATGTATAGTGATATTAGATGTTTTCAGATTTGTACCAGTTCCTGAAACCTTGGATCTTTAGTTTTGCTGGATATAGTGGTGCATAGGTAGAAGACACCATAAGAGAAAGTAAAAACTTCACATGATGTTAAGCAGTTGCTGCCTTTTCTTTAAAAAAAACCCGCCCGCACTATTGCCTCAACTGACTTGATACTGGCCACAAGACAACTATGGGCTGGGTGGCAACCTTAGCAGTATTTCCTTGGGATGACTGAATCTTGTACAGTTTGGCATCAGTTGTGCTGTCTTTTTAAAATGTAAATAGCAGGGAGTGGGAAGGGCAGAAAGTACATTTTTTAAGAGATTCTTAAGCATTTTCTATGTGTATTTGTATGCAAAAATAAAAGACTGTATAGTGTACAGGTTAGACACTACTACATGGATCAAACTTAGTTCCCTGCAGTGTCCCTTTAAGATACAGAATAGAATATTTGATGGTTCAGCTAAGATCTCAATGCCAGAACAACTTAATTTGTTGCATTGTAATGCTGTATCATTTGCCTTGATGAAAACCTCATAATACACATACACTGTATGGATAATAGTATTAGCATTCACGTTTATGACATTGCATTCTAAATCCATAGGCATTAAATATGTAGCTGGTCCCCTCTTTGCAGCTATCACGGCTTACACCCTTCTACAAAGGATTTCCACAAGACTGTGGAGTGTTTCTGTGAGATTTTTTGCCCAGTCATCCAGTAGACCATTTGTGAGGTCAGGCACTGATGTTGCATGAGAAGGTCTGGCTCGCAAACTCTGTTAGAGTTCATCCATAAGTTGGTTTGAGAACAGGGCTCTGTGCGGGCCAGCCAGGTTCTTCTACACCAGACTCGTCCAACCATGTCTTTATGGACCTTGTTTTGTGCACTGGGGCGCAGTCATACTGAAATAGTAAATGGCTTCCCTCCAACTGTTCCCACAAAGGTGGAAGCATAAAATTGTCTAAAATGGTTACTTTACTGAAAGTAAGGGGACTAGCCCAACGCCTGAAAAACAGCCCCATACCATTACTCCTCCTTAGCCAAACTTTACAGTTGGCACAATGCCGTCAGGTAGGGTAACATCCTCCTGATATCCACCAAACCCAGAGTCCCCCATCAAACTACCAAACTGTGAAGAGTGATTCACCACTCTACAGGACAACTTTCCACTGCTCCAGAGTCCAGCACCGGTGAGCTTTACACCACTCGATCCGATGCTTGACATTGTACTTGGTGATGTGAGGCTTGCATGCAGCTGCTCGGCCATGGAAACCCATTCCATGAAGCTCCCACTGCACAAATGTTGTGCTGATATAAATGTCAGTGGGAGTTTGGAATCTTCAGCTATGGAATCAGCAGAGCATTGGTGATTTTTACACACCATGTTCCTCAGCACTCGCTGACCCCTCTCAGTGACTTTTCTTGGTCTCCCGCTTTGTGACCAAGTTGCTGCTGTTCCAAAACACTACCACGTTCCAATAACACCACTTACAGATGACCGTGGAATATCTAGCAGGGATGAAATTACAGAAACTGACTTATTGTAAAGGTGGCATCCTATCACAGTACCATTGCTTGAGCTCTTCAGAATGACCCATTTATTGCACAAATGTTTGTAAATGCAGACTGCATGGCTAGGTGCTTGATTTTATACACCTGTGGCAATAGGTCTGATTGAAACACCTGAATTCAATATTTGTGTCCATATAGTGTATCTTTATACCATCTGTCTATCCATTGTACAAGTGACAGTGAATGTGTTTCACTGCAATTATCCAGTATTCTGCAGTAAATCATGTTCAAAATCTTGAAAGTATAATTTCAGTCACCCCTTCCAAACCAACACCTCTGCTTGTGGTAGATTTCACTACTCAGGGCCGGTCTTTGGGGTGTGTGACCGCACAGGGCGCAACACCCCAGGGGGTGCCACTTAAAAATAAAAAATCAGAAGAGCTCCCCTCACCAGCCCTCTGCACGGCCGCACCTCAGGACTCAGGGAGGGGGCAGACCTCACCGGGTGAAGCAGCGCAGCGTCTTGCTTCACGGGAGAGCCACGGGCAGCATAAGCTCTGTGTGTTAAACATACACGGAGCTCAGCACTCCCCGCACTCAGTGATGATGCAGGGCATCGTATTTCCGAAGCCCTGCATTATCACTACACAAGGGGGAACGCGAGCAGCACTTACGGAGCTCAATGTGAGCTTACTGTGGCTGTGCTTAAAGTAAGAATGGGAGGGAGGAAGAGAAAACAAACAGAGGAGTGGAGGGTGAGAACAGAGATGGGGGGGAGAGAGGGAACAGAGATGGGGGGAGAGAACAGAGATGGGACAAAATATATGGGGAGGGGAAGGAGAGGCAAAGAGACATGGTGGGAGGAGTTAACAGATATAGGGGGAGAAAACATGTGAAGGGGAAAGAGATAACAGGTTTGGGGAGGAGAGAACAGATATGGGGGGGGGGAAGATACATAAAATGGGTGGTTGGAGAGAGACAGATATGGCAAGGAAGAGTAAAAGACAAACATGGGAAGGGAGAGAGACATAAATGGAGTAAGAGTAAAGAAACAGGCATGTGGAGGAAACATGAGGGTAGAGAGGAGGGGGGCGACATGGGGGGGGGGCCCGTCCAGGAGTATGAACCTGTAAGGTCAGCCCTGTCACTACTGCCTCGATTTCAGTTCTTGTTTTCCTTTCTCACTACTAGTCTTATTTCCTTAATGGATTTCCTTCCCCCTATTTTCTCTCCTCCCCATATCAGCACAGCTCCTACTCATCCCAATGCTCCATATTCACTTGCCTTGTTCATCCATCATTTTCAGCCTTTTTTTTTTCCTTTCCCTATAACCATCCGCTTGTCATGTGATCATCTCACTACCGCTCCTGTGCCAAACGGTTCATGTAAAAACTGCAGACAAATGATCTGTGGTGATGGTAGCTGACCGCAACCAGATGCGTCACTGCATCATAATAATATACAGATACACCAAGCACCACAACATACCACACTGACTAGAGACTCCTGTATTAACGGCACCTTTAAGGACGCGTCAGCCTATGCATAACATACTTTGTATATAGTGAATAAACAATTAACTATATTTGGTGTTATTTTACACATTTTTCATGCAATTCTGCTAAAAGAAAAAAAGTGTGCTTTAACTGTGTCTGTCGTGTCATCTGCTTATGTTATGTCCTTGTGGCTTCAGCTACAAACTGCTTATATTCAATGGAAAATGTGTAAACGTATATCAAGCAACAGGTGATGACAGGAGACATCACAGACATATATTTCTCTAATTGTATGCATTTGCTTGCAATTCTGTTAACACAATTTATAAATCTATTCTCTGCATTCACAGGACAGGCAATGATTAGGTTGACACCCAGAGCACCTTCCCTTTCATTTCCATTGACCGGTATTAAATTACATATATTTTAACTTTATTCTACCTGATCAGTGCATTAAAATCATGTTAAATGCAGCGTTGAAAGGCTTTGTTATGCTTTGTTTTATAAATTCCGTCATCCCCCAGAACAGTGTTGGTGAACATTTTTGAACTTGAGTACCCAGTCTTCTACAGGAATCCAAGATGAAGTTCTCAAAGTGTCTTCTCATTTCAGGCATTTTTCTGCCCATAAATATCAGGCACCCTGTCCATGTCGGCTCTTCTTTCCTTCCTATAATTTCTCTTCTACCAGTAAGTTCAAGTAAACACTGTTCGCTAATTTCAGTCTTGGATTATAATATACACTGGATCTTCCAAAGATGTAGGCCGATGAAGAGCACCATCTCAGAATTCCAATGTCACACCAGTGCCATAGGTTCACCATCACTTACAAACAAAGAACAAAAAGTGCCCAAAACATGCACTGTGCAGGATAAACATGGTGAATTCTTCCTATTCAACTCCAAGAAGAAAAGAGAGGACTGTCAAATGCATTGTTAAATCCCCAAAAGATGGCCAACTTAGTTGTTCTAGCAGGTAAAACTGACCAGGTTTGTCCCTTTACAATTCATAGCTAAACTGGAGAGATACAATGTTCATCTTAGATGAACTCCACACTTTTAGTGAATAGCTCTCTTTTTTAGGTACTGTGTTTGCATCTCTTAAGTCTCCTTACACAATGCATTAGTAAACAATAGGCAGAGCAGATGACTTGTCAGTTTTGCAGCCAGACAATATGTTAAACCTATTTACTTAGATTTTGTATTATTAGCAACTTAAATGTCACTTTTAAACAACTTAAAAAGGTTTTTTTTTTTTTTATAATTTCACTTGTTTATCTTATGTATAAAAAAAAGTGAAAAATTTTTGATAAAGGTCATCACTTCATTTTTTACAGTTTTTTTTTTTTAGTTTATTTTGTCCATTTAAAATGTCAGTTGAATGGCCGTCATTTTCCTTTAAAAGTCTATGTTTTGTTTTCATTGCCCTGGTTTCCATTTTGTCGTTTTAACCATTCTTTCTCCAGTTGTTCCAGCATGTCCGGGGTAAGAAGTCCTTGCTGAACTAATCTAGATGCCAGAGTTCCCTCCACTTTTTTAGGCAGTGGGGTGACCATTTTGGATTTCCTGGTTCTTCGTGGGACCTGAAACTTTCCATCCGGGGACAGGTCTAGAAGAAGCTGCTCTTTGGCACTGGGTAATTCAGTACTGTCATTCAGTTGTACGGAGGCCCGGATAAGCTTAGTGATGTTGTACACTCCCATCCGGATAATGGAATCCAGTTCTCTCTGTATTTGCCTAACCAGGTTAGCATCAGGAAACATGTCCATGAAGCGATAACTAGAAAGAAAAAGAATTTGCATAAACAACTCTCTATTGTTTCTAGAATACATGACACAGGTCAACAAAGAAACAGATTTACTGCCATCCAATAGGATGTTCCTTCCTTCTAATATAGAGTACAGACCAGTCTTAATACATGTCACATAACTACCAGGCCTGTAAGAGTAAAACAAACAAATAAATAGAGCCCCCGGCTGACTCCAGCAAAAGAACCTTATTTTAACTCCAATCCAGTAGCAATCTACTTAGGATTTCTTTTACTGTGAGTGGAAATTAAGGGATTTCAGTGGAGAAGCATTGGAAGATTGTTATCACCGTTTTCCTACACCTTAAGGTCTACTTAAGTAACTTCAAAAACTAAGCCAATTCAGTGATTGGAATGGCACCTTCATTCAGGCTTCACCAGGGATCACCAAAGTGATCTGAATCAGCATGAAAATAGGCATCGTGGCAGATGTTCGTACTGAAATTTTAGTCGAACTCTATGGGGACGATATCATCAGAAATAGCCAACATTCTCCCAAAATGGGCTTCAAAGTTACAAAAAATGAAATGACAAAAAATTAGGGGGAAAAATTGAAAAATAAATTAAAATCTGAAAATAAATTCTAAGTAAAATATAAACAAAGCAAAAAACCCCAAATAAAATGTAAAAATGCATATACTAATGTTATATAAATTATTACTGTAAAATTGTATTCACCAGCCGAAGCTATTGTAGCCAAATTCAAAGCCATTTCAAGGGCTCTCTGACTTTTTTTTCCCCAGTAAGGAGAACACTATGGATTCCTCAGTCCAAGTTCCTCAACCAATAAGACATATTGAGTAAACGAATTGCTTGGGTTCAAGTCCCGATCTTAATACGCGGGTTTACTATCTGCTGTGTCTCACATACGAGATGCAGCAGTTCCTGGTTGTGAGGGCGTGCACAGCCAATCAGAACGGGGGCTCACCCCGCTCCTACTGCCGAAGTTATTCTCTGCCTAGTTAGGGTCCCCCTGCTGATCCCATGCAAAAAAAACCTCCCTAGCAGAGAGAGAGAGGGTCGCCGACCAGACGGTTGCCTGCTTCCTATGGAAGGATTTATTCAGAGGATAAACTGGTGTGTATTATAAAAAGTACACTCCCGTTTATCCTCACTATAGGTTCAACGGACATTTTAAGTGTGCTTCTATATTATAAGCACAAGTGAAAAGTAAGGTTTAGTGTTCCTTTAACATATTAAATCTGTTAACATTGTATTTTTTATAATAAACAATGTGTTCCTAAATAAAATTTCCTATATATAAAAAAAACCTACATTATAAAAGGTATAGATACAAAACATGACCCTTGCACTGACTGCTTAATATTGAAAACATTAGTTTATAAGTAAATCTTCAAAAGAACAAAACCTGATAAGATAAACTCACCTTAACCATAGATAGAGATCCAAGATATCATGAACAGTCTCTAGATGCATCAAATCTTTGATGGTCTGCGGACTCGCAACAGGCCAATTAATATGTCTACAGATCCAGTCAAAGGTCAGAGGTTGATTCTTACTGAACTGCCGTGCAAACTGGAAGACAACAAAGCTTACATCTATCAGGAATATCTCGAAACACAGATGGAAAGCAGTCATTTAACTTGTACAAAATACATGTTCTGTGCCATAACAGATGTGAAATGCCCTAATTTATACTCACAATTTACCGTTCCCTTGTAATTTTATATTGAAAACTATTTAACGGCGGGGCTCTACATTCAGTGACATCCAATAAGAAGGACTTGGGAGAGATAAGCAGAATATAACTATGTTGCTGTTTTTAGGACCCAGGAGATGAGGATCAGACAATTTACACGATGTACTATTTTTTCCAGGCATTGTATGTGGAATTTTCATGTCTAGGACTTTGATGGATTAAAATCAGACATAAGCGGCAATATTACTAATAACATGCAAAGTAAAACAACCAATGGATTTAACTGGTATCGCTCACCTTCAGAAGTGTTGTACAGACGAATGGCTGTTTGCGATTGATAGGCGCTGTGCAGAACACGTATCGAACTCTCAAGTTTAGTGGAATGTGTTGGATCATGCTAGCTACATACTTAAAGTCATCAATATTACATACAAAATAAAGTCCGTCCACTTGAGAAAGACTGACAAATATATCCTGCAGGGAAAGAGAACTATAGTAAAACTAGAGACATCGACATATGTGATCATTTATAGTTAAAGATTCTTAAATTCAAAAGGTCAACTCTGTGGTGGTCAGGTTCTTGGTATTCTTGGCTGTAATGAGAGTCACATGACCTCAATAAATGGATTCTGGGGGAAATCTATTGACAGTGTTTCAAGATTTGATGGTAAATTGCTACTGACATTAATATTCCTTGGTGGTGGTTGTACAGCACCACAAAGAGACAGAAAAAGTGGTGGTCCATTATCCAAAGGGAGAAGGGTCATATAAAAGTAGCTTGAATTACATAACATAATTGGATGGGGCTACACATCACCCCATTACCCAGACACATCTGATCAAGCCAGAGCTTTAGGGTGAAACCTCCCCAGGTATGTTTATTATAGGGTCTGCTCAATAAGGACAGAATTATAGGGAATTGAGATGGGAATTTCAAAATTAAGGCCAAGGTGGCTGAATAGGAGAATTTTTCCAACTGGCCTCAAGTTTTCCTGCTTCAGTTCCCTGCAATTCTCTCTTTATACAGTAAAGCCATACGCAGCGACATGTTAAAGAGATTTTAACAGACTAACAGCACATTCACCAAATGTCTTTACATTTTTCTCACTGATCTTAAAGGGACGGTACATTTACAGTTAGCACAATGTTTAGGCGATAGAGAATAAAAACAAAATGATTGAAAATGATCTATACATTGTGTTGGCAAAACTGCAAGCAAATGCCTAAATTAGTAGAAAAATGTATTATAAATTGTGTCTGTGGAGTCCCGTGTTTATGACATCAGCCGTGGCCTGATATGCAAATGAACCACTTTTCAATGGGAAAAGTCCTGTGCATGCACAGTAAACTATTTAGGTGATACAGTCCCTTTAACAAAAGGCTTACCTGACTGTTTTCTCTTATCCAATCATTTTTAATTACATTTCTATCAGATGAAAGGCCTAGTTCAATAGTGGGGAAACCAGCACTAAGATTTCTTGTACTAGATCTGTACTTACAAGGAGGTTAGACAGAGTGGCTTCAGGCAGATGATAGGCAAACATTTCAATCTGCTCAGCAGTAGGATGGAGTCCAGCAGTCTGAAACAAATAAATAAATACATACATTTGCTTTGCTATCCTTTCTGAACAACCAATGTTGGTCACTGGTGGATACCGAACGACACTGAAAGAGTAAATACAATGCCGAGTATCAAGAGTTACCTCTATAGCAGGGACAGGCTTGCTCATTATTTCCTTTAGCAGCAACAGATCTTCCCGAAACATGGTGGTCACTTCTCCATCTTTAAACATGGAGCGAAACCTGCCGGCACGGCCTGCTATTTGTAAGGCTTGGGAGGTGGAAATTGTGTCCATCTCACGCTCCCCTTTCTCGTTGAGGCTTGGCTTAACCAGGGAATTAAATATGATTCTTTTTATACTCCTGTAACACAGTCCAAGGAAAAGAGAATATTTACAAGTGGAACTCGTGCCTGCCCCCCCACAGAGCATCCAGCTCTATCCCTCTCTTTCTCAAACTTCAAAAAGTCCCTCAAAACTCACCTCTTTTACAGAAGCTCACTACTCATCACACTAGAATATCCAATAATTAACCTCTAGCCAATCCCACCTAGCTCTCGCTGCCCTCAAACACTGTTCGGAAAAAGAAGTTTACAGCTCATCCAACTAGGACACAATCTCTGGCCAAGCCCGCTGAGCTCCAGCCATCCCTAATACTGTTACTACCACCACATTCCCTTGCACCTCTTCACTCCCCCGTGTGTCTCTTGTCCACAGTTCCTCCAGATTGTAAGCTTGTGAGCAGGGCTCTCTACCTTAAGTATCTGTCTGTTCTTGTTCCTCTAATTTAGTATGTAGCCCCTCCTCTATGCTCTATACTGAGAGCTATGTAAAATGTTCAGTTACTGCCTTTATTGGAGTAGTGGACTGCAGATCTTTTATAAAAAGATAAAACACAAGCAATCATATGCAGACCTTATTCAAGCCAACGGATGACAAGTAGTAATTAGTTTAGTCCTGTGCAATGTATTTGCGCATTATAAATAAAATAACATCCATTTGTTTTTGGCCACAGTCAGTCTGTATGAATACATGTGTACGGTGAACAAGACAACCATTTTACCAATTGCTTTGTTAATGAACAATCTTTACAAGGAATTTGGAAAGCTAAAATGAGATGTAAAACATAACCACTCACAAATTAAGCCCCATTCCAATGGCATCTGTGGCAACCAGGATTTTACAGGGATCATCTGGATCATTGAATTTTTTGGCTTGTGCGAGTTTTGTCCCTACAAGAAAAACAAAGATCCTTAAATTCTCCTGATAAGAAAACATTAAAAGCATATGACAAAGATAAGATCATCAATTCTGAATCCCAAATATGTATATACACAATCATATTACTACCTTGCCTGAGGATATAGTGCAGGTGTTCTCTATTTCTTTTCTCCATAGCCTCACACCTATTATCATAATCTGACTAGGCCTCCATGCAAGAAGGTGGAGCAGCATCCATGCATAGAATTATTCAGTTGTGCTGACATTGTAACTGCTGTATATTCCTACAAGGCTCCATATTACCCTGTGTGCATGCAACGTACAAGCATTCAAATTTAAAATATGAAAACCATTTTTTCTAAGAAGGAACAGACCTCTACCAAGTCTCAAATGTGGAAAGAGGTATGGTTTAGTTATTAAAGCAAGGGTATTATTATATCCAGTTATATAAAAGAAAAGTCTTATTGACCTGGAGGCAGGCTGCCGTATATCACAGCACATTCTAGTCCTTGGGCTTCGATCCTCCGACTCACAGAGAAGATGTCATTCTTATTGAAGCAAACGATGCAGTCTCCGGGTCGAAGATTGTCCAGGGATTCTAGAGCATAGTCCAGGACCTTGAGGGGGGTCAGCCTCTCATACTTGTTCACCTAGAATGCAAAAGAGATGTGTCTTATGTGCAATTACAGGGCGTGATGCTTAGAACCTTTCACAAAATGTTCCGCTGTTCATCTATGTGACTTTCATCAACGCAAATTGCCCCAACTCTACTTATAGTCTCATGTAAAATACAAGATCCTCTCCTTGTAGAGCTATGAGTTCAGACATTATCTGGTGCTATTTTTTATTGATATTCGTACAATTTATATACAAATAATGTAGCCCTACAATAAAAAGTATTTGATATTAAACACTTACAAAGATAACCACCAGTCTTAGCAGGCTTACAAAAGATGACCATCCTCAATTACCTCTACTTCCTCTCCAGTGGTAAACATCAGCTCTGTTACAAGGTTGATAGCAGCAGCTTCTCCGCATATATGGATCTCCTCTGCACATATACCTAGAACAAGGAGCTCAGTAAATGATTTCATTCTGCAAAACCAGCCCTAGAACACAAGCAACTATCTGCAGATGAAGCCAGTAACATTGCATTCTTTAAGGGTCACCGAAAGCAGTAACCATTACCTAGAAGAGCTCTTGTCCAGGCCCAACCTCTGGAAGGATCTCTGATCATCTGGATTTCATCTATCACAGCCACCTCATCTTTAGACAAAGCAGATAAATCACGGTTACCACTAGCATTATTACAGCAAGACTGTTCATATAAAACAATTAAAAGCAGCCTCATTGGCCCTTTTCTTTTCAGTGTAATTATATAATACAGTCTAACATGAAACTCTTGTCCATCACATGTGCTCTTTCAAACCCGTGTAGTGATTGTATGATACTAGGTTCATAATATATAATCTGGATGTTGCATTCATTAATCCCTTTTGTATTCACAATAATGTCTGCTATTTCAATGCAGAAAAAATGGAGTTGGTCTTTAAAAATATTGAGCCGTCTGAACAAAAGTGTGCAAGCTCAGAGCTCCCCCCACTGACCAAAACACACACAGGTAAGTATTACTAAGAAAACCTAAACAAATAAATAAATAAACTCAAATACATTTTAATGGAAACTTGGGAGAGGAAAAACAAATGAATTAAATCACACAATTGGGAGGTTTTTTTTCTGGGTAAGTGCCCTCCAGAACAACGTATGGAAGGGGAGACAATGTTAATGGAAGTCATCTAACATTACTATACACATATCCAGAAAATAAAAATGCGTACATGGTGTAGTCACACTGCACATCTCTATAGTGCATGCTGCATGGGCTGAGGGCCTTCCTTCTGGATCTACATAGACCAGCTCTTCTCCTGTTATTAGGTCACAAGGTACTCCCTGAAAGAAAGAAATCAATAAATGATGCCTTGTTCATCAGCTGACTTATGACTGCTATGGAAAAAACAGTAACAAGAGTTTCCAGTGACCTAATACGGAGCACTGCTAGTTTTTCACCAACACAAACATAGTTTCATTTTATTCTTTTAGCCCAAGTGCATTCAGTAAACCTACCATTTTATTTTAATAGTGAACAAACAAAGCAAAAAAATGTAATGTTGTGCCGGTTGCACTATAACAGCACTAATATAGATGGTCTTGTACAGGCCTAGGATAATCTACTGTTAAGAAAATGGCAGCACATAGAAGAGGACACTGGCATACAATACTGTTCTAGACATACAAACCGAATCATTTGTCTTCTGGAAAATTTCATGAGCCAGGAGCTTCAAAGGCCCACAATACACTCCAGACTTTGCAGACAGGTATCTCTGGATAGCATGGTGAGTTTTTCCACTATTGGTTGGTCCAGAATGGAAAATGATCTTGCGCTGAATGGCTCTGGCCTCGGGATACCTAGACATATAAAAAAAAAATTAAAACAAATAAAAGAATTTGGATAAATAGTATTAAATCAAAGTCTGAGATATCTATCTATACACACACACACACACACACACACACTATCTATAACTATATATATATATATATATTTAACACTAACCAATGTTTTTAGCTACACTTGGCTGTATTCTTGTAGAATAAAGCTTGATTTTTTCTTTTTAGGGGTCAGGAAGGATTGAGACTAAGCAATACATTTTAGAGCCATGGTTAGACGTTTCCAGATTTGCTTTGTTAATGCCTTCCTACATTCAAGATCTTACCAATTAGGGGGTAATCTTAAGTCACTGATTTTGCGAAGATCGTCCATACAATCCAGCATCGGGAAGATCTGCTTTGTATGCCTCAAGAAAAGTGGGAAAAGATCATCAACGTGACCTAGGAAATGAAGACAAGTACAGTGTATTGCAGTATGTGGACATAGGATGTTCCAAACAATAAGTACAGATACTTCCGATATGGAGTGTTATAGCTAAGAATAACTCAATACACATTCTACTGGCATATTTACTAAGAACCAAAGATGTGTGTACAAACTATTGGGAGTATTATTCACCTACTCCTGTGAATAGTCCCCCCAAGCCCCCCCCCCCACCCCAGTAGTTTTTTTTTTTTTTTTTTATGTACAATTTGTTTCACTGTACAGGCATGCTGGTGATCTGTGGTTTTGTGGAGCATGTTTTTATATTTTAATAAGTATTTTTAAAAAGATCAGGTAAAACCTTTTTGATAAGTCTATATTCCATTTGCCATTAAGTATTTAAAAGATTTTCTGATTTATGAGGGGATTCGTGCCGTACCTAATGGTCCCACATGCAAAATACGTCTACTTACCAACCCCAACGCAAATGTCATTCAAAATAATATGTAGATCCACTTCCAAAGGGTCTGTTTGGAGGATATATTTCCGAAAGCTTATGAAGGCTTGGTGGAATAAACGGGCTGTGAGAAGGAAGACAAGAATTTAAACTGCAGATACAAATGTAAAGGAAGTTCTAATTGGTGTGCAAACTTTTCCCAAGTAACACAGAACAGATAGTAAGCTGGAGCACTAAATTATACAGTACATTTTCCTCAAGACCAAGGTCAACAGCTTCTTAAATATTTTAGTCGCAATTCCTAAAGCTTTTATTTTTAATAATATAAAAAAATCTATTAACTCCTGAGCACTACAAAACTGGATGAGGAATGGCATCAGAAATGTCATTACAGAACAAACAGTCTGGGTCCCTCACAGAAATATATACTCCCCATGCCTGACGTTTACCCATGGTCATCTAAGGTGCAGCCAATTAGCAGAGGCTCACACTTGCTCGCACTTACTCTCTTGTCACAGAGCCCTGGAATGCGCACTGAGCAGGACAGAGGTCTTTACTACTGCAGCTGCCCCCACTACACCCCACAGACGAGTAGATATTGCTGTGCCCAAATACAGTCAGGCACCAGAACTCCTAAAGGGAGAGGTGTGCTGGTTATTTGACCAGCACCACATAACATACCATATTTGCTTGAAAATAAGTTTTGCTGATAAACATATTTTCATACTTAAGGATGTCTGTGCGCAGCAGACAGACATCCTCCGGCTGCAGGTCTCTCAGGACAGTTGGGCACTTTACTTGGGTACTAGCTATAACCCCCTGATGGTGACCCTCCAACTGAATAAACACACACATACTAATGACAAGAGAGGTTAGAAATTAGAGACTTGAATGAATGATAAGAAGGGACCTGTATACCAGCATACAGAACATGGTATATTTCTTGTGGAATACCACCAATGTACCTCTTTCCTGCATCCTATCTATGGGACAGGATAGAATCCTCTACCTCTTTTTGTCCTGTAGACACACACTAAGACATTAGGGATACTCATGATATCTAGCACACAGGCCTACCACTATGTAATTGCTAAGCGTTTAACAGACTACCTCCTTGGTTAGGAAAGATTCTGGTGTTGGTCATTATTTGATTGCCTCCTCTACATGTATATAAGTTTCCAGGCTAGCTTATGGTACACCATAAAAGGAACATTGTGCCTCTGAGAACTATCACACCCACATATACTAACATTGAATGACAAACAAAAGTGACAGTGCGCTAAAGTGCTGTACAAGGTGCAAAGTGGCAAGATATATTGCAACGTGACAGACAGATCTAATGTATAAGGTGCAGTTATATTGCCATGTGACAAATGAAGTTATAAAAAAAAAAAACTCACATAATGGTCATACAGAGCAAGATCTGTCTGTCATATTGCAATATATATTGCCACTTTGAACCTTGTACAGCACTTTAGCGCACTGTCACTTTTGTTTGTCATTCATTGTTATTATATTTTGGGCACTAGGGGTAGTTGCCAGACAGTTTGCAGCTTGTGTATATTAGGATACGCGCCAGTATACCTTGCACACCCACATATACCAGTGTTACTAACATGCAAGTAAGGAGAACCTGATAGTTAGCAGTAAGTGTGACAACAATCAGCCTATAAATGACAGGCATGTCCTACCAATTTAGCACAAACAGAAATCTACAGGGCAACTGACGAGAAGTTATCTTTGTGGGAAAAGACAGGAAAAAAAAAGTAAAAGCTGAAATTCATTAGAAAAGAATTAGTGGGGAAAACGAATAATGCTAATTTAAAACATTCTTACCATCCAGTCCATTCTCAGACCCCAATCTTTGGATTTCTTTTCTTTTATAAAATTTGTTTAAAATTTTCAACACCTCAGCTAATGAAAAAAATAAAAATAAGACTGTGTGAGATTAATATTATATAGTAAACCATACTTAATCAGAGACAGTAACTGACATTAACCTCAGGATTCATACACAGCAATGCTTTAAGCATGCAATCATTTAATGCAGTTTATGCAGTGCACATTAGCTGGAGTGCAAAGGCATAGCCATTAGGGATGCACTTGCATATTAACAGTAGAACAGACGAACTTACTTTTATTGAGTGTCTGGGTCAACTCAGCCCCAATATCAAAGGCTGTCTTGTCTATGGGTTTTAGCTGGACTGGGAAAAACAGGGAGGTGTCTGGTGGTTTAATAGCTCCATCCGACAGTGACCTGCAACTTGCCCCCGTGACAGCCCATCTTGGTATGGTAGCAAGTGCTGGACCCCTGCGATAAACAGCAAACTGCACTCTCCGAGTGAGCGGCTGCAGGCAGCACCGAGCCAACTGCGGAAACGGTTTTACATACATAGTAAGAGCATGAGAAAAAGCACGCAGATGGACGACGACAGCCAGTCACTTTCACTAGCACCGCTGCATGACAATCACCCGTCTGCAAGCATGTCCCCGGCAAGAACATGAACTAAAGACGCATTCTGATGACGTGACGCTAAAGGACCCAAAAACTCAAGCTGCCCTCCGGTATGCCTGCATGACATTGATAGGTCATTAAGGGAGAATTCCGGCTCTTCCTCACCACATCACATAGCAGTACAGGTGTGTAGCACTGTGTGTGCCACAGGTACCATGATGTCCAGCCAGCCATGTGACTGGTTGAACATCATGGGGATTACAGTAAGTATGGAGTGCTAGAGGCTTCCCAACACTGTACCATACAGACACAAAGATGGTCAGTCTGGGACGTATATGGCATTTGACTGGCTAAAAAGCCATATAAAGTCAACTCCTCTATTAAAACCAGATTATAACCCAGTATAATCAATTCATAAACGAGTAGTAACTCATACGACTGCATATACATTTTTATTAATCAACACTCAACTTTTATATATTTATGAGAAAAATTCATGGTAGGTTTAATAATCTTTTATCTACTTGTGATGGAGGCATGCTGACATGTTTAGCAGACTTTTATGCCATCCACATGGATGAATGCAAGAGTTCAGTGAACCCTGTCATATAATGTTGCAAGATTGGTCATCTTTTTCCACAACACATCATTCTGACATGCTGCATAGTTGCAAACATGGACCATGTTTCCAGGGACATATACATGTTACCCTTAAGGGTTAAAAAATAGTGTCCACCCTTCGCGCCCTTGCATTCCACACAATCTACACTTGCAAATATGAATATAAATACTAAACGGTATCATCAGCCTTCTAAAGAACTTGCAAATTCTTCTTGTTCAGCAACAGTATCATTCAAATGTTACACAAGGCACATAGCAACAATAGATTGTAACATCTTGTCAGTGAGGTTGCCACCTCAGCCATTTTTTACTGGCCACATATAACTTTAGCATGCTCCTTTGAAGTTGGCGCTATGTAAATAAATAATAATGTAATGTGTGTAGACGTCATATGTGACCAGAAGGAAATCAATTAACTAATCAACGTGGTTCTGTGGGATCCACTACTTGATTAGTTAATTGATTTCCTTCTTGTGTCACTTATGACTTCTACATGCTGCAGAGCAGTTCTGCGCGAGTCCGCCATTGTCAAGGTATGCCTGTTGCAGAACAAAAGGAATTTGCAGGTTCATTGGTACGCTGATGAGACTGTTCACTCCGAGACTGACTGAACATTTGCTTGGCAAGTGTAAACAGTGTGGATTATAGATCACTATAAAGCTTGGTGGAGTGTCCAGTGAATATATATGCACATTTTTCATGTTGATCATTAAATGAAGAAAGGTGCATCCAACAATTTAGGAGTGGAGGAGGAAATTGGCAGGTATGCAGTTCCTGTTCCTGTCACTGATGGAATAACTCAGTGGTGGTCCCGCTTGTGTATGAAAGATTGTTTGCGCTGTGAATGCAGAAACATGATCTATACATTGTTTTATCAGAATTGGGTGCAAAGGCATAACATTAGAGAAACATCTATTTTAAGCTGCTCTATGAGGGCCTGTGGTGTCTCTTGTTGACATAATATGCATACCAGGCCACAAGGTGATGTCACTCAATGAAACCAGTTCATATGCAAATATTAGTCTCCCCTCAAACCTTTCTGTCTTCCAGTTACCCACACAGTTCGCATTTACCACTCTAACCTATCTTTACATGTACCCAAAATAACAGTCATAAATCTTACCCACCTAACCGGTGACAGGCTTTAGACTCTCCTACAGTTTCTTGCCATCTCTTTCTCTCAAGAACCAGAAAGCAAAGCAGCATATAAGATGACAGGGCACTAAAGGACATATTTATCAAGCCAAAACTGGTGCGATTTCAGGAATACGTACTAAAATTACCATGGAAACCAATGGAATGTTATGGCACTTTTTTACCTTAATAAATCTGGCCTTAGAACTCAGGCCTGCCAAGGTGGGTGCACAGTACCCAGGCACTCTGGACATCAGGGCACATCATCAAGTCAGGAGTGCCGTAAATGTGAAGTCAGTGATGGGTGTCCGGTGATATCCCAGTGCTTAAAGATGGATGTTGGCAGCAGAGAAACACACCATGAGGACCATCCCCCTCCCTGCAAATAGAAGGTAAACCACCAGGGAGAGGGACAAACAGAATAACTGCGGGGTGGGGTATTTATGGTTCAAAATAAATAAGAAAGATCTGTTGTGTGTGTGTAACACTGTATGCAAGTCTGTGCAATTACACTGTACATGGGGTGTGGTTAGAAGATTCATGTTTGTGAAGGAGTTCGTAATATAGTAACTCCCACCTGGGGGTGGCTGAAAATTCCTGCACACTGGCATTAGTGACCCTAGACTTGGCCCTGCTCCTGTACTCATTCAGATCTATAAACAGTTTATCCACATTGTATTTTCCATATGAAATTGTATGGTGTACAGTTTCCCCAAAGGCACCTTAATTTATGTGCAGAGATCATTCTGTTTCAAGGTAGGTCTTATGCTGGCACCTCCGCTCGATAGGGCTGCTAGTTCTGATTAACCTCAATTGAGATATCCACATTATATCTGCATTTTCCATGTCTACTGTTCACTCTGTTCTCTGCACTATAGGTATTAAACAGACTATCACCTGAATATTGTTTTTACTGTGCATTTAGAGCATAAAAAAAATGTAAAATTATCTATAAGTTGTATTCACAAAAATGCATGGAAATGCCTACTTTAGGAGAAAAATGTGCTTTAAATGTGTCTCTGCCGTCTCCTGCTTATGACATCACCTGTGGCACGGTATGCAAATTAAATGCTTTTCAATGGGATATTTATAATTTGCATACCATGCCACAGGTGATGTCATAAGCAGGAGACTTTGCACACATTTTTCTCCTAATTTAGGCATTTGTTTGGAGTTTTGCCAATACAATGTAGAGATCATTTTCAATCTATTTTTTGCTCTACATTCACAGTAAAACCAACGTTTATGTGATACAGACCCTTTAAGACTGGCAGTAGGATTGATTGTGTTATTTGGTTGTTCAACTAATTACAGAATCTCTAACCCTCCTTCATACACTGTTGAACAGACTAAACAAATCATTTGGGTTAGATCCAGAAAACTTACCCAATATCATTGCTGTACAGGAGAAAATGTTCTTACCTGCAGACATGAGCACCACTGCAGAGTGCATTACACAGTGTGAGAAAATGGTTGTCAGGGGAAAACCAGCATTTGGTCAATACAGCAATCTTAGTGACCGAATCCCCTTCTGCACAACTAAAAAAATCCCACTCAGCTGATTTTACAAAATGTTTCTGGTCCCACAATATACCGTATTTACTTTTTTAATATGCCTTACAAGTAAACCTTTTTTCTTTTTTTAAACCCTTGCTTCCTTGAAGGAAGTGTTAAAAAAATGTCGCTTTCCTCCGCAAGTAAACATGAGTCATAGCTCTGATTGCCCTTTATTTCCTGTTGATGTAGAAGAAAATCCCACTAGCCTTTGTGGCTGCCAATTGACATTGGGCTCTGTTGCAAAGACTAATAGCAGTGGCGTCCAACATTTGGCCTCAGGGTGACAGCAAATGCTCCCCAACTGACTTTACTACCTATATTCTCATTAGCTCTATAAATGAGTAATTTTGTATTACTCTTAATTACCAAACACACTTCTATCTAATCATTTCTGCCACTTCAGCTAAAACCTGGATACCACTAATCTATTGCTCATCTACAGAAGCCCAGAGAGGCCATGTATTTTTAAATATTTTTCTGACATCTTGAGAAAACAAGTCAGTAAGATTTTAAAACTAAATGGCCTCTTTTGGGCTTCTGTATTTACCCCCCCCCCCCTCCCCCCATATCATCCCGGCCTCAAAACTAGTATGTGATCATACAAATTACTTTTCATTGATAGATGTTAAATTTCATCTGCCACATTCAAAGAAAAGAAGCAGACTGCTATGAATGCATGACATTGTATAAAACAGTATAGTTTTACAGAGTACACAACATTAAGATAATTAAAGATCAGTATTGAGTGCTCGGGGTCATTAAAAAGGCTGTTTTGTGTTTACAAGATATATTTTATTTTCAGCAGTATTTTTGCCCCCAAAACATTGAGATATAAAATACTTGTACAATATAATAAAGCAATTTATATACACTGTGAATGAGTATCTTTTTTCCAATTTCATTACCATTCTACCAGGTTAACCCTAAAGGAGGGGGGGGGGGGGGGGGTAGGAAGAAGGATACAGTATGGCAACATTTTAATCATTTAGTTTCTGGATAGTTATGTGAAACTTTTAAGACAAAGAAAGTTAAACAAAGAAAACGAGTTGAGGAATCCAAAACAAAAATAAAATATTGTACATGCACGAGGGAGATGGATGATAGATCTAAAATAAAATCCACACATACACAAAATGCGTCAAAATCTTTAATAAAGCCTTAATTTCCAAAAGTGAAACCTAAGAATTTGGGCTGATTGACAATAATTAGAGATCTGTCTGTTCAAAACAAGTAATGTATGGACTCCAGAAAGACAAAGTAATAATTATACATGAGGAAGAATGGTCGATAAGGCCATTTTTTTCTTTTTTCATTTACACCAGCCTACATGCATGAAAAAAATATGTAAAGCATCCATTTAGGTTGATGCATGTTCCAATGCAAAAAAATGTCAAAATTAAAAATTAAAGGAGTTCTATAAAATGCTAGTCTGAGAAAGGTCCAGTGTTTCGGCAAAAGCACTTGGTATTTATATATGTACAAGTGGAATTACATACAGACCCGCAGAATGTTTAGTGTGGTACAATTAATGCAGCAGTGCTGGATGAAGGAAGACGTTCTGGTAGGGTAGCTTGGCTTCTTTGTATCTGGCTCCATCCTTCATCTCAAGTGGAATAAGAAGATTTAAATCTCGGGCTGTTCGGCAGATGCTTGTGGATCTGGGGATTCATAACGTTGATGGAAATTGGTTCTTTTCTTCAGCTTCTCGGGTGCTTTTCTCCACAGAACAATTTCCTTAGGAAGAATAGTACACATTTTAAGATATATAAACAATTCATATTAAACAATGGAGCTAAAAAGCATGCTGAAATCCAATACCATCAGCTTAACATAAGAAAAGGCGAAAGAAAATATATCGGGAGAAAAATGGATTCAAATATTCTGTTTATATATTGTATCGAGATCTAATGAATTGACAGCTTGCAGGCCAGATGTGACCTCAATGATTTTTTGTGTAGCTGAAGTAGGTGTTTGAGAACTACATATACCATGATGCCCAGTCAAGCTTACAACTAAGCATCATGGGATATGTAGTTCCAAGGTTAGGCAACACTGTTCTATGATATTAACTTCTACCCTAACTTTCTGCATGGTATGCAGCCTTCTTCATTACTCTAGTGGTTTGTTTGGTCACTACACATTGGACTCCATTTTTGTACTCATGCAAGTAAGTGCCATCAACTTACCATTACATAGTGTTTAAATGTTATCCCTAGCTGACATCACTGTGGGAAGATGCACTGCACTATACATTGTGCCGGGGCAAACTACTTTCATACTGTATTCAGGTGTTCTAATGAGAAGTGAATATTTTCTATTCATCTAAAAATCATATTCCCCAGCATTGTATATGAATGTATAGAACCCCATACCTGTTGCTTGAAGTATCGTCTGTCTTCTTCATCTACAAGTACCAAGTTCAGGAAATATCTTACAGAAAACTTTTTGTTCACATCTCTCATGGTGGGCGTAGGGTCATACCCAGCAAGGAACAGTCGGATTGGAATAGATTCCCCTGATGGAAGTGACAGTAGCATTAGAAGACACTGTTTCGATAATAAACACATTATGACAGGTATTCAGCAGTGGAGCAGATTCAAATGTACAGCCAAAAGCAGTTTCACAGGGGTCTTTTTTTCATGTAGGCCCGATCTACACCCAAATTTAGCTCATTTTGGGAAGATAGCCAAATTGCAGCAAAATATGAATTTCAGTTCTCCAAATATTTGAAGAACCAAATATTTCATGGTCAAAAAGTACATAACATTTTAAAAATTGTTGAGATTTAAATTGCCAAGTATATTCTGTAATAGCATTTATTTGGATGGTTTGATACTTGTTTGGAAATAGGCATCCAACTGAAGCTGCTTTTGTATTACCATGATTCCCTAACATTCTAGAAAGCTGGTGGGGGAATTATGGGGTTTTTAGTTCTGCCGCAGCTGGAGGATTGCAGAAGTGATGCTGCCCCAGACCAATGAGCTAGGGTAGAGCCTTGCCAACCCTCCTGCCATCAAGTCACAGTACCATTGGATGTCCACAATTATTGGCAATGCACCATTGTCCACTGAGGAATCTAAAGGATACCTTTACATATGCGAGTGCATTAGGCAGTGGTATGACTAGAAACCACCAGGCCACAGTGGTAAAACTGCCACGTCACCCCATGATGCTACCATTGCAATATACCCCCATTTCCCACACACTACCTATAAGTGCAGTGTTCGCAGGGATCGGAGGGCATGCTGAACAAACCCCTTAGTAGGGGAATTCATACCCAATTTAATTTTAAAGTTTACCAGGTTACATGGGTTTGATCAAACTAAAAGGTAATGTTCATTTTTTATGCGCCAACAAATCCTTCAGTACAATTGAAATAAATATATAATTATGTCTAGGAAACAAAATGTTACCTTTAACTGGTGCCCCATCCATAATTTCATACTTTGCAACCGTCTCTGTTTCAGTTGTAGTGCTCGGTCCTGTGAAAGACTAGATAGATTAGGAAATATCCAGGAGTAGATAAGAATTAATAAAAATTACTGGGTTTACAAATTCCTAGTAAAACAGTTACAATTACATCAGATAAAAAAAGGTCCATTATCCAGCTCCTTCATTGCCAAATTACACACTGAAACAAATCCTGCAAACAGTATGTGCCAGCCCATCTAGTCTGCTGAGATTTATATGTACTACAAAATCCTCATACCTCATTTAATTCCAGAATAGCCAGATGCTTATCCCATGCACTGTATTAACCTCTACCACATCTGATTGAAGACTTTATAAAAAGTACAAGGGATTCAAGAGTCTCTGATCAAGTTTGTGAGAGGATTTGCAGGATTAAGTTCACACCCATTGCTGTACTAAAATCATAACAGGTCAGCCATACAGGCCGAGAAATTGGAAACAATACTGGGATTGGATACGGGAATTGAAGCAAACTGTATCATGTGACATTCAGGCTACACCACACGAGTTATTTTATCCACGTTTCCTGTTGCGAGAAAGGGAACTATGTTTTTTTTATATATTTGTATATCTAGGAATTAGTTGTGTTTGTGTATTTCTAACCATTTTAAAGCAGGAGGAGTGGAAACGACTAGATCTCTAACAATGGCTTACAGGTGTAGTTGTGATGTAAGTTTATGAACACAACTTGTCAAGGTTTGGAGTCGGGCCTGGTCTACCAGCAGTTTGTACAAAGGGTACTATATTATGGACATAACATAAGCCTGTACTGGCGTGTAGCATATACCTCAAAATGCAAATCCATTTTTATAAACGCAGAGTAAAATTATGCTTTTTGTATCATACATTCTGCTAGTATGAGTTAATTACCAGACAATTAAGAAAATTGGCTATTACCTAAATCCAGATGTACCGTTTCCATATTTCTCACACTCTAACCAACTATTTGAGCACAATATTCACTCTAGTTCAGTACCTGCTGGGATAACCTCTGTAAAAAACACTTAGTATTTGAAGTTACAAGGAATAAGCAGGTTGACTGGTCTTCCCCAGCCCTACTAACCAAAAGGTGTGGGTGCAGATATATTGCTGCTTTAACAGAGGTGTTAAAAGGCGTTTGTACCAGTATGCCTTTGTGATATCAAGACACAGACATGATGCTTTGTAATGTACTGTAACAAGAATCCAAATTCAGTATCAAATGAGCACACTCAATACTGTGCTTTAATAGACACCTGATAGGTGTATACAATACAATCATCTTTGTTTCTTAAATAGACAAGGGAATTAAGGATGTGTATCTGATTTAACAATGTAAAAAACGTACCTATTCCAGTGATCTCCTTTTTTATCAACTGTAATTCCATGTGCTGAATTTTTATTCTCACCAGTAAGAAGTAGATTTTCCCAACAATCACATCTTTCAAGTGGTACCTTGAAACAATATAATATCAGTTAAAACCAGGCCTGCTCGGTTATAAAATACATCAGAGATTTCAACAAACTCTAATTCATTATCACCAATATCCTAAACTCAAGTCTTGTCCATGAGCATTACTTTTTATAGTGTGTCACATATTCTCATGCCTTTCCCTGGTCTCCTCATTGACATAGCAGTAAGTAGATCATCAAGGCTTTAGGTTTTACTGCATCATATAGCAAAGTGAGCTGACTAGGTACGTATGAAGAAGAGAACTAATGAAGGATAAAGGGATATCTGTAGACTACAGATAAGGGGAGACAAGCAGGAACAGACATTTGAGGTGGGGGGGGGGGGGGTGTTGGAGAATTATGTTGTAGCCTATATATCTGTCGGTATTTAGATTAAAGCAGATCATGTTAAAAGGAATGTGTATATTTTACAGTGCTTTTATTTCTACGGGGCGTCTTAAATGTTAAAATTGTAAAATAATTTGTGAATAAAGTTTTGGTGCATTAAGGGAACACACAAGTAACAAATGTTTAAAAAATGTTTTAAAAATTGTCCCCACAGCTTCTAAACAATCGGCTAGGCATCCAGCCTCTCCTAAGTCAATGACGTTTGTTATGGGGAAAAAAGCCTTACTTGGGTATCTATGGGTATGGGTTTAAAATATATATTTATAGGATCTATAGAGTATAGGTCTTGAGAAAATCAAGGCAATGGCAACCCAAAAAATTGTCTCAGCACGCAAGCAGTTTACACTAATTAGACTGTTGCGTGGGTCTGTATGTAATATATATCTATTAGTTATCTTCATCCTTGTACTTTTGCGTGGACATTTCTTGCCTGGTGCATGTGTGGTTAAAGTTTACTCCCTGCCCACTAATTATAGATAGTAGATTTGGCCAGCTACCAGATCTTAAACAAAATTGCCAAGCCTTGCTCTAGTAAGTCAATAATCATAACACAGCTAATCCTTTTTTGGAGAAGAAATACAAACCTCCAATACAGCAAAGTCAATATTTATTATTGAAAACAATGAACATATTTTATTATAATAACTCACTTTTAATAGTGCAGTTTCCAGTTTCATATTGGTACATGTTAAAATCTAGCCATTTCATCCAATGTAAGTTCTCCGAGGAAACCTAATTGTAGCCTTGCTTTCTAATTAGTATTTGTGTAGAGTGTAAATCAGTGACAAGTTTAAACGTGCAGCTGCCAGGAAATCATTAATCTTTTGCAGAAATATATAAAGCGCAACTAATACAAACCAAAACAACTCACTTGGATTTGTTATATTCAAATTCTATATGCAAACAGTCTTCTATTCCAACCTCCATTTTGATGGAATTGTTAACATCTGGGTACGTTGCAAGCTGATGAACAATTAGGTCATACTCCTTTATCAGATCAGAAATACGTCTCACTATCGTAACTTTCAGAAAATACCTTAGAAACGAAAAAAGAAAAAAGGGGTAATTTTATTTATTTATTTTTTTGCCGTTAAGGGTTTCTAGAAATACTAAAAATCTCTTTCTACCTAATGAAGAAAAAAAAAAAATTCAACCTTTTGGTGAATCCTATAAAAATAAAAATACACCTTATTGTCATTAAATACAATATAGCTATAATTCAACTCCAAGGCAATTTTCTTGGATATGTTAGGGTGCATAGCCTTTTCCTCTTCTTTTTTGGCATAAACTATCTTGAATATGAAGGAAATACAGGGAAATATCTAGTATTTTAAGATGCCATTATTACTTGCCCTCTAAGAACAGAATGCCACAAAGCCTAAAAAGTAGTGTGCCCCATATCTCACGCTAAAGATTACAGAAATGTCTCTAACGTAAACTGCACCTCACTTTTATTATTTCCCAGAAACCCCCACCTGTGTTTCTAACTATGTGCACAGTGGACACCTCCTCATCTGATCCAATAGGGAAAAAGTTTATCACTGCAATGGGCTAATGAACAGTTCATTACTCAGCATGTGATTTACCTACATGTCCACTAACAATTTGAACTGTTCTGCACTATATCTGCTTTCTTTCTCTGGAAAATCATATAAGATGTTACTGGTGGGAGAGGGGGATAAAGAGGAGTGGAAGAGGATACAAGTTACATTCTTGGGCTGATTCAGAACATATATATTTAATCAATGAGAGCCATTGTATCGACTTCAACAACTGATATGTTTGAGCTTCACTGGTTACTGTAAAAGGTGTGGGAATTGGACAGGAAAAATAAATTGGGAGCAGACCTCACTACGTTCACAAGTGGCACTAAGGATTGACACCTCTACCGTGTAAACCCAGCATGTATCTGTAGCGTTTACACCCAGTTCTACCTCTCATCAAAAGCAGAAATGATTCGCAAAGTGCACATTGATGAGGTCATAAATCTTACCTTAACCTAACATTTGCACCAATGTAGGATTCATATGGCTTCTCAACTTGCATGAACTCAAAATCATAATTTCTAGTCTGCGTCAGTTCTCCAGGTAAGGCCAACTCTTTGACAAGGTTCACAAATTCATGTGTGTTGCTTTTGTCATTGAAAAGTTCTAGAAGGCCAAAAAAAAAAAAAACATCATGTTAACAAAAACTACATAAAATGACCTTCAGAAATGAATTCAAATGGTTAGCACATACGGCTCTACATAAAAGGTACAGAGAAACATACGGGATAAATGCAGTGCTACATAACTTGTCTATCTTTGATGGTTAATAATAATAATAATAACGTAGGTAGAAACATTTCTATAGTTTCAAAATATCTACCCAGCTAATCTACCTGTTTGTAACATTTGTAATTATTTTATGGGGAATAATAATGTGACGTCACTAAAGACTGTGGCACTGGATTTCTGTTTACATAACACAACTTTATACTATTTAACATGTTATGTTAACGTTTCTTAAACATCCATGATAGAGAAGATTATGCAAAGACACATCTATATTGCTCTGTACTGCTGCATCAGACTGTACAGGATCAATATGAAGCCCAAGAGAGAGAAGACCATTTTAAAAGCTATCCTTTATTAGTCAAATAAGAAAACATGGCAATTAAAGGATAACTAGACTTTCTCACGTGTGCCTTGTGTGTCTACTATAGAAGCACAAGTGAAAAATGTAGTGGCCCTTGGTTTACTTAGGAGAATGGGACTTATTGTGAGGAAGCAAGGGTTAAAAAAGACAGACAGAAAAACTTTAGTTTAAAGCAGCATCAAAAGCATGACACTCCCATGTTTCCTACATCGTCAGTAAGTCATGTTGGGAGGTACAATTTAGTTCATTATTTTCCCCAAGGCTTTGCCACCAAAGATGCGCCTCTCGTGAATTATAAGGTGCGAATCAGGAGACCCACTGACAAGAAGTGACTTGTATGTTTGGCTAGTTCTGCTCACCAATTTGTCCAACAAACTCAATCCGAATCCCTTGATGTTCTAGTCTTTTACCAGGCTGCTTGAAGACAATGTTTACCTACACGGACAGAAAACATGGACATGTCACAAGGATACGCAGTGGGACAGTTAGCTGAAAGGATACAGATATTTGGAGAACCTAACACACAACACCACCATATTGTAAAACATTTATCAAATCTATTTTCAGTTTGCAGCCAACATGCACATCATTTTCGATTGAACAGATGTTCCTATACAAAATCAGTTGATATACATAGAAACATAGAATGTGTCGGCAAATAAGAACCTTTCGGTCCCTCTAGTCTGCCCAATTTTCTGAATACTTTTATTAGTCCCCAGTTTATTGTGCCTATCCCACACATGCTTAAAGGGTATCAAACAAGTTGGACCTTAAAAGTCCATTTAAAACTTAACTTTTATTACAAAAATTGTAAAATTCCTATAAGGACTGTTAACCATCTGAAAAAACTATCACAAACAACTGCAAAAACGTTTGCAAACAAAACAGTGAAGTCACACGGTGGAAGTGTTATATTAAAAACAAGTTATATAGGCAACCCTGCTTGGAGCAGTAGTTAAGGAAAAAATAACAACTCTTCCTCTGATATAATTTCCGCTCAATCCCTTTTCTCGGATGTTGAGGTTGGAACTGTATCAAAATATTCTATACTGTGTATTATCTTGCATTATTCCATATTACACATCTGTTGTCACAGCTTTGACCATTTTTCTAGTTTACCTAAATCATATGGCTAATCCCTCCAGGAACATAAACCCTGTTGAAAATCTTCCTATATAATATAGTTAGTCTGGTCAAAGGGTATCAAATAATAGCAGAAGTGGGTTTATGCAGTGTCCTCAGAAAGAAACTCGGTACATCTGTTAACGTGTGTGATTTTGTGACAGTGTACTCATGTGCAGTGGGACTTCCTGTGCACATCTTATGAAAGCCCTCTGACTGGCTCTCGGAAGTTCTTGGCAATACTCTTATTGGATACAAAAGGAAACCAGACAGAATGATTGTTATTTCCATTATGTGTAACAGTAAACATGCAGACAAAATACCAAAGACACTAGCGGATGTTAGATTGGAGAAAACATTCCCTACAGTTTCTTGATCCAGTAGATGGCAGTGTAACCGAATTATGTTTGAAACATCATTGCACAACATATAAAGTCATAATAAATCGGCAACCTCAGCCTGACCTCCCACACCTCACAATTATATCAATAGTATCACATACTATAAAAAACATGTGGGAGAAAGGAAGCAGCACAGAGTAGACATGTGTACACACAGTTGGGGTGTCCAATCAAATTAAAAGCATATGTGAAGCTGGTTTCCTAGGCAACATTAAAAAAAGGAACAAAACATTTAAAATGAAATTGTGTTTTTAACCCTTCTTGAGATATTTTGGATTTTTATTTTAGAACTTATTTCTACCATTTTAAAAAAGTATTGCCTGCTTAGAGAATTTCCTGATCCCCATTAATCCTTTATAATATTAGCAGTATATTCATGCAGTGGTCTAGCACACAACCCAAGTCACTACATCGGTCTTACGTGCATCTTTGGGGGGGGTGCACAAACATGTAGGTCCCCCACAACTCTGTGAGCGACATGGATATATCCTTATAATGAATCAGTCAGATTCTGGTCAGATTGTTGGGTAAGGTCAATCACGGTATTATCCTTGGTGAACCATGCTACAAACACTTTAGAAACATTTCCCTATGTTTGTAATTTACCTTTCCAGCTACCGATTCCCCGTCGTAGAACAAGAAGTGTTTTTCAATCTTTCCTTCTTCTGTTTTAATCTCAGACAACTTCCTTGTATCAGCATCATTAAGTACGACTTCAATCTCACAAATGGGACCAAATAAACCGCTCAGAAAACTCTGAAAACAAAAAAAAGTGACATTAGGAATGTATCTACATTTTTGTTACTTTAATAAAAAGATTTAGATTTAATAAGGGGTGAATATTCATTGGCACTAATGCAGAGGTACAGATTATAAATCAGCCACATAAATTGCTAGAGAGTGGATCTGAAAAAAAAAACACGTAACCACAGCATATGAAGCAGACCAATGAAAATGAAAGTTTTAAACCTGGGCATAACAGCAAAGGATACAAGTCGAGGAAAAAGCTGGCACTCCTCCATAAAGTGGATCATAAAATGGTCAACTTCCGTATGAATGCAACCGCAGAAGATACTGCAGACTGAGAAAGTATTCCCGGTACAGGGCTTGACAAACCCAAGGATCTAGGGCTCCTAACCTTTATAAACAGACTTAGTACAGTGGTGT
The DNA here is from genome assembly GCA_036172795.1 of Pelodytes ibericus. Classification (NCBI taxonomy): domain Eukaryota; kingdom Metazoa; phylum Chordata; class Amphibia; order Anura; family Pelodytidae; genus Pelodytes; species Pelodytes ibericus. Next base: position 53,237,047 of record CM069867.1, read on the forward strand.
ACAATCAGGGCTGATGGTTTGCTTCTACACAAGGCACCATATTCTAACCCTGTGTTTATACACAAATTGTGAACACAGTCAACAAACACTCAAATAAGCTAGGCATATAATTAAAGGGGTAAACACCTCCCCACCCCATATATATCCAGCAACAGTTATACAGTTAGGAAGGATTATAGTGAGGTAGAAGTGAATGCCAGTATGTACCGTTAGGAAGGATTCTAGTGAGGTGGGAGTAAATGCTAATGTGTACAGTTAGGAAGGATTCTAGTGAGGTGGGAGTAAATGCTAATGTGTACAGTTAGGAAGGATTCTAGTGAGGTGGGAGTGAATGCTAATGTGTACAGTTAGGAAGGATTCTAGTGAGGTGGGAGTGAATGCCAATGTGTACAGTTAGGAAGGATTTTAGTGAGGTGGGAGTGAATGCCAATGTGTACAGTTAGGAAGGATTATAGTGAGGTATTTGTGAATGCCAATGTGTACCGTTAGGAAGGATTATAGTGAGGTAGGAGTAAATGCCAATGTGTACCGTTAGGAAGGATTATAGTGAGGTAGGAGTAAATGCCAATGTGTACAGTTAGGAAGGATTCTAGTGAGGTGGGAGTGAATGAATACCTCTAGGTTGGAATACAAATAGCAGGAAAAAACTGGACTTAAATTCACCCAAAATATATAATAAATCAGTGCATCATAAGAGACGGCTGTTTTAACATCTTGAAGACTGGAGATTCCTTCCTATCCACGGAGGATGGGCTATCGACTTTGCTTTTGGCTGCTGAGTCAGTCATATGCTTTTATGTACGACCTAGCAGCTTCTCACCACATCAGAGAGTAAGCCTTCAATCTGCTCACTGATGATTTTATGTTTTATATATGGTCATTAAATCTTTTCTATGCTGGTATGCTAAAGACTATGGTCTTTTGCGAGATGCCAGTGAACAGTAAAAGTTTTCACACAATTATTAATGAGCATGTAATTGCTAGTTTGATCGAGTATTAATGGTCATAAATGGAGAGCACCATTGTGTTACTTTTTTTGTTCCCCTCCATTTGATCCACCTTGTCAAGACTGATAAGTATATTAAGTCAAGATTAGGTTAAAGAGTATCAGTCTTTTCCCTTGACACATTTTATTCACTTATTTCAGCAGTATATTATAACTTATTATTCACAGTGCACAAATACACTTTTCTTATGTTGCAGTGGTTTATTATATTTTTGGGGGGAGAGGGGGGTATTTAAGCGCGCCAGTTATTTCCCAACTAGGAAACGCGACACTACAATAGGAGGAAGCAGGCAGACACAAGATGACAGCACTGTAGTATTGGAAGGATTACTTCATTCCAGCACATTAGTCCAGGATAAAAGGTAAGAATTAGGGGAAGCCTTTTACATGGGAAATGTTGTGTGCTTAATCCCGCTTTTACAAATTCTTGTAGTGTTTAGAAGCCAAACATACCATTTTGTGAGCCAGACTAGTTAAATTTAGTAGCAAGATAAATGGTACTTCCACTGAGTTCTATGTAAAACCTTCATAAAATTTATGAGCCAGCAGCAGAGATTTTAGGAGCCATGGCTCCCAAGTTCCTGGGATTTGTCAAGCCATGAATTGAGCAGCAAGTAAGACTGGTTGTTTCAAAGTCCCAGGCAGAAACATTGCTCAGAATTCTTCCTACTCCATGACACTCCCATACATGTAAAAGAGGCCCACAAATCACATTAAATGTAAGTCCAATTCCTAGTAAAGGACTATGAAGACATACATAGTTAAAAGGCAGAAGTTACATTTTTGAACATATTTTGCCGTTTTCATCTTATTCCTGTTTGCAATGTATGTCTTTAACTTCTGTGTCCATGGAAACAGTCATTATTACAGGGAACAAATCAGCATGCACTAGACTTCATCCCTGATCCACGCAGGTATCGGTGAGTGGGATGCTTGTGTATCCGTACATGCATTTCATTTATATTCCCTAAGAATCTGACTATTTAATTCACTGGCCATGACAGGTAAACCGTAAGCTAGTATATAATAGGAGAAGTAGAAATCCTGGTGCTGAATACAAAACTTGATCAATAAAAACAAGCTTCTGTGAACTTCAGACAATAGTCTTCCACTTGCACCAAAGTGAGTTTGGGGACTATACTGTTTCTGTCCATTTCTATGTAAGCTCATACGGTAAGTCAGGGCTCGACAAACCCCGGGCGCCAGGTCGCCATGGCGACCTGGTAATTAAGCCTGGCGCCCGGGTGCCGTTACCTTCATGGCCCCGTTGCCGCTGCCATGCGTGTGTTTTGGATTTTTGCAACGCTCCGCCCCCTCGTGCAACGCGTGTGTGAATGCCGGTGTCATCACTTGACAACCCAGCACTCAGCCGAAAGAGCAATGAAGATCGGCTGCAGCACGAATGTCCCCTCTTCCAGCTAGTTTACCTTATTGCAGGGGAGGGGGGAACATTCCTGCTGAAGCCGATCTTCATTGCTCTTTCGGCTGAGTGCTGGGTTGTCAAGTGACGACACCCAGCACTCACACAAGTTAAGAAAGGGGGGGAAAAAAACACCTGTGTATGTGTGAGGTTTATATGTTTGTGTGTATGTGAAGTGGGTGGGGTGTGTGTATATGTGAAGAGGTTGGGGGTGTGTGGTGTATATGTGTATGTGAAGTGGGGGGGGGTGTATATGTGAAGAGGTTGGGGGTGTGTGGTGTATATGTGTATGTGAAGTGGGGGGGGGGTGTATATGTGAAGTGGGTGGGGGTGTGTGTGGTGTATATGTGTATGTGAAGTGGGGGGGGTGTATATGTGAAGTGGGTGGGGGTGTGTGTGGTGTATATGTGTATGTGAAGTGGGTGGGGGTGTGTGTGGTGTATATGTGTATGTGAAGTGGGTGGGGGTGTGTGAGGTGTATATGTGTAAGGTGTGTATGTGAAGAGGGGGGGCGTATATGTGAAGTGGGTGGGGGTGTGTGAGGTGTATATGTGTAAGGTGTATGTGAAGTAGGTGTGTGTGTGTATATATGTGAAGTGGGGGGGCTATATATGTGAAGTGGGTTGGGGTGTGTGTTGTATATGTGAAGTGGGTTGGTGTGTGTGTGTTTATGAATTGCGTGTATGTTTGCGTGATTGTCTGGCTCCTAAAAAATTTTGCTGGCTCCTAGAATCAAATTAAATTTGTCAAGCCCTGCGGTAAGTTAAACAACAAACACGTTGATTGTAGCCAGAAATCAGCAAAAATCCATTTGGGGGCACTTGAGCTGTCAAAAATGTCTTTCCCTTTAAATTTAACTTATCTGATGTGCGAAAAATGGATCACAAAATGGCACTTTGCATTTATCTAAGTGCTTTAGTGGGAAAAATCAAATGTTGATTTGATGAGCTACAATTTACAAAGTAAAAAGTACAACAACAAAAATGCTATAATAGTCTGTAAAATCTTTACATGTGACACCTCAAAGCAAAGTCACGTGCTTATTACATGCAACGCTCACCATGATAATGATCAAAAGGAAGTGTTACTAGCTTTTTAAACACAAAAATCTGTCAAGAATCTGCAATTTTTTATTGTTAAAAAATGGTTGTCAAACTAAAAGATTTAAAGTACCAGTAAACTTTAAACATAACATTTATTGGTTACTTGGGAGTATTATGAGAAAGATTGCAAGAAACTGGGGAGAATCCTGCCTGAAAGATAGCTGCAGACCATCCACATGAACAGTTAAAAGAAAAATGTAAGCTTTAATTTGCAATTATATGCTTTGGATATTCCCAATAGCAGCATGACTTGCAGGGGATGCTTGGAGCAGAGCTTGCCCGATTACATTGCATTTTAGGAGGCCACAGATCATTTTAAAGTGGATCTTTAAATTTCCATAACACTTACCTTTCTGGGGCTTATAGTAATACAAAAGGTAAAAATATTTTTATTAATTGCAAAGCGTAGATCCCAAGATGTATGTATTATGCAATACTCAGCTTTCCTATTAACCAAACCAGTGATGTACAAGGAAGCAGGCAAGTAAGTGATTTGACAGCACTTGACCATGAAACACTACACACGTGTCTGTGGTATCATCATGATGACATCACGTGACTCAATATGCAAATTACACATTTCCCCCATTAAAAATGAGTTAATTTGCATATCAAGCCACGTGATGTCATAAACAGGAGACATCACCGACATTTAAAAACACATTTTTCACCTAATTTAGGCATTTGCTTACAATCCTGCTAACACAATTATATATAATTTTCAATGGTAATACATTTGCAGAGATGCCTATCTTCTGCAAATATTTAGCATCTCTGGTTTTAATTTGAGTTCTAACTAAAAACAGGCTCACCTAGGATATCCATATAACCTACAACATTATTTTCCGCAGTATTATAGCACCAGGCAACAAGAAGCACATTGAGAACAGTCTGTAAAGAGTGTATCATACATCATTGCATCAGTACTACAAATAGTTAGTATTGTGAAACTGATATTATATTAGAGAAAGAGTTTCCCCAATTTTGGCCACTGGGATTAAAAATACTACACTAGCTACAGGACTTTAAAAATATATATATATTTTTGTATATTGCTATATCATTAAGAGTATAACACTGTCAAACTAGGGCCAGTCCCAAAAGGGAGGCCCATAATTCTGGCTAAGTTTACAAAACTCACAAATCAAACCTATTGGCACATTATACTTAGCAAACCTAGCATTAAAAGAACCAGTTTGCTCTCAACAGTCTTTAATGCAGACTGTATTCAAGGGGGGGAGAGCATTTAAACTGACTCCTCTTCATAAATCTCAGTATTTCACTATTTCGGAGAGATAAAAAGATTAACCAGGTTTTGCTGCTCATAGTATAAATGAACTGATAGTTGCACTTTAATACAGTAAATTGTAACCTGAGCAAGGACAGCTTGTAGATGGACCTATCAGTCTTAGATGCCATAACTGTCTGGAGTTCTAAATCAGGAGTATTCAAATGCTTAGGATCAATGACAAACTTCAGGATTTCTCTGCAAAGTTATATTGATGAGGATTTCTCTGCAAAGTTATATAGATAATGATCACCACTTTATATCTGGGATTGATATATGTGGACCATATGCATCCAACTTAGAAGTTTCTCAATAGACACATTCATTGAGTTGTATTTAGAATACTAAAAAGTAATCACTTTTAGAAGGCATGGTTATGTAGATCTTAGACATATGTCCAGCCCTGCTCTAACCTCGGTATGTTAGCATATGAGGGATAGCACAATTTAAAAAAAAGTAAACGATTAACATAGATATTATATTTACTGCCAATAATCAGAACCTCATTATCATTACTCGCCTCAACCAGTCCAATAAATGTTTACATTGTTTCCTATAGGTAGCATCTATAGCAGTGATGGGTATTTACTGGAACACCAGCTGTTGCGAACTACATCTCCCAAAATGCTCAGCCAGCCAGAGTATACAACACCTGCAGTGCAAAGTTAGCTGAAGGTAGTTGAACTGCATCATACTCTGTTATGGAAGCTAGCTGCAGTATACTTAAGTAGTTAGTTACACGGCACACCTGGGATCACAGCAGTGACAGGTCAGGCTGGGAGTCCCTTCCCATACTAGGCCCTGACATGTCCCCGGCCTTAACTCCTGCAACGAGGCCACATTCTCTAGGTTGCTCCCGGTTAGGCCCAGACTGCAGCTACCGTACCCTGCTCCATGACTTACCATGTTCACACCCCGACCGGACCCTCACAACCGACTCTGCAACTCCACCCGCCGCCGCCGCTGCCGTCGTCACGTGACTCCGGGGCGGCGCTATCCTGACGTCACGCGGCTGCTCCCTCCCCGTGTGACCGGTCAGCTGACCTGGCCCCGCGTGCATATAGTGAGAACCTTGGTTGAGCCAATGGGACTGGTTCCGAGATAGACCTCCCTTCCTATCACTGTCAGCAGCCACTCATCTGTACTTCATATGACAGGGCAGATTATATATAAATAAAAAATAAACTCTAAAAATACATAACCTATGGAGTGAACCAAGCAAACAGCTTGCAAAATACATAATTACTATTAATATCCATTCATGCAATAAAGCTCTGCAATTTAGTCGTTTCCTCCTAAATGATGAAAAATTCAGAAAATATAATAAAATAAGTCATGTGATAGAAACATAACATGAAAGGGATGGTTTTAGACGTCCCACTCATTCACAGGTGTTCTATATATATATGGCTTTCCAGAGCAGCATTGCAGTACTTTGATACAGTGATGGGCTAAGCATGATATGGCCATATGGTGTGACTAGATCTCCAGTTTTTCGTAGTGAAGGTGATGTTAAAGTAGCTTTAACAGAACTTAGCGATTGTTGGTTGTGCGCTGATATTTCTATTTATTGGGTTGTAGACAGGGACATAACTAGAAATCACAGGTGTGAAAATTGTGAACATCACCAAACATGTCATGTTATCCTCAGTGGTTTCTGCATTACTATGGCAACCGGGCGCAATGTCACTTTGTCATGGCAAATTTAAAAAAAATGTAAGCAATATGTCGCCACACCAATGCCATATATCCAACATCACTTTCCACGGTGCCATTTTTGCCCCATATCATTTTCCACTGTGCCATTTTCCCTACATCACATACCACATAACCAGACTACCCTCTTATTGCCACCTTTCCTTACCTTGCTGTGCATCTCTCCACTGCCCCCACTGTGCACTGATTGACATGTCTGGTTGGTATTGCAGGAAGGGAATGTGAGGTCATTACATGCACATGGGATCAGTTTGCAATATATGCAGTGAGGGAGACTGTCAGAGCTGTACATGTTTTGTCAGACTTTAAAACATGATGAACAGCATTTTTAAATCATGAATTTGAGCTGCACTGAAATAAGTGCTAGTTGGTATGGTTCATGCAAAGGAAGAATATGTAGTGTCTGTATAAACACACCAGTGTCCATGTTATTCATTTGTTTGTTTCATATTATTGTTTGTCAGAATGTCCAGTATTTGTCCCCAAGGTTGGTACCTATCCTTGATGTAAAGAAGGTGTCACCTAAACCGGATGTACAGTGTTACTTAAGATAAGCTGTTTATTTTAATAGTAGTTGAAACAGGCCACCTCCACAAGAATAAGAGTCCAACAGGTAACCCGATTGTGGCTTGGCAGGGAATCCTTTCTCCGATGAGCACTTATGAGTGCTGTCTCTGGTGTTGGTTCAGGACTAGAGGTAAGGACTGCTAAACCGTAAGGTAAGACTCCATCCTGACAGCTGCTGGCTCTATGTCTGAGTCAGCTCTATAGGTGGACTAACAGGACTCAATACAGGTCAAACAACCTAACATGAATCAAGAGGGCTAACTCAATGCAGCAGGGCCAATTTACTTTGAATGCACTTTTTTTGTCAGTAGGTGTGGCCTCTTCAGACAGCTTTGACAGGCTCAAAGAACAGCCATCTATTCAGCAGAAAATGTTACTTAACTATTTACTAGGCTCTTGGCTAAATGTACATTTTTGCAACCTAACTTCCTGGTTTTCATCTTGAAAGTTCCTCTTTTATGTGTGGTTTTATAAGTGTAAATACAGCTAAAATGAACACTATACATAAAAAGAAGATGTTGACACATTGACAGGTACAGCTGAAAAAAATTCCAGGATTTTACACTAGTGGTTGATGTGATGATTTCTGCAAAGTTATCACTGGTGACTAAGGACCGTATTTATCAAGACAAAACTGGTGCTATTTCAGGAAAAAGTACTAAAATAGTGGTAATTACCATGGAAACCAGTGGAATTCCATAGCTGTTTGCTCTAGATTTAGCACTAGTTTGAAATAGCACTTTTTTTGCCTTAATACATCTGGCCCTGAGTGAGGAATTGGCGTGAGTATATCGCTCTAGTGATTAGGAACTAGTCAAGTAAGCTGAAGTCTGCACCTAAGGCCTTATCAGACAGTTTAGTTCTTGTAATATGTCACAGTGGTACGTCGGTGAATTGTGCTGGAGGACAAAGAAGCATAGTGAAATATGCAGTGTATAGAGATTCCCATAGTCCATAACATGCATTCGTTTTTATATTAAGTCCTTCCCCGTATAGTTATGTGTGACCAAGGCTCCGCAAGAGGTGAAGTGCGTTGTGATGGAGGGAGGAGGACTTGTTTATTGGAAGTTCACTGGGACTTCTGTTTCTTACCTTGAAAAAACCCAATGGCAGAATATAGAATTCTTGATACAGTCCTAACCTCAGTATCTGAGGAAAGGAATTTAGGGGTAATTATTTCAGAAAACTTAAAGTTAAGACAGTGTAATAGAGCAGCAGGAAATGCTAGCAGAATGCTTGGTTGCATTGGGAGAGATATTAGTAGTAGAAAGAGGGAAGTGCTCATTCCATTGTACAGAGCACTGGTGAGACCTCACTTGGAGTATTTTACAAAGTACAGGAGACCGTATCTCTAGAAGGATATTGATACTTTGGAGAGCGTTCAGAGAAGGGCTACTAAACTGGTTCATAAATTGCAGGATAAAACTTTCCAGGAAAGGTTCAAGGATCTTAACATGTATAGTTTTGAATAAAGATCAAACAGGGTGGATAGAATGGAAACCTATAAATACATAAAGGAAATCAACACAGTAAAAGGAAAGTAGAATTAAAAGAAGAAAAACTACCACAGCAAGAGGACATAGTCGTAAATTAGAGGGGCAAAGATTTAAAAAAGTAATATCAGCAAGTAAGTGCGGAGAAGGTAGTGGATTTATGTAATAGCCTTCAAACAGAAGTGGTAGAGATTAATACAGTGAAGGAGTTTAAGCATGCGTGGGATAGGCATAAGGCAATCCTAGATATAGGATAATGCCGGGTAAGTATTCAGATTTTTCTTTTTAGGCACAAATTGAGCAGACTAGATGGGCGAAATGGTTTTTATTTCCCGACACATTCAATGTCAACTTCTATTAAAGATGGACATCAGAGAAAGAAAGAGGGATTTGGGTTCAAAAAGGTGCTGTCCCTACTAATTAGTGACACCTGGGAGATATGCATGTTTGCCTGCTCCATTACCATCATTACAGGATCCCTTCAGTAAACCTTTGATGGGCTTTAAATAGAGTACTCTTTTCATTAAACTGAACCTGTGTGTTAAGTTAGTTGGTGCTTGGCCATTTGAGTGTTCTTGCCCCTCACACAGAAAGGTGGATGGGCAAAATGTCTGTGGCAAGATGTATAGAACATCATTAGACTGTAAATCCAATAAAATATTTACCATAAACAATGTTGGTGCTTAGATTGGGCTACAAATGATGTCCCTACCCATAGCTGAAGTGCATGCACCTCAAGAATCTCATGATAAGGCTGATCCAAATATAAGTAATACTGCAAAGAAAGCGTCACCCACCATTCTAAGTAAGTATCCAATACTCAGAACCATTCATAGACACACACACACACATTATCCACAAGGCATCAATTTATTTAGGCAATAGCTTTCCTATATAACAGAGGTTTCGGTGTTTTGCTTCTTTACTCTCTATTCCATACACAATTATCCATTTTATATTTTTGTGAAATGTATTAAGAACAATTCCGGGGCAAAATGCTAAAATCTGGAGCAATCAGCAGTAACATTGTTTTGGTGTCCATGGTGATTTCTCCTCTGCTGTAACTTTCACCCACAATTAATCTTTTTACAAATGGCCCAGTTTAGTTCAGCTCCAAATTACATTCATTATAAATGTCATTCATTATAAAGTGAAAAAGATATCATAAATTCACACACCAGTTCCCCAAAGCAGCCAACCCCTATGCTCTTACCGCATAAACAGAGAATATATTTGCGAAAGCTACAGATATACATGCATAGAAAAGAATCTCGATAGTTCCCAATATATGGTTTCCTGAAGTCAATACACCTGAAATGTTAAAATATTCATGGCCTTACAGGATTAAATGATCTCCGAACAGTTCCTCGTTGGGAGTCTCGTCTTGATCACTCATTTCGGAAACGTTGGAGTAACCTATTATGTATTCTTTTTCAGCTATCTGTTCTTCGCCCATTGAACCAGGCTCTTCAACGTATGATAAAACGTATCCAGAGTCAGGTGTTTCACCAGATGAAGCATCACCTCCTGATCCAGGTTCTTCATTTGAGACCTCTTTTCCTGACCCAGCCTCTTCTTCAGAAAACAGAGCCATGTTCACAGAGGATAAATCTCTTTTTATCCTAAAATACATCAAAACACAACAGTTTTAAAGTTTAAGTTATTTTTAGCACACATTTTTTAAAACTTCTACATATTTAGGTTTGTATTAAAAGGGACAGACATCACTTGTAGCTTGATATGTTAACAAACTGCTTTACAGTGGAAAAGGTGAGACATTACAGACACATTAAAAACATATATGTTTTTCTAATTAAGGCATTTGCTTTTAATTCTGTTAACATAATCTATAGATCAGATTTTTTTTAGTGCAACACGTTATATATTTATTACCATTAGTTATTTTTGTGAGATTTAGGGATTTGCACTTTCGGGCTTATGACTAAGCGCTAGAAGCGCAAAACGCGTCAAGCTTTAACTCACTCCTTTTTTTGCATCCCCATGATCTGCTGTGCGTGATTCATTTATTATCTTGGATTTTTTACTGAATAAACCACGTCATTTTTGGCTTTACCTGTCATCTCGTGAGTGCCATTTTTTGGTTACTTCCTTCAAACTGTATTGCTACTGGCGTGGGTCTCACACCTACAAAACGCACCGGATACTGGCAATCGAGGATCAATCTTCACCACTATTCCACTCACCTGAGCAGCCTGGATTACTTCCTTTCTTTCTTCCTATCTAATCTGAGACTATAGCTAACTATGCACTTTAATGCTGTCCAAATTTCTAAAGGTTTGCATTACTGTTCAGTACAACATTTAGCTGGATCTCACTAAAATGTTAGATTAAACCAAGCTTATAGTGCTGTGGAATATGATGACTCGTTATACATGAATTCTACTTCCCAATAAGCTAACACCAGTCCGTTATATATAATGATGTTTTACTTACATTGGTGGGGAAATGATTTTGCCCTCTTCTTGAGCTACTTCATAAAGGACTCCTTCTTCCAAGCAGTTTGCTGAGTTATCATCTGGTCTGCATCTGACTCCTTTGTACCTTGCATTCTCCACAGGGAAGCCTATAAAATGACAGACATGTTCTTATAATGGCTGATTCCACAGAGAATGCTAACTGACACAATGTAGGCATTTAATTGCTTGTTTAATTCAGAAATCAAACATTACATTTCACACATCACAAGTAAAGAATTTTACATGACTTTGCAACCCACATGCTAAGCAAACTATTTAGTTTCACCACTATTGGAGTTGTTCTGTACTTTCAAATTTTGGTCCATTAGAAAAAAAAAAGTCTGCTACTTAAAGCTGCCAACTGTTCTAATATCTCACACGGCTCAGTTCGTACCTTTCAAATTCTGCCTGTCAAAATGGGCCCCTCGGGGGCGGGGCTTGGGAGATTGAGTGTCAGCAATACCGCACATGCACAGACTGTTGCACATGCTCAGTATCCATTCTACATTGTGTCCTGCACACCAGAGTAAGGAAATTAGGGCTGCAGGATCAGGACTGTCTGACTTAAAAGTAGACTTTTGGGAGGCATGATCAGTTCAATTATTTGGTTTGGTCCCTCTTTATGAATGGCAGATAATTATGGTAGTCCAGAAACAGCTGGATGGCTTAGGGGTGAGAGCACATGTGACCCAACTGACTCAATTACCCACATCTCATCTAGAAATGTGTAGTTTTGTCGGAATAAAGTTATTTAAACTCTTTTTAAGTGGTTTTGTATTACTACTAAATAACCAACGATTTTCCTATGGCTACTTAGCTATTGTTTACCATTACTCTAAATGAAAAACATTTAATGCAGCCCAATACACAGTTACATATAGGCCCATGGTTAATGACTAGAAAAGGAAGGAACTGGTGGTTCTGTTTCAGAAAAGAACAATATCTAGATGTTGCTTATATTTAATTGTTCCTCAGGTTTCCAGTCTTCTAATGATGGACAGTATCAGTGGATATGAAAATGTTAACTCTGAACTAAATTTCAATAGGTCCTGTGATTTTTCTTTTTCCCCTTTGATAATTTTTTTGAAATAAGTAAAAGCAGTTTATTTTGATAGTACTGATTAAAGACAGGCAGGCTAACAAGAATGTAGACACAAGTATTAGATTGAATGTTGTTTGTGAGGACTTAGGAAAGCTCGCACTACCAAAATTACTCATTTGCAATTCTACAAACAAAAAGGTATGTTACATTTTGGCTCATATTACTTGGTTATTGGTCATGGTTCCAATGACTATGTGTCAACAGTCTCATTGTAGTAGAATTAGTACATCTTGTACAGCAATGTGCATCATACAGAGCTCAAAACAGAATCAGTATTTCCACTGTAAAAGTTGCCTGAAGATTGAATATTGTTAAAGTGGACCAGTTGCTCATCCCACACCCTCATTATCTTTCAGATTACATTATTATTTTCCCTGACATGGGAGAGGAGCACCTTTTAATATTTGTGATTACAGATACCATAGGAATACAGCCCTCGCTGCTCCACAAAGTGATCAGAAAAACTAAAATGATTATGCTCTGTGCTAATCACTCGTGTGGATAATTTAGGAAATATCCATGAGAAGATGATTCATTTTTGCTCTTTCTATTCTAGTAATGTGAATATATAATAGTCATCAGTATCACATAATGATCTAACCTGCATCCATGGTCTTCCTCTCTGCAATAAAGATGTCAATGTTAACTCAAGTAAGGTGCCCCACACTCACTGAAACCCATCTCCTTATACACATACCATATATTCCAGCATATAGTAATAAAGTACAGTGTTTGTTTCTATGCAATAATGAAGACCAAAAATCAGCTCCCCATTGTCAGGGACCAGAACAATAGGAGGTACAGTACCCAGGCCTGTTCCTTTAAAGAGGGCCCATTACAGATTAATATCACAATTAGACATATAGGCCCAAAAATAATTTCTGCACCAGGACCCTTAAGGGTCTTGCCCATTGCCCAAATGGTATGAAGTCAACTCGCCTCAAATTTTCAGCTATTAATGTCATTGTTATAATGACATAGGACAGTTCAAAATCAACACAAGTTAAAGGATATACCATGGTTTACCTAACTGTATCATGACTTGGTTTACATGGCCTGGTATGTGCACATCTATGACTGTCCTGAATTTATATTTAAGCAGCTATGATCAGTTAGGTTTGTAGGCAGTGTGCACAACTGTGAATATCAGTGTTAAAGGGAGCAAAAAAAAAATATTGAATTAGGTGTAGGCATCTTAAATAGAAGCTATTTAATGAAAGTCTATATTACGCACCTTACTGAACCCTCGGTGCCTGCATACCTCTATCAGGGGGCAGACATCTTGGGTCAGATTTTCCTTCTAAGAGCTATAGAGTTAAGATGGTTCAATAAGTTATTTGCATTCTTTCATTAAAACATTTCTATTTAAAATGCCTACACTTAATGCAGTATTTAAATTTAACATAACTTATTTTTTGCCGAAAGTTTTCCTGTAAGGAAGAAAGCCGTGAGCTCAGTTGCAGGGAGGCACGTTCTTGTGAAGGATATTTACTCCATTTATTTGCTCCATTGATCTGTGGAGTGTGGTTAGCAGAGCTGTTCTGCTGTCTTCATTCCAATGTAGAACGTTAGAAACCAGGACTTATCAACTCCAGAAGAAGCCCTTACCCTACAATAGCTTTTGATGCCAAACAATATGTACGTGCTGCATACTGCCTCTTTAAGCGATGCATTTTTTGTAATGGTGTCATGTAAGGGTGATAAGGCCCTATCTCATTCCCCATGTCATTTGTATCAAGAAGATTGTCGCAATGCGCTATTATCAGAAACTTATCACGCTACACAGATGGCATATTGTTATGTCCTCCCCTAGGTAACGGTTGTAAAAATGATAATGCTGATAAATGAGTGCCACTTGGAGTAAAAATATAGAATATAGACATTTTATACTGTGCAGTCTGATCAAGTATGTTAATGTCCACTGTCTGGTATACTCTCACTGACACCCATATCTGTAGATACTCTATGGACCTTGACAGATCTGACTCTAACATAGACATTGGTATCCAAGTATTGGGCATTTATCCCTGGTTCAGAATAGGATTATTATTTAGCTTTGTTGCCTGGAACTCAAGTATGTTGCTTATAACAGGTTGTTGTGGTTGACCTATTCTGATTGTGGCATTTTCTGTCAGGAGGGGTTTAAAACATACAGATAAAAATAGCTTACGGAATGGTAGAAATGTAGAGACAGGATATCTGATAAAAATGTTTTTCCAACCTCTCTCAGTGGTTATCTTGGAGAGCAACAGCAAACAACTAAAGGATTCAAATGTCTATTTTACCCAAATCTTTTATTTTAATCATAGTTGTTCATGTGTACTGCAAGCAGAAGACAAATGCCTTAAAGGGACATTACTTTTTACTTTTCACATGTAAGCTTCTGATAGTACAGGCCAGTTTATCCTCTGACCGACAGCTGCCATGCTTCCATAGGAAACGGGTAGCTGTCTGGTCGGCGACTGTCTCTTTCTCCTAGTGCAGAGAGAGACCCTCGATTTTTACATGAGATCAGCAGGGGGAGCTAGTTTTGCTGCAAAAGCAAGGTTCTCTCTCTGTGCTAGCGGTGAGAGATCACACCTTCTTCAGACTGAGAGGACAAGCTCTAATTGGCTGGGCATGGGCTGACACTGCAAGCGCACGACATCCTGGAACTGCTGTGTCTCCACTGTGAGACACAGCAGAGAATAAACCTGCGTGTATCTATGGTCAGGTTTACTCCAGACCAGCAGAACATATTTTTTAACCCTTGCTTCCTTAAAAAAAAAAAAAAAACAACAGTTTAGTTGTCATTTAACTAACAAAGGCAACTGTAAGAAAATGTGAGTTAAGCATGAAAATATATCAATTACTTCACGCAACCACAAAATTGCCCTTTTTTACGTCACCTCACTGATAGAAAATTCAAGTCTAAGGACAAACTGTACAACCCTTCCTCCGGGTCTGTTGACCTGCTTTAAGATGAGACTCCAGATATTCATTTTCTATAGCTTTTCAGAAGGATAAGAGAATGTAAACTATGTGTATGTGTATGTGTGTGTGTGTGTGCGTGTGTCCAATTGGCTGGCACCAAACCTATTGTTGGGTACCAATTTCACTAATGGTGCTCTGAAAGACACTCTCTTCACTTTATTTCTGAATAAGTCGTTGTAAAGCTTTTATTCGCAGTGTCCAAAAAAAAGGCCAATTGGCAAGAAGATTCCTAGTTAGTATTTGTGCCTTTAGGAGTGAAAATGTATCTTACTGGTACAGCTTCTGTTTTTCCCAAATTCTTGTTATAATAAAAGTACCATATATTTTAAACATCATAATCGATGAAACAAAAACAATAAAGTTTATAGTTTCCCATTAAAATAAAATCTTATTGGGTGCTTGTTACTAAAAGTGAAACATAGGCATCAGTTTGAAGTTCCAGAATAAACTAGGACAAAAAAAACGGAACCTTTACAACATAGCTGAGAAGCGTTTTAACTGGAGGAATTGTATCACTTATTGATGTGAAAATGTATAGAATTATTCCTTTAAAGGCATCATTATGTGAATCACCTTTCTGCGTCACAGGAACTCATACTGAAAAATTGTTGGGCAAGGTGCTAAAAAAAAAGTTTGCCTTTCCTTTTAAGTTTAATATAAGTTAGTATTATCAGAAAGCAAACATTTCTTTCAATGTTTAGAAAAGAGACTGTTTTCATATAAATTGTACGTAATTCAGCTATTATGTCTTTTCTGTACTGATAGTAATTTAAAAAAAAAGAATATTTTAACTAAAATGCTGAATTGGATATAGAAATATCTAGAGAGTAAGAATATATATTCAGAGTATTCATAAAACTTTGTAATATATTAGTATAATTGTAGCAAAGTATATGTCTTCATGTATTCTATACTACGCTGATATACAAGTATTTTTACATTTGAATACAGTTTTAAAATTCTGATATTTGTGTGTTCAGTAAAATTTTAACCAATGTTCCCAAATGAACTAATATAATATTGTTACCTTGTACAAGTGTCCCAAATAAGAGAACTAGGCAGCACGTCTGAAACATGTTCCTTGGTATTGGACAAAGTTCCACTATTTGTCTTCTTCTCGTCTCCCGAGTTAGGTCTATGGTAATAAATACAACAAATTTCACATCTAGTAAAGATTTCCGACTGAAACCACTATGACCAGCCCACAGTTTGTCAAAACTTCCTGTACAAGTGTGAAGCACAGCCTCGTACACACGAAAGGTACAAATTGTACGGAAATAGCTTTGGGGAGAAGCAACAAATATTAAGAATTGTGATAATATCAGACATCTGTAAGCACAATTTCGCTTTCTCTGCATGGGAACAACACCGACTGATAAAATTACCATTAATTCTCACTGGTGAGAAATTCAAAATGTCCTGTTATTAGGCCAATATTTCTCAGAAGTATTTAAAGGGATCCGATCATCTAAACAATGGGGGTTATTCACGAAATGAGCTGTAAAACTCACAAGCTTGTAGCTGAGTTGGAAAAATTTACGAATTGAAGAATGTTTTGAACTTAGCAATTTGTTTGCCAAAATACAATGTAGCCGAAACAGGGTGCACTAGTATCTGCTGGCAACAAACCTTGACAGGCTTTGGTTGCATGGCTGTGAGAGGCTTTCAATTGAACTTCTCTATAACATATACCACTCCTGTTCAGGAAGAATAATTTTAAAGAAAGGCTTTGAAGCGCGGCCCAATGTCGAGAGGTGTAGGCACCATATCAAAAGAAAACACGCCAAACATGGCCTGACATGGTCTCTAGAGGTGGCAAGTCGCGGGGTGGGGGGTTGGACATCAAAGTCCAGTTTTTCTCCCAATTCCCATTCATTTTTTATCGAATAGCAGTTTTTTTTTTTTTTTCCATTTTTTACTAAGGGGAGTTCATGATGGGATGCAAAAAAGTATGGCCGACTGCGCACTGTAGAGAACACTCCGAAAACCTAATTATATGCAGAAGAAAACACAATATGTGTACAACCGCGGGCGATAGCTGTGGGAGACTGTAAACCATTCTATATAACAGTGAATAGTGGACAAATGAAGCATGCACATGAGAATAAAAAATGGTCAGAAATTAACTGAACCATAAATCATACGCACACGTGATTAACAAATACTGTGAATAAAATCACAGCACTCTGTGAATCAGAAATGGTGTACAATGACAACAGTTCTCTTACATAAAAGCAGGTACAATCTCTGAGGATCTGCAAAACAATGCATAAAAAACTACTAGTATTGTTTTGCAGATCCTTACGAAACGCGTAGGGATGGAATCTTTCTTTTATGCATGTGACTTTACTGTAGTTGAATCATTTGCGTTTGCTGGTGCCCTTCATGAGAATATCCAGGAATTGATTTCTTTTTTTTATTGTTTATTTATAGAGTTTTGTTTTAACAATACACAAGCAACATCATGAATAAAAATACAATATTAGTACGGCATACATATAAAAACATACAACTTCCACGTTCTATATGAGTGATACCTGGATCGTGCAAACATGGCAGCTCTATAAAGGCTGTAGCTAGATGATGTTATTATCTAGAACAAAATATTTAAACATATAGAATCGGATACACAAACAATTAGACCGAGAGAACCGTCAACATGACCCAAGAGGGAGGAGACCCTGATATTCCATCAAAAACAATACTCCACCCATCCATATTCAACGTCCATAGGACTGCCAGTAGAATACAGGGAGTCAGTTTAGCCATGATTGGTACTGATTATATTCTTTACCGGACATATCAAAATTCCAACTCAGGTCTCGCTCCATTGTCAACTGGTAATTCAATTTGTTAAAGAAGTGAACATAATGGAATGGTAAACTAGATTTCTAATTTCTGACAATTAGGATTTTAGCTACCATTAGACCATGGATCCCGACTATTCTTGTGACTTTCTCAAATTTCCTTAATCCCAAGTGTAGTAGTGCCATTCCTTCCCCCAGTCGGATATTAGCCCTAGTAGTCCGATAAACCCACTCAGAGACAATCCTCCAAACAGGCGCTACTAATCTGCATTTCCACCAAATGAGGAGATTAGACCCATCTGGCTCGCCACAATGCCAGCAGTAAGGGGCATGGTTAGGATACATCCTATTGAGGTTTTTGGGGGTCCAATACCAGTTATTACTCAACTTATATTGAGACTCGATCAGATTCAGACAATGCATAACTTTCTTTACCTTAGCTGGAAATGTACCAGAATTGTAGGAGGAATAAATGTATCCAGGAATTGATTTCACCCACGTCTGTGCTAGTTCCATCTGTGACCCCTTGTTTCTACATCTATATTGAGGAAGATCCTTTTCCGCACTGCACACCTGATTTCACCTACGCTACCCTGGATCCTGTGTTGGTATACCCCCAGGGTGTTTATGCTTACTTTGCCGGTCTCTTTTTACACATTTTACTTGTAAGTGTCATTCTTTATAATAAACTGATATTTGTACACTGCTTGTACAGTTTTACATCCTTCCCTCCCTGCACTCTCTTTTTGTTCCCCGGTGTTTGTGGATCTCAATTTCAACATGCTTTTTACTGACACAGTAAAAAAATTAACAAATCCTGATGATTCAAAACTAAAGTCAGATTTTTTTCCCCTCAGTCAGCCTCCCAAATGGTCTTCTTTTTATTACAATATCCTGAGGGCCCCACCTGTATCTTCCAGCACAACTTCCGCTCGTGATATTTCACAACTTCACCGTGACCATATAATTTTTTTTTAATAATGTTATGCTGGGATGGATAGTGTTCACTAACCAGCCCAGCAGCCATAAAAGCGTGAAGGAGCAGGCTATTCATGTTCTCGCCATTTGGCGTCATCAGGCATCATCAGAAGGTCAGAGTGTCACATGACAACCTGGCGCTCTGACTCAAAACAGGTGCATGATGTCACAATGTAGGGCAGAGACAGAGTCTAACACCAGGGGGCAAGTATTGCAATTTTTAACATTTTGCCCCTGCCATGTAACGTGTTCTGCTGACATCCATGACTGCAATAAAAGGTCCTTTGATGAATCTTCATTTTTTTATTCTGTCTTATTTTTTCTATAAAATCCCTAGAAAAAGGTAAAGGATCAGCTATGTCTACATGTGTAGACATAACTGATCCTTTACCTTTTTTTAGGGATTATATAAAAATATAAGGCACTAAAAAGCATCTTAAAAGTGAAAGAAAATCTTCATAAAATCTTGGCTGAGGTGCTAATACGCCCAATTCTGGGTTGGCTTAATGGGGTTTATGTATAAAAAAAAAAAGTCCCACACATGGAAGTGTTGGGGAGCTAACAAAAAGGCGCAATCATCATATCCTAAGTATAATGCCGATGGAGCCTTTTTTTAAATATTTATCCCAACACTTTCTTGTGTGGGACTTTTTTTTTTGAATACATATCCCCCCATTGAACCAACCCTACAAAAAAGGAAATCCTTGGATTATTCCTGTTGGTTTTTCCTTGATTGGAATTAAAATAAAAACTTTATACATATCACTACGCCCCCCAACCAAAAGCCCAATGCTACATGAACAAATATTGTAATAAATGCCACATTTAATAGTTTCAGCAGTATAGACCCCCAGCCCATGTTGCTTTTATCTACAGACAGTATAATGAAACCAAAAATAATTGAATAATGTATTACGCAAAATAAGGAAGTCACTTCATAGTTATTCTTCTCCAGCCCTGGTCTATTCTCACTTAGTTTATGTGTAATTTTTAGTTCCTTAATTATATAGCACAAGCTCAAACTGGCGTCTCAAGTTTTTGCAACAGACGGAAATCTGAGTGCCAGAATATAACCGCAAGTAACAGCAACCTTTATCTTGTGTACTGATAGCACAAACTGACACAGAGGGAGGCCTCAAAGGAAAATTATATAGAAAAGTAGAGGTCAGTCTGACTCAGGTCTAATTATAATCAAGGAACAAGCCCACTCAGACAAAAATAAACCTAGAACTAGAGTCGTGCATCATCATCCGCTGCATGCCAGTCAACTATTTTCCAGTAAAAAAAAAAAAAGGGAAATAGTGTTAGTTTGGGAAAAATATATATTAATTAAATCTAATAAAAGGGGTGATTAAATTGTGAGTCCCCCAAGGAGTGGTAAATCCTTCTTGTACATTGGGACTCAACAACTGCGGAATTAAGTGTGAAATGCGCCGGGAATAAGCCCATTTTATAATATGCAAAGTAAAAAATGTGGAAGAAAATACACTGTTATATCCCTGTCATATGCAGGATGCCTTCTGTGGGGACAAGCTGTTATCAAACCAATATGGTGACCAGGGGTCATGTGACCAAGAAGATGTATGCCTTTCTTAAAAAGAGATAAGTTGTAGGCCAGTGAACGCGAAAGTTTTTGGGCCTGAGTGCCCAAGTTATGTCCGAAACCGATTTGCAGAACTCAAAGTACCAACACCGCATACACACTTATACTCATACACACACACCCATACTGACACACTCATACAGACACACACACACTCATAGTCACCATACACCTTAGCATTACCATATTTGTCCCCAAACATCTTGTCCCAGAACACCTTATCTTTGTCATCTTTGTGCCTAAGCTGCTTGTCTGTACCATATATGTGCCCATGCAGCTTGTAAGTGACATCACATTGCCATCCTCAGTGACATCCAGCACTCAGATTTTAAGAATTCCTCTGAGAGCAAGGGGTGGGGGGGACCTCACATGTTCTACACAGTGGGCCAGCAGATAAGCCAACCCCTGGTGACATGCTGCCCTAGGCCTAGGCCAAAATACACCACCGCCCACTGCAGAATGTAGAATACATGTGTGTCCAGTTGGAATCAGTTAATTAATCAAAGAGTGGTTCCCAGGGGAACTGCATTGATTGATTTCCCTCTCAACACATATTGCAGCCTGTAAATGTTATATGTGCCTCTCAAAACAAAATGGCTGAACATATACATTTGAATGGAATCAGAAGTAGGAGGAGTTAAGGTAAGATATATTCAGATTAATAGCAAGGAAAACAAAAGCAATTCAGAAAGTGTGATCACAGTGGCACAATTGTTTGGAGTGGGTCTTTAAAAACATTGGTCACCTTTTATAAAATAGTACATTCTCCCACACTAGGTGTAACTAGCAGCAGAAAAAAAATGACCATAGCCCATATAAAAGGACATAAACACTATATTAAAATTACATTTTTAAAAGCAGTTCTCTCCTGTTGCCCCATTTACCACATCCTGTGTCAATATCAATTTCACCAAATCAACACCTTACACAATTATTGACATCACTTCCCCTCTTGAACTAACGCTTCAAGTCACCTAACCAATTTTCCATTTGTTTGTTGCTTACAAAATGTCATCAAGTGGATGTTTCTATCTCACATTGCTTCTCACATCTAAAGAATTTCAGCCTTATGTTCCTACATACAAGAAATAAAAAAATATATATACACCACAGAGTTTCATGTATCACACCTTGGGTTAGACTCGCCATCTTTTTCCTCATTCCTCAAGTAGACCAGTTGGGAATATTCACAATCCTAGTCATTAGACTTTAAGATGAGAGCAAGCCTGCTGTAGTAGGGTCGGGAATTGAAGTCACATTAGTGGGAATGTTACATTTTTGGTTTATATAGGACCCTGGTAAGCTCTTAGAAGGCTTCTGGGCTTGTCTTTCTCCCCTGCTCATTGAGATGGGAAAGTGTTGTATGTCTTTTGACCCAGATCTGAGTTATAAGGCGTGGGAACAGTTCAAATTGAGCTTTAGGACAAAGATGATCTTGTGTGTTGTATCTTTGTTTTCAGGTATACTCAGGCTTTAGTTGCTTGTTTGAGAGAATAGCCAGCGTTCATTTTAAATTGGCACAAATTGGATCATCGTCCACCTGCACTACCACAGTGATTCTATACGCTCGGAGAAACGAATTGGGGGTGATGTATAAAGGTCATTTCCAGGGTCACAGTTTTAAAAGTGATCTAATCAGTAGGAACAGTGATAATAAAGATTGAGGGTGTGCATCCAGGAATTACTTATCTTAACAGTCTCTGATAATATCACACCATGTTCCTGAGTGTCGAAAAGGAAACATAAAACACACAGACCATAAGATAGTGTAATATTTAAAAAACACAAGTGGCAGAACATCCCCAGTGAAGATTGATTGAGCCTGTTTAGAACCAGGATTATGGATATCTCACTTCATGTGTATTGATCAAATATCTTCAAAGTAGATATATTAGAGCTGTCGCTCTAACAATGGAAAGACCAGAGTATCGAGAGAACCAGTGTAAGTTAATGTATATTTTAATATCAATTTTTTTTTATAGGTATACACAACTGCATGGCTATTTTATTCTTCTGATCACTGTTCATTAATTTTGAATTTTGTATTTAAACGTAATCTTAGAAACGTAATGATTAAACGTAATCTTAGAAAAATATATCCTATTTAAGGTTTACCCAATTTGGTACAAAAAAAAAAAAAAAAAACTGCTATATAGTCCTTTCATCTGTTCTTTTCCTGATGGGACTGTTCAATCCAGGCTTGTCAGAGGTCACAATGCCAAAATCTAGCATGTAGAAGTTAAAAAAAAAGGAAGGGAGGAGGTGCCCAGTAGATTACATGCTCTTGGGGACATAGCCTGTTCTCATGGATCTGGAGGTAAAACATACTACGGTGATTCTCTGGTGAAATGTGAACAATAATGAGAAATTAGAGGAAATATTGATTAGCTTTATTAAAACATGGGTTACAAACAGATGTTCACTTTGCTAATACCCAAATAATCTTTGTAACACAAAATGACACTTCACAGTGTAAATAAATTACTGTCTGACCTATTCACACATGCAATTCATGGCAAGTCTTTTAGCCGTGATTAAACTATGCAATATGAATACACAGTGGCATGCAGTCTTACATACAAAAACTGGCCTGGAGCAGAATGTACAGATTAAATATACAGGGCAGGGACTAACAGTATTATTATAATAGGACTTCTGTAATACATTTTGCTACTGCACAAAAATTAGATAAGACTCGAAGAAGGGAAATACAAATTATGTTAGTAGCATGGAAAATAGAGGGACTAAACCCTCCACATGTTTAATCAGACTGAAGTCAGTTTCTAGAACTAACTGACCAACTTTGGCCCTCCAGCTCCTGCTGAACTACAAATCCCATGAACGCCCATTAACTTTCTAGAATGGCAGAGAATTGTGGTAGTTGTAGTTCAGAAACAGTTGGCGGGTCACAGTTGGATGCCTAGGTCAAGTAGAATATTACATTGTTTGCTGGCCTTCATTCTATTAGATGCTTCTAAACAGATTTCACTCAGTCAGGGGTCAGGTCCATTGATTCACTCAATTTATCTTTGTGATAGATTGATTACCGTTGGCCCAGATCTCAAGAATTCAAGAGACGAATTTATTGAAGCAAACTTATGAGATTCAAACTCATGATTCAATCCATTTTCATAAAATTTTACATCTGTAAAAACTTTTTTCACAATGATTTATAGTTTATTTTTCAAGGAAAGTATCACCTAAACATTGTTTTTACTGTTAATGTAGAGCATAAAAGAGACTGAAAATGATTTATACACTGTGATAGCAAAATTGCAAGCAAATGGCTAAATTTATAAAAATGTATTTGAAATACCTGTGGAATCTCAATATGCAAAATTACACATCCCATTAAAAACAAGTTCATTTGCATATCAAGCCACAGGTGATGTCATAAACAGGAGACGACACAGACACAATTTTATCCTAATTTAGGCATTTGCAACACAAATTATAGATCATTGTCATTACCTACATTCACAGTACAAACAAAGTTTAGGCGATACAGTCCCTCTTTTAAGTTGAATAGGATAATAAAAATATCCATGGCTGTGTTCCTTTAAGATTAACTGAAAAATAGAAGTACTAGAAAAACTATGGTGTAGAGATAATGTGCATACATTGTACATTACAGAATGGGTAGATGATTCTCGAGAGACCCTTCCTGTAAAAGAACTACGGGCTAACAAAGCATCTGAAGATAAGGCAAATATTAGCATTATATATGGCAGGGCTTGACCAATCCCAGGAACCAGGGCTCATAAAATCCCTACCGCTGGCTCCTAACTTTTTTTTTTTTTAAATATGGAACGCTTCACAAATTTGCGCGTGATCCTAACTTTTCTGATTGCGTTACATAAAACCCTATGGAAGTTCCATTTCCCTGGTTCCTAAAAATAACCAGGCTGGCTCCTGAAATGGTTAGTCTAGCTCCTAAAGTCTACAGAAATTTGTCAAGCCCTGCTATATGGGAAATGTAGAGGAGCATATTGGTTTTCATCTTGATAAGTTTTCATATTATTCCATATTTAGCCAATCTGTGATCACAGCCTAATCTAATAAGTGGTGTTTGTTCAGGTAGCCATCTTCTCTCTACAAAATTCACTGCTGCTCAGATAGGATCATAGCATGACAGAGTCCCATTTCAATATACTATTAACTTCCCCATACTCCCGTCTTCCATTATCTGTGACTCTGTGCTGCAAGACTAGCATTATGTATGAACAAAATGATCACTCTATTCAAGCAGACCAGCATGACAGAGTTCTTCCAACGTTACCATTTCTGACGTGTCTTAAAGGGGCAGTTCCACCTAGCTTAATTTCTGTATTTTGCACGTTTCCAATATATGGGAAATTAACTTGTTTTTATTTTAAAACATTTCACAATTGTCCTGGTTTATTTTGAAAATCTTTTCACTGCGGCCTCTAAATTCCTTGACATCCAATAAGGACTTCTTGAAGCAACAGCAATAAATCCAATACACAGTTGCAGTTGAAGATTCCCGACATGATGCACGGTTTCTTATTAGTTGACGCAATATGTATCTAAAAATATTTTTTTCGGACACTGTAGGTGGAACTGTTTCTTTAACATCTGCTTCAAATTCAAAATATTATTGTGTCTAAAAATTATTTTTACTGATTTAATATGGCTTTCTTCTTCGTCGTATTTCGTATCTGCAGTCAGGTTTATAATTTCTCATTTTGTTCATCGGAGTCTACATCTTATCGGAGAACAAATGCATTATAGGTGTTAAATGTCAAGATCTACTGTGGCAGTAACAGCGTCTTATACTTCGGAGGAGGAGAACTATTATAGCATTAAGGGTTTTAATCCAACACATGCACATCAAGCACATTTTAAAGACCACTACTTAAGCAAAGGATGATAATCTCAATCTTAACCTTTCCATTCGTGTGGGAAGTAGGGCCACCATTTCCTTACTGAGTTCCAACTCCGTTTCGACACATTTGATGGCCTCTTCATACTTTTCACAGTAATCTACAAGGAAGAAGTAGTAATTCCAAGAGATCTGCATGTTTTCCAGCTGTTTCTTCCCATCACTGGTAATCAGTTTCCCGTAGAGGCGTGCAATGTGAAACTTGGCCACCATGGCAGGACGGACAACGTCCTCATCGAGCTTCTCCGGAAACTTCTTATCTGGATTCCTCAAGGAGTCCAAAAACATTTCATAGTAAGTAATCGCCGACTGTGCAAGTATATTGATCTTTTTGATCGTGTGGGAGTCCATCTCCTCCAGCTTATTACCAATAGCAACCTTCAGATCCATCATCTCATAGAAAGTGTCGGCCAATTCAAACTGAAGCTGCCTGCAGATCAGAAGGTAGTACTGGGGGTTTAACTCTTTGCATAACGGCTCCAACATATCTATTCTACGCTTGTGCATTTTACAGCGCCTTTCATAGTCGTCCTCAAAAAATGCAAGAACTTTAAACAAGGAGCTGTGGTCCTGGATTATCTCAATGTGGTCAGTAACATGTCCATCCAGCTGGAAGTATTCTTTGCCCTCATTTATATAGTGCTGTCCAACCAGGAAAACCTCTCTTGCTTCTTTGAAATCCACTGGATATGTACATTCCACTTTTTCTTCTGATGCAAGTATGGAATCGTAGCTATCGCTTGATCCAAACAGTACTGCCTTCTTCCGACCTCTCTCCTGCTCATCCTCTTCTTTCCTTTTTTGAGCTTTAAGTTCTTCTTGAAGGTCCACATCAAGTTCACCTATATTATCCTATGACGGAAAGTCAGAAGAGTTAGTAGTAAATATGGTGCTATACGTCTGCTTTTTGGAAAACTATGCGAAATAAATTAAATGAAATATCACACACACACACAAAAAAAACCACAAATGTCACAAGTATATATAAAAAATAAATAAATAAATGTAGTCCCAGATTATCCTCCCTTTGTCATTAAAATAGACAACAACGTAGTTTAGCTCTTTCCACTATACAGCAAATTCTGGTAAACTGGTAGATACATAAAGCAGGTCAAGAAAATGCTACACACATTCTGTCACTGGGATATTTTCTGTTTTATAGTCACAGCTTTAATATATACTTATTTAACATGAGCTATTTGCTGCCATCTTGTGCTGGGTTTTCTTACTACCTATAAACAGTACTTTCACAGTAATAAATTACACATTTAGTACATATAAAAAAGTCAAGAAGGATGGATGTAGTTATACACCACTGTGTAGGACTCCCAGTGTATTCCAATGCCCAGTGTTGTGTGTGTGTGTGTGTGTGTGGTTTATACAGCCAGAAATCACAAAACAATCCAGTGAACAAAAACAGAAAGGCTCAGCAATATGCATTAAGTGAAACCATGTGTAATACCTCTTGGCGGCAGATCCAAAATGATAGGCATTTCCATGACCCCTTTATCAATGTACAAATACAGCCCCATGGGGGCTACTCAATAAAAGGTGAGTTGAGATGGACACTTCATTTCACCATTTGTACTATACATTGTGCAGCGGCAAGCCTGGTTAGTTTGCTTAGAGAGGAAAACCTCCAGGTTTGTCCCTGCACAATGTATGGGCAAAATGGTGACATCAAATGTTCATCTCAACTCACCTGTTAGTGAATAGCCCCCCAGCGTGTATGACCTAGAAAGCACACTGGGGTTAATTACCACATTTCTTTAACCTGCGAGGGCCGTTTCCCACATTGACATGCGTCATGCCGACACATTATTCTTGATCTCACAATGAATATATAGGAATGGTGGGTGAGAATTGCCAAACAACATGGCACATTACCTCCAGCTTCTTACGTGCATCCTGCAATAAATTCAGGCAATATTTAACCCAACATCTGGCTATTTCGGCCTTTTTTTGGGCAAGGTGATCAAGACGGTCCTGTTCAGTCTCACCTGATAAAAGCAATAATAAAATAAAAGGTTGTATTAATGAGTGGATTCACAAAAATGACCAATGCTTAACTCTTCAGTAACCAAATCATCCCAGAATGTATTGTTATATAATTTAGCTTAGAAACCTCGAATATATACCTTGCACATAACATGTTTTGAACAATTAATCATATTTTCAATTAAGAAAACCAACTAGATGGCTAAGCTTAGCACTGCCAATGTTTGGAAACTACATATCCCCTGATGCTCAGTCATGATTATGCAGGACCAATCATGGGATATGTAGTCTGGAGTGCCAAGGTTGGTCATCAATGAACTAAATTGTTCACTAACGAAGCATTATGGGGGGTTTTGTGGCTCTAAACTGTGAGCAGTAGACATGAATGTGATACTTCATATAATAAGGACTGGTTTGCTCTCCAACTGATTAACTATTCCCAATCTCATATGAAGACACAGTCTTGCCTTCCCCACCATAAGAGATTTCCACTTTCTATTACACAATCACATTGCTTCTCTATATCGTAATCCCTTTACTTCCCCCAAATTCCCCATAATCATCTCTCTCCATCCCTTATCATACTTTGATCTTCTACCCACCTCTATGGTTCCGGGATCTGTATCATTATTGAACGTCTTGGAATACTGCAAGGATTTAAGTTCCAAGTTGCTATGATTTCTGCCCGTTACCCTTATTAAGTAATTCCCAGGGGGTGAAACATACCTTCCTTTGCTGCCTTAGGAGAAGGAATGTGTTCTGCTTTGCTGAGGATAACATTCGCTGCCGCAAGACAGTGTCTAGCTTCCATGTAACATTGCTGTTTAGGAAAAAGAAAAGGTAAACTTAACAGTTTTCAGTGGATTTTTTTTCCTGGTAATGATCAGAGCACATGGCTCAGAAATGGGGGAGATTCCTGTCGCCCATACATCTGAGTCAGAGTGGCGAGACACCACATGACTCCTGGCGCTATGCGTTGCACAGGAGCACCAGGGGGCAGATCTTGAAGCGTCCGTGCTGTAGTTCCTGCAGTTCCTTCATTGGACACCTGCGCCACATTTACCAAAGTATACAATATAATACAGTCTCCCAGTAAAATAAATATATATGACAAGATCGCATTCTTTTGGGAATGTATAGCTAGTTTGTAGTGAGGTTTTGCCAAGCTGAGTTCATAGACATAATAATAATAAAAGCCAATGTATCTGAATGTCTCCCAGCGCTTGTTGAGCAGCCTCCTTAACTTCTGTTCATGTTTGTCTGATGTATTTTCACAGTTACCAGTAGGAATGAATGAATCAATGAAATTCTTGTTCATTAACAGCTTGAGAACCATCTGAACGGTATCCCTGCTCTTTAATTTTGCTCTTATATCAACTGCGTTATCCTTTTAATGTAGGTCCCATTTCATCCTAAACCTGCTATACATGCTAAGGTGAATGTGTGTAAATGTACCCTCCAGGGCTGTGATGTAGAACATGCAGGGTGTATCATGAACAATTACACATTATTTTTCTTTAGGTTGGAACAACAAGCACAAGCTTCCTTCTCGTCTGTTTCCACTGGGAGTTTAGTATGTTTAGCTATTTGTATGGTTGCTTGGAAGCAGGAGTCCATTCTGGCAATGTTGTTTGTGAACAACAAAGAAAGTCAGGGTGCTGTGGTATTGATGCCAAAGTAGGCAATATATAGAACCATTCTTAGAGTCTACCCTTGGTCCCTAAAATATATTTAGATAATCACTGGGGAGGTGCTGGTAGAAAATCCAACAGCCCCTCAAAACTAGAGATATTTATATTTTCATTTGCAGCTTTTAGGAGAGAAATTGCAAAACATCCCCACCCCTTTTTAAAAAAATATTTTCTAAACAAAGCTTTTTATTTTAATCTATTGAACTACATTCCATCTTTAAAATTAGACTTACACCTAATTTAACCCCTAGTTCTGAGGATTTACTAACAGCACCTCCCCAGTGTTTTTTTTTTAATGCTGTTCTTTGGTATTTCATAATTTTTTGTTTGTTTTTTACTAATTGGCAAATGTCCTCTTATCACTAATGCTAGCTTAACATAACAGACCACTTTACCAAAATTAGTAAATATTCCATAATATTCAATTATAGCACTGTCATAATTACAAATGCTCACTGACATAAAAAACATACCTTTGCCAGATAATATTGTGACAGTGTGGCAGCATTGATTGCCCACTCTACAGGCCTGTAGCTGTCGTACTCTAGTTGTCTCTGTAGAGTTGTGTGACAATACTGGGCAGCCTTTTCATCCTGTTTCAGATGTTTGTAGACTTGCGCTAGATAGTACAGCGTATGGGTGTACACCCTCTCAAACCTAAAATGACAGGCAATGATGGTCATAACCTCACTACAGAGCAGTGTTAAATTCTAAACAAGGCTTTGGAAAAAAAAAAAAAATCATGAACCTCTTCGATCTCTCTTGTTCGGTGAGCTTATTTTCCTCCAATGAGAAATGCTCGTCTGGATCCACTGGGGGTTTTCCGATCTATAAAGGATATGGCAAATTATTATTATTATAGGGAATATCAATTAGATGTGTAAATTGTATGGACAGAATCCTGTATTAGGGTCATTGTGATAATGGTTCTGTGTACTTTCCTTGTGCTGTTATCGTCTAGGAATATAAATGTAGACCTCACAGAAAGCAGAGATTTTTGATTTACATACAGGCTACTTGCACAATCTGTGCCTGTGTGACAGGCATGGACCAGGCTGCAGCAGAAATCCCTCCTCCTGTGCAATGAGGTAAAACAGCAGGGAGGGGGGGAGTCATTGATAGAATTACTTTAAAAAACAAAACAAAAAAAACTACCTGATGGCTTATGTGTGTGTGTGGCTAAGTGTGGATGTGACAGATTGACAGTCTCTGTATGGATGAGACAGATTGATAGTCTCTTTGCATGCTTTTGTATGCAGCAAAACTTGTGCAACGTATAGTTTAGACACTACCAGAAGCATCAACTTAATTTAATGCCTTGAATGTCCCTTTAACTGAAAAGCAAAGTGCAAGGACTTCAGCAATGATTCAAATGTATTTTCCATTATCACATAACAAATTCATTGTTGTGACCAGGTATAATATTAAATCATACTTACCTCTTTCATATACTGATAATATAAAGATTCAGCGCATTCTAAGTAAGTTTGCGCCACTATTATTTCACCTCTGTCAGCCCAGAGAATTCCAAGATTATTCTGTAAAGACATATATTTTGTTACTATGGTACAATCAGTCTTAATTACAGTCTGCTTCTACACTTCCAACATATTATCTTGTATTGCGCTACCAAGAATATTGATCAAGTGTGATCTATTGTTTTCCAGTAATGGATATAAATAGTATGGCTCCACTAGCTATGTACACTTTTAGATGTCATGAATGTAACCAAAATTTACAAAGCCAAGATATGCTTATTAATCTCACTTAAAGAGCCAATGACCTATAAAAATCAGTAGCAAGTTAGTTTTATATGTCCCCTGAAGAAGCAGCATGTTTTTTTCCGAGGTAAGCTTCACCCCCACATTGAACATTGGATAAAGCATTCCTCTGTCGGCATCTATATTAACTATTAACCTCCTGCTCCATTCTGAATTTGAGTGGTCAATTTGGCGAACGTATTTATTGTTGCATTATGCTTATAGCATCGTTGGCAGAGCAGATTGGTAATTACACCCATTGAGACTTTATGTGCCAACTCCCATGTTGCAGAACAGGCGAGGCTGGTGCAAAACACAAAATTAAATGGAAGAAGTATATGTCTATCCATCCAGTCTTTGGCGGTAAAGGAGAGCATGCTTTCCCATTTTTTAAGGGTTTCTTTCCTGCATTCTTAAAATACAATCATTTTCTTGTATTCAACAAGTCTCAGGATAAATCATAGCTCTGGGTTTGGAAAAAAGGTTCTGCATTACTACTGACAATTGCCATTGGATGAACCAGACAGTAGAGGGCCACAGGGCAGGAATAAGTTGTATTTCCCATAATGCTCACCCTGCCATAAGCAGATGGGACATCATGACAAGTCTTTCTTCATCCCTCACACTTGCCTATTTCCCCAGGACTCAGGATGATGAAGCCTGAATTTATTTTATTGGTGGTCGAGCATTGGGTGAAGTCACCTGGGGCACACTGGTCTCAGATCACCATGGCAACACCCCCTTCCAATTTTTCTGCATCCAGCATTGCAAGTGTCGTACTTGATGTCACACCCGTGCACACTGCAATTATGCAGAGTGCAGAGGTACAGCAAGGGAGTGTTACCATGGAGACCTGAGCCCAAGTGGACCAATCTCCTGCTGCTGACTAGCAATGCTGCTGTGGTGAAAGTATATGGGGCAAGGTGCCCTTAAATCCTCCACAGGTACCATTCTTTCGCACGGTTCCCAAGTGACAGCAGAGCCGACAGTTCCAAATAACAAAGCACACTGAACATGCATGGCAATGATATCCAATGTGCTACTAATCAGGGTCACCACACCATCAGATCCAGAGGATTTATGTGGGATGCACAGAAGACCCTCTGGAAGGGTCAGGCAGCTATTGATGGATGCCTGTGCGCTGCAGCTGAGTGCGCACAGACATCCTCCAGTGCTGCCTGATTCATCATCCTGTCCTACTAGACACCAGGGAACAAAGCCTGGGAGTGCAGTGGCAGGTCTCGAATACTAGACCTCCGGGACAGATCACCTGCGCCTGGATGTAGACGGACACACACTCCTCGGACAGGCGATGCGGCTGAAGGATCCTTCCGCTCTTCACTAGGTGTTCCTCTCCGGCGGACATCTCCTCAGTCTCCGTGTGATTTATTCCGAGCCGGTACTCGATCACAGCCAGCCGGACAGCAAGGAGTCTCTTCTCGTCTTCGGCCGCTCCCTCGGACCTCCCAGCGGCTGCATCCTCATCCTCCCTGGGACGCAGCGAGGCTCGCACCTCCTGCAGCAGTTCTCGCGCTCGGTACTTGGAACGATAGGGCTCATTTTCCGGGTCGTTCTGAGACTCCACATCGGCTGCGGTGAGAGCCCGTTGGTAAGTGTCACACAGCAGCCGCCAAGTGTCCGCCATCTTGCTCCTCAGCCTTGACGTCCGCGGAATACGGCTGGGAATGGACTCTGCAGCACGCACCTTACGGCAGCTGGGGAGACGTGAGATGGAGACTATGGAAACAACAACAACATTCTGCAGGGCTGGGCATTCTCATCTATGAATGGATACAGTCACCTAAACATTGTTTCCATCCAATATATGAGAGATGATCAGAATTGAGCGATGCATACTGTGCGTAGAATTCCATGCAAAGTTATAAATGAAGAGACAAATTAATCTTAAATGTGTCAGTGGTGTCTCCTGTTTATGACATCATCTTGTGACTTGATATACAAAGATGTTAACTTGCATATCAAGCCGTTAGATGATGTCATAAACAGGAGACACCACTGACACATTTAAAACACAGGCATCTCTTAATTTATACCTTTGCATGCATGTCTACTAATGGCATGCCTAGATCATGTTGACAATTTTTGTTCTTTACATTTACATGTCAGGTGACCCTGGTGGTCCATCATAGAAGCCCCGCAGTGCCAGGCAACATCAAAGGAAGATTGTGTGCAACGCGCAGACTTCATCCGTCTGCTTGGAGGGGGATCCTGGTTCCCTGCAGCAATGTGGGACACCTGGATCCCAGTCTTCTAACCAGATTGGACGTCTGATTACAACCAAAGCGCGAATATAAGATGAGGGTACAATGTTACATTTTTTTAATGTCTTTTTTTATTTAGTTTTCTTTCTTTCTTTTATTATATTTTATTTTAATATACTCAATTAGAATTTATTATTGATTAAAACATTTTTAATTTTATTTATTTATGCTTGGGCCATTTCGGAAGGACTTCAGCTATTCACAAAAGCCGCGGTCCTCCCTATTGACTCCTATGGGAGGACCTTGGCTTATTTTGGGGGATTTTATGGAAATAACCTAAGTCCTTTCCATTAGAACTCTATGGGGAAAACAGAGGCTATCATTTTATGCCACATTAGCAGATTTAGGATAACTTCAGTGGTGCGAATTTGAGGACTACTCAGATCACTAAAGTGATCCGATTGGGTCTGAAACTCGGAGGTCCAATTTTCTCAAAGAAAGTCGACCATGAGGTTTGCAGACGATTGATTGTGAACTACAGTTCCCATGATGCTGGCCAAGCATCAAAAGAAGGGTATGCCACAGCACATATTGATGGGAGTTATACTTTTCCATGACGGTTTGTGGCCAAGTAATATAGTCATCTGCTGAACAGTATATAATTGGGTGGCAAAGTATAGTACCTAATGGCATGTACTTAGCCAGGCACAGTAGAGATCTCAGCATGTAGCTAACCTGACTTAACATTTTTGGTCATTCTGGACAGTGTTTTTTTTTTTTTTACATTTCAGCTGTGTTTGTGTTTAGCTGTAATTTTTTTGGGTCATTTGCTGTACCCAAAAAAATTTATAAGACAAGAGGGTTTTCTTTAGATACCATTATTTTGATCATATCTTATAATGCAGGGCTCGACAAATCCTGTGCATCAGGTTGCCCTGGCGACCAAGACATTAGACCAGGCGCCCGGGTGCTGCTATCCGTTTTTTCTTCTTCCAGCGCAGCACAAAGGAGGGAAAGTCTATGCGGATTTCACAGACTGCAAGCTCCACTCCCTCATGTAACATTCTCTATTGCCGGGTGACATGTCATGAAGCTGAATGAGATCCGGCTGCAGCAGAAATGTCTCCCTCCAATGCAAAGAGGTAACGCATCAAGGAGGGAGGACACATTGAGAAATAAATTTTTTTTCTAAAAATAAACAGCCAACTGGCGTGTGTGTACATAACTGGCTGTGTTTGTGATTGTGTATGTATATAACGGGGTGGGTGTCAGCAACATCCCCTGAGTTCAGTGATACCACCCCATGCATATGTTGGTGAAGACTTAAAAAAAAAAAACACCCACATTTGAGAGGTGCGCTTTTCAACTTGGAATTTAGTCCTGTGGCCATGTACCATTTGTGAAGCCGCTAATGTAATTTACCCCATTATTTCAAATGGTGGTATTTTAACACTTTCCAGCTGTAAATAGGAGTGGCACCAACTCTGGTTCAATAAGCAAAACGGAGCACTTGCCATGATTTGCTCACCTGAAGAAACTTACCAACAATTTAGGTTGCACAGGATAACCGGTTACAAAATTGTGGAGACAAACATGAGCTTAACTACCCAGACTGTACTGGTTAATTATTCCAATTGACACCTTTTTTTAGAATTCAATAGCTCTAAGTTCATATTACGTACTTAACAGAGATATATGTGGGCCGATAACTATGGTACGTATAAAAAGCCCTCCTGAATGTTAAGATCGTGGCTGTCCCGGAGCCAAAAGCATGTTCAGATTCAGTAGCCTGCTCAAAGGACAATAACACAATCTGATCCTTGCAACAGTGGGCCAATCGGAGTTTTCCTTCACATGGCTTTTATTGTAAAGAGCCAAAAAAAAAGTTATTTAAAAAAAATTAAAATGAATTCTCTGGGCCATGTAAGAGACTCCAGGGGTTATTCACTAAAAGGTGAATCGAGATAAGCATGTTCTGACCTATTTAGCTATACACTGTGCAGGGAAAACCTGGTGACTCCTACCTGCTACACTCATCAGGTTTGCGCTGCACAATGTATAGCAAAATACAATAAAAGGCCCTGGTGCATGCACATCCACACATAAAGGGTCTCAGGCAATGGTCTTCTGATAAAAAGACCACACATTGCAAAAAAAACAAATGCTTCAGAACCACCAACATGTTTTGTCCTTAACTCAGGACTTAGGCATTGTATAGCCAAATTGGTGATATGTTCAACTCACCTCAGTTCCCCTAACACACACCCACCCACCACACCCCACACACACACTAAATAGACTTTGAATGGGAAGCATGGGCAGTGATCAACCGCCCCTTCGAACACTGATAAAGATGGCTTAACAAATTTGTTTCAGATTATAAATAGCAAACAAACCTCCATTAACCAAGACCACACGTAACATAGGGCTTTTTGCTGCCAGTGCTCTGGTTAAACCTAAAAAAAACTAAGCAGTGCAATAGACTGTCTAAAAGTTGAATTAATGCACGTAATGCAAGGTGGTCAGACACCCAGTAACTGCACTGTGCAATCTCCATATTTGAACTAGACACTGCTCCGCACCTCAACAGACTATCTAGAAAGACATATTTCACAAATAGATTTATTATTGCACACAGCTTGAACTCTTTGAATGGTGTGCAAGAAATGGCAAAAAAGTTAATATAAGTGATATTTTATCAGCTGGGCAGTAAGAGTTAGCTGTATATATCGCGAGGAGCTATCAGCACGTAAATAAAGGAAAGTTAATTGAAATTTTGTGGAGTTTAACGGCCCCTTCTAAATCCTCCGCTGGAACTTCTTCCTCGGCCTCTCCCTCTGGAGTTGTTTCTCCTGTCATGTGATCTTCCTCCCCTACCACCAAAACTCCTATTCCTTGGTCCGCTCATGTCTCCCCTGGATGGTTGTAGTTCAGGTAGCTTTGTTGCAACAGACAACTGCCAGCGTCTGGAATCTGTCCAGGTTTCCTGGAGGAACAGGAGTGTTAAATATGTGGGTCAAAATTAAATTAGAATAAAAATGTTACAAAAGTGGTGGGAAGGGGGGATGGACATTTTATAGAGGAAGGGCATTTTGCCAGAATTTTATTGCATATGCTACTATATTATCCTTAATAAAAAGGAATCCTACTGTATACCAGATAGACTACATCTAGAATGGCCACTTCATATACATCAAATGGAAATTGGTATTTGGTTTGGTACACTTGGGTTCTCTACAGAGATCCAGGGTTTGACAGATGTGGACTTAACAAATGTTTTGGGAAGAAGACACCTACCTGCATAGACTTAAGATTGTCCGCCTTGATATCAAAACACACACCCTGAATGAAGGGGAAAAAAAAAAAAAACATATCACATTTTCAATTGCAGAAGATAAGAACATTTATAACACAACAGTGAATATGTGCCTTCTAATAAAACCCCAGATTTAATTTAGCATACACTATGTAGCATTAAGACTATACTGGGAATATTAAGTGTGCCTCTCATAGAACTCCATCTGACAATCAGATGGATAACAACTTCCCAAGTAGGGCTACACAGAGGTGGGGATAGTAAGCTATTTAAAAGAAATGGTGTTTGACATATGTGCATGCTATCCAGGTATGGTTCCTAAGACTGCTGGGAGATCTGGAAGCCTTACCTTGGAATCTTTCATTAGACACATTCTCTGGATTTGTGAATCAATATCTTCCCCCATTTGTTCCTTAATTTCTCGCCATGCGTAGCTCACATTAGGAATAGCCACTGAACTGTGTAATATAACGGTTACAAAGCCCTGGAAATGCAAGGGAGCTTGATTAGACATGTACATAGACTACTGTTCAGTAGTATATAGAAAACTAGCATTTCAAGATGGCTGGAATAGCACTTCCAGTGCCACGTGATACCAGGACGCTCAGAAAACACCATAGCAACCTCAACCGTGCCGCTAGTCCACCTCTGATTGAGAAATTCACGATTACTCTGTTATAAACCACTTTCATCGATGGGTCGTTAGAATTTGAACTCAAAATATGCCAGGAATACACATAGCCGTAGTACACATGAAACCCCAATATATGTTAACCTGCCTGTGAGAGAGATTATGTGAAAATACCTTGATAAAACATTGTTATGCCAGGTGGACTTGACACAAATATTTATGAGGAGTTAATCCAATTCTCCTGGTGTCTACAGAATGGAGTTTTGGGATATTAAATAAAGTGTGAACCAGTCTATGGTGTAGCAAGACTCCATTGTAAATAACTCCCTGAAGAGGTATTTAAAGGGCCAACACAATATGCAGAATTAAAAACAGATCATAGATTACCAAGTACAAAACAGAGAACTGAAAAATCTAGGATAATAAACTTCTCTCACCGGTTCCATGTTGAGGAGAGACCGCTGCTTGATGGATGTAGCTCCAGATATATGAGCCAATGCAGCAGCCAGGGCGTTCAGAGCACCTTTCTTTTCTATAAGCTCCTCTGCGTATACTTTAAAATGTTCAACTACATCAAGTGGAACAGTTTCCAAGGACCTGGAAAAGCAGAAGAGTAAACATTACCCCTATTACATAAATAATGAACAATCTAGATAAGAAAACTCCACCCTCCAAAAATTTTGTTTTGAAATTGCACCACCCACACAGCCTTTACCTTCTCAGCCATTAGACTGGTGGGAGGTTTGTTAGGTTTATGCTACAGTGAGTTGTGCCATCTATGCCCTTGCCATACACAGTACATTTGAAAGCTTTAGAATATTAAGGTTTAGTTTTCTTATTAGAGACATGCTGATTGGATCAAACAGGAAATAGAATTACCTTATGGCGTCAGCGCTGGATGACTCTGCGACATTTAAAAGGGAAGGAACGCCAACACGTCTGAATGTGATTCCCTAAAGAAAAGAAGTTATTTAACATGTACCATTAATTATCAAAAAGCCGTGTAACAAGGATGTGTTTGAAGGTTTTCTACATATCTCCATTCAGGTAAAATTTCAAAAGTGGGCAGAGTTTATAGGGAGAGAGATAATTTGTACTAAATGCTCAACATATCTGTGAAATAAATGACGTCACATGAATTTTAGGAACATGTAAACTCAAATTCTCCACCATTTGTCAATAGAAAGGTCATTGTTTATTAAGGTTTATTTTGCTTACATTCTTTAAGGTCATTTTGTTTTTTTTATACTAGCTGGTTTATACCATTTAATTTGTCACATGCAGAATGGTTTAGTTTCCATACCAAAGTGCTGACAGTTTGGCGACTATACACCTGATCTCCATTAACAGACACCTTATACACTTATAGGTGCAAACACAGATACTTACTGTGCTCCTCTCCACGTTGCGCAGACAATAGTTTTCTCTTGGTTCATAGAGGGATATGCAGATTCCAGTACGCCCAGCTCTTCCCGTTCGTCCTGAACGATGGACATAGGAGTCTGCTTCCTGGGAAGAGAAAGCAAAACCTATGTTTAAAGGGACACTCCCACCAAAAAATGAAAAGGGTTTTTTTTTTTTTGTAGTTGATTTCATATTTCTTATTTTTGTTATGAGAGTATATTATATGAAATATTTTAGTAAACAAGTGTGACTGGGTACTGCTATTTTGTGAAATAGTGTTTTTGGGTGCCACTAGTATCTCACTTTGTGGAAGTCTATAAGTCAGAATTCTGATCATAGAGTTGCATTGAATGGGAAGGTAATGTAACTATTACATCACAAGGAGGGCGGAGTTATGATCCTGTTTGATCAATATCCTCTCTGTGTTGGAAGGCAGGTAAAAAAGGTTGTACACCGCCACCTCGCCCTGCCCGCTATGGTACACAGGAGCCAGTAAGAGAGCAAGGGAGTATCTTATGACATCATGCAGGCTTTGGCCACAGTTGTAAAATGAGACTTGCTAGAAGATTTGAAACTTGTGTCATGGGTAAAATTCTCAAAAATCGATGCTGGAGACAGACACCTAATTTTATTTTTACCTTTATATGCAATTAATTCAAATATAGAGCAAAAAAAGTGGCATGTGTCATATATGTGTTTTAAATGCACAGGTAATATAGTTACATCGTATGTAAGTGGTAGAGTCCATATAAAAGTAGAATATAAAGAAACCGGAAAGAACAAAAAGCCCAGAACTCAAAAATCCATAAAACAATACAAGTATAGTGGAAGGTGTCACAAGAAGACATCATGTCTGACTGCACTCTAATAGATCTGAACGGTTGTGCTTAAAAAGGATACTAAATAATAAAAACAAGTCGGTCCATTTAAAGTGCTGGGCACAAACTGAACAGAGGTTGGGAATTTCTTTAAAAAATATTTAACAATAAAAAAGAAAAATTAAAAAATGTTAAAAAAAAATGTAACCTTTGGTGCAGAGAATAAGACGACCAAGTCAACTTCTGGAATGTCCAGCCCCCGAGCAGCCACGTTGGTTGCAATAAGAACTTCGAAGGATCCCTTTCTAAAACCTTTCAAGATTACTTCACGTTCCTTTTGCTGCAAGTCCCCATGCAACGCCTTGGCACTCTGCAATAAAACCAAGGAAAATTAGAAATTTGGGAAATCATTTAAAAGAAAAAATATATGTTACGTATTATCACTTGCTGGCAACATTGCAATTCACCCCAATAAGTGCAATATAAAAATCCGAACCTGCTTTAATGAGCCACAGTTTGTAGACAACTCATGAGCTTCTAACTTAGAATCACAAAACACAATCGTTTTCCCTTGACTTCCACTGTAGACCTGAATGATATCACCAAGGACATGTGCTTTTTGGGATCTTGTACACTCAATAGCCAAATGCTGAAAAACAAAAATGAAAGAAATACAATTTACACCTCTTTCAATAGCAAGAGGCAGCATTGTACAATCCTGAATGTTCCACTTTTTTTTTTTTGAAGAAAATACACAATACTGACCTCAACCGTGATTGCAGCCCTCTGACTCCTGTGCCCAACAAGGTCAATTTTTTCATAGGCTGTTTTCATATATTTCTTAGCAACGTTGTACATCCAATCAGGGCAAGTGGCAGAGAAAAGTAGTGTCTGTGGATTGTCGACAGGATCTTTAAAATGGAGAAAGAAGAAAAATAGAATAAATAAAAAACGTACTAATATCAGAGTGTAGTCCTCTTGTGTATAAAATGACCTTAGTCTTGATTTTTTTTTTTTTTTTTTTTTTTAAACAAAATAACTTGCCATTTTCCCTGTAGTTTTCAATTACAATTTTTACTCTTATTCTTCAAATGTGTACATACATCAAGAAATGTGTGGGTCTGTAGAATGTATGTGTGAATAAATCCACCATATATTCAATTAATCTTAAATCGCCATCTCTAGTAAATAGCATATGGGCCACAAATACCAGAAACTGTGATGGGAGTGGCTTTACGACATGAGAAGGTGGATCACAGGACTTGTCGTGAAGAACTCTGTTCTAGGAGAGATTCCCTTCAAGGCCAGAGAAACTCTTGATTTTTTTTTTTTCCCCTTGAAAATGCAGCTGCACATGTGTTTTAAAGTTTTGAGATGTACATTGCGACCTATATGCTATATACCAGAGCCAGGTATTTAAGGCTCTCTATTGTATAATATTCATTATACAGAAACACACAATTCTTGTATAGGTTTCTGTACACATTTGGAGACTTATCTGGAATACAGAAACAAAAAAAAACTGAGTAATAAGAATTTTTAAATTTATGTGCAGCATGTTTTTGCCCCACTTATTCATATTTGTGTGTTTCTCTGCGGTTTATGTTCGAGCTATTCTCCCCAATGCTGTATGCACAGACCCTCCAGCCAACCGAGCAGTGCAGAGGTTAACACAAAATATCACTATTTAGAGTCTTTTCCCTCCTTTTAAAAAGTAAATTCATTTTTATTTTAAAATCGTTTGACCTTCTTGCCAACAGTTCTGGATTTATCAAGACAGTCCCATCAAATATCTGACTGTCTGTGTATGACTCACTCATTCATGTGCATTGCACTCCACAAAAGAAATTAAAAAAAAAAAGTCTAGGGAGACCAAAACCCCTGTATAGAGGTATGATATGGTGTTATGCTTGCAGGGTGGTATGACATGCATGTAATGATGGGTGTGATGATTCTGTATTGTGCCTTTCTCTGACATATTTCACCTCACCATCATATGTGCGAGTAAAGATCCATGGAGATTAAGAACACAAATTCATGACAGCAGACCTCACTACCCATCATTGTGAAAGCACGTGCACTAGTATGGGAAGATAGGTGGGAGGGGTTGTAGGCGTTCTTGTTGCATTGGGGTCACAGATGACAACTTTGAGTGAATAACAGGACTTTTCCTAAGAAACACCAGGAACTTTCCATACCATTCAATTTTTTTTTTTTTTTTAATAAGACAGGGAATATTAGGAACAAAATAAAAACACTAGATCAATTTCCTTAGACAATACAGCACTTATTTGGAGTGATGTAGTGTGTCAACAGCATTGAGAAATTTTACTAAAACCAGGAGAATTTTTTTCTCAACTTCAGTCTCTCCAAACAGCTTTGGATTTCCTGTCTTAAGTCACCTTTTATTCTAGTACAGGTAGACCCGCTACCATTGTGCCCTTTGAGTTTAAAAAGAAATGTGTTTGACAGCTGGATCATCAAATATTATAGACCACTTTACATATATGCACATGCTCTACAGTGGGTGCCTAAGCTTTTCTATACTACAGATGAAGAAAAACACACAGGATTTGTGGATTATACAAGAGATGATTATTTTCTAACAGAGCACAAACATTTACCGTCACCTCTGTGTAGAGTATAAAATTGGTTTAAACCAAGAGAAAAAAAGTCATCATACCTGACTTGTAACGTGCAGATAAGATTTCCTCAACTTGCTCGGAAAATCCCATATCAAACATCATGTCGACTTCATCTAATACAACATGCTGCAGAACGGTAAAGTCAAGGCGATAGTTCTGAATAAGATCTCGGACGCGACCAGGTGTACCAATTATGATATCAATCCCCTCCTTGATGGAAAACACTGGAAAAATAGACAAACAAGGCATTTAAGGACAGGAATACACAGCCATTGGCATATCCATTTAATAACAAGAGGAAAACAAACATCCACACAAGTATTCAGTTTATGCAATTGAGTAATCTTGTTTTGTAATGGTGGTGGTGTTAGTGATGTGAATGTGTTATGTACACTTTACACCATTTACAACAGAAATCTTTCATATATCTTGAGACAGACCAGTGAGGAATACTTCCTTTCCTATAGAAGACTCACACTGTTGTTGGTAAGGTGTTCCGCCATAAAAGCAGCAAATCTTGAGTTTTTTAGTTATGCTGCGGAATTCGTTTGTGATCTGGATGGCAAGCTCTCTGGTGGGTGTGAGAACCAGCACCTGAGAAACAGAAGCTTTGTTATGGGTAGAAATACGTATCACACAACTGCTCTTTAACAGAATCTTGTATCAGTCACATCATCACGTTGCAAATCAAACATACATGAAAAACCGGCTTAAAAATGTACACATATATGTCCATGCTCAGGAACATTTTCTAAAGCAATTAGCTTTCCAAGGTCTATTCTTATTAACCCCTTAGTGACAGAGGCTACTCCCCCCCCCCCCCCCCTTCTGTGGTTTGTATTTAACCAATTTTTCTTGTTGTACCCATTCATTATTTAAGGTTTTTAATCACCATAATGGCTTTTAAAGGGACAGTCTAGTCCCCAAACTCACTTTGGTGCAAGATGAAGACTACTGCTTATATAGTGCACATGATTTTTTTTCCCAGTATGATTTGATGCAGGCATTCTGCATAAATCACATTTTTAATATTTGACTCAAGCCCTCCCCCAGTGATTTTTCTGCAGGTGCGGCAGCACTGATTTTATAGACACTGAGGATATAAAGTTTTGTTTCATTTAGTCATTTCCTGTGCTCTTGGAATTGAATACATTGTGTGGACTGCGATAAATTTTTACTAAATCATAATATGGTGAAAAATCGCACAATTACAAAATGATAAAAAAGAACCCATCTAAACAGTTTCTAAATTTAGTCCCCAAGTTTAGAAATATGCCATATTTTGTTTTTTGCAAGTTATAGGGAAATAACCTAAAGTACCATTTTACCCTACATTGACTTTGCCCTGAGCAACATAACCCTTGATCTCATTTCTAGGGTCGATCGTATGTGTGCCTGAGGGGAATTTTCAGTGTTGCATGATAATCGCAACTCTGTCTATTTGCCGCAGGTGATTACTGACCGCCTCCGGCAACCCTAAAGACACAGGATGTACATGTACGCCCTGATTAGTTAAGTATTTAAGCACACAAGTAATTGAACTTAGAATTGTGACATTGTTGCATGCAATTTAATGAAGACAAGTAAAATCTGAATCTAACAGAGCACAATTAATCTGAGACAGTCATACCTTAGGTGATCTTCCTCTGACCAGTGGCTCTTTATCCTCATTTAACTTTTCAACCAATGGAATTGCAAAACAGAATGTTTTGCCTGTACCCGTACGGGCTTGGACCACTACATCTTTGCCACTGTACACTGTGTGGAATGTTTTGGCTTGAATGGGGAACAGGTACGAGACTCCTTTAGCTGCAAAGATAAAAATAAATTAGGACCCTGCAATATGCCCACATACCTGATGTTTTGTTGTTAACTTGTAATCATATTAGCAAAATTTAATTTGTGAAGACAATACCTTTCAGATTTTTAATAGTTTCGTCACAAAGATGAAAATTAGAAAAAGCCCCTTCCATTTTCTCCTTTGTGGTTTCCTAATTTTGAAAAGAAAAAAAAAAAAAACCACTAAATTAATATAAAGGCAGAAAACATGAAATATAAGAAGAAAAATAATTCCACAATACGCATCCTTCTCTAGACGCATAATATGGTTTAAATCAGACAGAGAACCAGTCATTCCCCACACCTCATCATCTGATTTGGATTCTTCAGTTGGTTCTGTTCCATTGCTCTGCTGTGGGGTGGTATCTTCGGGTGAGGGGTCGATTTTCATTTTCTTGGTTGATGGCTCCTCTATATCATCATTTTCTTGATCTGCATCGGCCAGTTTTTTCTTTTTAGCCTTGGATTTTTTGCCACTCTGAAAATAGAGTAGTTAGAGAGTTATAGATTAAACTGGGACTCCCCGGCTGTTTGATGGGAAAAACCATGCCAGGAATAAAAAAAGGTTTCACAAGTATAAGTTAATAGTATCTGCTAAACGCAGTTAAATACAAAGTATATGGATTTTAAGTTTTAACACTAATACTGCACACTATAAGCTTCTAAAGGAAAGATCATAAAACAAACAAGTTACCTTTTTGCCATTTACTTGAGGTGGTGTTGTAGGTATTTCTTCCTGTGTTTCAGATTCTATTGTGTTTGCATTTTGTTTTTTCTTCTTTACTTTCTTTGGTGTTGGAGCATCGGGATCTTCCTGCTCCTCATTCGATTGGTCAGCGGTTTCAGAAGGGCTATCTTTTTCTACAAGCTTTTTCTTTTTCTTCTGTTTTGGCGTCTGGTGTGAATAAAAA
The DNA here is from genome assembly GCA_036172795.1 of Pelodytes ibericus. NCBI lineage: Eukaryota > Metazoa > Chordata > Amphibia > Anura > Pelodytidae > Pelodytes > Pelodytes ibericus. The sequence continues at coordinate 53,281,718 of CM069867.1, forward strand.
TGTTTATTACGTTAAACACTGTTGACCTTAAATTTTCTGACAAGTTAGTAGCAGTGAAACAGAAAAGGAGTGTTACCTACTTACCTGAACTATTAACGCTATTGGGAGTGATAGAATGCTGGGAGTGAAAATAGAATGTTTGTCTACTTGATTGTGTATTTTGATGTAAATTATGCAGCTCGGTTATCAAATCCCACTGTTTAGTTTTACATTTTCAGTATATAAGTCTAATACTTTTTACACTGAGAAAGAAAACCAAGAATACTGTAAAGCGCCATTTTACCTTATTGTTGTTAACTTCTCCATTTTCCAGTCCATTCAAGTCAGTTGCTTGTTCCAAATCAAGTCCTTCTGTGTCCCCATTCTGCATTTTTCGTTTTTCTTTCTTGGGTATGGGAGTTTCAGATCCTTTCTGAGAAAACAGTTTAAGGATTCAGGGCTACAATTTGTTGCTCACATTTATAAGGGTTACTGGTCGTTCATATTTTGAGATGATTTAATACAGAAGTTTTCAGGATTAGAGACTATTTATGGGATAAACCATGTAATATTAAATATATATATATATATATATATATATATCTCTCTTATCAACTGAACATGCAAAAATCATTTACCATGCGTTAAAGAGTTTAGCACATATCCATGCCAACCAATGTTGATGAATTTTAAACATTAAACAAAATATTTCAAATTTAGCTAAAATAGATATTTTATAGTCTACGGATTAATGAAAAAAATAAAAATTTTACATTTATAGGTGGAAAGATCAAAACTGTATGGCTGTAAGGGTAAAGATGTCCAATTAATTAATCTAGCACCACCTTGTGTGAATCCCCCTACGAAATACCACCTTACCACTTAGAGTACCCTGCATCTATCCTCAAGATAACTGTCCCACATAACAGAAATGCTCTCCAATATATGCAGGTGGCATACATTGCACTGCATTTACTAAAGCATAAGAACAGAAAACCACATTCACGAGTATAGTGAGTGAGTGTGTAAAATTATATATAGATATATATACATACATACATACATACATTACTTTTCTCGTAAATGCTGCTTAAGATCAGAAAACCATATTGGACGATCAGTGTGTAATATATATATACGCACACCTCGTCAATGTGGTGAGGTTAGCGACATGGACAGAAGTGTATTTACATATAACCCGCGCGTGTTTATTGTCATACCGCCCCACATAGGTAGCTACCTTCTTCTTGCTTGTTTCAATGTCCATTTCTTCGGTATAGAGTTTTCCAGGCATTAGGTAATAAGGTCCAAAAGTCCCGTATCCAAGAGAGGGGAATCCGCAGATGGCCACGCTAGTAGAGGCCGCGTGAAAAGGAAGGAGGAAGCAGACGTCACTTCCCCTGCCCACTGTTTGGAATGACGCATTGAGGAGGCGACAAACAGGGAGCACGTGGGAGGGAGGAGCATAGTGCGTCGAAGTTTCCCTTATGTTGAGGGAGAGAGGGTCGTGATATAGGAAGACGGGGTTGAGTCATACTTTGCTTTTATTATTATTTTTTGGGAAATTCCTAATTCATAGAACAAACATTCTAATCAGTGAGCGTTAATTCAGGGAGTACTAAATCCTGACATATATATTTGGTCTTTTATTTATTTTTTAATATCACGTGTGTGTGTTTGTACACAGTTTTACTGAATAACAATGGACTTTATTCACGTTAGAGGGAATTTCGAACGTAAGACCAAAGCAGCCCAGTTGGAAAAATTCTTCCATTCAGCTGAAATTCCCCTCTCAATTCCCTGCAATATTCTGAATAAAGCCCAATGTGTTAAGAAGTTATTACTCTCGGTTGGTGGAGTTATTTTCTCCTGGCTTTTGGGAAATTCTTAAGTAATGTTTTTCACAGGATAGCACTGAGTGAAACAAACACACCACAATTGTAATTAATCAGTAAATATAAAAAAAAAAAAATAGACTAATATGCCCTGGAGTGGATATTTGGTCAACATTTCCATAATCTGCTGTCAGTCACCCATATCCAAGTTATATGTTAATGTTTTTTTTTAAAGGACTGAGCTTTTGTTTGAATACCATAAATATCTAAATAATCTACAATTTAGTATTAAAAAATATGTATAAAAGGGAGGGGGAATTAAAAGAACACTATTTTCCCACAAATATTGTACAAAACGACTACAACGCTAACACTGACCCACTTATCCCAAACAAGTTTATAAAAATATAAGTTCCCAGACCCCCTCCCCCCAAAAAACAGGAAAATATCTGACCAGTACAACATACTGTTCAGAGCAATCGGAACCACAGCATGGACATACAGGTGTTACCTGTAATTAAATTAATATATTAATACAAATGTCAATCAGATTTCTCCTTGGATCAACAAGCACTACATAGAAAAATAGAAAGGGTCGGCAGATAAGAACCATTCGGTCCATATAGTCTGCCCAATTTTCTAAATACTTTTATTAGTCCCCAGTTCCCTATCTTATATCTAGGATATAAATATTAGTGTCTATACTAACATGCATAGCCCTCTATGCTCCGGCTCATTAAAAAGTATCCACGCCGCTTTTAAAGGGATCTAAGGTATTTGCTAGAACCACTTCTTCAGGCAGTGAATTCCATATTCCTTTATTGTCCTTACTGTAAAATAATAGAGCTCATGTTAATCTAAGCAGGATACAACTGTTTTTGGAATGCTGTACCATTCAGGACTCAGGTTTTTTTCATTTCTGCAGTGTTTATGTTTAGCTGTAATTTTCCTCTTTCTCATTTATTGTACCCACACAAATAATATATTGGGATAAGAATTACTTTCTTTAGATACCATTATTTTGATCATATATAAATTATTATAAAAAATAATAAAATATAATGGGAAATTTAATAAAATGCTTTAAAAACTTTTACATTAAAAATATTTTAAAAATCTACAAATCATACGCTAATAAAAGAGCCTGCTAGTATCCAGTTGTGTTGCCACATCCCCAGCCTTGAGAAATGCACGTTGTGATCAGCTCATGCTTCCATGTTACACCCGGCATTTTGGTGCCCGGGGACGTTGCTGCATTGGTGGGTGCAAGGAAGGTCGGGGAAGAGGGTGACACTACCTTGGGCAGTTCAGTGGTGGCCTGTGCAGGGAGGGAGTGTCTCACTGGAGCTAAAGGGAGGAATCTATACTGACTGTCCTATAAAATCCTACTACACATTTGGTTCCGTTTGCCCGATTTGCAACTTTGCTGCCTGAACTGACCTCTGCCAGTTTTACCTATTTGCTTGTTCTTCTGGTCTCTTGGGTAAAATATCAAAGCCTGAATGAAGTGTGTGCCGGAGTTTTATAGGACTGTCAATAAAGACATTAGATCCCAAGACATTAGATACGGTTGACGGCTAGAGTACCAATTGCTGGCGAGCTTCCGAAAGCTACCATAATTCTGTTTCAGCCAGTTGTCCAACTTAAATGTACAAATAACAGCTTTTAGGCATATACTGCCTTGTACACAAAATAATATGACCTCCTAGAATTGTATAAACCAATGAACCACCCGTAAATCAAAATCTGTTTAAGGGATATGGGGGTGTCCATCTATTTTTAGCAAAAACAAGCCACTTTTATTGTATTTGTAATTTTCTCAGTGGCCTGCTAGTGATGCTGGTGAGTTAGTTAAACAGGATAGATACAGTTACTTTGTTACTTTGTTTGTACAGATGGATTTCTACATTCTTTGAAGTTTTTTTGAACATTTTGAATTATAGTTGCATTTAGTAATAATTCTAGGGTGATGTTTCAAAATAGTACAGACGTACTTCTGTACGTTAAATTGAAAAATGATATACATTCATACACATTACCTATTGCCAAATAGAAAAATGTGCTTTCTCCTGTAACATTGGGTGTTTGTTGGTGCTGGTGTGTGTATGTATATAGTGTCTACTTGTATTACTACAAAAGTACCAACTAGGTCAGGTTTTTGTTCTGCAATGGGCCACATAATAATGTGCATGTTGGGTTGCATTATTTTTTTTAATGTGCAGTAATGGTGAGGAATAGCTTGTTAATCATATAAACATATTACTTATTTAGCAGTCTTACAAAAGCAGTTCAAAACAAGTTTAACCCCTTCCCACCGCATGGCGCTTTGGTCCTTAATGGCCAAAGCACCAAACCAGCCTCTTAGAACATAGAAGCAGGGACCCGATCAGGGCCTCTACAGACCCTAGGGGTCCCTGCTGATTATTTGCGATACTTCGCAACGTCATGTCAGAGATGCCGACAATCTAGCGGACGCTCAATTTGCGCTTTCGCTTACATGTAAATATGTCAGACTGAGGCCAATCACAGTGGCCTCATCTGACAGTGGGGATCCTGCTGCAAGTCCCTGCAGCGGGATCCACAACACAGCTCATCGCGGGGGGCCGCAGGACGTTCTATGCAGTCCTACCATTCTTTAGGCACTAAAAAGTAGGATGGCATATAACGTCCTACAAGCGGGAAGGGGTTAAATTATCTTTACTCAAACACAATTATACATTTATGTGGATAATGATCATATTCACCTTGCTGTGAAACAAGCCGCATTTGGCCCACAGGCCGCTCGCTGGACGCATCTGAACTAGAAAGTTGGTGATTGCTGTGATTTAAAATAAACTGTATAGTAAGTGTTATTAGAAGTTAATCTTTTGGCTGCAATATTTCAGCATAATGACACAAGTAGAATCAAAATCCATGATAAACACATTTCGATCATTTGAAAGTGTGTGAGTTACGGACTCTCTGGAGTATTATTACCACTATACACGGATGTTCATTACAGGATGGAGTTTATAGATGGCACTCAGCAAGCCTGCAGGCAAAAGGCTTTGTGCAAGTTTCAGCCACTTGACTTGGAGCAGCTGGTAAATTGAGTGCTAAAAGATTGATTACATTGCTTGCTTAAAATGATGAATCATTACTTGCACAATGGGGACAGTTCAAAGCTGGATTTATAGAGAAAACCAAATCCCTTAAACTAACATGTGTTTGGGGAGGGGCATTTCTAGAATCCATGTTACAATTCAAAACTGGTAAAATTATAGTTTTTACAGCAACACTCTGAAAATAAAGGATTGATCTGACTTTCAGCACATGCCTTTTTCAGTGTACTTTAAATCCATTTTACCACCCGATGTTTTCTCTATATAAATCAATTTAATTTACATTATTACTTATATAGGAAGGTTGCTACCAGAGATGGGACGGTCTACCCCTGCTGTTCAGGACAGTGCAACAAAGTTTGGAAAATGCCTGGTGAAGCAGAGTCCCCAATTCACCCCCACAAATTTAAAAATGAAAGCAAGTTAGTTTTTGTATGTAATATTAATAATAAACTTTTAAATGGATTTGAAAATAATCAGTGCAAGCTGATATACAAATGTAAGTTGTGTATAATTGTTTCAAGGGACTTTATTCACTTTGTACTGTGCATATAGAGCATAAAATACGATTGAACATTATCTATACATTGTGTTAGCAAAACTGCAAGCAGATGCCTAAATTAGGAGAAAAATGTGTTTTAAATGTGTCTGTGGAGTCTGCTGCTTATGACATCACTTGTGACCTGATTTTCAATGGGAAATGTGTAATTTGCATACTGTGCCACAGGTGATGTCATAAGCACGAGACGCCACATATTGTCTTCTAATTTAGGCATTTGCTTGCAGTGTATAGATCATTTTCAAATTTATTTTATCCTCTACTTTTACAGTAAAAACAATGTTTAGGTGATACAAGATAACATATCTGATGAAAGCACCACATGAAATGAGTTTGTATGACTCCACATTTTAGTATGTTAATGTGGACACCAAGTTATCCAAAATTGTGTTTTCCCTTACCAGCTCACATTGGCACTACAATAAAAAAAATGTATTAAAGGATTAAACTTAGTTAAAAATGGAGTACCCTTAGTGTGAGGATAAACTGGCATGTACTTTTGACCAGTAGTTGCCATGCTCCCTCAGTAAGCAGCCAACAAGCAGTCTTATCAATATACCTTAGCCATGTATGGGGGTGGGGGGGGGGGATGGATTGGCATATGAAGTGGCACCGCAAGTACCCACAGCGCTCCCCCTCACCTACTAGGTCTCCAACATATGTTAAGCTAGAGTCCATGGCAGATTTGATAAAACTGGAGTAAAGAAGCTTACATGCTTAGGTGGGCATAGATGGGGTGTTGCTAGGTGTACAAATAAAGTAGTGAGTAGTGGAGAACTGCTTGAGCAGACATTTTATGAACTGGTACCTACTGTATTTATACTGTGAGTTGTTGATCACTGTGCCAGGTTAAAGCGTACTTTTACAATGTATGGTGAAACTAACGGAATGCCAATAAATAAAATGAATAAAATAGCCTCATTTTCGGGGCATTCTGAACAGAAAATCATTGCTTTACTGTAATAGGTTTATTGTAACAATTTTGTTAGAACAATCCCATATTGATGCCAAAGCTGACAGTCCTGGTTAAGCCTCTGGGCTATGCATGTGCAGCCGATTAACAGGAGCATGCTCTGTAATATGCTTACTATACATCTGGTAAACACGTGAGCTCAGTGTACTTGCATGGCCTGTTGCCATACCTGCATTAAAATGACTACATACATATTCTAGCTTTTTTGTGTCAGGATCAAAGGCATAATACTAGCCAATTTCTCAGGTGGGACATAGCGGGATGAAGCCCAAAGGAGGTGAAGTCACATGTAGGGTTAACACCTTTTCTACAAATAAAATACCAGCCTTGCTGGTGCCACCATAGACTTACCATTGGCATCAAGCCAATTTTTCACTAGCCTGCCGGTAAAATACCGGCTGGGTGGCAACCCCTAGTCACATGACATGTGACCTTCGGCAATCAAGCTGTCATGGACTACATTTCTCATGCTGGCTTGCCAGCATTACAGCTGTAAGAGCATTATGAGGGATGGAGTCCACATCTAGAGTGCCGAAGGTTGCCTACCCCTGACATAGACAGGTTTAAACTATGCGTGTCTGTTAGACCCAGTGCAATGCAGGTTTACCTTCACTTCTGCATTTCATCAGAGAAAAAGAATGATCCATATTTTTACATGCAATTCAAAAATTGCCTACCGGTCGGAAAATAAAATGGTGGGTCACTTACAAAGCACATGCCATATTTTCCCACATAAGAAGCGCAAGGGAAAATTAAAGTTTATTGGCTTTTTTTGGGCTAAAGGACAAAAGTACCCAAATTAATTTATTGCATTGTTTGTTTTTTACACTATTTTTTTCCTGTAGGGTTGTGAGAGCGTGCCTCATGTAATATGTAATTTTCCGAGTTTCAAGCTGACCTCATTGTTCACATGTACCTGATATAGTTAATGGATTATACTCTCATGATGGAACATGAGGGAAGAATCAGACAAGACTGGTTTGTTAATTATTTACATTGCTATGCAAATTCCCATCAATAAGTTATGTTGCCCACTCAAATAGGTAATAAAACAATGACAAAACAACCTGTGTGTTAAAATATTTATCACGGAAAAAGAAAATTAGTGTTTTGTCACTTTTAGTATCAATGTATTGCTTCAGGCTTTCCATCTGTGTGTAATGCAACAAAGCTTTAGTTGCCTAAAACTATAATACATGGTAAATTGTATGGTAATACACTCATTTTGATGTGACAAAGGAACAAATAATTATGTTTTTAGCATCTTGAATCTTTTTCTTAATTTGTTATTTGATGACACATGCCAAAAGAGGATTCTGAATAAAAAATAAAAAATAAACATTTTATTACCAGATTAAAAACAGAATAAAAGATTTGAATGATCACAAAAATAAACATTGAATAAGTAGCTCAGACTCTACGTTATCTTTACTGTAGTTTTTATTATTATTCTTGAAGAGCGTACCTGTCAACCACAAATGAGTGGATTAAAAGGTTTGCTCAGATCAAAAATTTTACTTTACTTTAACTTTTGTAATCCAAATTTGTATTCTGACATAAAATTGTCTGCATTGGGTTTTGGAAACATGAACAGTTCATTTGAATATAGTGGTGTATATATATATACAGGGAGTGCAGAATTATTAGGCAAATGAGTATTTTGACCACATCATCCACTTTATGCATGTTGTCTTACTCCAAGCTGTATAGGCTCGAAAGCCTACTACCAATTAAGCATATTAGGTGATGTGCATCTCTGTAATGAGAAGGGGTGTGGTCTAATGACATCAACACCCTATATCAGGTGTGCATAATTATTAGGCAACTTCCTTTCCTTTGGCAAAATGGGTCAAAAGAAGGACTTGACAGGCTCAGAAAAGTCAAAAATAGTGAGATATCTTGCAGAGGGATGCAGCACTCTTAAAATTGCAAAGCTTCTGAAGCGTGATCATCGAACAATCAAGCGTTTCATTCAAAATAGTCAACAGGGTCGCAAGAAGCGTGTGGAAAAACCAAGGCGCAAAATAACTGCCCATTAACTGAGAAAAGTCAAGCGTGCAGCTGCCACGATGCCACTTGCCACCAGTTTGGCCATATTTCAGAGCTGCAACATCACTGGAGTGCCCAAAAGCACAAGGTGTGCAATACTCAGAGACATGGCCAAGGTAAGAAAGGCTGAAAGACGACCACCACTGAACAAGACACACAAGCTGAAACGTCAAGACTGGGCCAAGAAATATCTCAAGACTGATTTTATGGACTGATGAAATGAGAGTGAGTCTTGATGGGCCAGATGGATGGGCCCGTGGCTGGATTGGTAAAGGGCAGAGAGCTCCAGTCCGACTCAGACGCCAGCAAGGTGGAGGTGGAGTACTGGTTTGGGCTGGTATCATCAAAGATGAGCTTGTGGGGCCTTTTCGGGTTGAGGATGGAGTCAAGCTCAACTCCCAGTCCTACTGCCAGTTCCTGGAAGACACCTTCTTCAAGCAGTGGTACAGGAAGAAGTCTGCATCCTTCAAGAAAAACATGATTTTCATGCAGGACAATGCTCCATCACACGCGTCCAAGTACTCCACAGCGTGGCTGGCAAGAAAGGGTATAAAATAAGAAAATCTAATGACATGGCCTCCTTGTTCACCTGATCTGAACCCCATTGAGAACCTGTGGTCCATCATCAAATGTGAGATTTACAAGGAGGGAAAACAGTACACCTCTCTGAACAGTGTCTGGGAGGCTGTGGTTGCTGCTGCACGCAATGTTGATGGTGAACAGATCAAAACACTGACAGAATCCATGGATGGCAGGCTTTTGAGTGTCCTTGCAAAGAAAGGTGGCTATATTGGTCACTGATTTGTTTTTGTTTTGTTTTTGAATGTCAGAAATGTATATTTGTGAATGTTGAGATGTTATATTGGTTTCACTGGTAAAAATAAATAATTGAAATGGGTATATATTTGTTTTTTGTTAAGTTGCCTAATAATTATGCACAGTAATAGTCACCTGCACACACAGATATCCCCCTAAAATAGCTAAAACTAAAAACAAACTAAAAACTACTTCCAAAAATATTCAGCTTTGATATTAATTAGTTTTTTGGGTTCATTGAGAACATGGTTGTTGTTCAATAATAAAATTAATCCTCAAAAATACAACTTGCCTAATAATTCTGCACTCCCTGTATATATATATATATATATATATATATATATATATATATATATATATATATATATATATATATATACCACTGTACTCACTCACTGTATTTATATGCTCCTGGTATATAGATACCTATGGGTGGACAAGAGATAATAAAAATAAATAGGGAAACGCCGGTCACATTTTTTTTTTTACAAACTTTACTGAAGCCGCGCGGCTGGAGGGGAGCGCAGAACACTTCCCTCACAGCCGCGGACCGGCTAAACAGAGCAGAGCACCGGGAGACAGAGCAGCAAGGAGGTAAGTACTGGGGAATTTGGGAGGGGAGGGTGCAAATAACGAGCATAACGCTGGCATTTTGAGTGGCAAAATACTGGCATATTAAATGGCAAAAGAATGGCATACTGAGGGGCAAAATACTGGCATATTAAATGGCAAAAGAATGGCATACTGAGGGGCAAAATACTGGCATATTAAATGGAAAAAGAATGGCATACTGAGGGGCAAAATACTGGCATATTAAATGGCATATTTTTTGGTTAAATACTGGCATATTGAGTGGCATAATACTGGCATATTAAATGGCAAAATAATGGCATATTGAATGGCAAAATACTTTTTTTTTTTTAAACAAACTTTATTGAAGCCGTGTGGCTGTAGGGGAGCGCAAAACGCTTCCCTCACAGCCACAGACTGGCTAAACATTGGGGATTTTTTTTTTATGGCGTGACCTGCGCCCCGGGATGCCAGTATCGCCCGTCACCCCCTGATGGCATTTAAACCATTGGCATGATATACAAAGAACTGGTTTCAATTACTTTGGGAGAGCAGGTGGGCGAGAAGGAGATATGGGGGGGCAAAATTTATGATGGCAGCCCTGCTGTGAAGCATTGAGTCTAACCCAGTAGCCAACTGTTACTCACTGCTGGAGCAGTGAGAGACTCTCCTTATTACATGGATGGAGCAAAGGCAATTGAAACCTAATTAAATCATGCAGACATTCTGTATTGGAAGAAAATGCCACGGTTCTTTAACCCCTGTACACCGCATGGTACTTTTGTCCTATAATACTTTTTTTTGTATTGCTGGTCCTAATCACAAAGTTATCACCAGTCAGGGACACAGTAGTTTTGAGACTTCATCCTCCATTTGCCATTGTTGTTGTTTTTTTTTAGTATAGTCAAACTATTCCATGGTTTATCTTGCTGTATTTGGAAAACCTGGGTGTATTTCTGCAGGGGACAATGTAACAGGTATATAATACTACAAAAATATATACTAGAATTACAGGATTCATTACTGAGCCTGACAGTTCATCTCTATGGTTACTACTCTATGGCGCTGTCTATCCCGGACAGAAAAGTTCTCCAGCTCTACATGATGCAGGAAAAAGCAGCACAGAACACGTTTTATGTTTTTTTTTTTTATGTTCTAAGCTATAAAGAAGTAGCAAGAAGTACCGGAAACAGTAAGTAGCCCATAAATAATCCGGTGACGTAGTAAAGGATACAAAATAGAAATGATTTAGCCTTTAACACTGAGGATTACTTAACAGCACTAAACCACAGTGTACTTAGCAGTGTAATGTAATTCAATTGGAAAGTTTCTGGATCTTCTCAAATTGAAACACTTGTTGTCATGTCTATGCGTGCTTCATGTGTTGTTCCAGCCTGAGGAAGGACTTATGAGGTTTTACTGCTAGGTTGCTGCCTCTTACATTCCAGTTAGTGGTTTATGCTGCTAAGCTCATTCATTTATTGTACTTAAAAATGCCAATAGCTAAAAACATGTCCCTTCCTCCCATCATTTCCTACAGCCAGCCCATGCCAGTAGCACACGTCTAGTTATGTAAGAAATAAACCATAGAGGAATTTTTGGTGTCTGATTGTGGATGTAAATTCAAAAGGTAGTGTAAGAAAATGTTATAAATAAAATGAACTGAAAATGTAAAGGGACTACTCATTATAGAGAGAACTACAGGGGATTGAGATGGGAATTTGAAACTTAAGGTCAAAGTAGCTGAGTTGAAAAAATGCAATTAAATGGTAGAATTTTTCCATCTCAGTTACTTTGGCCTTAAAGGGACACTAAACATTATTTTTCACTTGTGCTTCTAATATAGAAGCACAAGTGAAATGTTAGTTGTTCCTAGTGTAAGGATAAACTTCCGTTTACTTTTAATAGTACAGGCCAGTTTATCCTCTCACCGACAGCTGCCATGTTTCCATAGGAAGCAGGCAGCCGTCTGGTTGGCGACTGGCTCTCTCTGTTAGCGCTGAGAGAATCTCTCGTTGTGGCATGCGATAAGCAGGGTGGACCTTAAATAGGTTCCCCCTGCTGAGCCCCCACTCTGATTGGCTGGCACGTGCTGACAACCAGGAACTGCTGTGTCTCGCATGTGAGACACAGCAGATAGTAAACCCGTTTGTATCTATTAAGATATACGACGGGTTTGCTTAAAAGTCCCAGGACATGTTTTGTTTAACCCTTGCTTCCTTCAAGGAAGCAAGGGTTAAACAAGGTTTAATCTTCCTTTAAGTTTGAAATACTCATCACTCACTCAGTAATACCTCCTCAATACATTTTAATTTAAAATAATAAATACTTTTAATAAATAAAGTGATACAATTATTGGAATACATACAATAAAATACACCAGAATAATTATTTATATAATATTTCACTGATCTCATGTTTCATTTGAAAAAAAAAAAAATGTAAGATAATACTTCATTTATAAAAGAAAGGCAAAATTAATTATATGATTTGTGAGGAAAATTCAGTATGAAAATCTTTTGTATTTCTCTATACTCATAATTAATGTTTGGAAATATGTATAAATGTTGATAAATATCCATCTCTGTACAACTTGTATTTGCTTCTCATCTCGGGGTGTTTATCAGTGGATGTGGCTGTTTGTGATATACCGTACTCCTTTTTGTACCTAGTGAAGACTTTGTTAGATATGTACTCTGTTCTCTTTCATTTACTACGGTAATTAAAAGGAATTGGGCAATTGTAGATCTATGTATTTTCTTTTAATCTCCTCTATTCATAGAGTTCATAGAGCTGTGTTCACTAATTGTGATAGATGTTCTCTTGTGTTTACATACAATGACATCTCCATCTTGTTATTTAATGTATTTATTATATTGACTCATTTCTTCAGAGTTAATTTTATGCTTTTAATACAAAGATAATGCACACTGCAATCAACAGATACTCCACGTTCTAATACCAAAAAGTGCTTTATTAAAGACAGCAAAAAATCCACATGAATTGGCAAACGTTTGGGAGGATACATAAAGAATATATAATTAGGCTATTACCTTACGCATTTCGCGTTATGGTAGTGCTTAATCATAGTTGACATGGTAATACAAACACACCTTATATATATATATTTTTTCACCTTGTTTTACTTGTCATCTCATTTATACAGGATAATTCCTAGAAACAAAAAAACCTTCCCTGCACCCAAAGGTCGTCTACATTCCTCTGAACCTGCCTTATCTGATGGAGGTATTATAGATGGTCTACCTAACAAATAGCATTCCTTGAAGATGAAAGTAGAACTCATTTTTTTTACCATTTTCTCTCGTCTTACATGTAAAAAAGGCCAATGGTCCCCCATTATTCATCCAGGATTGAGAAATATAAGCGAATGTGTGGCCGAAGTGGCACCAGTGGAATTATAAGTTGAATATAAACTGCAGCCTAGGTGTCCAACTGTGACGTTCTAGCTACTGATGGACCACAAACTCCAAATGACCTGGCGGAGATTCATGTACTTTCACAGTTCGAAGATAAGTTATGTCAATATAGCAAATAAATAGGAAACAAATAAATGTGTGGCACTACTGTATCAGCAGCTGATCTTCTGGGACTAATGTCATGCCGTGCCTTCATGTAAATTTATTTCCCAAAGACAGTATTTCAGTAGGGTTTGTTTTAATTCTTTAGCATTATTTGCTCTAGGTTGCCCTGCCATTGCTAAAAGTATAAAGCATTCCATGCACTGTATAACAACAAGAAAACATACGTCTGACCAGGAGCTATTTAATTGGCATAGCTCGTGCACTGGTTTCTGATTTTATTTACAATTTTGCTACCCTTGGTGCTTCTTCAACTGGTACTCCTGTTTCCAGGTATGATTGCATAGTCCCGACAAGAAGGCTTTTAAATGCCATAGAGAAGCTCTCTGTTCTGTGCCCAACTATCTTGCTAACCACAGATTTTTACTGTAATGCAGCACATAATTTAGAATTTAAATATCTGCATCAATCATTGTGTTACAATTCCTCTCACATACAGTCCCCAGAGCTCACACCTAATGGAGGACATGACCATGTGCATCAAAATGGCCTCTCATTGTCCCTGTTTCAGGCCTGGTCTGCGTTCTCTAACGAAATTGAAGGGTTGCAAAGCAAGGATGGTCACCTTTTCAGTTTGTCTCTCGGTGCTAACAAATCCATGTGATAGAGGAGTGGTCTGTAAATAAAATGTATTTCTCAATAGGATCACCTCTGAGGCTCTATAAAGTCCACATATTAGAAAAACAGTCCTTCAGACTTTTGGGTTTAACATTATGCTCAAATAGAAATTATGTATTGGTCTTCAACTTGGTATTCTTGGGAAAAAGACTCCTTCTAAGCCAACATCAGAATCTCTTCTGCATCATTAAGTGTACAATTCTAGATTAGTATACACGCTTGAGTTAAGATTAGCAAACGATGCTAAAGGTTAAATATCGAGAGCCAATATTTATAGACATATTCTCTACCAATAGGAGAAGATGAGCATCACATGGCTTGAGATAGGTCTGATGTCACACCAAAACCATCACTTGATGCCAGCAGATCACGTAGCTGTAGGCCCATGACCTGCTTGTACAGTAAATCTGTATTCAGAAAGTAAAATATATTTTGAAAGGAGCACCGTTGAAAAGTCTTTCTGATTAAATATTTTTGTAGGTTATGTCTTTATTGAAGTGTGGTCGTAAAAAAAAAAAAACCCAATCCATGGCACAGATTGTACTGTGTTCATATGTGGTGCTCACCACAGACTGATTAATTGGCATATGGGGTTTTAAAAGACCTAACTCACCCTCTCCAATTTAAACCCGCCAGGAGATCTTGACTACTCCGAAGGTTTTATATCACTTGTGCTTTGTTGCTTGATAATTGGGGAAGTCATCCAACTGTAGGTAGACATTACTGTGTTTAGTAAGAGCTAAGAAAGTGCAGGGATCTTGTTTGGTTTATTTTATTTTTACCATTGCTTCTTTGTGTTCAGGAAATAAACAGTGGAACCTGAGCTGGACTTACTCTGTGTTTAATTTATCCCAGAACACAGTGGTTACAAACTCCATCAAAGGCTCCTCACAACCGACAGGGTGTTTTACATACATTGTATGGAGATTTTTCAGTTGATGTCTCAGGGCACACGCTTACACCCATCGAGTATGTCTTTTTGAACAACTTCCTTTAGGCACATTGCTGGCTGACATGTGTATTATACATTTGTCACCTACTTTCTTTTCCTTTTTTTATAATAAAATGTATACAATCCTATATAGTTACAGGCTTTCAAAAACAGACACCATTTGTAAGTTTCAGTATCCCATTCCAGAGCCATCCGATCAGGGTCATCAATCAAGTTTTTAAATTGTTGTGATTGGGCATAAATCTTCTCCATTGTTTTGTTTTATATGTATAGGACACTTGTTGTGATTAATAGTTTAATAAACAATAAAAGAAACAATTAAAAAAAAAAAAAAAATTAAAAAAATATTTCCAGGGGAGACTTGAAAAACACAGAATAAAGGCACTTAACTTTCCTTTTGAGGTTATGTTTAAAATGTCCCACTCTCTAAATTGTTGGTAAGAAAAAAATGGGAGATAAATTGCACATAAAATATTGATCACCATAAAAATAGCTTGTTTTTTTATTTTTAATTAATGATTGAATCAGAAAGCCAAATCCTTCTTGATATCATAAAAGTTGAGTTAAAAGGGTGTTTTTTGTTTGTTTGTATTTTTTGCCATTAATGGCTGGATTCAGACCGAATAAGTGCAGCCTGCTGGGTAACACCTATAGGAATATACATTAATAAGCCCCGCCCTATCTATTTTCTCTTAGTGGAGTCAAATAATCACTATAGCCAAAAGCAACCTGTTGCAAAACTGAAATCCTGTGTGGGTAAACAATGTATATTTAACTACAGAGTGACTTGATTCATGGCCCTGCCAACTGGTAAAGTGTCAACATATCACTGGAACTATGCCTCTATTTAAGAGGATTTGGCGGAGGGTGCTCAACACTTTTTAGGCACATCTCTGGGCCTGGTTTTAATATACATGGCCTAAACCCAGAAGTGCAGTGTTGGTGATGATTTCGCTAGCACCCGACTTTTGCCATATACATTGTTGCATAAGCGATAACGTTATCACTTATTACATTATAACGACTATCACTAATCACAGGTGCGCTACCTTTATAACAAAAGCTTGCTTGAGTACCATGTTGGCTAATTTAAAGAATGGAGTCTTTTCTACAGAGAAGCGGGTGCTTTGCCTCTGCTTCCTTAAGCAAAATGTGGTCATACTACTCATAAATCTGCAGTTTGTCCCCTGATTTCAATGGGAAACTTACACATTTTCAGTAGAATAATGGGAAGGAACACTTCCAGTGAAGACAGATCACTATTAAACGTATGAGCCCCAAATCCATACATTAATAGGTTCACATGGGTGGCATCAGAGCTCCTATTTAGCAGAGAACTGTGAAAACCTTTAGGTTACCCCCAGGGCCGACCCAAGACATTGTGCTGCCTGGGGCAAAAAAAACCAAAATGCTGCCCCCCCACCACCACCACAAAAAAATCCTACAGTCATGATAATTCTAATTATTAAACTTATCAGGAAGTGATCATTTAAAGCAAGAGCACATTTCTATATGCAGAATTATACAAAAATACTGTATTGGCCAAGCCATGATTAAAATGTGTACCCTAAATGTTTGAGCAAGTCATGTTACAGGTCAGTGGCCACATATTATCCTTTGGGAAATTGCACAGCCTATTTTCATAATGTTTGTTTTACCATTTCTTTCTTTTCACCTCGTGAGTGAGCTCTTAGAAAAAAATATTTTCATTTTATATGCCTACTAAATCACTTCTTATATACATAATAAAATTTTTTTTTTTTTCAAAGAGCTCCCCCATAAGGTTAAAAGAGAGTCATGGTAAAACATTATCATGATAATACCCTGTGCACTTCCCTAAAACATAATGTGACCACTTACCTATAAGAAAATCCAGATAAATATAGACAGTGTCAGAGGAGTTAACCCCTTGGATGGCTAGACAGATATAGACAGTATCAGAGGAGTTAACCCCTTTATCCACACACTCACCCACACACAGTCACTCACACTGAGACACAAACACACTCACTCACTCTAAGACACACACACACTCACACACAAGCCCCAAGTCAGGTTCAGGCTCACGTGATTACACACTATAGGCCATATTTATTAAGAAAAAACAGTGCTATCTCAGGAAATAGTGCTAAAACAGTAGTAATAACCATGGAAACCAATGCGGATACCAAAAATCGACCCTGATCTCTGCCCTCAAAACAATTAAATAATTTTACAACATAATATACCACTGCATTTAAAGTGTGTTTCGTGCCGCAGGAAGTATGGATTGCGACATACCATAGCTTGCTATATGTGGAGCTTAATTTAAATAAACATCAGATTATACCAGACACAGCTGTGCCAT
This sequence comes from Pelodytes ibericus, assembly GCA_036172795.1. Classification (NCBI taxonomy): domain Eukaryota; kingdom Metazoa; phylum Chordata; class Amphibia; order Anura; family Pelodytidae; genus Pelodytes; species Pelodytes ibericus. Next base: position 53,299,116 of record CM069867.1, read on the forward strand.
TAGTGTAAATTACACTTGGTAAATAAACTTGACAAAAGGAGACAGCTGATGGATTCAGACAAGGGGGCAGGGATTACGGGAAACAAATAGATGATAAAAAAATTGCCTGATTTATAGATCAGTTTGCATCCATTTCAACATAAAGTACCAATATTGCAACATTGTCTGGCTTTACTCAACTTCATGCGATCCTTAAATGCATATGAACTAGAGACATGGACAATAAAAAATACTGAACATAGCCTTTAAAACAGTCATATATTTTCTTAGTCTATAAGATAAACAAATGCTAAGAAGGGTGTTTATCTTATCTTTCAGTGATAACATCCTTAAAGTTATCCCTATAGTGCTTCTTTCTTAGTGCAACATAATTATTGAGCCATAATCCTCAAAATAGGTTAAATGTAATACTTTAAGTAGCCAAACTTCCTGAGATAATTGTCCTGTAGAAACACACCCATTCACACAATAATACACACATTGAACAGCAATCTTGTAAAAAGAATTACTAATGAACAATGCTTACCAGGTTTACAAACAGATTTTCATTCTTCTGAGATCGACAAAATGAATGCCATTAAGTTGGGTAATAGAAACATTCCCTGAATGATGGACAATGGCAGCATTCCCAAGACATGCTTTGAAATACACAGATATCTCAGTGCACCCTTCCTACTACAAATATTGTATAGTAGCAACACAAACAGAATCTTGTTTTAGAAACTCATAATAATAGATAGGGCTGCCCTTCAGCCTGAGGATGTCTTGCACTACTCGCAGTCATCCTTAAAGGGATACTACCACTTACATAAGATGTAACTAGATTACCTGTGTATTTAAAACAAACACATATATAAGACAAGTGCCACAGATTTTTTTTTTCTTCTATGTTCGAATTAATTGCATTTAAAAGTAAAAATACCATCCATTTTGAGAATTTTACCCATGATTCAACATTCTCCAAAATCTTACAGCCAGTCTCACTTTACAACTGTGGCCAAAGCCTGCATGACGATGTCATATAAAACAGGTTCACCTTATTTTTAGGCAAATATGATATGTTTCAGGGTTTTTATTATTATGTGGGCACCACTATCCCTTCAGGAGGGAGGGAGACAGTATCTGTATCTGGTGCTGGGTACAGGCTGGCAGCTGCAGCGGTAAAGACTGCATAAGCACACTGTGACAAGAGAGGAAGGGCAAGGTCTTTAGATATGTACAAACCTCCTACAAATTAACATTATCACAGTGTCGGAACTGGGGGGAATATTTATAGGGGAGCCAGACCATTTGTTCTGTAAGGTGCCGCAAAGTTTTGGATGGCGGCCCTGAGAGTAGATGAGAAGTTAGCCGTTTACATCTACCTACTATCTATCTTTAAATTGCGCCAAATAACAAATATTGTAAATATCACAATTACTGTAACTGCAAAAAACTAACATTTGCAGGCTAAATAAAAAACTTTTGGGAGTTATGTATAAAATTCCCCACTCTCTAGAAATAAAAATTAAAAAAAAAAAGAAAAAAGACATTTCCATAGAGTGCACTTTTTTTTTTTTTTTCAAATCCCAACACTTTAAAGGTTTTCTGACACTTATCTCCCTCTGGCAACCTGAAAGAACAACTACAATTGTAAAATAAACATCTTATTAAAATAATGCAAACAAATACCTTGGGCCATGATGAATGAGGCATGTTCAGTGCACCCATATAGACCAAGCCTCCTTGGTATGATCCCCATAAATTGTAGTCATGCTGATAATCGCAATGATTGATTAGTGTATTGACAATGCTTGTGTTGAATCAATGCCAGATCTACAAGAAGGCTTGTGCCACTGCTGCCCGCCTGTATGAAATTAGAAATGGAAAAAGAAGGAAAGTGAAAATGGCCCTGGATGAGGAGAGCTGGAAAACTGAAACATGATATGGTGTGGGGGAAATGCAATGGGGCGATGGGGAGGAGGAAGGGGAAATGTAAATTGGACAGAGTGGATGGGTGACACTGAAATAAGACAGGGTATAGAGAGAGAGAGAGAGAGCTAACTGAAAGGCAATGGGGGAGAAAGAAACTGAAATGGGGGATTCAAGGAGAGAGCCGTACCTGAAATGAGCAAGAATGAGTAGAATGCAGAGAAATGGTAACAGATAAACAGAGATTTAAAATGGGTAGATTGAGAAGAAAATGACTTATCTTTTTATGCATACTAAAGTTTGATATTTAAAAAAATGTATTAGAATATTTAAATTGTAATATACCTTAATTTACTCACAAATATCAGATTTGCAAAGGCTACTACTGAGTCTTTTATTAATCTCTCCAGCTCATGTCCGGAGCATGGGAGCCACAAACCCCAAAAAACAAGTGTCTTTAATGATAGCTATGCACAGTGTGTATACATGAGTGTGTATACATGAGGGTGCATTTGTAGCCACACACACACGGTGTACAGCTGTACGCTCTCAATGCTTTACATGCAAAGAGTGGGTGGCGATAAGGCAAGATTTATTTAGATTAGTAGCAAAATAAAACAGTAGTGATTCGGAGGGGGAGATAGCTGCAATAACAAAATGTTGACCTTTTAAGCTTTGTGATTGTATGCAATAACACACAAAAGGAGTTCTTGGATTAAAAGATCTCCCGATCCAGAGAGATTGGTTAAACTACAGCTAAGCAATGTAGTGAATTGAGGTTGTGACCAGTACACTGATGGGGAAGCATGCTGCAGATCATCGATGTTCTAATTAAGAATTCTTGCGGATTAGTGTTGTGGATCAGTCCTGTGATGTGGCACTCTGTTGTGGATCAGTGAACTTGTGGTTAAGAGTTCTTGCTTATTATTAATATTGTTGATCAGTACAGAGACGTAGAATGAGTTACATATTTTATACCCTGAACTATAAAAATTACTTTTACTTATTTAATTGGAGCAACAATATTTTTCAGATGTTCTCAGAGCTTTGAGGGAAAAAGAAAAACAGAATTTTAATGAATAACATTTCTAAACAGTAATACAGTACAGTAACGGGAAATCTATTAAATGGCAAGAAAGCTGTAGTAGACACAATATTAATCCTTATTTACACCATTAAACCAAAAAAAAAAAACTGTGTCCAAACCTTTGACTTTATTGTTGGGTAAATGGCCACTTTCCCCTTTTGATACAGTGGTCTTGACTGCTGATAAACCTTGTAGCTTAAATGCTAGTCACTGGTAGCTACTCACTAAAAGGTCAGTTGATATGAACCTTGCACACATTGAGGTAGATTCATTAAGGCAAAAGTTAAAGTCTACGGCTAGATACCACGTTAATCCAACGTGAATAACCTTCCCTTTGAAAACAGGCACCTGCCTTAATGTGCTGATAAGTCGGTCTGTTGATGTGGAATAGCAAATGTTTTTTTGCTAGCTCTCTGTTGCAGACTTCTAGCACTGGTAAAAATGTTTTTTTTTTTTTTTTTTTTTAGCAGTACCCGTTTCACAGCTGCATCTCCCCTCTGTGCTAATAACAACAACATATGTATACAGGGATTCCAAGTGTTAAATGTTTCTGGTTAGAAGTTTAATAGAGGAGTGAAGTGACAAAGAGGGAATAAAATAACCAAAGAGTAAACACAGGGAATGTAAGTAACAATGAAGAAAATAAACAGAGCATGGCTACCATTTCTATTGTCATGGTGTTATTGATCATCTTAGGTGTGCCATACAGAAACAATGTATGACATCTCACCAGTAAAACACGCAGCCCCTTCCAGCATGGAAAAATGGGCGTAGATTTTAACTACGTAAATATTAAACTTTTAAAGCCACACATTAGTTGTCTGCAGTAGTCCATAGAGATCTCTTAATAGCCAGCATGCAGAAATTGTGCTCAATAAATCATTACCCCTCTAACTGTTGTGTTTGAATAATGTTAATATCAACTGTTTTATGACTGCTTTAAGTTCACGGCTCCAAAAATAAAACATTTGTTTGCTACTATATACAATGCGGCTCACAAACCCATGCTTTTAAAGAAAGTGTGACAACCCTGAGCATCTATCTAGTCATATCTTTTAATGTTGTCACTATTTCAGGCTTAAAACCTAAACATTGTTTTTATTGTGAATGTAGATTGTAGAAAAAGATTGTGTTAGCAAAATTGCCAGTAAATTCCTTAATTAAATGTGTTGTAAGTAGGTCTGTGTAGTCGCCTGTCTATGATTCAATGGGAAACGTGTTATTTGCATCTCCACCCACAGGTGATGTCATAAATATGAGACTCCACAGACATTTTTGTGTCTCCTGCTTATGACATAACTGTGTGGCTTGATATGCAAATTACACATTTCCCATTCAAAAGCAGTTAATTTGCATATCAAGCCAAATTTAAAATGTATTCTCTTATTTTATGCATTTCCACACAATGTATAAATCCTTTTGATCATTTTTGCATTCTACACTTGCAGTATGAGCAATGTATAGGTTGACAGAGTCCCTTTAATGGAATTTCACTTGTGGCCAATCCTGAATCTATGTCAATTCTTAACTTAGTTTCACTGATGGGGCATTAGGCCTCATTGTACAAACAGGGCAAACATTAGAATTTAGTTAGGACATATTTACAATGATTGTTAGAACCAGAGTGCACTGTAATACACTTATAAAACAAAAAGAAGAGGTCAAATTAGCATCCCAATTGCAGTTAGTCAAATGGTTAACAATGGAATTCGTCTATTCAAAATAAATATTCTACACATACTACATTAGATTTTAGCATTACAAGTAAATGTATTATAATACACTAGAATATAGCATGTCACTTTACAGCTACAAACAATAATACAAATAAAATCATACAGATGAATGCAACAATACAAGTCATGGTGAGGGAAAGTACTGTAAAATAATTTACTACAGTTGTGCATTAATAAGCAGAATATATTTATAAACATGACACATTATACATTATATGTTTGTTACACACATCTGGTTAGAATAAAACATTTGAACAAAATAAATAAAATAACAGGCAGGAATGAACCCAGTATGTATGTGTCTTTTTGGATTTTCTATCAATGTATACTCTGATCAGCACCCTAATAACATCTCTTTACACCCCATTATCTACACCCTCCAAACCTTATACCCATAACCAGATCCTAGATTCCCCAAATATGATGCTGCTTTATAAATATGAAATACCCCACACAACATTCCATTAATGTATATTTATATAGTGCTAACAATTTAAACATTGTTTGGTACAGGATTTAAAAAGGGTGTTACAAGTAAAAATAAAGTGATACACATGTTATTGAGAGTTATACTTAAACCTACACTATTAAAGGAATGGGGGCAGCAGACTCATAGGTTATGTATAAAGCTGAAGCCAAAGAATAGTGCTAAATTTGGTGCAAACTGCCAGAGCATTCCATTGGTTTGTTATGGTTATTACTACTATTTTAGCACTTTTTCCTACAATAGCACCAGTTTTGTATGCTACTTTAAAAGAAGGTGCAATCACTATTTCTAAATTTGACCTCAGAGATTGCACTTTTTATTTTTTTAAATCTATTCCCAGCACTGTTTTTTTTTTACATAACCCCCATAAAGTATTAAAACAATAAAACTGTATTAACCATAACTACCATATTGTTACCCCTTTAAATGATGGCACCTTGGACATTTATCCTTCCAAAATATTTATCTATTCAATCACATAACTTTATTCCTAAGACACCCTGATATCAATAGCTGGCGTAACTAACTTCATGTTTATCATCACAACCTCCTAGTAATAATAGAATCCCTTACTCTAATAGCACCTGTATAATGGCACATCACCCACATGCATTCAGTCAGCAAGCATATTCAATAGCATTCCATAGAGACTGCTCTACGTTTAGAACCTTGACCCAGTCAGAACGTATTTTTATACACAACCCCCTATGTATGCCCATGCCCCCTCCATCTCCACACACCTCACCCCTCTCAGCATGAGCCACACTCTAAGGTGTTCAGTATGGTTCCGCCCCCTGCCCCAGGCGCCTTTCTATTGGATGATATGGGTGTGACAGACGGGCGGTGCGAGCAGTAGAAGCGATACGCTCAAAGCTGCACTGGAAGAGGGACACATCCTAGGATCCCACGGACTGTAAACTCAGCATGTCCCGGGACAGGCTGCTTCAGCTGGCCCCCAGCTCCCTGGCCTTAGTGCTCTGTAGGCTGGAGAGCACAGGGGAAGACAGGGGCAGCATTGCGGAGGAGGAATACAAGGGGAGCCACATTTTTCAAGACTTCCATGCTGCTAATGTGAAGTGTTTCTGGAACAGGAGGCTGGTTAAGGCTGTGTCCCAGGTGTCCTTCCAGGGCTGGCTGGAGAGCTGGGTGCTGCTGGTCCAGGGGCAGAGTCAAGACTTGGAAGTACTCAGAGATGCCTGGGTCAGGAGAGCCCTGAGACCTCCCAAGGGATTCCTCATCACATCACTGGGTGAGTATTTTGTATATGTTTATTCCTTGTTTGCACACTTTATCCAAGGCTGCCGAGTACTCTCCGTTACATACTGATGCACTCTCAATGCTGCGCCTCCTGTTGCATTGTTTTTACTGGGCTGCTGCTGCTGGTCACAGCCATTGCTGAGAGCCTGTTGCTTGTCATTTATTTTTATTATTGGATGTTTTTTTGTCATTTGCTGAGTTCTTACAATGATTGCTAAGAATCTGTTAATGTTTATTGGCTATGTACCTTTAAAAAGCCTCTTCTGTAGGTTAGGTTACTGCTATTACTGAGACCATATCTAATAAAGTCTTTATGAATATTTGTAGTCTTCCTCTCCTGCCACTGTTTCTGATATATTTTGGTGCTTTGACCTCAGTTGGTTGTTTATCCCAAGAGCCCCCTGTTTTATGTCTGAATGTACTTGTTGTCTTGCTGTGGCCACTTGTTGAAGTGCTGTATTTATTGTTGAGAGTTGGATGTATTTATTGCTCAGACTCACAATATTTTTGTGATACATTTAGCTTTGAAGGTCACAGTTTTTGTGGTGTTGACTCCCTCTGGCATCATGTATAAATATTTGGGTAAAATAGAGAGTATCAGAGAGAGCCCAGTGTTCTTTACAGCTCTATTTATAGCTTTTTACCAAGTTTGTTTTCTTCTTAGCAAAATGGTGGTGTTGTGTTACATTGGCATTTTTTCCATGACTTTGGCTCTTATGGGACTCACTAGCTTTAGCTGGGTTAGCTTGCCATGTTTTCCCACATAGTACAAATGAAATGCCCCCCATCCACCTCAAGTATTCTATATTTTCATAAACATTTCATTTGTACTATGTAGGAAAACATGAAAAGCTCTTTACTTGAGGCGGAGTGGGGGCACACTCTTTACAAGGGGCGGAGTGGGGGCACACTCTTTACTCGGGGCAGAGTGGGGGCACACTCTTTGTCCTCCAGGTAGTGGAACTATGAATGGAACAAAAATAGTAACTACAATGGTTAATGTTGAGTAATGGGGTTGTGTGCTCTTTATAGACATGTTTATGATATGCTTTAATGCACTTAATGTAGTTCAATTAGGAACTTCATGGTCTGATCAGTACACATGATGCTTATTTGCTCTAGATCCATATCACAGTCTTTGTAAAATCTAAAGGAAAAATCTATTTATCTTGGTCCACTGTAGCTGGTGGCTTCTCTTGGCATCATCAAGATGACAGAATTCAGTGTTTGAGATAACAGCCCTTGCAGTTTACACAGGGGGCTTCCAGGAGCTTGGTAGCAGCATTTGTTTTCTTTCTTTCCCTGGAATGTTGGCAGATATGAGTTACAAAATGGTGGCAACCATTACTCTAAAGCCCTAGAACTGCAGCCTCCCAGATACCGATGGCCTACATCTCCCATAAAACTCTGTCAGCTATGAAGAAAGGGAGATAAATCCCTTCAACACGTGGAGGGCCACAGGATGATAACTCTGCTTTAAAGGATGCATATTGACAGGTTTCAAAGTGTTGGGGAAAAGTGACGGACATTAGTAGATGAATGTAGCACCAGAGGCATGGTAGATGATTGTTTAAAAGTCAACTAGCTCAACAAAAATATTCCTTATTTCATTAAAGTTGTGATAGCAGAAAAAAAGCTGGCTAAAATAAAAGCTCTGTTTGTTTATACTATTAACTGAGTTAAAGTTATGTTGCTACAATAATAATTCATTCTGCCTCCACGAGCAATATTGCACTCTCAGGCAAGATGATATGCCAGGCCCAACTAAGTATCACAAACATAGAAACAATGAATGTGTTGGCAGATACAAACCAATCCATCTTGTTTGCCCTATATAAAGTAACTAGATGAATAGTCCCTGGCCTCATCTTATACCTAGGACTTTCCTGTAATGTTCTTGTATTAGGAGATGAGAAGAATAAGTCATTATCAGCAATAGAATAATATTACAACATACACAGATTACAAGTTAAAACCACTGTATGTATTGGAAGAAAGATAATAGAATAAGGCTGAAATCATAACTACAATGGTCATTTCTGGATTTCAGCCATTCATCAGTTTATTGTAAATCTATCCTTTTGCAACATGTAAATTGCAACTACTTATTGGAAGGGTTTGTTCCTATGTAAAAATGAGTTCATCCTGTGCTCATCTTCAGGTTCGTTTAGCAGTTCAGTAATTGTAAATATTGGTTGAGTAATTGCTTGAGCTAATTATGTATAGTGCAGGTAGTGTGTGTTCATATACCTCCATGTGATACATACAAGGTTTTGTGGAAAAATATGCATCTCTTACATATATATATAACTCAGTTGATACACGAGAAGCAAAGGCCTCAATATAATTCCAAAGGTTGTGTCGTTCCTTATATATATATAAATGTGGTTCTATATGTGGTTCAACTTGGTTGCCCATGAAGCAAAGCATCTGAAGAGTATGAAGAACCCTAAATGGTTAGAATCCAACTAAGATTTTAGGAGATATTACAGGTTCTGTGTAAAGAGAACTTCCAGAAAACCTTCTAAGAATGGTTCATTCACCATGCAAGCCAGGAACATTCACTTGCTTACCTCTGTTCTGATCTTCGCTGTGGTTTATTTGGTTGAAAGATTTAAGGCTTTATTCGTGTACGACAAGTGCAGGGAATTAAGGGAATTTCAAAGTTAAGGCCAAAGCAGCCGAGTTGGGAAAACGTCTCTGTTTCATGAATAAAGCCCCACGTATAACTTTTCTTGATGCAGAAGACCTGCAAACATCAGTAGCAAGAGAAAAGAGACAATTTGGGTTCTACGAGTGATAATAAATACTATTTGGGATCATTGTATTAAGCGGCTTGTTATCTGGTCTTTGTATTCATTCAGCTGATTGGTCTGTAGTTAAACAAAGGTGTTTGTTTATTTCTTTAAGTTCTTTGATCATTTTGTTGTAAAACACAATGCTTATCACAATATTGTTTTTCAGTAATGACTTAACCTGACTTTCTATCAATCTGATCAGCACCCGAATAGTCACACTTTACACCCTACTACATTTGTTATTGAGCATATATGGGGAAGGCACTACAACAATAATCCTCAAGTGCTTTTAAGTATCTTTAATGCAGTTAGAACAAAGGTCTGGTAGTCACAGATGCCTGGATGCGAGTAGAAGGGTGACATGTCGGGTAGATACGCTTTAAACAAAGCTGGTTAATAACATTCGGATAACTATTAAATGGAAATAATTATAAATATAGATATTAATAAAATATATCCAAAGGGGCTACATAAAACCATAGAAACACAGGCAATCTGTAACTGTCGTCCTTCTTTTTTTTTTTTTTTTTTGAATGAAGCTATGAGTCCAATAAATGTTATATTTTTGTTTTGTTAAACCATAAATAATACTTTCCTCCAGTATTTCCCTCCCCAGCAGTGATGGCTGCATGGGGAGGGAGCGTCCATTTAATCCACCTCTTCGGTTGCATCCGATGGGTGTGGAGAGGCATCCCGCAGCTTGGCGCTGTAAGCGCTGGCATGCAGTGCTGGTGACCTTTGATTTGTGCTGAGCTGCTAGGTTGGAAATAGTGGAGGAAAGTATATTTCATGGTTAAACAAAAAAACACACTATTCAATTTATTGGACTTACGACTTTTTTACTTTTTCTAATGCAGGAGTCATTATTATTATTTTAAAAATATCCAGCACCTTAGCCTAACAAAACACACACTAAGAAAATGTAGGCTCTTGGTGCCTTTGGCTGGCTGAGGGTTATGGGACTTGCACTTTGGCAATACCGTCACACTCACCTGCTGGTTGACTGGTGATCATATGTTGCCGTTTGTGCCTGTCTCTTGGTGTCACTGACTGCGTCTGCTTGTAACATGATAGCCTGGCTTAGAGGATTAACATGACAAAACAGTTTAATGAGAGTTATAAAACTCCATCTCTGTTCTCTGCTGATCCTGGAGGAAGATCTCTGGGCACCTGAGAGGCTGGAACATTGTACGGTCTTCTGATTAAGACAAAAACATCCCCAGTGTTATCTGTTTCTTGAAATCGACCTTTCTTCATGAGAACTCATTCCTTCAGCTGGAGATTTTCCTTTTCCTAGATAACTGCATTTTTTGTGTTCATGAATCCATGAAAATTTCCACTGGACTCTTTCTGTAACATCCTGTTTTAAATCTAACATTCATTTTTATTTTATTTTTTTTTGCAAATTGCCAAGCAAGATTGTTTTACTCTATGTATGAAATGCATTGATTAGTTTGTTTTGGGGGGGGAGTTGTGCTCTCCCTGTTCAAGGAAGTGATTTTTTTTTTAACATGTTCAATATAAATCTATTTGAAGTAAGATTTGCAACTCTGTCCTGATCACTGTGTTTGTTCTTGTGTACTCAGCTGAGGAGATGCAGTAAAAGCCTCTGTTATTCTATTGTACTTTGCATTCTTATAAATAAGGAAATTGGCTCACACATTACAGTGAACCTTAACAAGTGCCCAATATACAATAGAGTGGCAGGACTGCATGACTTTCCCACAGGGATCTATCTTACAAAGGGATTGATGTGGGGGTTCCCTACTTGCCATCCATGTCCCCTGACGTCACCAAGTACTTTAGATTGTAAGCTTATGGGCAAAGCTGTCTCTCCATAAGGCATTAGGTCGGTCTAGTCATACACAATATTTCAGAAATTGTTGGCTTCATACAAAGATTTTGATTATAATCTGTATCAAAAAGCTTTTTCATTTACAGAAACCCGGTGGGTTTTATTTCCATTTTTTTAACATGAGCTGCTATTTTTGCTATCTGAGATACGTTGTCAAAGGGTCCAAACTAATAATAATGTCCACACTTCTAAGGGAGATCTTACAAGAATCAGGACTGTCCTGCTTAAAGTGGAATAGTTGGGGGTAGGTCTTAATTATGGAGAAGTGCTTTTTTCCCTTCACACAAGATGGACACATTTTAACAGAAGCCTTAAGTCTAGGTAAAGGAAGATGCCCAATGCTAGGGTCCCACTCTCAGGGGATCAGATCTAGTGTCTGCCTAAAGGGTAAATGGCTTGCCTTGCCCTCAACCCTGAGCAGGACTACCCTTCTATAACTTGTAATGAGATATCATATAATAATGTGTAATTATGTCCTACTTGCTTTCTAAAGTCAAATCTCACTTCCTCACTCACCATTTACCAGAGATCCCCTTGAATGTGGCATATGCTTTCCATATGTTCAAGGATTACATTTGAAAGTCCTGGTGCAATCATATAAAGCCCTTGTTTATGCTACTATTTGTATAATTCTAAAGCTCCAAGATAATCTGCAGGTTTATATTTAATAGCTGCCATCTTTGCAGTCAAAGCAAAGATCAGCCAGGTTATAACAGCTTTACATATACATATTACGTGTATGGATATTGGGAGCCCTCTGATGTAGTTGAAGTCCAAGCATGATCTAGCCATAGAATGTGCACAAGCCTGATAAATGACATTTATAGTTTAAATAGATGCTCTCTCATCCTTATCGTGGATAAGGGACAGCCTTACCAAACATTCTTTTGGAAGGAAGGTGCACTGGAAGCGAACTCCAGCTGATTGACACGTTCGTCAATGCGTAATGGAGGAAAGGTAGCTTCTCTTTAATTCACCCAGCTTGAAAATGATGGGGAAACGTCTGGAATTCACAGAGTTGGTTTGCATATTTAAAGTCTCTATTTATGTGTATGGAATCCTACTGCAAGGCTTGACAAATATCTGTAAATAAGGAGCCAGTAAAATGGTACATTCTATTTAAACCAAGCGAAAAAAACAAACAAAACAAGAGCCCAGCAGTAGGGATCTTAGGAGACCAGGCTCTATGGATCCTATTGTTAAGTCATGGTCTCAAAACAATCAATGTATGGGATCATGTGAAGCTGAAGGGGAGTATTGTGTTCTTGCTGACCAGTTGCAAATCACTGCCATGGAAGAAGATATGATTTCATAGGAATTATTATTATTAACTTTCTTATAACCATCTTGGCCATTAAAAAGTAAATTTATATTTATAAAGTAAGCTTTTAAATCAAATTTTTGGCCCTCTTTTGAAAGTATTTGTCAATATTTTTTGTGTTTTGTAGTCATGATTTTTTTTTTTTTTATTCCTACTGATGGTGATAAACTCCTTACGTTGTCTTTCTTAATAATCTTACACCACCTTTTGTGCGGCAAGCATTTGGACCACAACACGTGACGTGAATGAATAGGGTGGCTCCCCTGATTTGCTTGCTGAAGGAATTATGTGGAATGCAATCATTATAATTTGTGCCTGAAAATTACACCGGATAAAGGAGAGTCTCAGAGCGTCCATGTATAATTGTAAAAATATGCTAACCAAAGTGCTGACCTTTTTGGAAGGGACTGACCTTGCACCAACATTCATCCCTGAAGAGAACGGGTGAAGTGTAAATATAATTATCGTGATGGGAACATTTTATTTCCAAAAGCATTCCATAGAAGACCTACATGCCCTGCCATTATTTCAGAATGTTAGATGCCTCCTACTTATTAAATGTGATATGTTTTCCTTTAAAATGTGGCTGAGCTAGTCCACAGAGTTTCACTATCCCAATTTATTTTGGGGAAAAAAAATGTATTTGCAAATGAGAATCAAATGTGTATATTTTACATCTGTGATTAAAGCTGAGATTGGAATTCCATAAAATAGTGACTTATAGTGGTTTATTTTGATAGGTTACATCTTTTATGTTTAGCCATTTTCAATCTAAAAAAATGTAGAACTTGTATTCTACAGTAGTAATATCCTAAGTTTATTGTTTTGGTTTTCCTGGGGCACATTGAAAAGGGTGCAGTATATATTTTAACTGCTAATGATTACCGCTATATATGTTTTGCTACCATAAAATATTTGTATAATAACATATTTTACCAGTCAAGGTACACCTTGATACTCCCTCGTCTCTAGGAATATCCTGGGAATGTTGCCATTACCCAACTCAATGGTACTCATTTTATTGAGCTCAGAATGATACAATTTAATCTACAACCCTGGGGTTAAAAATATTCTACACACAAATGCTTGGAAGATGTTTCCCTGGTGGCCCAGTGCAGTGTATACCTACATTACTGGCATTTATCAGAGAAAATAGTTTCACATTACATGACAACCTAGTCCCCTGCTCTCATTGAAGGCAACCGGGCAGAGCAGGTAGAGGTTTTTTTTTTGCTGGCTCCATTGGCATAAACACTGCTCCATCACACACGTTACTGGTTTGAGAAAATCACCATGAAGTAGGCGAGGGGGCCATGTGCCCTTGATTCTACAGTTGGTGCATCAGCCTGCTGAGCCATCTCACTGGCATCCTATTATGATGGGTCTGTTTATTTTGAATTATTATGTTGAGAGGGTCTTTATTCGTTTCTTGAAGATGAATGCTGTAGGTTAGAAATTAAATAGTTTTACAAAATAAATACACACACACACACACACACACACACACACACACACACATATATATATATATACATTTTTTTTTCTGTTTACGAGATGACTTGAGGATTGAAAGGGCTTTTACAAGATGACTCAGGCTTCTCTGATGACTTTTTCACAAGCTGATTCGAAGACTGCCATGGTTTTTGTGGTCAGTGCACTGTGCAGACCCTATAGATCCTCATTACAGAAAGTCATAAAGTATTGAAGCCCACCTTTTTAAAGTTATTGTCTAGACATCCAGCTTTCTCTTCCTGGAATAGTCACTGGTTGCCCGGGTCAGTTGCCAACGCATCTGAAATATCACACGTCTGCACAAAGACATTTTCACTGTTTGTTTTCTGTCTTATGCAGCTCATGATCATTTTAAAACTCTTCTCTATAGCAGTGATGGCCAATCTAGATACTGCAAATGTTTGAGAACTACATATCCAATGATGCTCTGTCAACCTTAAGGGTCCTAACAAATATTAAAGTAGATTAAGTGAGACTATTTACATAGATGCCAACATTGGCCATGTTTCCAAGGACAGATGTTCCACATGCTGCAGAAAGAGCATGCAAAATGCAGGCCGGCAGTATGTAGGATAGATATTCGGACAATACAATTAATTAATCAGGGTGGAGATTTCATAGGACCTACCATGATTAATTAATTGGATTATATCTGTGTGTATATCCATCCTACATAATGACGGCTGTACTTTGCATGCTCTTTCTGCAGCATGTGGAACAAATGTGTGTCCCTGGAAACATGGCCGATGTTGGCAACTATGTATTTACAGATCACTGAAACACCTTAGATTAGAGAATCTGCACTGGATGTTGTAGATGTAAAGTTAAGGTACTAAACAAAAAAGCTATCCTGAAGTCATAGATTTTAACAATAGAGGAATGAAACCTACTGTTCACAACTACACTGATTTAAGTAGCACACAGAGGAGTGTGACAATGTTTGAACCTACTATTGTTATTCTGATTTCACATCTTCTTTATAGGTGATTGTGCAGTGACTTGTGTTACTCTACCTTGCAGCAGTATTTGTAGTCCAGGCAGTGTAAGGTGCTATATCCTGAGTTTGAATTGCTCTATCATCAAAATGCCCTCCAGTGATGTGTTTATTGTGACCCCACACCCTTGCTGTAGTACACTCCATGATCTTGTGAGCCAATGAGCTGGCTGCTCCTAAAATGAAATGAGTGGTATGCACAGTGGACTGATGAAGATAGCACATTAGCATATTTTAATTATTTTTATCTAGAATGCAAATTACATTGTATTGAATCAGACCATGTAAGTTTGCTGAAAGAGATACAGGTTATCTGTTTTTTTTTTTTTTTAAACCTTCCAAATCTCAATTACACTGGTGATTGGTATTGTTTTAGCATTTTTATCATCTTGGAAAATCAAATCAAAGGTTCTTGTTTAAACATTTTGGTGTTTATTTTTATTTCTTTCTGTCTCTTTTTTTTCAGATTTGGAAACTATTTGTATGACCTCCAGGGGTGTAAAGGGCCTTTTAGAACTAGATAACCCTTCTAAACACCATAGGACTGTTTGGCTCATATATATATATTGCTGCAAATATTTTCAACCGCTGACACTATATAGAATTGAACATTTAGTATGTTTGAGAGGGTACATTGTAAGTTTTAACCACAACACTTTATTATCAGTGCATATTTTGAAAAATACAGTGCTTACCCATTTAAATCCAGTTAGCTGCTTCCATAAGTGGAATTTTTTAAAGACCTGTTTATTTATATGATAACATGTTTTGTTAGTGTAGAATGAATCTCATAGAAAATGGACAGAGAAAGAGTAGTAGGTATGTGAGACAACCATCCAGTAACATTAGCAAAGACTAACACTGTAAAGGATGTGCACAGGGCTTTTTGGAAGAAAAGGACTGGTAAGATAGACCATGTGGTTCTTATATGCTGCTAAGATTCCATGTTTATTATGTAGACACCTGCAATGCAAATTCCACTTTTTTTGCATTTCAGCTCCAAAAGGTGGATGCATTTCCACATACAGAGACCACTCAGTGGCTGGTTATAATTGCACATTGTGCTGCAGTGGCAGGGTGTGTAGATCTTGCATAAATCTTCATTTCCCCTGTGGAATGCCTCTGTATTCAATTTCAGAAAGTTGGTTCCTGCAGATCTTAATTCTGTGTATACCTGTGGTGTGCATTTCCTCTGGCTTTAAAGGGAAAGTGTTAAGTGTGTTTACTACAGAACCATGGTTGTGTTTATTGAATGTCTGCCATTGAGAATGTGTAGTTGTTGTGGAACATTGCTGTGAATATGCTAATTAATACCAGACTGCAGTTTGATGAGCAGAATAAAGCAGGCTATTTCCATATATATATATATATATATATATATATATATATATATATATATACTTAAAGGCATTCTGACACCTGATTTATATGTTATGCTAGCAAGATTAAATGAAAATGCATGAATTATGAGAAAATGTTTGAAATGGGTACAGAGTCTCCCTCTTATGACATCACCACTTTGTTGCTTGATATGCAAATTACACATTCCCATTGAAAGTAGTTAATTTGCAACCAATAGATTGTAGCCTGACATATTATTATGTCTAAGCACATATTTAATTCAAAATAACAACAGTTTTATTACCATAGTCTTCCCAGTCAAAAATAAGATTACCACAGCAGGAACTTCCAGAGTATTGTGGTTAAAAAAAATCTAAAATGGACAAACCCCCTTTCTCCTTTTTTAACCCTTTCAGTTATTGGTGGGAAAGGTCTGTTGTGTAGTACGGCGGATATAATCCTCAAGGACCACACACAGACACACACAGGTCATACTTTAAGGATATGGTTTCAGCCGGTCAGGGTTGACATAACACTGTATGAAAATGAACGTTGTATTTCCTTAATCTATACAGCTATTAGCCAGCATCCCTCGGGCACAAACATTATCAAGGGAATATGGAAGAAAAAAATCTTTCTGTTTTGTGTCTTTAAATATGTAAATGTGTGAGTACAATTTTTAGTTAAGTCCTCCATCTTTATCTTGCTAGTGACCGTCCTTCCTAATTCTCTGATATTCTAGTATAACGAGGATTTAGAACGCTAACGGCTAATTCGTTTGTTATCACAGTCGTCTGTATTTAGTAGAATAGTAAAGTGACAGAAAATACAATATTACTGGAAGAAGGGATGACAATTATACTAATCATCAAAAAAAATGTTTTAAATTACAATGAATTAAATAGAATATAACTATTTATAAGCAGTCCAATGAAACATCCTGTTTCAGGCGTCTGCATTGCTTGTTTGTTCCTATTTATGACATTTTATGGGAAGGGATGGACTTCTAGAATATATACAATTTGTGATTGTAAAAATAATATATAAATTATTTCTAATAAGAGAATGTCTCATTACTTTGTATCATCATATTTATAGATTTCTTGTCTAAGTATTCACAAAATCGAGCATCACAGCTAAGAGAAGATGGAGTAAAAGTATATGTACAGTTCTCTCTTGCCATAATTTATATTGTGGGTTACTTATTACATTTTTCAGAAACCTAAGAGCTGCATATCCTTAAAATAATAATGCTGCCAATGTTTGGCTTTGAGCAGCTGCTCCAATACTCATTTATCACTTAAATGACATGACAAGTTGAAAAATAATTTTTTTATTTATAAAATAATGGTTTCTTAGGTGCGTGCCAGTCGGCAGGGTGCGTAACCTGATTTACATGGGAACATTTCTCATTAATGTATACCATGTAGTGTAAGATAATAAATGCATTAGGTATATTGACAAGGTAACCTTTGTATGACCTTTTAGTTAAACTATAGTTGGTCTTCTTGCACTGAGCATGTGCTGTAACTGCTTCATTCAGAAGCTAGTAACTGCCCCACAGTGGTTTTTGTTTTTGTTTTGCCACCTTCCAAATAAATGTCTGGGAGAGGTGCCTATTGTGCAGGTACACGTTTGAGCACCATACATTTGAAATGCATCAACCTTTGTGTGTTGATATACATCTGCTGCTGTGTGCCAGCCCTGAATAAAGCCTTAGACACAGTTACACTGAAGAAATAGTGTGTCTGTCTTGATGCTTCAAGTTTGGGTCATGGGAAGGGACCAGGAAGCTACAGGATACCAGCTTATACTAAAGACACAGTGGGTATTTTCTGTAAGACCTGAGGAACATCTCTGATACCAGGACACCTTTCTATTATCATGATATGTAGCTAGTAGACGTGGACAGTTCATGGGATATGGGTCCTGCTATTGGTACAGTCATCGGTCATTCCCAAATTGTGCTGATATTCTATAACATTGGAACTGTTACTATTAAATGTACATTAAAATAAGTTGATGTGGACTTAATATGTTGCATTTCCATTTTAAGCTTTGGTTATTTTGGGTTAATGACATTCTGAAAAAGGACTTTAATGTGAGTCTTTATCCGAAGTAACATTATCAGTAACCACACTCGTTTAATCCAGTCTCTTGTGAACCAAACCATAGATATGATAATGGTTTGTCTAGACGCAAACCTCCCCATCCCGTGTGGTGGTGAGTCAATAAAGGTCACCCATTTTTTTTGGGTGTGCATTTATCAGTTAATCTGAAGCCTCTTATCACTCTCTTCTAGTAATGCTGATAGTACTAGGGCTTATTATAATCTATAAGCATCCTACGGAGCAGATTATGTCTGAATGATTGATTTAAACTCCTTGAAAACAAGCAGTGAGCTGACCGCCCTGCCAACTTGGGCCCCCACTGACTTCCACTACTCTGGGCAGCTTTCCTTTATCCCAGGATAAACCATTGGAAAGGTTCCAAGAAAAGCTGAAATCGAAAGCCCTGGTACGTTACATTCACATTTACTTGTACAGCACCAACAATGTATGTAGATCTTGGTAAAGAGCATGGAAGGGAATGATATACTATGTCAGACGGACAGACTAATACATGAGGTAGAGAGCCCTGCTCGCAGATGAGAACTGTTGTGCTGATTAAAGAAAAAAAGAATAAAACTGTCCTTTAGACTTTAAATCATTATTTCTAACCTTGTCAGTGTCCTGACTGTACTTCCTATTCCATAATAAACAAGGAGATTTCTAAGTGGACCCCCCCCCCCCCCCCCAACTTTTGAATGGTGGTGTAAATGGAGGCGATGTTATACAAGTAAATCATTTCCAGATAAAATACTGTCTTTCTCTCACCTAGAGTTTGTAAATAATGTGCTATCACCACTCTCGCTTGTGACATGCCTACTGTTGATTGAAGTGTAATATTAAATAACCAAAGCAGTCATTTCAGCGGTCACGGTTCATTGGACATGCATAATGGTGCAAGAAAAGAACACTATGTATTATATATAAGCCTATTTTTTTATTTTTTAAACAAACAAAATTGATAAGCCTTGTATAAATAATCAAGCATATTGTTACTAAAGTTACATAACGCACCCTACCAAAAACAAAACCACTTAACTGAAAGTGGCAGCAATGTTGTGTTTTAACATTGTTTTTGCTAGTTACTGTGTTTAATGTGCTATCTCTATACCGCTGCTTTATGAAAATGATGGTGAATCTATGGCACAGGTGCCACAAATGGCACTCTGACACCTCTGAGTGCCCCATGTGTCTATAGGATCTCCATCAATTATGGAGGACCCAGTACATGTTAGGATCTCAGACTGATATTCATCATTTTGCCCTCCATGCTATATAGTCAAACCATTTATGTTGAGTATTGTCTAGAATATATATATATATATGTGTGTGTGTGTGTTTTTAAGCTGCTTCAGTGAATGTTATATAATCACTTGTATCTTCGTGACTGAAAATTAAGATATGCCGCATCCCGTCTGTGAAAAATACATTTAACATCACATGTTTTTTCTCCACAATTAAGTAGCTACCATTAGGATCCTGACACGTGCAGCGGTCACCTCACTGATGAATATTTACATTTTCCTTTGGAAAGAAAGATACAGAGAAAGAAAGTGGAGAGAAAAAAATATTGTAGAAAAGTTGGATCTGAATCAAACACTGGATGGCTTGGATCTTTAACATCAAATTGTAAACGGCAAAGTATTCAGAATTCAGTTAAATGGGGGAATATTTCCAACTTTGCCCTTAAGTGTGAAATTCCTTTCTCAATTTCCAAGAATTTAGTTTTTTTCATGTATAATGGCCAAAGAATGATATTGTTTTCTAATATGTCCTTTTGCCCAAAATCCAGGAGTTATTATTGTTACCCAATCTTACGGTGCCCATTTTATATACCTCGGACCGAGTCAACCCTGCCGGGTATTGAACCTGCGATCCAAGTGGTGCATTAGCCCACTGAGCTGGCTTATTGGATTTTGTATAAATTAGAATCCAATGAATGATAAGCATGCAGCCTGCCATTGTTAATGTCCCATAACCTTCATTCTCAGCCCACATTGTGTGTATTTAATAAATGCCCGTGACCAAACCTTGATCCATTCTCCCTTTTTTATCAGATGTGCTATTTATGTTTGTAAATGCCATGCCTCTCTTGAACCACTGACTCCCTCCTACTCCTTTCCCCCTTCCCCCCTCGAGCCCAGTTCCTTTGGGCCATTTGGTGTGGTTTGCATCCACTGTTAGTCAGGAACATATAAACTTCTCTGGGGTGGTAAAGCCACAGGAGGCCGGCCTCTGCTGTTTCCATTCTCCTTTGGCATTTTTCATCTGTGCTTCTGACTGTGGCTCAGAGAGAACTGGGAACTGTAGCTTGCTAAATTCCAAGCATATGTTTTAAATGAAACTACTACACATTAGAGGCTTTCTACTTCCACGTGGCACTGCTGAATGTTCATAGGAAGTGCACTGAAAGTCTCACATATTGTAAACCTCACCTGACTGTGATGTGACTCCCTCATTGCAGGATTTCTGTGAGTGTTTTATTGGACTGAGCAGTAATTCCATGGCCTTTGAAGTGGGTGACTCAGGTTGGAATCCTGCATTAGTTCCTACTGACCCCAGGCAGTGGTTTTTAGTGTGCAGTAAAATCTTCTGAGTGTCCCACTGTTGGACTGATGGTTTATCTCACACTCCTATGGCGCCCTCCACTAGTTTGAGGAGCAACTTGTGACCATTACAGTCATTGTTGAAACTCTCAAAACCTCCAGCCACCAAAAGATTAACTATTTAGGACTTGTATAATGCTGGTCAGAGATTGTCCACTCTGATTGACCATATAGCCTGCAACCAGGACGAAGATACATTTCGGATGGCACCTGCCATACTTTGAATTAACAAAGACAGGGCTGTGGTGAATGTGGGTGGGGCTGTGGTGAAAGTGGGTGGGGCATTACGCATAGAATATTATTGTAACTTGGGCAGTGTAAAATAGTCAGGACTATGTATGGTACTAGTTAGAACTAACCTTAAGCCACTCCCACTCACCATGAAAAAACTGATGCCCTAGCCTAGGCAATGAATAATAAATACATTATTTAATTGTGAAATTAATAAAATGTAATATGCAATAAAATGTGTTGTGCATAGGGCAGGTTGGGTAACTATATACACATTGCATATTACGGTAATATAGGGTATGCTGGCATTTTAGGGATAAGCGAACAACTAGATAGGGCTGACAATTTATATTTTACATTATAGGATCAGTGGCACTTTTAATTTTGAATAAAATGTAGTAGATTTGTTAGGGTTGCAAACCTTTCTTAAAAATGGTTGGGACTTCTATCCATGTGTATTTACATATTATTTGTCTAGGATATATCCTGGCTAATTGTACAAAAATAGTATATATTTTTTAGACTCAACTTTAGGTTGTCATCTTAAGCAATTACGTTGGTCATTTTACATTTCTAGTAGTTTGTGTTGTCTTAGTACAGCCCGAGCAGCTTACTAGGTCATCGTACAATATTGGAAGTTCATGGGGTCATTGTGTGATGCTGGAAGTTCACAGGGTCATTGTGTGATGCTGGAAGTTCACAGGGTCATTGTGTGATGCTGGGAGTTCACAGGGTCATTGTGTGATGCTGGAAGTTCACTGGGTCATTGTTTGATGCTGGAAGTTCACAGGGTCATTGTTCAATGCTAGGAGTTCACAAGGTCATCGTACTATCTTAGGAGTTTGTCCGTTCAAGGGCTCCTGTTACAATCCTGGATGTACAATTCCATGATCTCTTGATTCGATTGAAGAGCTTCCCCCGGGTTCATGGTGTATTCACAAGACACAATCATTTTACTGTCTCCGCATCTCTAGTGTCTCATCGGTAACATTCGAAACTCTGCATAACCCAGAGTCACGTCCTATATCTGGGCCTCAATCACTGTCAATCAGTCGCTGTTTCCATTTATCCGATTTTAAGCCAGCAAAGTTCCTTAGAGAAACATGAGCACCAGATGCTGCAGCCAGTCAGGAAGGAAAGGGCCTAATTTGGACTACAGCTGTTTTCTCATTTACAAAAATGTAAAGCATGTGTCAGTGGAGTCCAGCGAGCACGTAAGTAACCGTGTTATGATTGCTGGTAGGAAGCACCAGGAAGAATGTGAATGAATGGGCCCATTGGTACTATTTTGTGTTTGGGGGGTGGGAAGGAAGATGGCTTCATTTATTTCCCCTTGCTATTTAGTCTGTGCTCAGAAATCTCCCAACCAGATACTGTATTTGTATTTCAACAAACCCATTTTGATCTGTAGATTAAGTACCTATTCCCAGGCATAATACATAGAGCATGCATGCACTGTAATCTCATGAATGCCAGAGCACAAAGCAAAGCATTGAGCCCAGCCGTGGCACTCAAGGGGTTAAAGCCTAACCTCACTGTTTATCTGGTAAGCCTGACTTCCCATGGTATCATGTGCTGTTACTAGAAACTGAGCTGCCGTTTGTTTATTATTAGTATTATTGTTATTGTTGTTATTATGATGTATTAAGATTCTGCTGCATTGAACGGAAATACTATTTTTAAAGAGGAATCTATGGTTAAAATTGTTGATGATCAGAATTTTATATTTAAATGGTTTTCTATGGGTTCTTGCTGTGTACAGACCTATCACTGTGTGAAGAAAAATAATATACTATAAAACGTGCATTGTGGGTAAATCAAGTGCTGCAGGGTCTTTTGAACACATAGGTGGCTCTCTGAATTGTGCCTTTTTGAATGACCCCTTAAATTAGAGGGGCAACGATTTAAAAGTAATATCAGGAAGTATTACTTTACTGAGAGGGTAGTGGATGTATGGAATAGCCTTCCAGCAGAAGTGGTAGAGGTAAACACAGTCAAGGATTTTAAGCATGCGTGGGATAGACACAAGGCTATCCTAGCTATAAGACCGGGAACGGGGGACTAATAAAAGTACTCAAAAAAATTGGGCAGACTAGATGGACCGAATGGTTCTTATCTGCCGACACATTCTATGTTTCTATGTTTCTGAAGCTCTTTTCTATTTTTTGTTAACGCCACACAATTGTGGTGCAATCAGGTCATTTCAGATATGCAGCTTTTTAATACGTTATCTGAGGCAAAAACTTCAAACTCTTATTTGATCACTTTTCCACATTGGTGCATTTCACACTTGTGAGTAGACACTAACTGTGTTGGAGTTGCACCATTTTCCTAACACGTTTATAGATCTCCCCTGGTGAGAGAGCTCAGTGGGAAAAACAAAATAGGTTTTATTGGCCTGTGGTGTCGCCTGTTTATGACAGTCCCTTGTGGCTTGATATGCAAATTTAATTTCAATGGGAAAAATGTGTCATTTGCATATCAAGCCACAGGTGCTTTCACAAGCAGGAGGCACTACAGACACTTTTTGTCTTCTTAATCTGTGCATTTACTTGCAATTCCACCAGTACAATGCATGTGCTTTATTCTTTAAGTGAACAGAATAAACAATATTTAGGTGACAAAGTCCATTTGTTGCTATTACCCTGTTGGTGCTCAGCAGAGAGCTGTACCTTTTGTAAATTGGTGTATGTCTTGGTACAAATGACACATGACCAATATTGTTTTATTACAGTATTGTTAATCGTGTGTTCTTGTCACAGCTGTAATTGAATTCAAGTCCGATATTCACACAGTGTAAATTTTAACAATATACAAGGTGATCAAGCAAAACAATCCAAACAGAGTTTATTTTGACAGCAATGTGGGGGCTGGTCAGATTCTCCTTTAAAAACAGACAGCAGTGTCAGTATTTAGATAAATGTGTTTTCCGTGTGGCTAATCTGCTATAAACCATTATCCAGGGTTGTCTAAGGCCTACTGGGCCCTTAGCAAAGTATTTAGCAGTGACCACAATCTTGTTACCAATTTTTATAATATTAGTAAAAAAACCATTTAAATTGGTCTGAAAAGAAACATACAAAAAATTCCTTTGTTGCATAACTGCTTGCCAGTGCCACCTTTGTCCCCAAACCATGGACAAGAGCCCTCTCTGTCCCCAAAAAGTTTGCCAGTGCCATCTCTGCCCCCAGTGTGTCAGTGCCCTATCTGTCCCCAAACAGTGTGCCAGTGCCCTATCTGTCCCCAAACAGTGTGCCAGTGCCCTATCTGTCCCCAAACAGTGTGCTAGTGCCCTATCTGTCCCCAAACAGTGTGCTAGTGCCATATCTGTCCCCAAACAGTGTGCCAGTACCATTTCTGTCCCCAATGTGCCTGTGCCATCTCTGTCCACAGTGTGCCAGTACCATCTGTCCCCAAACAGTGTGCCATCTCTGTCCCCAAACAGTGTGACAGTGCCATGTCTTTCCCCAAACAGCGTGCATGTACCAGTGGGCCCTGGGCGATTGCACATTGGATAATGCGGCACTATTACAGTAATACTATTCTTGAAATCACAAATATTCATGCACGTGTACTGTGTAAATAAGGTAGCAAACTTTTAAAAAAAATATTTGCGATAGTGACATTGTAACACTGATATCGGTCATAAATCCCTGAATCACCCCCCACATGTACATATTGCTCAAAACTAGACATCCAAGGGTATTTAACTTTTTGATATTTTGGTATTTTGATTACTTTTTTTTATGTAGTCATTTTTTCCACCAAACTTTTGCCAAATTTGATGATTTTTTTCATACCAATGCAATTCATACTGAAATGTAAAAAGTGGTACTGCCAAACAGCACTTCAACATGTGGTCAGCACCACCTACTGAGTACAGGGATAACGCCAAATCATAGGTTTGTTGGCTTGTTTGGGGGCTAAAAGGCCACATTTGGTAGGTACACATTTCAGATTTCCAACTTTTTTGACATGTAGTCAGACTGTGCCCATGTTCCATTTGGGACATTTTTTAAGCTGGCCAATGTATTTTACCCCAACCAAACCATATATTTTTAAAAAGTAGACACCCTAGGGCATTTCAAATGGTGGTATTTTAACCCTTTCCATACCACCAGTCCCATGATTTCTTGTGACAAAGGCCCAACACTCACTAGATGACGCATCAGAAAGCTGACCAGGGTGAAAATCGGACCCTGAATCACCGGCCTCGGAATTGAGGCTTCTGCAACCAGATCGTTGCCTAAGCAGTGATCTACAGCAATGAAGGGGTTAAAAGCTCTTAGAGCCTTATGTAGTACTGTAATAAATTACAGCACAAATAAATGAACCCAGAAAAAAAATGCACAGACAGCAAAAAATGTGCTGCTGTGCTAGATCACTTCTTATGCAGTGATAAATTGCAGGGAAGAGGTTAATAGATAGGGAATGGCTTTTATAAAAGACCTTGAGTCTCATAATTTTATTATTTTAACACTAATACTGAACAAAAACTTAAGTATGGAGAGGGAGGCAGATCCAAATTGCTCAGATCAATATTTGCAAAATATTTTTTTGAATTGTTGGTGTTAATTGCCTTGTGCAGCTATACACACTACAGTACACTCCTGGAGCTGATAAATAGTTTAGTCTGCTGTTGTAACTGCGGGTGCCAGGTTGTTTACATCTTCACCTAGTGTAACTTGCCATTTTCCTGGCTCTTGCTTGTGGAGATTGAATTTCACAGCTCACATAGGTTCACACAGGAGGGAAGGTAACTGAAGTATGTCTTCCTAGCCTTACTACAAAGGGTTCCCTCTGATTTATGCACCTGAAGGCTGTATCTTAGCAACTCTCCTGGATAAAAGGAGCTTGGAAATGACTCCTATAAACAGTCTTTGTTCAACTTCACAATGACAGGCTGTAAAACAAAGGTCAGATTTAATGTAACCGCTTTTCCCTGAGATGTGGCTCTGTTGGGAAGGCTCAGCAAAGAGCCACAGTCCCACTTGACTTTTTCCAAGACCATTCTGGAAATAACAATTACACAACTGGGTTAGAATCAAACGGAACTTTCATACAGAACTGAGACGAAAAGTCTACTGAGGAAAACTGCTTGCTTTTTCATTCATGCTGGAATAAAAACAAGAAGAGTCCTGTAACCGAGTCTAACCAAATATCTACTCCCTGTGGGCTTGGTGCCTGAACCACACAACACTTAGATGCAGTCACACCTCCTCGACTCCATTACACACATTCTTTCTACTGTAAAGAGTAAAGCAGAGGATTTATACTCAAATTACTCCCGTGCCATAGACGTATATACTTCTCATATTCCCTGCATTTCACCTCCTGCCTTTCAACTGTTGCTGCCTATTCAGGATCTAATTCTCTTAAAGGCAAATGCTGAGAGTGCCACATTTATTTATTTTTAGTCATGGACTCTAATGATGTTCTATGGACCTTCATAGACATGGACACTGATATCCTTATAGGACACTGTGACCTAACCCTGGGCAAAACTCCACCAACATTTGCTCAACTCCATGTTGACACCTTTATAGATTAAGATAAATTGAGTTTTGTTCAGTTGTGTCTTGCATGTGGATATGTCCCCCATTTTTTGATGGCTTCTAAAACCCATAAGGAGTGAATGATAAAATATAATATAGCAGTATGCATCTCTTATATTTCACATAAACACTGTATTTTGGGCACATTAGATGGGCCAAATGGTACTTGTCTGCTGGCACATTCTTTGTTTCTTCAAAACTGTACCTGTCACCAATACAATTGTATCTTTCTCTTTGTAGGTGATGTATCTCCAGTGCAGATGACTCCTGTATCCCAGTCTCAGTTCATTCCTCTGGCTGAAGTGCTTTGCTGTGCCATTTCTGATATGAATGCATCTCAGATATTAGTGACTCAGGAATCCCTATTGGAGCAGCTAATTAAGCATTATCCAGGTATGTCGTCTGCACCTGCTTCCTTTTCTTACCACACAACACAAACAAAATTAATTTCTTGCTCCATGCATACCTTGGAGAAAATCTCTGTTTCATGCAGCTTGGATTTGTTCTAAGTACATTTTTTTATTATAATCTACACACAACATGTATTCCTAAAACCCCACTAAAAAAGTTTTTTTCTTCAGTAGTATAAGTTTAAGTAAAATAATCCTGTTCCGCTGGTCTAGAGGGAACCCAATGTGTATCTTTAAAAATAAATACTGGTTTGATATCCTCTCTGCCTCTCGGCTGAGGCAGAGCTGATCCTGATATGCGTCAGAACGACCAAACTTCCTACACATCTGTCTGTTGGGTACTTTCTCGTCTGTGCCCTCATTTTTACATGCCTGTAACAGAGGACATGGTTAAGGTCCACCTAGTAAAGGTCCCCTCTGTTGAAGACTTGTAAAAACAATGGTCTCTCACTGCTAGGGTTGCCACCTTTTCTTCAGAAAAATACCGGCCTTGGTACTGTCTCCATAGACTTAACATTGGCCTGATGCCAATATTTTACCGGCCTGCCGGTAGAATACCGGCCAGGTGGCAACCCTACTTACTGCACTAGTAGTGGTTGATGGTTGCCTTCCAGATCAGTTTGCCTGCTTCACAATGAAACATGGCGGATGCTGTACTTAAAAAGTACATGCCAGTTTTTCCTCATACTAGGGCCACTGGAGGTTTCACTTGTGCTTCTATATTAAAAAAACTTTTTTTTTGGTGGTCATCCACGAAAGTCTAAATGAGAAGGTCCTTTTCTTTTATGTAAAAATTTCATTTATATTACAGTTGCATTTTAATACAGATAAAATGGTACATAATGAAATCATCATAGGTGCTTCAAGAGATTGAAAGTGAGAGTGTTGTTAATTACCCTATAAATTCCTTTAAACAATATTTAAAAGAACAAAGCGAGCAAAAAAAAAGAATAAGTTGTGTTTATATGAAAGATTGCCTAAAGTGTAGGCATTATAAGTAGTAGCGCTTTAATGAAAAAATACAAATAGTGCACCTTACTGAGCTCACTGTGCTCGTTTAGATCTATTAGGGGGAGAATATATTGGGTCAGATCTTCATTGATCTGACCCAAGGTTTTAAACATCATGTCCGCCCTCTGATAAAGCTATATAAGAAAAGAGGGCTCAATAAGGTGCTTTATTTATATTATTAAATTAAAAATATGTATATTTAAAATACCTACACATTATGCAATCTTTCAATTAACCATAACTTCATGTTTGACAACAGTTGTCCTTTAAGAATCGTATAATCTTCTGAAGGCTTATTTGGACAGGAATAATATATATATAATTTATCTGTTATTTATCTTTCTTTTTTCATTATTTTTCCTTTTTAGGCATAGCAACTCCATCACATGAGATTCTTTATAACACACTTGGAACGCTCATAAAAGAGAGAAAAATCTATCACACTGGAGAAGGATACTTCATTGTTACTCCTCAGACTTACTTTATCACAAGGAAGCCGCCTCTGGACAATAAGTGCGCAGCAGTAGAGGCTAATTCCACCACTCCACCCTCCATCACGTATCTTGTCAGCATGGAGAGCTGTGCCGATCTAACCAAAGGATCCAACCAAACTTCTGTCTCCCACTGCAAGTCCTGTAGCTGCTTCACAGACCACTCTACACATAATATACTAGGGCAGCAGACCATTAACGAAAGCAATGATAAAACATCAAGGCCCAGCAAGGAATCCAAACAGTCTGTTCAAAACCAGGCCACTTCTACTTCCCGAGACCTGTACACATGTGGGAAGATTAAGCCACAACCTGCATCAAAGGACAAGGAGAAGTGCAGTAAAAAATTTGGCATCAGTCTTTTTTGGCGGAACGCTTCAAGAAAAGAGAAAACGAAAAAGGAACTGCTGTCCTTTTCTGCGCAGTTTCCCCCCAAGGAATGGCCCGTAAGAGATGAAGACAACCTGGATAACATCCCACGTGACCTAGAACATGAAATAATTAAGCGCATCAACCCAGTTCTTACGGTGGACAACTTAATGAAGCATACGTTATTGATGCAAAAGGCAGAAGAACAGAAAAAGTACTTTAGTAAAGGGACATCGACGGATATAATAAAAAACAAACCGGGGCACCATGTCAGGGGAAGCGGAAGAAAGAAAAACAACAGGCTTTCCAAGTATCATAGAAAACTTCAGTCGGGCAAAGAAAAAAACAAGAAAGATTCCTCGGCGCCTAAGACAGCATCCCAAATAGAGAAGGAAGTGACCAAGACGACAGATAACGCAGTGGCTCTTGCCTCTGAAGATGCTCATGATATTGTCTACAAGAAGCAAATAAGCAATCCCTTTGAGGGCATTCCACACACAGGTAACTCCAGCACTAAAAGGCACAAAGCTCTGAGGGAAAGGAAAAGAAACAACTCAGGAAAGCCAGGTAAGAACAGGTCAAAATCATTGGACTGCACAAGGAAAAATGCTGATGTTGGAACTGTATGTTTAAACGGTGAGAGGCCAGTTGGTGACTACGATAGTGAAGGATCAATTCATGAACAGATCCTTCCCCCGTATCCTGATAAAGATGACTTGAGGGATTACCCGGCCAATTACCCACAAAGTAGCACACTGAGAATAGATGATAAGTTTAAGCAGGTCAAGGAAAGCGGCTCTAGGCTTGGTCTGCACAGTGAGGAAGGAAGCCACGTGTTCGGCAATCTTCAGAAAAATGCCTTCATTCAATCAGAGGCTGTTTTAGAGAGTGGCAGACTTCTAACTCACTCCAAAGGGACTAATGGAAAGAAGACAATATCAGTCAGTGATTCATTACAGCAAATGCCAACCAATTATTGTAAAGGCGTGAATAATGCCAGTAGAGCCTGCTCTGGAGTATCTAACAAAACAGAGCCTAGAACATTAAGGACCTATTCATCTGGTGGCTTTAAAGAACTATCAAGATATACTGCATTTACAAATTGTTCCAACACGGAACATGCTGATGATCAGACATTGTTTGACAAGGTATCAAAAGACGAGGATGCTTGTTGCTCCATGTACTTTGAAGGTGAATCCAACCATAATGTATGCCATACACTAGAGGAACATGCAAACGGAGATAGACTCAACTGGAAGAGCCTACACGATGACACTTCTGCCTCTGAAAGCTCTCAGAATGGCTGGAACCCGAAGATTTCCTATACACCTCCAGTTACTACCTCTGTGAACCACCGAGAAAATTATAGCCCCTCCAGTTTTTCTTCAGACAGCTCGCAGGTGTCCGATAGGTCCCCACTGCACACGAAGGGCTGTTCCGGTCAACCCTTGTCACAATATGTCCGTAGCAGCTGCTCGGAAATAGCTGGTGACCATGCCGAACGTTTGCGCTCTTCGGAGAATGTAGACTGCAGTATATTCGATTATTGTAATTCAAGTGATGGTAACTCCGTAGCCGAAACCATTCAGACATCTCTTAATGGGAAGAGCGAGAAGCACATCAACGCAGGGCAGCAGTCGGAGGAAATGAGGAAGTGCTTTGAACACAAGGTGAAGTTATTTAATTCGCAAAGCAGCCCACTGGAAGCAAACCAACATGAAAGGAATGAAAACCAAAGCACTACAGGGGATAGTGGTATCGAATCACCACGGTAAGATCATTATGCTATTGCTTTTTGTGTTTACTGCCTAGGAACTGCAGATGTGTAACTTAGTGTCCCATTTTGCACATGCCATCAGCCCACCCATTATCAGAGACAGACACAAATAGACCGGTAGGAAAAATATGACTGATGGAGCTGCCGTGCCTCCAACTGTTTCTGGACTACAGTTAATTCACTGTCATTGTAGAAATCTGGTTGGGAAATTTGGGGTTTGTTGTTCTGTAGCCATTGTAGGGCCACAGTTTGACACTTGGGCATAGGGAATTTAGAAGAGAAAAGTGGTGCAGCCCCAGTCCATTGCTCTAGGGTGGGGGGGTTAATTGCCACTCTGTCCCTCTTGCCAACCCTCCCCTGAGCGTAGGTATGGGCACATAGAGTCCTGGGATTAATAGAGGAAATGTCTTTCCACCTGAATGTTGCGTGTTATTGTCTGATAGATGGAGAAAGGGCATACCAGAGCTACATAGCCTTATGCAGAGGCTTATAGCCTTATGCTTGTCCGATGGAGCGGACAAGCAAAAGATGGCTCAATCAGGTACTTTATTGCTAAATGCTTGCACTTTATGTATTCTTACCTTTAAAATGACAACTGTCTGCAAAATGAAGTATGTCAATAGTATGTGTCATTAAATCATTTTATGTATTCTCTCGTAGAACTCGGATAAGTCTTGCATCCAACAACTCTATCATTTTGGATAATCTGAAAAGAAGAACCTTCCTGCAAAATGTAGACGTAAATACCAATTCAGAAAATGAAGGATTATTGACTACAAGCTCCTTGATGCAGCTAACGTCGGCTGTGAATGTATAGGAAACATACTTAGTATCAGTTTATAACGCTAAATATCTATTTATACTTCTCCTATTTTGAGGTGAGATTACGTGTACATTAAAACATACACAGACTGGTGTGTATTTATGTCATTGAAATCTACCTGGAAGTGCGGTTACGAATATTTGAATTTTGTGGCAATACCAAATTAAGGACAATATATATATTTTTTTTATAACTTTTAATGCTGTTGCATTAAATAGATTATGATGAAAAAAATCTCTCCAAAGTGCCTTGGTTTCCCTGGCAAGAATACCTTATTGTGTATATTACAACTTGGATCGTGGTTTGAAGGTTCAGCTCTTCAGCTCAGCAGGAATTGGATTTCTCCATGACTCAAACCCAGGCTGGATCTATATCTTTCTCATGAGATGCAAACTGGTCATATCAATTAGTGTCTTCCATGCAAAACCTTCAGATTTAACAATACATTTGTTTTTATGGTTGCTTTGGTATTTGGTTTATATAAATCCAACGAGTACATTAGTTTAATGGATTACTTTATATACTGTCCAGAGTGGTCCTCCAGGCACAGGATCTAGACGTTGTCTGATGTTCAGTGCTGTGAGAGGCATGGAGCTTTACACTAATAGTGAGGAGATTGTCATTTCTTATTACCATCATTATAATATCAATATATATTATGCAGACACAAAACTAATATTTTCTTTGGTGTGCTCCTATTAAATCAGTAGTGCCGGGTCGTTGAGACCCATCACTGCGACATGACAGTCTGGAAGTGTTGGACTTTCATAAGGAGTATGAATAAGCTCTGAATAGTGCATCATTGAGAAGCCTTTCTCATCGGACAGAAGATGCCTGCTGTCTGATTACATTGGCAGGCAATTCATCATTGAGATGTTCATTGCACCTCACTTTCAGTGAGCAGCTCCCTTTGCTAAATACACTTCAGAAGACATTTGAATTTTGCAGATGAATTTATGCAAATATGTGTAAAAATGCATATCCATGCCAAATATTGAAACAAACCATGCCCTTTTAAAGGGGTGTGCTTTTAAATACATTGATGCAATTGCTCACCAAAATACAACAGATGCCAGGACTTACCTCGTGTAAATGTGTATATAATATGGTGTAAATGATAAACATGTACATGGATTATTATTATTATTATTTTTTAAATAAACCTGGATTGTGTAAAGATTGTACCAATGTGTGTGTAAATGTTATGTAAGACTCAAATAAAAAGGATGTTTTGTAACAAGAGGAAGTGGAAAGACTTCTTTAGATCAAAAGTTTACAAATGCACTGATCGAATAAGACAAGTGCCTGATAGAGGTGTGAGAACCTCCATCCATTTGGTGTAGACTTCACTCCCACACAGAAAAGTGTGGGAATAATATAAAAATGGCTGTTATATATAATACTGCCACGCAATAAAGTGTTGGGAAGTAAAAAGAAAAACAAATTTTTTATGAACCAGACAAAAAGGGATGGCTAAAAATAGATATGTAATTTTCTAAATTGAAAAATATATAACATACATGATTTAAAAAAAAAACAACACACACACTGAAGGGGAAAATACGTTTTAATTTAAGGAAACAAAATTAAGTGTAAATGGTTTATATTCTCCATCTGTGGCATTGTATTCATTGCCTGGCCTTCAAAACATTCATCATGAATACATATTGTATTCATTACACACAAACAATTCATATTGTCTTTTTCTACAGAAATTCATCCGTTCAATGTTTGCACATCTTAGACCGTCTGGATGTTATTTTATTGCTTGGTAAAAACACTGTAGATTTTCCAGAAAGACCAGCTAAAAATAAATTTAGCAAAAATAGACCACATGCTTTTTCAAAATAACATTTGCCACCTGTTTTATATATACATATCTATATGCGGACATGTCTAGATCTATACAGACACATCAAGCTCTAGATATATAGTCAGGTCTATCTATACACATACACACCTATGTATAGAGATTTTATTGGACATTTAATTTATTCTAACCTGTTCTGAAATGTGTACTCTGCAAAGAGCTATGAATTACAAGCCATCACTATGTGAATCACATATGCGTAAAACTTTATACATCTCTCCCTATTAAATAAAAGTAATTTAAACAAAACCACACACCCCCCCTCCTGCCAAGCTGGCACCGATAATTATATTACAGTATTTAACAAAGGTTCTTTCCCAGAAGGAAGTCTGTTTATCAACAACTTGCTCCATTCTCTTTGGCCTTCTGATCTTCAGAAGTTGATGGGTTCTGTTGAACAAAAACAAGGAGAATTTTGGGTTTGTTGGAAGGTTTTGTTTAAACCAACAGTACAGCCAAAATGTACTCAATTAACATTTTAAAGGACAATCATAAAATTACCATAACTAGATAACCTGGTCATTTAAAACAAACACATTTTTCATATGCCACTGTTTTTTTTTATGAGTGAATTAATTGCATATAAAAGGAAAAATAAAATGAGGTGTTTATCTCCTGGCTCCATTTTGTGAATATTTCCCATGATGCAACATCGTCCAAAATCTTCCACTTTACAACAGTTGCCAAAGCCTGCATGATGATGTCATAAGATACCCCCTGCTCTCTTACTGGCTCCTGTGTATCATAGTGGGCAGGACTAGGTGACTGTGTACAACTTTTTCATGCCTCCCAAAACAAAGAGAGGAGATTAACCTGATCAAACAGGATCATAACTCCGCCCCCTTGTGATGTAATTGTTACATTACCCTCCCATTCAATGAAAGTCTATGATCAGAATTCTGACTTACACGCTGCATTCTGTGTCCCCAGCCCCAAAATGAGAAGTTTGTGCTGTAAAGTCACAAAAAGGCGGTGCCCAGTCACACTTTTTTAGTTACATATTTTATAAAATGCAGTCACATAACAAAAACAAGACATATCTGAAATCAACAATACAAAATAAAAAAAATGAAAACCTTTTAATTTTTGGTGGGAGTGTCCCTTTAGCCCATAGGGATTTAAAAAAAAAAAAAAACAACAAAGAATGGCATTTTGAAGTCTCAAAAAAACAAATATAGATAAGGTTTCCCTAACTTTTATTAACACTTAAATAAAATAAAAATAGAAGAAAAACCAAAAACAGTTGATTTGTGAGACTAACACAAAAGAATAATAAATATCCCCCTTCCAGTGTAAAGATGTGTGCCTGAATCCACATCAATTCATACATTGTACTGCTATTATTAACACAATATAAATGTGTCAAGTGTAATAATCCAGGGAACTTGTAATACTTTAGATGGCCAGCAGGGTCAACCTACGTCTCAGCAATAGAATTATTTAAAAGTATGAATTGTTCACGGCATGAGATCAGGCTCCTGAGGACAGGAACCTTTGAGTTGATATCACTCTTCTGTTGATTTAGAGGCAGCATTTTTTTTAAAGTATGAATTGTTAAGACGTGGGCTACACCCTGCTGGTCATCCATAGTATTACAAGTTCTCTGTCCTGATACGTGTAACACAAACAGTAGAAAATACAGGACTTGACAAATGTACTGTATTTTTCCGTGTATAAGACACCCCCTATTTTTTTAGCCCAAAATTAAGAAATTTAGAAGAAATACACTCATACACATACTGACACTCACACACAAATTTTAATTATAACCTTAACCCTAGATCTAGGGTTAGCGTTTTCCTTTTTTTTCCTTTCTAACTGCAATGTTGCTGACTGCCTCTAGGGGGAGTCAAGCAACAGTTTCAGAGCGACGGAAGAGATTCTTTTTTTATCACTTCCGATAAGTGATAAAAAATTTTAAACTTATAAAAATTGGGGAAAAAATATCATCTTATATACGTAAAAATATGGTATATTATACTGCTGATTTTTAACTGCCTGTTAATAGTAGCCCTACAATTAATTAATTGATTTCGGCCACACATTTTAAAACTGGAAAGGGGATATTATTAATTTAATTGTGTTCTGTATATTGCATATTAAAAATAGAAGAAAAAAAGGTAAACATATAATTTCCCCCCTATTTTATAATTTTTTTGACACTTAAACTCCAGTCTTTCAATTAAAACTAAACCATTTTTTGACAACAGGTGTCAATTACAGCACAACTCCTTGAGGGCACAACTGTTTTTGGAACGTTGTGCAATTTAGGACATTATAGTATTTTTACAATTCTGTGGTGTTTGTGTTTAGCTGTAATTTTCCACTCTGATTTACTGCACCCGCACATATTATACGGCTATATATTAAACATACTGTTTGTATCACCATAAAGTTTTTCTTTAGATACCATTATTTAATCATATCACATAAATTTACTATAAACAAAAAAAAAACGAAAAACACGAAATAATTGGAAAAAAAACCCTTTCTAACTTGAACATGAAATCTTTGCACATCTACAAATGCAAATAAAAAACCTGCTAATAGGTAATTGTCCTGAGTTTAGAAATATCTTATGTCACTTTTAAAAAAATTATTTGCACGTTGTAAGACAATAACTCAAAGTAACGTCTTTTTAACCTTCTGAACCTAACCCTAGGTCTTAGCCCCTTTTCCCCTCAGTGTAATGTTGCTGACTGCCGCTAAAGACTACGGATGCCTTCCGATATGGCGGAGTTATCACGGTGCCCCAGCAGGCAAAATTTTGGTGTTCGCTTAATGCTTCATCATCAACATAACACCACCACCTGAGCAGTCAAAGTGATCACTGATCGTTTCCATCGCTTGTTTAAACTGAGGATGTTCCATGCAGTCAACATTAAAGTACCTTAATCTGCAATTTTCTCATACACCCCCCCCCCCCCACATCTGTTCAATTCAAGTGATTCTTTTGCATAATGGCGGGAAACACAAAAGTTCCAAAGTCCTATCTACACAAGTCTCTATATATGCCACATGTGCAGTAACGATTCCATTCCCTAGCATTATGGAGGATGAGCAGGCTGCTGCGCAAACCCTGGGACATGGCCGTCTCACCTTTTAGTGAATAGCATCACAGCTGTCCTAGGTTATGGGGTGTAAACATTCGCACTCGTTGCCCTGGCAGCTAATCAGATAGAAAACGTTAACGATTCTCACTCACCCTATTTAAAACGCCCTGGATTTCTTCCATGGCTGTGGAGAGGTTTTTGATGGTTTTATGCAGCTGGTGCTCATACTGGGAGTTTGTTTCATCAGCGGCTTTCAAGCTGGCCCGGAAATTGTTGATATTATTTTTTGCGTCTTTCAAGTCCCCAGACAAACTTTTATTAGAAACTTCCAGTAGAGAAATGGTCTTTTCATCTTCCTCTGTGGCAAATTGAATTGCAAAAGATAAAGTTAGTGTACGGTTTATCAACATGTAGCCTTTCCAAGTTGCCAGTGGTATAAGAACAAGTCTTGTGAGTGCACGGCAATCGCTAAGACCTCTTTTTCTAGCGATTTCTTGGTTTTCCAACCTAATGGGACTAGCATTATCCATATTCCCTCAGACTAAAACTGTGGTTTCCTCCTAAAAACCCTTGCCCAACTAAGGATTCCCAGTAGAGTCACTGGGAATGAGAGGGCTCAAATGAGCAACACAAATGGCTAGATCCCAAATGGGTTTCCTGGGTATAGGTGGGTGAGGAGCAGCAAATCTTTAAAAAGAAAAAGTCATGGAAGGAAAGACAGCGCTCTCTATAATAACTCAAAGCCTCAGATTCAATATAAAAATAATGTTACTTTAATTAATAAGAAAAAATACATTGTAAAATTATAAAAACAAAAATATATAAGACCATATACATACATCGTACAAAATATCTACTAAACGACCCCTTATAAATGGATGTAGGGAGTCGAACTATAATAAAAATTTTAAATGATGCTGTGAATTTAGCAAAACTGAAGCTAATGAAAGGCGTCTATTGGTTTCTAATGTACCAGGACACAGCACACATGGGGTAGGTCTGCGCATCAGTTTTACATGTTATTATAGAGTTTATTCTTTGTTGTGTTAATTCGTAGCGTGTATACAGTGGCTCTTTATCTAAGAAATACTTTTTTCACAGAAAGTATATTTTATAGTGGCTTCTATTTTGGACTTTGCACACATATGGGTTGATGTGCGATATTTATTCTTTTTGCTACATATAATCTGTGTAGCATATCAGCTCGTGGTGGAGGGATTGTCATAATTGAACTCCTAGGAGTATTACTGGATTAGCATCAATCTCCCTATACTGATTTAAGGGGTAGTTTAGTATATATTTTCATATATTTAGATATGCACTGTGTATCATGTATATGGGCTTATTTTCAGTGGCGGATGCTCCATATGCGCTAGGTGTGCGCTGCGCACAGAGCAGCCACGCTGTGTATTTCTGTGGTTTGTGTCCTCTGAACAGAGAGCACACAAACCCTGGAAATACATCCTGGAGACAGACGGCAGCAGCGAATTCGGCACTCACTCGTTTTTGTATACTGTGAATTTTCGTATACTTTTAGTGCTCGTCGAATCGAGTGAGTGACTGTGTTGCCCAATTTCGCAGCTGCCGGTGGCCCCTCATATGTAACTCGTGTATTTCCGGGGGGTTTGTGAGCTGGCTGTTCACAGCACAAAAACCCCAGGAAATACACGAGATCCATCGTGACTCCGAGAGACAAGCGTGGAGCACTGGAGGACTGGCAGCAAGCCTGTCACTCGGGGGCACGATACGCCCTGCTTATTTTACTTTTATATGCTTTGTATTATGTCCTATGTAGCTTTATGCATCCGTGTTGCTTTTAGTTATTACAGAGCACTCATTTGTTGTTTTAACGCTTATGAAGTACAGATGATTGATATGTAAGCGGCTTATAACTTAAAGAAAATCAGAATGCACCACACATCTATAAAAACTCTATATGATTCCTTCCCCCCCCAAAATTTTTTTAAAAAAAATATTTTTAAAGCTTAGTTGCTCTTTAGCGCTGTTGTAATGGATCAGTGTTTGATTCCACCACCTCATACAGCTGCGCCATGAAAGTGCGTCACCAATACCTGCTTTAGTTTCCAGAGACTGAAGTCGTTGTTCTAATTCAGTTCTGGCCTTTTCACTTTTTTCCAGCTTCTGAAGGAGGCTTCCAACATCAACCATCCCACCATTATAGACAATGAGGCCTCCTTTCTCTTCTACAGGTGAAACACTACATCGTATAGATTTAGATGGCAGGAGCAGGCGGTTACCTGAAACAAAGTTTCATGTTGTTAAAATCTTATTTTCAAGGACTTAAATTTTAGCCTCATCAGCTTAAGTGTATGTATGTGTGTGTGTGTGTGTGTGTGCGTGCACCTTTACAGAGCTTGACTTGACCATAGTTTCTGATTGGCTGGTAAAAGCGCTGAAAGGGGGGAAATGCAGGATTTAAAAAAAAAAATAAATAAATAAAAAAGGTAACCTACACTATTAAAAGCAGAAGAGGTTAACCAGATCTGTATGTATGTGGGTTCTATGGTTTTTTTCCTAGTCT
Organism: Pelodytes ibericus; assembly: GCA_036172795.1. Classification (NCBI taxonomy): domain Eukaryota; kingdom Metazoa; phylum Chordata; class Amphibia; order Anura; family Pelodytidae; genus Pelodytes; species Pelodytes ibericus. Next base: position 53,338,261 of record CM069867.1, read on the forward strand.
ATATTCCTAGAGGGGATGTGGCGATGTAACACCTGTTTATTCTCCTACACAATCTGTGTACAAGTGGTTCTTGTTACGTGATGGGCTTGCTGCCTGGACTCTGCCTCTTTTTCCACTTGAGCAAGCCCCCATAACATCTTATATCCATATCATCCCTCTTTTCTCATCAATATCAGCTACCTTGCTGATTCTTTCTGCCATTGTGATAATCTTCCCCATCTCAGACGGGTTCCTTTCTATCTGCATGCCAAGGTGCATCCAGATCAGCAGTGCACACCACTGGCTTGGTCCTCGAAGAATGATTGCTAGCTGTAGGTAGACTACAGAGTGCAACCTATAGGAGGACTCTGATGGCAAATCTATGGTACAGGTGCTACCTCTGGGATTCAGTGACCTAGACATATATATAACACCAATAAAACCACCAGATGGGTCATATTACCTAAAATATCTTCATGTAATGGCTCTAACTCTTCATGGCTCCCGTCTTCAGTACAAGTGTCTGTAAGTTTGCGATAGAAGAAGGATTCTTTCAGGAGAATTTTATTAAAAAGTTTCTTCACCTGCAAAATAGAAAAAAATAACCTAAATTAAATTCCACATAGTAAATCCTTTCCATAAACATGCTAATATATAACACGTTTGAAGATAAGTTAGGTCAGATACACATGAAAATTTGGGCAGACTAGATGGACCGAATGGTTCTTATCTGCCGACACATTCGATGTTTCTATAAAAGAGTTCATAACATGAATACAGAATACGTGTAAGACAAGCGTTCACAGCAATAAGGATTATTGTATTAAAACATGAAATATGTCATTTCATGGAGTGTGAATGCCGTGACTTCTCCAGCGAGTGGTGTTGAACATACCTGAGCACGAGAGAGATGCAGTCCAAGTGTGTACAGGATCTCCTCTAAATCCTTCTCCAGTAAGTAACCACAGTGACTTTGGTCAAAGTAGACAAAAGCCATTAGTAGATCCCGGTTAACGGTTACCATCTGTTTCTTGTCTTTCTCCTACAAAGTTCGCAATAGCGGGGAGAAAAATTTGTAAATCATCTTTAAAAAGAATACAAATAACAAACTACCTTATATTAAGCAATTTACTTCCAAAGGGCACCAGGGAGAGCTTTTAGTATATGGTTTTGGACAGAATAGAGTTGGTATCTAATAGGAGAAGTTATTTTTACCCAACTTTATGTATTCATTTTATCAACTTCAGAGGAATGACAGGCCAAAATGAGCCACCTAGTAATCAGTGCTGTAGCCCTCAAGTTTGAGCAGGTACTGCAGTTATTGAAAGTAATTATAATACCTATTTATGGTATCAGATGTTGGGTTATTGATCCACCAACTGAGGACACCAAACACCAAAAAAGGTCAGTTTTATTTATAAAGAAATCCCACTTTATATACAAAAAAAACCCTGTTGCATCTATATAGAGCAGGGGTGTCAGCCAATGGCTCTCTAGCTGTGCCAAACTCCCCTGCCGGGATCTTAGATGACAGAGCGTTATGGTAGATGTAGGCCAGCATCAGACGGACATCCTTGTTGTAGAGCGTATGATGCTATTTCACTACTGTACAGTGAAGGATACGTACCCTTCATGAAACCATGAATTAAGTCAAACATTTAAAAAAAGTAATCAGGAGTTTGAGATTAATCTATGGTGAGTAGATGGGTTAAACCAGCATGCTGACTTACATGGAACACTAATGTAAGGATCTAAACATACCTTATCTCTGGTTAACCATTCTTTGTTGAATCGTCTACTGTCTTTCTTGTCTTCTCGTTTATCTTTGCAACTGGAATCGTCATCATCGTCTTCTCGATCTGGAAAATGCAAAGGTGTCTTCGCTCAAACCAATTCATTAAAATAAAAGTCACCTACAAATCCACGGCAATGAATGGAAATAATCGATTATTTCCGTTCACAAACACTTCTGTGTAACTTCACCAGCAAATAAAAGTATTTTAAATAGCTCACCCTACCTGAATGGAGCTTTAGCATCCACACTATTGTGGAGGGTTTGTTGACTTTAACAATAATTTATGAAAAAACATTAGGAAGAAAATTATAATTAATAATAATTACGTAAGCCAAGCTACTAGCAATCAATGTGTAAATACACATGCTTATATATGGCACTCAAGTTCCAGGTGAAATGCACCATGCTTGATGTTAGCCTATATTTTATGAGCGTAGATGATGCCAAACCCAGAAGTATAGCGAGATACAACAAATGCTGGGACCAGAGCTGCTAACCATAGAAGACATAGAAATTTAGCACAACCTAACCCTAGCCTAACTAATCCCAATCCTAGATCTAAACCCTAACTAGTGGTGTGTTGTTTGATGTAAGTGTTATTTCACCACTTCCGAAACCATATTGTAAAGGCAGCTGCCTGGGGAGTAATCGTATATGCTCTGGAGGGTTTTTTCAGTGTTGCCTGATGCCTCCACATGGAGGCATTATGGTAACAGCGTCTGATTGTCAAATGCGTTTTTTGATCGCCTCTGATGGTCATTTAGACACAGGACATACATGTACATCCTATGTCGTTAAAGGGTTATTTGCTCTTCATGAGATTGAGAAGGTTGCTGTGAGGAAAAAAATAAACCCTCAAATTTCCCAAATATCCCACTCAAAACACAACAGTTTCAACTGACCATCAAAGTCCCCATCATCCTCTTCTGCTCCAATAGGCTCATAATCCTCTTGGTTGTCATCATCCATTTCTTCGTCTCGGTAATCCTCCTTTTTACGTTCCTCTCTCTGTAATGAGGTGCAAAAAGGATTTTTTAATTCCGTTGGAAAGACTAACAAACCTCAGCTTCTACATATTAAAAGAAAAGGCGACATGAATTCAGCAGGATTTGTTGGCAATAAATGTTGACAAAAAGCGACAGAACCACCAAAGGCAAGCCGGCTCCACTGGTGAAAGTCAGGGATTTCCTCGTGGATGTTGGATTCTGGGTGCTACGTTATATGGCTGTAGCGGCAGCAAGGTGACATAGACGAAAAAAGGAGCAAACGCTTGCACTCCAAAAATCCAGTATAAAATATATCAAAATTTATCATAGCCTATGATTAAGCGTGGTTCTCACACGCGAAACGCGTAAGGCAAGTTCCCCCTCTCTATGTAGTCAATTCACTGTCTGTGTTACTTATTGATTTTACTATTTTTGGATCAAGTATCCTATAAATAAATTTTTATATATTTTATACTGGATTTTTGGAGTGCAAGCCTTTGCTCCTTTTTTCCGGCAATAAATGTTTGTGTCAAATTACGGGTTTGATGTGTAAAATTACATTCCCGTTGACTAGAGTTCATGTCATGTGATAAACAGGAGACACTTTTACAACACATTTTTTTTTTTTATTCATACACTTTCTTGTAATTCTACTAACACAATGTAGAAAGATCATTTATGTATTCTTTATGTTTGAGGTGTACACAATGTGACATTTATTTATTTAATATTCCCTTTACATGTTGACATTCCAAGCTCCATTGAACTAGAATATTTTATGCACATCATATCTCTTATACCCATACAGCTTTTTCTGTCCCAGTACGAGCGTTCTAGAAGTTAATGTGTACCTTTCTTTCTTCTCTCTCCTCTGGTTTGATCTTCTCTTCTGTAGACTTTCTGCGTTTAGGTTTTGGCTCCTCGTCGTCTTCTTCTTTTTCCTCTTTCTTCTCTCTCTTCTCTTCCTTCCTGATCTTCTTCTCCTTGTCTCTTTTCTCTTCTTTCTCTGGCAGGGCTAAAAGCTCCTTGTATATCCGCACTCCGAAATCTCTTTGGAGCATTTCATTGAACAGTTCGGCAAAGAGCGACACCTGAAATAAATCCAGATTTTAGAAGAAAAAACACAAATAAAAGCACCAGAAAAACTCAGCAATAATAATCTTTGTACCTGGTGTTATCAACCAGTACTTTCAATGTACCTCAAATGAGTGCTCTTTATTGTCCTCTATTCGGTAATCTAACAAGACGCTCAGAGACATGATGCTGCAGTCAAACTTTCCATTTTTCGCGGACCAGTTAGGATGTACAATGATTGCTGGTTCTTCTGGTAATATGTATCTCTTCTCACGCCTCTGACGTTCTATATCTTCTTGCCTTTTCCTTTCCTCTTCCTAATAACAATGAAATTATATAATCTATACACATACAAACACAACACAAACATGTAAGAAAATGCTGACTGCTACTCTGCAAACTGCTTAGACCAGTGTTGGCCAACACTGGCAGTGCAAATGTTTGGAAACCATATATCAAGGGCAGCCTAAGAATTATGGATATGTAGTTCCCAAACATATGCAGTGCCAAGATTAGCAGTCACTGGACTTGACAGTGTTGGTCTGACTATATAATAGATTCTGATCCCATCATGGTTAAGAAGTGTAACACCGGTTGACATCAAATAATGACCAAATGATACAAAAAGAGGGCAAAAACATAGATACGTTTATTAATTTATAATTAACTGATATGCATTCCATAAAAAAATCAGTTTAATACATTATTGGCAACAAATGAATATCATTCATAATCTTACTCTGCTCATGTAAATCTAACCAGGATTCCATTGTGCAAAAAGGGGGAAGTGATACAGTATGCCCCCTGTGCTCACAGAAAATCTAGTACAAATTTGGCAGACATCTTCTGCTATTTTTCTTTAAAATAAGCCAATTAATAAATCTACAAATCATAGTGTAAGCAATTTTTTAAATGCTATAGGACTGTGTGAAGAAGATTATTGAATATTGGTTTGTGGTAAGTCTAACCTGCACTTTATGAACTATGCGCAACATATCTCTCTCGCCATAAATGCCAACATATAATATAATGGAAAGTCTATGTCCTGCAACTTACAGCCGCTAAATATCTACTGTGTACTTTCTACTTGATTCTCAGGCAACAGAGGAACTTGTTTTATATAGGATTAGGTTTATCTTCTGTACACCATAGAACAACACATTGATAAAAGAGATGGGAAACGATGGGACGGCTTGGCTCCTCTAGAATTGCTGTCTAAGAGATAGGGAGTGTCAAGATTTAAAACTTACACACCAGCAAAGGCTCATAATAATGAATGGCATATTTAGTTGTATCCCACACAAACCATATAATAAATAGTACACAATATATTCTACTATAGATATGCACAAATGCAAATATTTAAATAAAATCGAGAAATGATTTAAAATACCTCTTTATCATCTTCAGATTTCCTTTCCTCCTCCTCTTCCTCTTCTTTTTCACACTTTTCAAGCTCTTTCTGTTCCTCTTTTTGCTCTTCGATTCGGAGTTGCTTAGTAAGTCTGGCAATAAGCTGGGATTTAAGACCTTTGGAGCTGAGTGTTCGACTCTCCAGCTCTTTGCGAAGATCATTTACCTGGAATATACAGTGGGTCATTAAAGTAGGAACGAAGCACTAAATTATGTATCGCAGCGCAATCAGCATCCAGATATAGACTATCACCCATGCTGCTAGTAATGTCTATACCCGATGGGCACAAGTTTACTTCCATAGTTTAAATTTGCCCAAGTGTTAACATTTTTAATGAGTTACAATACTGTTGGGCCTTTGTTCCGATAAAGCAACCTCAGACAGCCACGTTAGAGCTCCTCAGATTGTATCCTTCTAGGCCAGGGGTAGACAACCTTCGGCACTTCAGATATTGTGGACTTCATTCACCTTGATGCTTTGCCAGCATTACGGCTGTATGAGCCGTAATATGGGAGATGTCGTCCACAACATCTGGAGTGCCGAAGGATGACTACCCCTGTTCTATGCTATGGATGTCCCTGGTTTTGGTTGACTGCTTTAAATTCCAGGTCACCAGTGGAAGCATGGTGAGAAGTAATGTGAGAAGTTATGTAATAAACTTGAAAACAAATATCATGTTAGTAAACATTTACTGATAGCGGCTAAAACGTTAATTCCAAAATATTGGAAATCCAACTTGGCACCTCCACTGACAGAGTGGGTAGCCAGAGTGGAGGAAATTAGAACTATGGAGGAACTAATGGCATCAGTGTCTGATCGTTTACCTAAACACATACAGATATGGTTTTACAGGACAGGACTGCTATTAACAAAAGGTATAAACTGATAATTAACGGAAAGGGTAACACCTAATAACACAATATAAATGTAATGTCTGATTTAATGCAAAAGAGGGGGAAGGAGAGGAGGAGGGAAGAGAGGAGGAGGAAGGAGAAGAGGAAGAAGAGAGAAAAAGAAAAAAAGGGATATTTATGCTGTCAACACAAATATTGCAACGGAAATGTATAAATAATAAAAATAAAAAAAACTGTAAATGGATTTGAGTTATTTGAACAATTGGATCCCGGTGATTTTCCCAGTCCTGATATTGCTCCCCCCCAGGTTCGCCCCTAACATTCACCGTTATATTTTCTGTAATCCTAGGGTCGCCACCTCCCCCACCCCCCTCCTCATTTTTTTTTTTTAATCACTATTTTTTCTTTCCCCCACTAAATGTCATTTTATTATCTGTATTGTGTTTTGTTATATGTTCTTGAAAATAATAAAACATGATTTACAAAAAAAGATAACAAATATCATAACATTGCAAAAGAATAACATTTCTGATTGATATATTCCGAATGAACGGTAAATGTCAAGCCTACCTTCATTATCTTCGGATCAAGTTTTGACCAGTGAGTAGGATTACAAATTTCCTTGGCTTCCCCGTCATCTTTATCCTCTTCCTCCTAATACAAACATAGATTAAAATGGTCAGCGACGGATCTCAGAAAGGATATATGTTATGTTGCAGGTCCGTGCAAGTAGCAAGGTCACAATGTGTTCATTGTCTTCTCCTATATCTTTTGTTGAGGCGTGTACACACATTCTATCACTTTCACTGACCACTAAGTCAATCAAAGCCAGATCTGTGAAACAAAGAATGATGAATAATGAATGAAACCAGGATGTACGGACACTGCTGGTCTAGAATGACTGTACAGTGTACAGATTCAAGCGTCTGAAACTAAACCCACCCCGTGTCAAATCCATCTGTTATTTTTTGCCAATTAATTTTTTTTTAAGCAAGCCTAAAAACCTGTTGTTGTTTTTTTATTGCTCTTTTTGGATCTGGGAATAAAAATAATAAAACGGGAACTTTGATAGTCTAAAAACATGTGAATAGGGCCAAATCTACTAAATAATTAAGTCATCTTCCAGGAACTAATTCTAGCATAAATAAAATCAACTATATAAACAAAAATTAAAAAAGAATAGACATCATCAGCTTTGATCTTAGCTTCAAATAATTTTGACTCCCTCTCCCCCCAACTCGGAGCTTTGCTACTCTGTGGACACGGCGAGCCACATTCTTTTGAGGTGTGTGTTTAGTGTGTGCTTTATGCCTGTGTTCCTGTGCCTGGGAGAAGCGGGAAATAGAAAGAGGGATTAGCGTTCAGTGCCTGTTCTCCATCAGCTTCCTTGCGTTCCCCCTGAAGCTTGTCGGCCAGCTGCTGCTTGTATCCGCGGCACAGGTTTTCCCACTCTGAGCGGGTGGGAAGGCAATGCCAAACATCCGGGAAAAATAAAACCACTGTCTCCACATGAGCAGGAACCGTACGCCCCTTGTGGGTCTCCTCAGGGCGATGGTAGCGGATCTCTGCAAAACGGTACCTGTCGCAAGGGAAGAAGCACGTTGGAAAAACAAAATCTATAACGCATTTAATATCAGAGGCTAGTTTTCTTGCACATCAAGAACAGCTAGCTGGGGGCTGTCTACAAAAAAATAAATCATAAAAAAAAAAAAAAGAAATATAATTATATTTGCCATTGTTTTTCTTCAGGTAAGTCAAAGCATTGTTTTGTGTGCAGTACAGTAACTGTGCTAATATTTAAAAGCTAGGAATAGGCATCAAACAAATACAAGTATAGTTACAATTTGAGAGAGTCTAGTAGCCTATGTTGGCTACAGGTGCCGTTTAATCATTTCCTTTAAACAACAAAGCTTGAAATACCATTAGAGAACACGGCGACACAATTTATTTTTATGACACGGTCAGTGTAAGAGGATTTCTTCTTGACGATCTGCGGCTGGACGTGAAATAAAAATAAAAGTAGAAGTCTTCAAAATCCACAGTAATGGTTCATTAAAAAAAAACAATTAATACATACAAGTCAAAATCCGACTCTTCGTGGTGAAAAGCAGTATATACCATGTGTGGCACCTGTGGAGTTTTAATTATAATGTGTCCTGGTGAATACGGGGGGGGGGGGGGGATTTCACAGAGAGTCCTTCAGCGTCGTAATGGACGGTGAGGAAAAAGACAACATTTCCCATGGTAGGAAGTCTACTTACCACTGTGTGCACAAGCTCAAGTCAATTCCAGTCAGAGCCTTACAACAACGGACAGCCGTCTTGATGAGCACAGAAGGGTCTTTAGCTGGGTCAGGTCCATCAAGGGAAGGAGACCAGTGCCCCCCTATTGCCATAGCTTCATCTTTACCCTTCATTCCCACTAAAAACTATCAATAGACAAAAGGGAAAAAAATACAGATTTTTGGTTTTAAAAGAAAAGTTATAAAACGACGAGTTTGTGTGATTTATTCTACACCTTATCTATGCTTGGTGCATAGCGTGGGAAATGATCAGGGTCAATGGATCCCTGTGTAAAACGTAAAATAATCAAATTGGAGCTACCTTCTTGTTTGATTCTTTGATACAAACACCTGATATGAATAGGGGGATGCTTAATACAGTCACACTCTGTTATTTAAAGGAAGATCCAATTCAAATATATTGAGTCCTATGCCTTGGCAGTGTTGTAAGAAGTAAAGCTTTTGCTGCCCAAATAGGGGAAATATTTTTTTTCAAACGCTGCAAACAATGGTTTCCTTTGTAAATCTCCTATTGTTTTATATTACGGCTGTTATGTAATGATTTGTTCATGTTCTCTGACTGCCACTATACAATAGATTACATTGATTATGAGAATATTGCAAAGGAACAGAGGAGCACTGTGACCACTGTGACCAATTCACAACAGCGTGTGGTTTTTTACTATAGAATTAAGCTTGCTGTAGTTACAGAGGATCTCTCTTACAGCATTTAGTTTAAAAGAGTTAATATCTTGCTAGCATATTAATATTCTTCTGCTCTCCCTCTCTTGTATACATTGGACACAAAATACTAAAGAAGAATATGAATGACCGACATGCAGAGTACACTGTAATGTACTGATTAGAGTTGAGCGGACACCTGGATGTTCAGGTTCGGTCAAACTTCGGAAAAAAGTCCGGGTTCGGGGTCGAACTTGACCCCGAACCCCATTGAAGTCAATGGGGACCCAAACTTTTGGCCACTAAAATGCCTCTAAAAAAGTCCTGGAAAGGGCTAGAGGGCTGCAAAAGGAAGTAAAATGTGGGTGAGTGTCCCCATTCATACGAATAGGTCAATTGACCTATTCTTATGAATGAGGACTCTATTTCGGTTTATAGAATAGCAATAGCATTACATGTGTTGGATAAACCGAAAGTCTATAAACCGAAAGACATTCGGTTTATAGAATATATGTAATGCTATTGCTATTCTATAAAAAGAAAGTCTATAAACAGAATGTCTTTCGGTTTATAGACTTTCGGCTTATGGAATACATGTAATACTATTGGCTTTCTATAAACCGAACTAGAGTCCCCATTCATAAGAAATTCTTATGAATGGGGACTCTAGTTCGGTTTATAGAAAGCCAATAGCATTACATACAATGTAATCGCCAAACCCCGAACTCGAACACGGACATACAGTGAAATGTCCGTGTTAGGGGTCCAAAAACGGTAAAGTTCGGTACGAACCCGAACAGTGCGGTTCGGGTTCGCTCAACACTAGTACTGATACCTCTGCATGGGTGTTTGTTATTTCAATAACCATCAATATAATTGATCATATTCAATGGGATTTCACCTAACTTGCATACAGAATAAATGTGTCTTATGTTTCAAGTATATTATTTTACTGTAATAAAAGTTTATATTGAAAGGTCTGCACAAGAAACACACAGGATCTCTTGTCTGGTGCCCACTCCCCAGTAACTAGCAATGGCGTTTAGTATTTGATGTTGATGTGATGTCAGATCATGCAAGTTCGTACATTCCCACAGAATAAAGTATTATCCTCTCTTTATTACCTTTACAAGTCTTGCTGGATGCTGGAATCCTTCTTTAACTTCTACGGGATCTTCAGCCAGAGCACATGATTTATGGTATAGATCCTCCAGAGCAGGGCTGGCCAGCAACATAACCTAAAGAAGGAAATTAAAACAACCCAAATATGTGTCTTTTTAAATTAATAGTGAATTGTGGTGAACACTGGTTTATTGTTTGGGCTGTTTATCCGTGTACCTCTTTTGGTAGACAGAACTGGGGTTCTCTTTCTTCAGCAGCTTTAATGTCATGTAATTTCACAAAACCGGTATATAAAATTTAGATGATGTGGATTAGCCACTTTTTCTGAAATAGTATACCCCCTCGTTTTGCGTATTTTAGGGTCTACTCAATAAAGTGAGAATTACAGGAAAATGAGACGGGAATTTCAAACTTTAGGTCAAAATATCAGAACTGGAAAAAGTCTTCCATTCAGCTGTATTGGAGAAATTTTCCAATTCTGTTACTTTGGCCTAAATTTGGAAATTCCCATCTCAATTCCCGGCAATTCTCACTTTATTGAGTAGACCTTTGGAGTTCTGGGTTGAGTACCACTACCAGCAAAGGTATTACACAAAAAGATAATAAACTGCAAAAGGAGGACAAATGAATGCCCTGGGTGGCACTTTTTTGAGGGAGGTCTCTGCAGCTCATTGTGGCTCCCCACGATGAATTGTGCTGCGGATTCTGCTAGCGGGGTCCCCTCTGTCAGATGAAGCCACTTTGAGCGCCAGCTACATTTTACCAAAACACAGCGTGACAAAATCCGGTTCTCGTATTTTGCCAAGTACCCACAAAATCTGTAAAGGTAAACTCGGGGACCACCCCGGGCGGTTAGAACCCCAGTCCCGTGTTAAAGTTTTATAGTTATATTTACATTTTTCTCCCATTTGTCCTCAAATAGCTATTATGACGTCACTGGACCAACCTTTGCGCTGTAGGTGTGATCAGTGTCAGGAGGATCCAGGATGGCAGTGTTTTTCTCCAGTGGATCCACTTCCTTGTGCATTACGTAGAAGTTACTATAATTCCCAAGATGAAATGGTCGCAGGATGGGAAAAGCTTCGACCCAGGTGAACTGAGCATCAAAGAAATCACTGGGAATGTAAAGATTCTGGTAGCGCCGTCTCAGCTCCATCGTGTCACATCCTGGGCTGCACAAAAAACACAGAGAATTAGCATAAACCGCTCCCTCCTCTACCATTCCTTCTTATTACCAACCAATGACAAACAAGACAAATGAAGGGGAGCTTACAATGCCAACAAATCAAGAGTAACATCATATAATCAAAACTTCAACAAATATACTAGAGGTTCCCCTCACCTTTATGCAGTTATTGTTACCAGTTCGAAACAGAAGACACCAGGGGTTATGTATAAAACCAATGCCTGCACTGCAAAATGTCATGAGTTTTATATAAATGCGTAATTGCCACTGTGTTTTGTATATACGGCGATTTGGTCTTTCTTACAACTCTTAACGCTTTGGAGTGAGACATCCGCCCTGCGGTATTTGACTGCGGTTCTCGGACAATAATCAGGCCCTTATTTGGCGCTATCGGAGTGTGTGCCGTTTTTATGCATAACCCCCACTGTGCTTTAACAAATTCTATATGGTGTTTCAGTGGCATTTTGGTTTCATTGTTATATTGACATTTTTTGTCTATTTTATTCAGGTTTCTTACACAGTGGGATAATTATCGCTGGGAGCAACTACATTACTTGTGTGCCATGTCATAAGAGCGGTGGGATAGCTGCATTCTAGGATCAGTTATGAAGTCTTATTATCCAGACATTGTCACCTTTGCAGACCAATAAAACAGCCACTAACGATCCCAATGAGATACATATTAGACAGAGGCAAATGGGAGCCCAGGTGTATATTCTGGTTGGGTTGCTTAGTATTTCAAGTTAGAAATGTTGTAACATGGTCAAAATAAACAGTAATTTGTGTTGGAAAATGGAGCGTACCAATCCAGAGAAAACTTGGAGAACTGAACCGTATATCGTGGAGCGGCACGCCTAGGTCTCCGGGGAGACCTCTCTCGCTCTCGCCGTGGCGATCTCTCTCTGGATCTTTTCCTGGGAGGTGATCTGTCTCGTGATCTGCGCCTTTCTCTGTCTCTTTCTCGGCTAGAAGAAAATATAGAATATCCTTTACATCCAGAAGTTTTGTTCTTGCCAAGCCACAAGTTGAGTGTTTCTATTGTTTTTTTTTATTGTGTTACACTCTCACACAGTATTGTATGTGATCAGTGTCAATATTATTCATTTAATTGCAGAACCTGCATTCTCATCCACGTGTGGTGTTTAGTTACTCCTGTTTGATCACTTTATTTTAGTCTAGCTATTGGAATGATATTCCTGCTCTATCATTTATAGGCTTATGGGGAATGTCACACATTTTCATCAAAAGTTGGCATATTTTTGTTGGGGTCATTGCACTTTTATTTTGTTATTTCAAGTGGTCTGTTTCAGGGAATGTTTATTTATTTGGTAAATTCACACTTTATTTAATAAACACCATAAATCACTTAATACAAAGCAGCCCCTGAGGAGCTCCAACATAACCAAACAGAAACTTCCACCAAAATATCTACATATGATTATTTAGCGACATTACTGAGAGAACCATACACTGATTTTCTTTCCCCCGCAGCCTACCACTCACAACACATTGCTGTCACACACCTATAAGAGTTTTGTGTCTACATCCAATCAAAGTTTCTTTGTATTGCTCTGAACAGTATCTTTCTGTATAATATTCTCTCAAAAGATAAGAGTGAGACAGAGAAAAAGCTCAACAGATTCACACAGACATATAACTTACTTCCGATCATCTTTCCTACTGGATATTGAATCTGCTCTATCACTTCGGCCAGAAAATCTAGATGGTGGGTCCAAACGACGAACTGGCTGTGGCTGAGGCACAATACGAACGGGCGTTTGCAACAGTCCAGCTAAAATAAAAATAAGACATGCTACAGAGATCTAAACAATGAGCGGACTTCTCCTAGGTAGCCGCTAAACTTTTATTGTCGCACTTGTCCTTTGCAAAAAGTGGAAAGTCTACTGTCATGTACTTTTTAACTAGCGGCGTGAGAGACCCTCTGTTTTACATGTAGTCTATAGATATGGTAAGGGGGCACCTTAACTGACACTAGCAGAGAAAGCTAAACAGACCCAGCAGACCCCAGGCAAGCATGAGTGGCAGTTGACCGCTCTGATTGGCTGAGAATTCAGTGATATAGGAGGGATGCATCATCTAGACGTCAATAAAAAGGTATGAAAGGAGCAGTTCGGAGTACAAAGGATAAGAACATGTATCACCTTTAAACCAAAGAAGAAGGTAAATATAAGGCACATCACAGAAAGCCGTTTATTAAACATCTGCCAAATTTATTGAAAGATGTGATAGAATTATACTTTTCGCCACTAGGTGATGTTATCAATTTACACAGTATTGGCTCCATATTGCAATTAAAAAGCAGTGAACCAGTGCTCCTATTATAATGTGGCTGAAGATGTCACAACAGTATATAAAGCCTGTAACTTTAAATTGTACTGCTCACATTACATTTTCTCTAAATACATAGGAGAGTTTTAATAAATTCATATTACTGAGCTGGAAAAACCTGGTCTCCATGGGGAAAATAGTCTGTCCATTATCTACATTATTTTATGCCACACATGCATGTCAGCAGCTCTTGCTTAATACACAGATCCTGCTTAGAGAACTGTAGACACAGAGCTTGCCAGTGTAATGTGTACAGTCACATGTTGGCAGCTACCGGATCATGCGTGAGGCGTGATACCAAGGAGCACTGGAATGTACAGCCCACGATATTTTACACTGAAATACACAAACCCACAAGACGCAGATGTTCTTCAAAACGTAATAGATACATTTCTAGGGTAATTGGTCAAGTGTGTAGTTTGCCATTCTCCTTTTCTACAAGATGGCAAACCACAGAAGGGGGCAGTATTTGCAGACACTTTTGTGTTTCTAACTGAAATAAGGTTATGTACACTAAATTATACATTTATTATAAACAGCCCTGAAAGCACAGATTTTGGGATTAATTCTATAGGTTAAACAAGGTTTCTGTTTTGCCATAAGGGCCTCTCCCTTTAAACAGGAACCAGTTCACCCCTCAAGAAAGACATTGCATTACCCTAACTACGGGGTTATCTCACAAGTGTACGCTGTATACCACATTCTGTGTGCTAAGACTTATATTGCTTGTTCTTACTGGAAAATGGTATTAATACAATCCCGTGGTCTTGTTTTGCACGTTTTGGTGTGCAACGCAGCTTTACGTTTACTTACCACTAAGCAGGCAAAAAAATGCAAAAAAGCGACACTGGGTGGAACCGTGGCCAGTGAGACAGAGTTCCACTGGTGCCCGAGGGGGTGGGGAGGGGGGCCGGATGTTCAATGTCAATTCAGGTTCAAGTTGATAAAACACAGTCTAGACTAGTGATGGCTAGCCTCAGCACTTCAGGTGTTTAGGAACGACATATAACGGCAGTGCCAAGGTTAGCCATCACTGCATTAGGTCATCTTTTATCTGCATAAACCAGACTATATTCAGATGTTCATATGAGTAATTCTTTGGGTATTACACTTACTCTTTTGCTGTGGTTGCTGTAAGAGTGGAGATGGTTGGGCCTGAAGAAGTGGAGTCAGCGAAGCAGCTGAGATTTGTGCCTGAAGCAGTGTCTGGGCTTGAGGAGGAGGAGGCTGGGACTGGACTCCAAATGCAGCTTGCTGAGCAACAGGTGGCATGACAGCTGGAGGGTTCTTCAGAAGAGACTGCGCTGGAGCTGGATTCTACATGTGGAAATGTAACCAATGTAAGATAAGCAGACAGTGAGGGAGACTCAGTCTGAGGTTTACTTACCTGGTTTGGAAGCGTCTGTATTCGCTGCGCATTCCATTTGAATGGCATATTTGGGTTATATGTGGCCTCGACCAAAACTCTGTCACCAACCTGTGGTGATTTTCCTTTAACAGCACTGCAAAAACACAAACCAAACCTCATCCTTAAAAAAAACATGTAAAATGATAATATTTTAAACATTGGATATTTATTAATTTGAAGAGTTTGAGGACATTTTATGACCAGTTTTGGTCTGCGAAGGTTAAGTTGTTAGCGTCCTTTATTCCCTCAGAGCTCAACTAATAGACGACGTGGCCTGGCACAAAGAGGCCTGTTTTCCATCCCTGCATGCGTACCCTTAATTTGCCGTAGAAAATGGTTTATTAAAACGAGCACGTGTCCTGCCTCGCTGATTAATAAGGTAACAACTGGTCACCTCACAATGAAATAATCAAAGGTCTGCAATGCGCACACATTGGAGGCATATTGCTGCAGCTTTACCTGTTAGCAGATATTATTTTTTTTTGATTAAAACATTTGGCTATATTGTTAACCCTTGGTCTCCTCCTATTTCCTGTTGTACCTTATTCCATATCATTGGGGAGGTGGAGTTACATCTTCTTCTCTGGGGAGTTACCTGTTGCGGTTTGATGTCATCCCATGGGCCAGGTATATTGGCTCATAACCAAGTGAGCTATAGCCTAACGGGGAGTGGATATTTAGCAATTGGTCTAAACTATCTACACTGTTGTGTGCCCTCTTGTTTTTGTGTTTCACTTTTCCATGTATTGACCTCTGAACAAGCAAAATCCAGCCAAGCCAAGTGCTTTATCTTATGTATGTGCACCCTCACAATTATCTGTTCTCCTCATGTACTAAAGATGGTGGTGTATAAGGGGGCTTCTTCACATTTATTTCACAATTCTCTTATGCTTTACCCCACTATAAAGGTCACATGTTCCATACGGCTCTCGCTAGTTCTTCCTTACTTCTAAAGTTCTAAATCACTACAGTAAAATGACAAAGCAGATGAATGTTTGTTTGTTCTTTAATACGTACGTGAGCTGAAAAAACACATCTTCATCCACAAAGCCAAAGGTTTCGTGGAGTTTGGTTACAACGCCGGTGAAAACTCGCTGCTTCTGGGTCTGTGTCTGTTGCTGGCTGGACCGCGGCGAGGGGTATGAAACCGTTATTTGCGCCCCCTGCTGGGAAGTGGACAGGGCGAGGCTTGTTGGTAGGGTGACAGTCTGCTGCAAAACAGAGGGAATTGTGCACTTTAAGTCATTGTTATGAGAGAAATGATATGATGCCAGGAGAATATATGGAAGCCCTGGAGCAGCGTTGGTATTGTTATTTACACTTTTTACATTGCAGAACACCTCAAAAAAATGTCATATTCTCCACACAAAAAAAAAATACATCTTTAAAGCTACAACCACATCCCTTTTCTACTTTGGCATAGATACTGCAGCAATGTCTTTGTGAGGGGAAAACACAGGACCAAACTGTGTTACATTTGCACTACAAGGACAACTGTCAGCAAACGTTAACGTACATTTAATTGAAAGACTGGAATAGTGTAGACAGGCGAAAACGAAATGCTTCAATTACCACATATATTCTAAATATGTCAGCCCCCGGAGAGACCGATATGCAGTACAGATGGCTCAGTAAGGTTCTTTTGTTTGCATTTTTCATTACGTCCTAACAACAAGATTTTGTTTTGTATGTGTGTGTGTGTGTGTGTGTGTGACACTTATTGCAATCTTTCAACTAAACATAAAATGTATTTTTTGCTACACTTTAAGAGTGAAATGTTCACAAAGTCCATTTTGTCTCATGACAACGGACATTTTGAGGAGGGGAGAACATGTGACCATACTGAAATGCTGCACCAGCCAATCAACATTGAAAACGCTAAAAATGCAGATTATGGTTGTTTGTTTTGTTTTTTATAAAAACAGGAATTCGAAATCATCAAGTTGTCAAAAACAAACCTCATACTGTGTCAACATACCTGTGTCAACAAGGTTTGCTGAGGCTGTTGTAACTGAAAGAAAAGGAGAGATACAGGGTATTTTTAGGGGAAATTCAACCTTTCTTTCAACAAAAACAACATTAATCTCCTAATTTGTGGAAAATAGTCCTAGATGGAAACGTGTCAGACCTGCTCTGTTGGAAATTAAAATATCAGTGGACAGCTGGGGAGGGAATTCTTCCCAGTCAAATCTTTGCCCACCTAATTCTGGAATGGGGTCCAATAAGCTTGAAACTGATCCCTTAGGAAAAGGACTTGGAAGAGCTCTGGGCCTCTCCATCTCACAAATGTGAAAATAGTGGATGGGAGCATCTCCGTCTTAAAATGTTGTGAAATATGCTGAAGTATTTGAAATATTGAGATTAATAGCCATGTAAATGTAACTCGCGGAGGGAGAGAATTTCGTTATCTGGTCGGTCATGTAACACTGCAGTGTGCACACATGTATTTCTCATTGTACACATCCTATAACTTTTAGGAGGCCGGCATCTTCTCCCAGCTTTAAAGTGTGTTCAGTGGGACATGTGACCAGCACGCTGACACGCCAATACAGGAGATCATGTGACCGTCTGTGCGTGTGATGGCAGCGTGACTTCGGATTAAACTTACATATAACCGTGAATCCTAAAGACCTCAGTTTGGCAATCCCTGCCAAAAAGTTTTCCCCATGTAGAAGTGAATTTCTCTTTGGGAAGGATTAATCTGTCCTTAATATTCAAAGAGAAAATTGCGGTCTTGATTTCCACTGCATTAGAATTAGTGTTTCTTTATTAAGTGACTTCATTGTCATTCACATGAGAACTACACGAACCTTCTCTCAACACATTTCTTAAGGGTTACATGAAGTAGACGTAAGGTCCCTGATATGGCATTATATGAACTATATAGAGTGTACAATAAGAAAACAAATTATTTACAAACCTGCTGCTGTACACTGTATATGGTCTGCTGGGGCTGGGAATATTGCTAAAAATAAAGAAAAACATGTTAAAATAAACAGCTCAAAGAGCAGGGTCACCGGCCTCCTGATTAGAAATGGATAACTCACTCTACAATATTTATTTAGAATGGTTTACATGGTATAACTTTAATTAACCACATTTAGTGCCCTGGATGTTAAAAAAACACAATGAATCATTTGATGCATTAAAACAAAGCCACATTGCACCAACTGTATATAGATCAGGACAGAGTATGCACTGCTTTTACTATGTCACCATAATCACCTGTTAGCTGCTCAGGAAGTCAACAGGCTGGGTGATGCAAAAACACAACACTTGTGCCATTATACAGTGTACAAAGTATAAGTTCTCTAATGTGAGAAACACTCATGTAAAACAAGAACACCACATCTATTGGGTAATAAAGCACAGATACACACGCTAGATAGAAATCATTAAACACAAAAAGTCTGGATTTTTAAAAAAAATTTTTAAAGAAAAGAGTAACATCATACTGGGTTATAAAGGATAAAATGCAAATTATTAATTATGGGTTTTTTTTGTGTGCTTTCTGGATCAACAGCGGAACAAAGCCCAGGGAAAAGGTTGAACTTGATGAAGTTGTTTTGCAACCTTTGATTACTATGTTACTATGATCAGATCCTTGACAAGCAGTGTTTACCTGCTGTAGGGCAGCTGCAGCTGCGGCGGCCGCAGCCTGTTGCTGCAAGGCTGCAGTTTGAGTCAGTTGGTAATTCCCTGGAGACGGGGAGGTGAGGCCGGCCGCTGCAAGTGCCGACTGCTGAGTGTAGATTGTAGGGGAAGCTCCAAGTAATGACGGCTGCTGCACTCCTAGGGGGGCTAAGAACAAGACTTCACAGTTATGCTCCTCGTTACAATTGGCTTCAGAAAGATAGACATTGCATGCGGCTGAATCTATTAAAATGCAGCAACTGCAGTAATTACATTTTTAAAAAAATGTCCCGCCAGAAATAATCTTTAAAGGGACACTACCACTTACATAAGATGTAACTAGATTACCTGTGCATTTAAAACAAACACATATATAATATAATTTATCATTGCTTTTTTCTTCTATGATTGAATTGCATATAAAAGTAAAAATAAAATTAGGTGTCTCCAGCATCCATTTTGAGAATTTTACCCATGATGCAACATTCTTCAAAATCCTCCAGCAAGTCTCACTTTATAACTGTGGCCACAGCCTGCATGATGATGTCATAAGATACTCTCCGGCTCTCTTACTGGCTCCTGTGTATCATAGTGGGCAGGACTAGGTGGCTGCGTACAACCTTTTTTTATCTGATTTCCAACACACAGGAGATTAACCTGATCAAAACAGGATCATAACTCCGCCCCCTTGTGATGTAATAGTTACATTTCCCTCCCATTCAATGCAAGTCTATGATCAGAATTCTGACCTTTAGACTGTATTCTGTGTACCCAGCCCCAAAGTGAGATGCTAGTGCTGTAAAGTCACTAAGGGGTGGCACCCAAAAACACTATTTCAAATTATGGCAGCGCCCAGTCACACTTGTTTAGTAAAATATGTCATAAAATAAACTCACATAACAAAAACAAAAAAGACATATCTGAAATCAACAATGCAAAATAAAAAAAATAAACCCTTTTTATTTTTTGGTGGTAGTGTCCCTTTAAGGATCTTAAGGCTTTTACTAAATTCTACAGCTTGAAGTGCTTTTTTGAACATGTCAGTAATCAGCTTATATTAAAAGTTCAGGTTTAATGCTTCCTTTCTGTCTCAAAACGTAGGTAATAAATTATGTACATAGGGAAAATCAATATGCATATTCACAATATAATCTGATGCCAAACTATAACGTTACAAGGAATCTAGAGATGTACCGCATGTAGAATAACCCAGGACATGAAAAACGCAGCTGTTTTTAGGAGCCATCCAAAAATTCTAGGAACCAGATAACAGGAAACACACACAGTCAGTCTCGTAAACGCACAAACACACACAGTCAGTCAGTCTCGTATACACACAAACACAGTCAGTCAGTCTCGTATACACACAAACACACAGTCAGTCAGTCTCGTATAAATACACAAATACACAGTCAGTCTCTTATACACACAAACACACAGAGGCAGTCTCGTATACACACAAACACACACAGTCAGTCAGTCTCATATCCACACACACACACACACACACACACACACACACACACACACACACACACACACACACACACACAAAGCAGCAGTTCACCTATCAATATGTCCTCCCTCCCTGCTACTACATCTCATTGCAGTGAGGGGGGGGTTCATTCCAGCCAGGTGGCACAGAGCAGGATCCCTGCTACCCCTGCTGAGCTCACCGGAGCTCGGCACTATAGCGCAGTGTGCGAGGGGGCGGAGCAGGAAGTCTGTGCAGCCGGTGCACACACTCTGCTCCATCACCCACTGCTGGATTAAAGAAAAAAAAAAAAAAAACAATCCCACCGGCGAGGGCACAATGCGGGGCTCAAAATACCCGGGCGTCAGGTCTGATTTCCTGGTTGCTCATGGCGACCTGGGGTCTATCGAGCCCTAGAATAACCACAGATGAAAATCAATAGAGGAATAGTGTGCCTGATTAGCTGAAAATACTAAACTGCTAAAACATAAGGGTTTTTTATTTGCCTTCTTTTGGATCAACAGTGGTAAACAAGGAATAGGAAAAGGGTTGAACTTGATGTACTCAAGTTTGCATACCGCAAACAGTAAAAATAACAATTGAACAGATGGAATATATATTAAACTCACAATCTGAATAAAATAGAGGACAATGTCCAGCCAATGTGTAAGAACTCACATTCAGGTACAGTACCGTAATACTAGTTGAACAAGCAAATGCTCTTCTCACATTAAAATCTAGAAATATTTGCAGTCCTGTAGATTATAAACCACAATGTCAAGACATAGATCTAAACTAGAACACATAGCTGGTGGCATCACACATCTGACAATGACAGCCATCTGGTCCCTGTGTCAGCTCTTTGTGTAAGTGCAGCATCAGGGTTTAATGATGGGGATGCCGAATTCCAATATAAGGAGTCTGTCTTCTGTAGGGAAGACTATCTCCTAAAGATTTTTACTGTGCATTTAGAGAATAAAACATGATTGAAAAATATCTATACATTGTTTTAGCAAAACTACAAGCAAATGCCTAAATTAGGAATAACGTGTTTTAAATGTATCTGTGGAGTCTCCTGCTTATGACATCACCTGTGGCCCGATATGCAAATTGACTGGTTTTCAATGGGAAATGTGTAATTTGCATATCAGGCCACAGGTGATGTCATAAGCAGGTGACTCCACAGACACATTTAAAACACGTTATTCCTAATTTTTGCTTTTGTTTGCTTTCACAATGTATAGATCATCTTCAAAAGGTCTTTAATTCTCGACATGCACAGTAAAAATAATGATACTGTCCCTTTAACCCCTTGGAGGCACAAAATGTACATGTGTTAGAAGGAGCTTCGGAAGCAATTAATGATTGCTTTCACTGCTAGGTGAGTGTTGCCGAATGCCCTAACGTCATCTCCTTTGTACATTTAGTAACGACACGGTCATTCTCACTTGTACAGGCAAATACAGCTAACTTTTCAATATGCGTTAATTAATGAATAAACACAGCAGACCACAGCTGGCGGTGTGCAAAGACTAATTACATCCAAAAGCAATGTGGCTAGGCATCTTTTGGGACATTAGGAGGCTACAGGAGGATGTTACCCTTATACACACAAATCAGTGCAGCCACAGAGGTGTAGTAAATACAGCAATGTAAAATGTTATGGACCATAAATACCTGGACTCCAGAGATTGTTACATTCTTAATTAAACATCAGATATTGACATTCTTACTGCACATTGACAAAAGTAGACATGATAAATAAGTGATACATTTTGCTTCTCAAACCATAGCCGCTAATTGGAACGGAGGACTTGAATGCCTATATTGTCCCTATAAGTAGTATAAAAATAGAGTGCTTTTATCATAGTGCTGGCATTTATCAGTCTGTCCATAAAATAACTTCAATATAGACTGGGAATGAAAAAGATTTGGAGACACTTACTCTTAAATTTGCATCTGGGAACAAATGTGATTTTGTAGTTTAAATAATTATTTAACATTTAGAGATGGAATTAGTGTCGTTTTGGCTTTTTGGTTCCTAAAATTTTAAAAGCCTTGAACTCAATTATTTGCCCGTTGTGTTTAATGCCATTAGACAGGTTATATCATATGATAATGCAGGGATGGAATAAAGGAACAGTTTCAGTAATAGAAAAACAAAATACTCCTATGAGTGTAACATCCCTGTAACAGTAGAAATTATTCTAAGGCACAAAACATATGAATGGGACATGAATAGATTTTCATACACTAAGTATGGAAATTCATTGTTACCTGGCTGAGACACCGCAGTAGTTGTAAACTGGGTGGCCCAAGGAGGCGGGTTTTTCTGTCCCCCAAACTGGGCCATGATGATCAGAAATAGCTAGGCGCAATCAGGCTTCTTCTGTAATCTGAGGAAAGAAAAGATTATTTAAACATATACATAACATGACTGCAATCAAGAATGGAAGGATATTAGTACAGTGTTTAAAAATGATCACAGTTGAGATCACACCTACCTTATGATCCACTTTAAACAGGATATTAACAGAGAAAAAAAACAAAAAAACCTTCAAGCAATTCACTGAGTGCCTCTCAATTACACAGGCAACTCCACCTACCGTGTCCAAAACAGATTGTTAGATGAACACTGCATCATACAAAGAAAAAGAAAGAGATGTGATCAGCTTTGCAATACAGGTATCCCTTATCCGAAGTGCTTGGGACCAGAATTAATAATTTTGGATAACGGATAATTTCCACCAATAAGATATACTAAAGCCTCATACAGAAGTATCAAGGTAAATACTGTATAGAGCAAATAAATCCCGTTTACTGTGGTGTAGCTGTGATATGAGGCATTGTTGGGAACCTGTCATTGGTGTGTCAGGACTACACACGTGCCATTGTTATTACCCTTTGTATAATGGAAAAGCTGTATCACAGCTTAAGGGGGCTGGACACTGAATAAACTGTTGTGTGCTTGCATTCTGACAGGTGTGTGTGGAATTTGCAACAAAACGGATCTTTTTGGATAACAGATACCCAACCTGTACTTATCTCCTAAAACCTGCTTATAAAATGTGAAAGAATAATTGCTGCTTATATAGCCACAACCTTGCCTCTCTCTGCCAACCCTCCTTCCTGTGTGTTACATGGACAATCTGATTCTGCCTTAAAGGCTAATGAAAGAGAAGACTTAAAGGGGAGCATGAAAACAGTTGCAGAGGCAGACCACCTCGTCTGTACTTCCTTGTTTCTTGACAATGGCACACAGTTTACTTCTGATAATATATACAAAAAGTGTCTTACAAAGTTATACTATTCTAATATATACAGTTTTTTTTTCCCTGTATTTAGGGTTGCCACCTTTCATTTTGAAAAATACAGGTACTGCCTCCAAAGACTTAACATTGGCCTGATACCAATTTTTTACTGGCCTGCCAGTGTTCATCTAACAGCGAAGTGGAACTGCTTTTATAAATGGAAGCGAGTTTCCCAAATAATGCAGTCTAACGCACAGATGCCACCAATCGTACAGATACGTAAAAGCCAGCGATATCCTTCCAAAAACATTACTTCTAAATTGGAAGAGGAAAGAATTCACTCTATGACTGGGTTAGCAAGACCCAAATCAACTAGTAGGGGGGATTTTCTATAAAACAAACAAAAACTAAAAAAAGACCTAACAGAGCTGCACCCAGGTGCTCTGGACATCACGTGCCTGACAGGCGCTCTTCATTTAAAGAAAAGTCCTCTCCGTCTTCAATCAGAGGACACAGCCAAACACATGACCCCGTGTAACACAAGCATGCTGAGCCCAGCACTCAACAGTAAGCAGCAGAGCAGCTCTTTGAAGTCTGTGCAATGGATGGAGGTACAAACCACAATGGAAAGCAAGAGCACCCTTCTCAATATAAAAATGAAACCAGAAGGGAGAGGGGACATATTGAAAATACCATTTTAATGTATTTGTATTTAAGCATGGGAAGAGAAGTACATTTTGTACGCTGTTTCGGACCAGGTGCATGTGCTCCAAGTCCATTCAGAATACCAGGGGTAGGTAGGTAGGTCCCTTGGGACTCAGGGTTCCCATGTATTAAGTTTACTTGAAGAAAGCAAGGGTTAAACAAAACATGTTTCGGGACATTTAAGTAAATCCGACGTGTGTCTTAATAGATACACGTGGGTTTACTATCTGCTGTGTCTCACATTCGAGACACAGCAGTTCCTGGTTGTCATCGCGCGCACAGCCAATCTGAGCTGGCCTTGCCCTGCTCTGATATTCGAATGTGAGGGTCTCTAGTTGCTAGTACAGAGAGAGACCCTGGTTTTTGCATGGGATCAGCAGGGGGGACCTAGTTAAAGAGAGACAGTCGCCGACCAGACTCATACTAGGGACAACTAAAATAGAAGCACAAGTGAAAAATAAAGTTTAGAGTCCCTTTAAAAAGGGTTTGCCGGCATAGGCACTGGCTGGGGAGATCACCCAACTCCCTGTCGGTGATCACAGAGTGTTTCTTTTTTGTTGTTTTGAACATAAGACATTGTTTTAATCTCTAAATATTTGTTACAATTCTGTCTGCTATTTCTAGTGTAACCAAAGGATTATTTAGATTCATTTGCTGCTAGTGTTTACGGTTATTTAAAAGATTTTCTAAATGACTTCAATGAAGGTTATGTTTTACTTTGAGGAACTCATTTATTTATTTTCTTTTTAGTTTTTAGTTTGAAAATATCATTAGATTCACAAATGTCCTGTGTTTGTAATGTTGTGTTATACAATGTGACAGACACTGCTGCTCATCAGTAATAACAACTTTGGATGTTTAGTGGTAGAAGCCAGATTTCAATTCTGTGGGTGCAATCCAAGAACCAGTTGAGTATAGTCACTAGCACATGAAGTCCGCTTCATATGGCTATGATTGTGAACATGCTGTGGCACATGCAAGACAGAGTAAAAATCTCTTTAAAAAAAATATATATATATATATAAAAAGAAAGACTGATATTTCCATGCTTAGGGTAACCTTTTAAAAAGCTTTTTATGGGGAGGCTTTGTATATGATGAATCAGGCCTCTTGTAAAATGACAATAAAACAACTATTAGTCCTCACAGATTAAGATAAAACACAAACAGATTATAGTCTCTCTGCCCAGTGAATGCATCTAGAACAGTCTAGCTAGACACAATTTATATAGCGTGCAACTTAAAGGGACTGTGGTGCCCAAAATGCATCTTCCAAATATTAATGCATATTAATGTTCTTTCAAAGTAGTAATGCATGTCTTACATTTTGCATTGCTTAAAATATAAAATACTTACAACTAGATGAAATTGTGTTATTACAGCAGTTTGCAAGAAACAAGGACTCCCCACACTACATGAGTAAAAGTATTTTTTTTTTTTGCTGAGGGAGCCAATGAGAATAATGTCATTCAAATAAATGATATATCCTGTCTCTCTAGTGATGTCATCAGACAATGTGTTGCATTGTTAAGAGATTCTACTGTGTACAAGAGCAAGGTCACTCAGGGGCCACACAATAGATTCAATTTGAGGAGGACAGTCTAGTCCCCAAACTCACGTTGGTGCAAGTGGAAGATTATTGCTTGTATAATGCACAGGCTTTTTTCCAGTGACATTTGATGCAGCATTCTGCATAAATCCCATTTTTAATTTACTACTTAAACCCTCCCCTGCATCCTATCCAACTGGTGCTGCCGAACTGAATGTGTAGGCACTGAGTATGCAGTCTTGTTTCATTTAGTCACTTCCTCTACTGCTCTGCTGGTGCAATAGAATGCATGTGGAACCTAAGTGACCTTGGTCTTGTACATGTAGGATCTCTTAACTGTGCAACACATTGCCTGATGACATCACTAGAGAGACAGGAAATTCCATTATTCTCATTTGATCCTGCAGCACAAATTTGTTTTGTTGAGGAAATTGACTTTTACTCAGCTAGTGTGGACAGTCTTTGTTTCTTGCAAACTGCTATAATTTCACAAATTCATTTAAGTGTAAGATTTTCATATTTTAAACAATGCAAAATGTAAACTATGTATTGTCAAGTACTCTGAATGCATTTTTGGCACCGGAGAGTCCCTTTAAATCAAACACTATTGGGGGCATGTACAAAAAAAGAGCGCTTTGCGATGTAATAAACATTAAACAGGCATGGTTACGAATAATTTGCACATGGAGAACAGGAATTATTTTTCACAAAATATTGGCTAAAGCATTTAGCGGGCAAAATATATTGGCAAAAAATTATTGCAACTGGAAAAATGCACAATAAATATAAACAAATGGAAGAAGTGCAAAACGAGGGTGAAAAGCACAACATTTTGCAAATAGCTCCTTAATTATATCTTACCTATTTTTTTCCCTTCCTATTCTTGTTTAGTACATGACCCCCTAAAGGTTTTATTCATTAAAGAATTGCAGGGAAATTCAAACTTAAGGCTCAAGTAGCAGAGTTGGAAAAAATCTCCTATGCAGCTATACTTCACACTCTATTCTGGCCTTAATATTGAATTCACTTCAATATTAAGGCCTTAGTTACCTGCACCTTACAGATCAGACATTCTGCAATGGACTATTGCATTTTAAAAACTCAATGCACCTTCTTTCATGAAAACCTAATGCGTATATTTATAGGCAGACCCAGGTTTACACCAAACTCTGCCTCTAGGCTTAGGCACAGCTGATCTGAGAGCTGGCAGAGAACGCTCAGCCAATTAGAGAATGTGCTCACCACTCCCATCTGTCTGGGATCTGTAAAGTGCTGACTGTCTCTCTCTGCAAGTCTATGGAGACACCCCAGTTTGTACATGTAATCAGTAGAGTACATGTAATGCATAGTTGTGGTGCAATATACTACTAACTAAAACGAGGGTATATCACTGCTAGTCAGTGGAGCATGGAGGCGGACGGACAGAAATTAAAACAACATGTGGCGTAAAGAGTACATGCAATGTTATACTAATATTGGGGTCAATGAACTTGTGCTTCTAGGGGTGACATACAAGGGAAGAGGAAAAAAAAAGGTTTAGTGGCTCTTTAAACTAGATTGGACAATGAGTAAGAACGGCTGTGCCCAGGTAAAAATAGCTGGTATGTGTTGTCTTTTTGGGCTAAATAACAAATATATATTATTCCGGGCAAAAATTGTTGTTTTTATACACACACACACACAATATATAAAAGGAACAGTATGTGCCACAGAACATTGTAAGGCGTTGCCAACAACTTCAATATGAATGTAATTCAGCTTAGTCACATTTACTGTAAAATGTCTATCTTGACAAACCAGAGGTTATTTTATTTTAATGCCATTTACTTGATTTTTTCACACCTCGTGTCCGTGCATAAATCTGATTGGATTATCATTAATGGTTTTACTTGTCTGACATATTTGGCAACGTTTGCATTGCCTGCAAAATATCACTGACGAAAAGCAGATTACAGTGCAAATACCAACCCAATAAAAGTGTATATGATTTTATTTCTTAAACTGCTAAAAGTACACTGAACGTTCTAATCACAAGAAAACGGGTTATTCTTTCTGTCATAACATTGTTACATAAACCTCAGCAGGAAGCCATTAGTCATCCGGTTCATGAATTAGATTTACCACAGAACAAGGCCGTCTATCTATTTGTAAAGTGCCAATATATCTGTACTATTCAAGGAGCGTAGAAATCTGTGACATACAAATAGACCTGCATGTAGAGCGCACAATTTAGAGGTGAGATGAATTAGAAAAGGTAATTAAGAGGAACAAAATAAATAAATACCTTTTTTAACTTCATTTAACTTGCATTACAGAATTAAATATTCTACATGAACATTTACAAATGTGGTATAATTTATATATTGAAAACCATATATTCAAATGGTTTTAAATTGGTAAAAAATATGTAGATGAAATATTTTATTTAAAAATGTATTTGTATGTGGCCTGCAGATATCCACACACAGTGATACATATCCTTGCGCCTGGCCCTCCCCATGGAGAAAATTGTTTGTGTGTCAAAAGTAGGGCACATTTACACCTATGTGTAAAATTATTACAGTGAAACATAAAAAGTAATCTAATAATTCTGCATTTTTCCCTCAAAATATGTATAGAAAGAAAGAAAAAAAAAAAAAGGACATTATATGGAACGCAATCCACTATACATCAGAAGGGGGGGGGGGGGGGGGAATCACCAATTATATAATAATCATGTACTTGACACTATGCATGAATGACATCAATCAGGTAATGTAATCAGGCATTTTTGTTATTGGGAAACAACATTTGAAATTATTACAGATATTTAAATAAGAAAAGTGCAGAAATAATCTATCAAACCAAGGACAGTAAATCAATAGACAGATGTAAAAAAAAAGAAAAGAAATCTGTAATATCCTATTATGTTATTTAACCAATACAAACATATTGATATGATCTATACAGTTTTTCCTTCCTTTGCCATGTTTTATTAGAAAAGCATATCGTTATGTCATTTTAATATAATGTGCTTTTTCAATACATCAAAATGTTACTTTTCAAAACATTAAATCATTCCAGACAGTGAGTACAAATATTTTACAGAATGCACATCATAGAAGAAAAATTCTCCACCTGCAAACAATGTTTTACTGTAGCAATTTAAAAACAAAACTAATCAAAATACGGTTTGATTTAAAAACACTTGAACCTAATATGTTGAAACAATGAATCAATACCTACCAAGCAGTATATTTAGAATATGCTGAATGCAGAAGAAACATAATAATTGGTTGAATAGAATTTTATGGCTTACCACATGGACTTTAGTATATTGATATATTGGCTTTGACTGGGATGTAAAAGCGTCTAAGATATCATCCCATCCCCAGGGTGAGTGTGACAATACAATAAAACACAATCATTTGGAGTTCATGCAAGCAGTGCATATAGCTATAACTAAGGGAACATATTCACACAACATAACATTACCAGCTAAATCAAACATCAGCACAGCTCACAATGTATACATATATATGACTAAGTTTATATGGCAACAACGCTTGCCAACAAAATGTAAAGAATATTGAACATCGACACTGTCGAGTGTTTTATTGGCTTATCTTTGGCACTCCGGGTGATTTGGACTACATACCCCGTGATGCTCAGCCATCGATAATAGCAAAAAAAAAACTGGGCATTACGGGACTTGTAGTCCACAGCAGCAGAAGTCCAATGTCTCACTCCTGCGGCCCTAGCACAAGAAACTGGAGCAGATGACAGTTCACTTATGGACTCTCACTCACCAGGTTTCTATGTTCTCTGTCACTGGCTCCATTTCATGCCAGGTTACGTCTCGGTAACAACATGCGCGTGCGCCCGGGAGTCCTGCGCCGTCACGCACTTGGCGTCCAGTCGTGTTTACGTTTCTCCAGGAACTCCCTCCACACACTTTCCCTTGTTGTCTGTCGTAGCAGGAGATACGTCATCACGTACGAACCGATAGGTTTGTGTCTCAGAGTTCTAAACACCAGAGACAAGACAACGCATTAAGTACCGGGGAAAAAACCTTGTGAGGCCATTGTAACTGACATTGACATCTGCTTGTGATGGTCTAAATGAGAGGAATACGTTATTTCATTTTTCAACAAATAGACCACT
Source organism: Pelodytes ibericus (assembly GCA_036172795.1). Classification (NCBI taxonomy): domain Eukaryota; kingdom Metazoa; phylum Chordata; class Amphibia; order Anura; family Pelodytidae; genus Pelodytes; species Pelodytes ibericus. Next base: position 53,368,144 of record CM069867.1, read on the forward strand.
GCATTATGCTACATAATGGACCAACAATTAGTCAGGATATAATATCCTGTTTAGGAGGGGAAGGCCCTATCTTGCACCCAAATCTCCCTGTCCCTCTTTCCTCCTCTATTTTCCCTTTTTTTGGGAGCACAACATTTTTAGTTTGTAGTTGTGTCACTGACCTGCACAGCAATAACACTCTCAATAAAGTAAGTTTAAACTGCAATTAAATTTGTTTTATATTATTTTATGTAAAATACTTAATTCTTGTTCTTAATAAATTATCAAATTACAGTAGTTACCAATTTACAGTAAAGTTGCTGAAAATGTTTCCCACCTATAGCTAGGGTTGCCACCTTTTCTACAAAAAAAATACCAGCCTTGCTGGTGCCTTCATAGACTTAAATTGGTATCAAGCCAATATTTTTTTTTTACCAGCCTCCCGGTATAATACTGGCTGGGTGGCAACCCTACCTATAGCCACACCTTCAGCCATTGGCAAAAAAAATAAAAGTGTCACTCTTTGGACTTTTGAAATGTTGGGAGGTATGTAATATTGGGTCTAGGACACTTCTTCGCCGCATTTTCATCGCTGACAGTTCAGCGCGGCAGTTAGAACGCTGAACTGTCAGCAATGAAGTATAACGCGGCCATTTGATCGTGGACGTGGCTATGTAAGAGCTGACAGTTCAGCACTGAACTGTCAGCTCTTACAAATGTAAAAGTAAAACGAAAATAACCCCCGCTAATAAATGATTCCCCCCCCCCCCAATAGTAACACTATACCCCAATACTAAAATTAACCCCCTAAACCCTAATACTAACCCCCAACCCCTAATACTAAAGTTAACCCCCTAAACCCCAATACTAACCCCCGACCCCTAATACTAAAGTTAACCCCCTAAACCCCAATACTAACCCCCGACCCCTAATACTAAAGTTAACCCCCTAAACCCTAATACTAACCCCTAATACTAAAGTTAACCCCCTAAACCCCAATACTAACCCCCGACCCCTAATACTAAAGTTAACCCCCTAAACCCTAATACTAACCCCGACCCCTAATACTAAAATTAACCCCCTAAACCCTAATACTAACCCCCGACCCCTAATACTAAAATTAACCCCCTAATACTAACCCCCGACCCCTAATAGTAAAATTAACCCCTAACACTAAACCTAATTCTAACCCCCTAAACCCTAATTCTAAACCAACTAAAATCGGTAAAATACTTACCTTTAGCGATGAAATGTCCCGCGATGAAATCTCCAGCGACGATCTGTCTTGTGCTGTAGAGTCAGCGGTGAAGCGGCTGCGCGGAAGCAGCCGCGATGAAGTTTCCCATCCCCTGTAATACCGTATTATGTTTTCGGGTCTTGTTAGTAAGGAAAGTACTGCCTGACACGTTTTACACACAAAGTTACTCACCCACTTCGCTAGGACGTACTATACCGTCCTAATTTTAGTGGTACTAAAAGACATTAGGACGGCTTAAAACGTCCAAGCCTTTAACAGCTCATCGCTGCTACCCGCGATAAGCTGTGCTCGGATCCCACTGCAGGGACTTGCACTTTGAATGGCCTCAGTCTGACAGGGAAAATGTAGCCGATGCTCAAATTGAGCACCTGCTACTTTTTTCCTAATTGCGCTGTACCCGAACTTCCGGGTTCAGGCATGTCTCCGTGACGTCAGCAGGTATTGCAATCTTTTGGTAGGGACCCAAAGGGTCTATTAAGACTCTGATCGGGTCTCTGCCATTGTGATCCTGGCTGTGCACCTTGTGATCGGTAGCCAGGAACTAAAAGTGACATTGTGGTGCTTGCGTCGTCTGGGACACAAGCAACACGCGTTTTTACTGTGAATGTAGAGGATAAAATATGATTTCAAATTATCTATACATTTGGGTGGCATGTATAAAAACTGAGCACATGCAGACTGCGTCAAATACTGAATTTCGCATGGTTTGTCTCATAGTGCCGCTTGATGATGAACTTATTTACAGCAACACTTTCATGGCAAATAATTATGCTACTGTGAGTTGCCTAATATAAAATGCCATTGTGAATCGCCCAATGCAATATGCCACTATGGGTTGCCCAATAGATATGCCACTGTAAATTTCCCAACACAGTATGCTACTGTGAGTTGCCCAATAATTATGCCACTGTGAGTTGCCCAATAATTATGCCACTGTGAGTTGCCCAATAAATATTCCACTGTGAGTTGGCCAATAATTATGCCACTATGAGCTGCCCAATAAATATTCCACTGTGAGTTGGCCAATAATTATGCCACTGTGAGTTGCCCAATAAATATTCCACTGTGAGTTGGCCAATAATTATGCCACTATGTGCTGCCCAATAAATATTCCACTGTGAGTTGGCCAATAATTATGCCACTGTGAGTTGCCCAATAAATATTCCACTGTGAGTTGGCCAATAATTATGCCACTGTGAGTTGCCCAATAAATATTCCACTGTGAGTTGGCCAATAATTATGCCACTGTGAGTTGCCCAATAAATATTCCACTGTGAGTTGGCCAATAATTATGCCACTATGAGCTGCCCAATAAAAATGCAACTGTGAATTGCTCAATAAATATTCCACTGTGAGTTGGCCAATAATTATGCCACTATGAGCTGCCCAATAAATATTCCACTGTGAGTTGGCCAATAATTATGCCACTGTGAGTTGCCCAATAAATATTCCACTGTGAGTTGGCCAATAATTATGCCACTGTGAGTTGCCCAATAAATATTCCACTGTGAGTTGGCCAATAATTATGCCACTGTGAGTTGCCCAATAAATATTCCACTGTGAGTTGGCCAATAATTATGCCACTATGAGCTGCCCAATAAAAATGCAACTGTGAATTGCTCAATAAATATGCAACTGTGAGTTGCCGAATATAAAATGTCACAGTAAATTGTCCAATATAATATGCCGCCGTTAATTGCTTATCACACTCCCTCTTTCCCTTCTTCAATTAACAGCGTTCAGGAGAGAAATAGCCAGTGGATAATACCGTTGCGCTACAACGGGCCGGATGAATGTATCCTTTAAGCCTGCAAATTTCGGAGACATCCCGCAGGCCGTAGGTTGCCGACCACTGCTGTAGAGGAAGAGCGTTACAAATGATGATGCATGAGTTTAGTCAGGCCTAAATTAACCACTGAGTATATGAGTGTCTTTTTCAGCATCTCTGTCTGTCTTCACTGTGTTTGTCTTTTTATGTCTTTTTTTTGTGTCTTTGTCTGTATCCATGTTCTCTCTGTGTCTGCATCTCACGTTGGACCATGTGCTCTCCATTTGCATTTTTTTCTCCTCTAATGTCCCTCATTTATGGGAGCGCAAGATATTTGGTTTGTATAAGTGTATCCCAGAGCTCCAGATCAATAAAGTGTGTGTAAGCTGCAGTAAATTTATTTATATACTTTAGTCTTAATTTAAAAAGTTACCATCAATTGGCCATAAAGTCACTGAAATTATTCCGTTCCGCCTATAGACACATCTTCAGCCACTCCCACACACAAGCTGTCTCTCTGTAGCCATTTGAAACTGCGTCTCTATTTGTACCTGTCTTTATTTTTGTCTTTCGCTCTGCATGTGTGTCTGTCTTTCTGTATCCCTCTACGTTTCACTTACTTTTGTCTCTGTGTCTTACTTTCTGTCTGTATCTTCCACTGTTTCTGTGTCTCCTTCTCCATATTTGTCTCTCTGTGTCAGATGCAGTCTGTCTGTTTCACATTGTATTACTTGGTATGTGTGTGAGTATGTATCTCTTTTACTGTCTTCTACATGTTTGTCTTCTCAGTATCTCACCTTCTTTTTGCCTGTATTTGTCTGTCTCTATTGCCCTGTCTGGTATGCTCGTTGTCTTCATAACTCTGCATGTCTGTTTTGCTTTTGTATCAGTCTGTCTCTCATGGGTCTATTCCCTAAAATTCGACTTTTGAGACTAAGGCAAATTCTGAAACTAGTTTGACTTGGAAACAAATTTCCCATTGAAAGTAATGGGAGGCAAAATGATCTCTGTAGTTCACTGCCTCTGCCTTAGGCTTATGTTCCGTTACCCTTTCATTGTCTGTTAAATGTTCTCCCTCTCTGAGGACTATTCACTATGCCTTTTTTCTACAATTCTGGTAATCTGTCGCCCATGTTTATACAGCTACCTCTCCATTAATGCTGCATGATAATACAGGTACCAGTAAATTACATCATTCATGGGGCAAAAGTGGCAATAGAAAAGAGCACAATTCTCTATTTTTGCCTGGGGCGCTGCCAACATCAACCACGTTTTCAGCGATACATGTGTTCCACATGCAGAAAGGACATGCTAACTGCTGCCAGGCACATCTGGGTACTGGCCACAGTTCCTTTGCCATGGGGCCAAATGGGGCAGCTTTTCAGTGACATCAGCTGTGCAGCATACTTTCATTATATTTATTGATATATCGCCCAACACATTCCACAGCTGTGCACAATCGCATGTAATTACACACAAAGTTTTATTTGCATTTTTCTCTTGCCAAAGTACCAATAGGTTTTTCTTATACAATAAATTTGACTGTGAAATTAAACTAATTCACTACTGTTTTCAGCACACTTTTTAAGGCTACTGTAACGAACAACAGTTTTTTTAAATACTTTGAATGTTGAATTTTTTTTTATTATGTTGTATACAGTAATTAGCACTATGCGTGTTGTGTTCCTGTTTTTTTTTGTTACCAAACTATTATACATTGCCATTGGTTTTTGTATATCCTGCTTTTTAAAGCTTATTTTTTTCTATTAAAGAAATCAAATTACTGGTTTTCTAGGGGTGAAACAAATAAAAAATCCCAGTATACATTCATATTTATTCAACATATAAAATAACTGATGCTGACACTGCTTCAGAATGGATCATCTGTTTCATATATCACAATCTGGTCCTAGTTACAATAACTTGTGAGCAATGAATTTTGGTAAAATGCCTCACTAACAAAAAACATAAATCTAACACCAGTAGGTGGCGTAAGAGCACCATGGATACATAACATGTTTGCCCAAATACAACAATAAGTAAAAGTACAGTATCGTGTTAACCATGGAAATACAGCAAGCGGTAGAGTTGGGCAATAAATGGCCTCATTTTAACGCAACTTGTTTCAGATACAAAAAAAGCATGTTCCTGTCCAACTGTCTCTCTGTGTTCGCGGTTATCAGCACATAGTGGGTAGCCAAAATTGTATGTTTTTATAAAGCAAAATTGTTCTAAACTGAATGCTTCTGATGCTTCAGTTCCCAATGGCCTGAACTCAATTCCTAACTTGCCCTAAATATTGTATTTACCGTGAAAATAGATAAAAAAACAATCTTTATATCGTGTTTGCAAATGCTTAAATTAGGAGAAAAAATGGTTTTAAATGTGTCAGTGGTGGTCTCCTGCTTATGACATCATCTGTGACAAATTCTCACTGGAAACTAGTTATTTTGCATATCAAGCCACAAGTAATGTTATAAACAGGAGTCTCCACAGATATATTTAAAACCAATTTTCTCCTAATTTAGGCATGTGCTTTTAATTTTGCTAACAGTGTATAGATCATTGTCAACCATTTTTATTCTCTGCATTCACAGGAAAAGCAATATTTAAGTGATACAGTCCCTTTATGAATTGCAAAATGCAAAACGTGTCAAGTATGTCCCTTACCCCCACATTGTTGCAAAAAAATTGATTAATTTTCTTCACAATAAAGTACTTCATGTTTTGCAAAAAGACTTTTAGTGCCGACTTCTTGTAATTTTCTACCATACACTACATCTACAGTCAGTGGATTTAGCCTAGGCACTGCAGTTCCTACATATCAAGCGACCACATGCCCGGAGTCAGGATTATCTCTCTTGAGAGAGAAAAAAATATTTTTCCAATTCTACGACGGATGCATTATTTTCTCACTATAATGCCATTCCTTGAACCACTGACAGATTCCTTGTGCATCAAGCTAATTGTGAAATGTAAACAGGAATGCATAGTTTGCTATTTTGTTCCATTTTTCAACCTGCCAACGTGTGTCTAACACTTGACCTTCCTTGGATCCTTTGACCTTCCCTGGTAAAGTGTCAAGATTCCAAGTCCTTCATACGCTAATGATCAGAGGAATGGTGGATACACTGACTACCATGCAGCAAGATGGATTGTCAGGGATGCAGACAAGGTCATGTGGTACTTGTTTATAATTGCACACAGGGTGAAAGCAGAGGTGTGAGAGCCTTTCTTGTCATGCTTGTGGTACATATAATGTATTCTCCTGACCTTCACATTGCCTGTGGAATAAGGTTAATAGACATTTTGTTTCTAAAACCTTTGTTCTCAATCATTCGTGTGTTGCTGGGGTTAAAAGGACACTCCCTTGATTAATGCATATTAAACCTTGCATTAAAAGAATGCCTTCATTAGCTTTTCTCATTTTAAGACGATTGTCAGTCCTTCTTTTTCTGAGCACTGACACTTTAATCATGCCACTGTTAGGCCACGCTGACTGAGGTCTGACAGTTTGAAGTAGACAGCAGTGAAGCTGCCATCAGGGTGATTACAACCACTACCCCAGTAGGAGTCCTGGGTGTCCTTGTATTCGGCAGGCAGAGGATATCTTTACTAACAAACTTATTTTCCCCCATAAGGTCTATATAAGGCGACCATATTTTTTCATAAACTACGAGTTTGCGGGGTTCCCCTTATGATCAGAGTTACCTTATATCTGAGCAAATATCGTATGTTTTGGGGGGTTTCATGTGGTGCACAACCTTTTTCCTATAAGGTGGCCTTATATTTAGTGCTTTTCTTTTTCATAAATTGAGGGTTTGGGGGTTTACCTTATAATTAAGTTTTTTTTCTTAATTATGTGGTGCTGGTCAAATAACTGGCATCACTATTTCTTCAGTAGGCCCAGCGCCTGGCTGTATCTGGGGCTGGGCACAGGCTGGCACTTGGTGGGACGTGGAGGTAGCTGCAGCAACAAAGAACTCTTTCCTGCTCGGTGCACATCACTGCGCTGTGACAAGAGAGGTAGGGAGAGCAGATGTGCTCATGTCCGTACGTGCAGCGCACCATCTGGAGGACAGTTTTTCATATAAGTGTGAGCTTCCTACAAGTTAGCAGTACTGTAGTGTAAGGAGAGGTGGGAGTATTTATGGGCAGGCCCAGACGATTTGTGCTTTAAGGGTCCCCAAAGTTTCTGATGGCGACCCTGAGAGCACCATCCATATAAAAAAAAATGCTGAGGGCATGCAGGGGTAGTCACCAACTTTGTTTATTGTGGACATTTACTGGACACTGGTGTTCTCGTACAGACACTTTGCCTATACCTGGGGGAGCATCTGGGGGACAAAATGTATTAAACAAAATCACATAATACAGGTTCGTTGGGGTAGAAAATACACACATCAACACTCGAGAGGAGACAAAAACATTTTTTTAAATAGAAATGTTTATTTTAATATTTGTGTTAGTTAATGTTTGATCAGTCATATTATTAACCTGAGGGCTTTAGGGGAGTAATACACACGCTACACTCAGCACCAAGCATGAAGGAACATATATATATATAGATATAGATATCCAAACGAAAGCACGCACTCACAGGACTTGAATGAAAATAGTCGATGTTTTAATTACAGTAACAGTGTATCCACATGAGCATATGATCGACGTTTCGGTCCACACTGTGTCTCAAACATCTTAACTTGGAGTAACTGTCTCAAACATCTTAACTTGGAGTAACTGTCTCAAGCATCTGTACTTGGAGTAACTGTCTCAAACATCTTAACTTGGAGTAACTGTCTCAAGCATCTGTACTTGGAGTAACTGTCTCAAACATCTGTACTTGGAGTAACTTTCTCAAACATCTGTAGGTTGGAGTAATTGTCTCAAACATCTGTACTTGGAGTAACTGTCTCAAACAGATTAACTTGGAATAACTGTCTCAAACATCTGTACTTGGAGTAACTGTCTAAAGCATCTGTACTTGGAGTAACTGTCTCAAACATCTTTACTTGGAGTAACTGTCTCAAGCATCTGTACTTGGAGTAAGTGTCTCAAACATCTTTACTTGGAGTAACTGTCTCAAGCATCTGTACTTGGAGTAAGTGTCTCAAACATCTGTACTTGGAGTAACTGTCTCAAGCATCTGTACTTGGAGTAACTGTCTCAAACATCCGTACTTGGAGTAACTGTCTCAAGCATCTGTACTTGGAGTAACTGTCTCAAGCATCTGTACTTGGAGTAACTGTCTCAAGCATCTGTACTTGGGAGTAACTGTCTCAAATATCTGTACTTGGAGTAACTGTCTCTAGAATCTGTACTTGGAGTAACTGTCTCAAGCCTCTGTACTTGGAGTAACTGTCTCAAACATCTGTACTTGGAGTAACTGTCTCAAACATCTGTACTCGGAGTAACTGTCTCAAGCATCTGTACTTGGAATAACTGTCTCAAACATCTGTACTTGGAGTAACTGTCTCAAACATCTGTACTTGGAGTAACTGTCTCAAACATCTGTACTTCGAGTAACTGTCTCAAACATCTGTACTCGGAGTAACTGTCTCAAGCATCTGTACTTGGAATAACTGTCTCAAACATCTGTACTTGGAGTAACTGTCTCAAGCATCTGTACTTGGAATAACTGTCTCAAACATCTGTACTTGGAGTAACTGTCTCAAACATCTGTACTTGGAGTAACTGTCTCAAACATCTGTACTTGGAGTAACTTTCTCAAGCATCTGTACTTGGAGTAACTGTCTCAAACATCTGTACTTGGAGTAACTGTCTCAAACATGTGTACTTGGAGTAACTGTCTCAAGCATCTGTACTTGGAGTAACTGTCTCAAACATCTGTACTTGGGAGTAACTGTCTCAAACATCTGTACTTGGAGTAACTGTCTCAAACATCTGTACTTGGAGTAACTTTCTCAAGCATCTGTACTTGGAGTAACTGTCTCAAACATCTTTACTTGGAGTAACTGTCTCAAGCATCTGTACTTGGAGTAAGTGTCTCAAACATCTTTACTTGGAGTAACTGTCTCAAGCATCTGTACTTGGAGTAAGTGTCTCAAACATCTGTACTTGGAGTAACTGTCTCAAGCATCTGTACTTGGAGTAACTGTCTCAAACATCCGTACTTGGAGTAACTGTCTCAAGCATCTGTACTTGGAGTAACTGTCTCAAGCATCTGTACTTGGAGTAACTGTCTCAAGCATCTGTACTTGGGAGTAACTGTCTCAAATATCTGTACTTGGAGTAACTGTCTCTAGAATCTGTACTTGGAGTAACTGTCTCATGCCTCTGTACTTGGAGTAACTGTCTCAAACATCTGTACTTGGAGTAACTGTCTCAAACATCTGTACTCGGAGTAACTGTCTCAAGCATCTGTACTTGGAATAACTGTCTCAAACATCTGTACTTGGAGTAACTGTCTCAAACATCTGTACTTGGAGTAACTGTCTCAAACATCTGTACTCGGAGTAACTGTCTCAAGCATCTGTACTTGGAATAACTGTCTCAAACATCTGTACTTGGAGTAACTGTCTCAAGCATCTGTACTTGGAATAACTGTCTCAAACATCTGTACTTGGAGTAACTGTCTCAAACATCTGTACTTGGAGTAACTGTCTCAAACATCTGTACTTGGAGTAACTTTCTCAAGCATCTGTACTTGGAGTAACTGTCTCAAACATCTGTACTTGGAGTAACTGTCTCAAACATGTGTACTTGGAGTAACTGTCTCAAGCATCTGTACTTGGAGTAACTGTCTCAAACATCTGTACTTGGGAGTAACTGTCTCAAACATCTGTACTTGGAGTAACTGTCTCAAACATCTGTACTTGGAGTAACTTTCTCAAGCATCTGTACTTGGAGTAACTGTCTCAAACATCTGTACTTGGAGTAACTGTCTCAAACATCTGTACTTGGAGTAACTGTCTCAAACATCTGTACTTGGAATAACTGTCTCAAACATCTGTACTTGGAGTAACTTTCTCAAGCATCTGTACTTGGAGTAACTGTCTCAAACATCTGTACTTGGAGTAACTGTCTCAAGCATCTGTACTTGGAGTAACTGTCTCAAACATCTGTACTTGGAAGTAACTGTCTCAAACATCTGTACTTGGAGTAACTTTCTCAAACATCTGTACTTGGAGTAACTGTCTCAAACATCTGTACTTGGAGTAACTGTCTCTAGAATCTGTACTTGGAGTAACTGTCTCAAACATGTGTACTTGGAGTAACTGTCTCAAGCATCTGTACTTGGAGTAACTGTCTCAAACATCTGTACTTGGAGTAACTGTCTCAAACATCTGTACTTGGAGTAACTGTCTCAAACATCCGTACTTGGAGTAACTGTCTCAAGCATCTGTACTTGGAGTAACTGTCTCAAGCATCTGTACTTGGAGTAACTGTCTCAAGCATCTGTACTTGGGAGTAACTGTCTCAAACATGTGTACTTGGAGTAACTGTCTCAAACATGTGTACTTGGAGTAACTGTCTCAAACATCTGTACTCGGAGTAACTGTCTCAAACATGTGTACTTGGAGTAACTGTCTCAAACATGTGTACTTGGAGTAACTGTCTCAAACATGTGTACTTGGAGTAACTGTCTCAAACATCTTTACTTGGAGTAACTGTCTCAAACATCTGTACTTGGAGTAACTGTCTCAAACATCTGTACTTGGAGTAACTGTCTCAAACATGTGTACTTGGAGTAACTGTCTCAAACATCTGTACTCGGAGTAACTGTCTCAAACATGTGTACTTGGAGTAACTGTCTCAAACATGTGTACTTGGAGTAACTGTCTCAAACATGTGTACTTGGAGTAACTGTCTCAAACATCTTTACTTGGAGTAACTGTCTCAAACATGTGTACTTGGAGTAACTGTCTCAAACATCTGTACTTGGAGTAACTGTCTCAAACATGTGTACTTGGAGTAACTGTCTCAAACATCTGTACTTGGAGTAACTGTCTCAAGCCTCTGTACTCGGAGTAACTGTCTCAAACATCTGTACTTGGAGTAACTGTCTCAAGCATCTGTACTTGGAGTAACTGTCTCAAACATCTGTACTTGGAGTAACTGTCTCAAGCATCTGTACTTGGAGTAACTGTCTCAAACATCTGTACTCGGAGTAACTGTCTCAAGCCTCTGTACTTGGAGTAACTGTCTCAAGCCTCTGTACTTGGAGTAACTGTCTCAAACATCTGTACTCGGAGTAACTGTCTCAAGCATCTGTACTCGGAGTAACTGTCTCAAACATCTGTACTTGGAGTAACTGTCTCAAGCATCTGTACTTGGAGTAACTGTCTCAAACATCCGTACTTGGAGTAACTGTCTCAAACATGTGTACTTGGAGTAACTGTCTCAAGCCTCTGTACTTGGAGTAACTGTCTCAAGCATCTGTACTTGGAGTAACTGTCTCAAACATGTGTACTTGGAGTAACTTTCTCAAACATCTGTACTCGGAGTAACTGTCTCAAACATCTGTACTTGGAGTAACTGTCTCAAGCCTCTGTACTTGGAGTAACTGTCTCAAACATCTGTACTTGGAGTAACTGTCTCAAACATCTGTACTTGGAGTAACTGTCTCAAGCATCTGTACTTGGAGTAACTGTCTCAAACATGTGTACTTGGAGTAACTTTCTCAAACATCTGTACTCGGAGTAACTGTCTCAAACATCTGTACTTGGAGTAACTGTCTCAAGCCTCTGTACTTGGAGTAACCGTCTCAAACATCTGTACTTGGAGTAACTGTCTCAAACATCTGTACTTGGAGTAACTGTCTCAAGCATCTGTACTTGGAGTAACTGTCTCAAGCATCTGTACTTGGAGTAACTGTCTCAAACATGTGTACTTGGAGTAAGTGTCTCAAACATCTGTACTTGGAGTAACTGTCTCAAACATGTGTACTTGGAGTAACTGTCTCAAACATCTGTACTTGGAGTAACTGTCTCAAACATGTGTACTTGGAGTAACTGTCTCAAACATCTGTACTTGGAGTAACTGTCTCAAACATCTGTACTTGGAGTAACTGTCTCAAACATCTGTACTTGGAGTAACTGTCTCAAGCCTCTGTACTTGGAGTAACTGTCTCAAACATCTGTACTTGGAGTAACTGTCTCAAACATCTGTACTTGGAGTAACTGTCTCAAGCATCTGTACTTGGAGTAACTGTCTCAAACATGTGTACTTGGAGTAAGTGTCTCAAACATCTGTACTTGGAGTAACTGTCTCAAACATCTGTACTTGGAGTAACTGTCTCAAACATCTGTACTTGGAGTAACTGTCTCAAACATCTGTACTTGGAGTAACTGTCTCAAACATCTGTACTTGGAGTAACTGTCTCAAACATCTGTACTTGGAGTAACTGTCTCAAGCCTCTGTACTTGGAGTAACTGTCTCAAACATCTGTACTTGGAGTAACTGTCTCAAGCCTCTGTACTTGGAGTAACTGTCTCAAACATCTGTACTTGGAGTAACTTTCTCAAACATCTGTACTTGGAGTAACTGTCTCAAACATCTGTACTTGGAGTAACTGTCTCAAACATCCGTACTTGGAGTAACTGTCTCAAGCATCTGTACTTGGAGTAAGTGTCTCAAACATCTGTACTTGGAGTAACTGTCTCAAGCATCTGTACTTGGAGTAACTGTCTCAAACATCTGTACTTGGAGTAACTGTCTCAAACATGTGTACTTGGAGTAACTGTCTCAAGCATCTGTACTTGGAGTAACTGTCTCAAACATCTGTACTTGGAGTAACTGTCTCAAACATCTGAACTTGGAGTAACTGTCTCAAGCATCTGTACTTGGAGTAACTGTCTCAAACATCTGTACTTGGAGTAACTGTCTCAAGCATCTGTACTTGGAGTAACTGTCTCAAACATCTGTACTTGGAGTAACTGTCTCAAACATCTGTACTTGGAGTAACTGTCTCAAACATCTGTACTTGGAGTAAGTGTCTCAAACATCTGTACTTGGAGTAACTGTCTCAAACATGTGTACTTGGAATAACTGTCTCAAACATCTGTACTTGGAGTAACTGTAAATTCCCTTTCTAACAGCAGAAAGTCTTGATGTGGAGACACAGTGAGAGTTAGCAACTACAAACTAAGGGATTTATTCATGATATGGAGAATTGCAGGGACTTGAGAAGAAAATGCCAAACAAGGCTAAAGTAGCCAAGTTGGAAAAAGTTCTGCCATTCAGCTGAATGAGAGAGTTTTTCTAACTTGGCTACTTTGGCCTTAAGTTTGAAATTCCCACCTCAATTCCCTATGTTGGCACTAACTGTCTTTCTCTCTCTTTTTGTCAATATTGTTTTAAGCTTCTGGGACATCTGACAAAAATAATATTTATCTGAATGCAATACAGCAGAGCTTATTCTTATGGGAATATCATTTAGGCCATAATGAAAACTATAGGCTTTGAACTTGTATTTAATTTGCGCTGAGCCGTTAATTAACCATACAGCTGGGGCTTATTAAACCTAAAGCGTGTAATGCGGGGAAGGAAAAGGTGGTGGCGCCAGAGAATACACAGATCTCAGTATCATTTTATTTTGGATGCATGGCTAGCATAATAACTGTAAGAGATGGAAAGGTGTGTAACAAATGCTAGATCCTCTGATATTTCAAGGGATATATATAGACTTAACCCAGCATGTTTTAGACCAATGTATTGAACATCCACTTCATACAAAAATATTTAAATAGATTGATCCCAAACTGGACATTTTTTTCGTTGACTAGTGTAACTTCCACATGTTCCTCTGCAGAATGTAGAATGTAGAATCTATAGTGCCTCCTGTTTATTATATCAACTGTGGCTTCATATGCAAATGGACCACTTTCAATGGGAAATGTGTCATTTACATATCAGTGATGTCATAATCCAGAGACACAAACACATTTAACACATATTTTTGTGTCAATGTATGCATATGCTTGGACTAGCTCAATCTGTAGATCCTTTCTGTTCTCTATAGTCACAGTCAGGGCCGGCCTTAGGGGTGTGCGACCTGTGCAAGCGCACAGGGCGCAACACCAAAGGGGGCACCTGCCCGCCCATTAAAAAAAAAAAAAAAGCCGGTAGAGGCACTGGATTGGGGAGATCAAAAGATCCCCCCCTCATCAGCCCTCTGCTCGGCAAGCTCTTCTAGGTCCGGGGAGGGGGCAGAGCTAACCGGCTCTGCCTGGGGAGCCTGCATTAAGCATGGGGAGCCGAGCAGCACTTTCTCTTGCTGCCCATGGCTTCCTGTAAAGCAGACTTTGCTCTGCTTCACAGGGTGGGGACCAAGCTACAGAATAGGGGAGGGTTGAGAGAGAGAGAGACAGACAGAACAGGGGCAGGGGGGAGAGAGAGAGACAGAACAGGTAGGAAGAGATACAGAACAGGGGGTGGAGAGAGACAGAACGGGACGGGGGGAGAGAGACAGAACAGAGGGAGAGAGAGAGACAGACATGGCAAGGAAGAGGAAAGGGACAAACATGGGAAGGGAGAGAGACACATACATAGGGGGGTGAAAGAGACCGGGGGGGGCACCACGGGGGAAGCCCGCACAGGGCACCGGAACACTTAAGGCCGGCCCTCGTCACAGTATAACCAGTGTTTAGGTGAGTTTCTTTAAAGTATTCTGCAGATATACTCTAAGTGGGTCATGCTGCCAATAATTAACTGACTTGGGCCTTTGTTAAAAGTGAAACAATTCCAGTCTTTCAGATTGCATTTACAGTGCAGTGCACAATGGGGGGGGGGGGGGGGGGGGGGGGGGGGGGGGGGGGGGTTACTTAACCAAATTGCCAAGAGAACTGTAAAACGCAGGCATTACCGGTTATGTTTGAGGGAATTGGGCCCACAGGCCTTGTACTGTGGTTGTTGAGCTGTACAAACAAGAAGACTGGTTTAGAGGACTTTGTACTGTGAATGCAGATAATAAAACATTATCTATACATTGTGTGAGCAGAACTGTATGCAAATGCATAAAGTAGGAGAAAAATGTGTTTTAAATGTAATTATGCTGTCCCTGTTTATGAAATCACCATTTATCTGCATATCAAGCCACAGGTGATGTCACAAGCAGAAAACACAATGCTCTCCTAATTTATACACTTTCTTCCAATTCTGCTGACACAATGTATAAATGATTTTTGATCATTTCTTCTCCCCACGTTCACATTATAAGCAATGTTTAGGTGACAGTGGCCCTTTAAGCGTATTTGGAAATACAGTCATCAGACGTTTGAGTGCTAGAAATTACCGAGAGTTGGTATGGGTGTCTATACCAGAATCCAAATGTCTGATGCACCCCTGGCGCCCAAGTGAACAACTCCTTAGGAACAAGTTTGAGAAAAACAGGTCAAAGAGTGAGGAAATTCGAACGTGGGAGAAATTCCTATGATTCCTATGTTATTTTCTAGGAGTTTATTCATCACATTGTGTAATAATTATCTAAGAGTGAAAACATGTTTCTGTAGATTAAACGGGGAAGTTTGATATCTTCCTGTTACTTCCCCCCCCCCCCCAGGAATCACATTCTGATAAGAATATCCCGCAAAATAGCTGCAATTAGATTCCAAGATTCTGCAAGTCAGAGGAAAATGTATGAGAGCAGAGAGGTAGTCTCTGTAAAATGGCTAGGGATAAGTTACTGTATGGATTCACATAATTCATACAGAGAGGAGATGCCAGTCACCTTGATCTCAGTACTAAGCATAGAGTTCAAGGCAGTGTGCCCAGATTAAAGGGACTGTATCATCTAAATATTGCTTATACTGTGCATAGAAACATTTGGTTTTATTGCAGATGAGCTATACAACGTGTTAGCTGAGTTGCAAGCAAATGCCTAAATTAGAAGAAAATGTGTACAGAATAACAAATGATTTACATTATCCGTACATTGTGGTAGCAGAATGGCTGGCAAATGCAGAATATTAGAAGAAAATGTGTTTTAAGTGATCTTTGGCGTCCCCTGCTTATGACATCACCCGTGGCTTACTATGCAAATTACGCATTTTTCGTTGAAAAGCAGTATATTTGCCTTTTAAGCCACAAGTGATGTCATAAACTGGAGACCGTACAGACACATTTTTTTCTCCTAATTCATATATTGCCCTCTAATTCTGCTAACACAATGTATAGATTATTTTAAATCATTTGTTATTCTCTACATGCTCAGTAAAAACAATGTTTAGGTGATGCAGTTCATTTCAGAGGAACCTCAACCCTATTTCTCCCCTACCCCCCTGGATAGTCATGCCACCTCCTTCCCTTGGTCGGGAGTAAATTTGGGCGCACCAACGCCCCTTCCCCCAGACAGGCACAAGGGAAGTGTTATTAAAGCACTTGCCCTGATCAATCATTTCCAAACGTTAGCCACCACTGCTGCCCAACCACCCATTTTATGTCCCTTTTTACTACTCTCTTTTCTGTAAGACCTCAGAATGTTTGCTGTGAATCACAGAGTTATACTACACAACATTACCGTTTGTTGACTGCAACTCTTATGATGTTGAGCATGCACCATTGCTAGTTGATTATTATGGGAATAGTAGCTAACTGTTGGGCGTGCAAGGTTTGGGCTACACTAACTGCCTTATTTATGAAAGAGGGAGTTGCAGGGAATTAACAAGGGATTTTCAAACGTAAAGCCAAAGTTAGAAAAATTCTTATGAACTGGAGATTTTTTCTAACTTTGGCCTTAAAGAGCCACTAAACTTTTGTTTTCATTTGTGCCTCTAAAACTAAGGAAGGTTAATGGCAACGTTTAATGCAAGTTTAAGTTTAAAATTCCATGCAATTCTCCCTTTCATGGTTAACGCACTAAGTCTACAGTGCAAATAATAACTTTTGCATCTACAATAATATTGAGACATCCACATTCCTAGATGAACTTCATGGGAATTGTTGTCAATCTGGGGTTGTGGTGGCCTACACTACACTACACTACACTACACTACACTAAACAATTCCCTTTGTTGTTATTGACAGTAGCTCCCATGATATACAGCCAGACATTACTGGCTGAGCACCATAGGAGTTGTAGGCTGGGGTAGTTGTGGTTGATTTTTACCACCCCAGCTATTGCAAACTAAAGTGATCACGTTGTGCAGGTACATGCTGGTCTTTTAGCTACTACTACTGTCAAACATAGCCTCACACCAGGAAACCCCTCCGCGGACCCAACAAAGGTAGGCAATGAGGAGGAGATAAGGAGGTATTGGGGGTGGGAGAGGGTAAAGGTGGGGAGGATATTTTGCCTCCCCTCCTGGAAAAATAATGCTGAGAACACCCATGTTAGATTCCAAAGCAGAGAGAATGTTACAGCAATGATTGGCTTTGGAGACTGACTCTGACCCCCCCTAGCATGTGATTAAAATACATTAAAGAGGCTGTGAGACTGAAGGCACGTAGGATTATCATTATCACATGTGTAAAGTCAGCCTGGAGCTATGTTACCAGGTAGTTTCTCTCGTCTAGCACACATTCTAGCAAGTTCAGAAGTGCTTTATACCAGTTCACAATCATTTGTGGTGACCTGCATGCAGTCAGGTGTGCTAAATCAGCACCAGACATCTCCGTTACCCGAATCACTGTACCATGCTCATATACTATAAGATCTTTTAGTTCTATAGCTGTATAGAAAGTAAAAAGTAGATATTCCTATTTCTTCAGGTACCACTTTTTTACTTTCTACCTGTTCCCTTTTACGAAGCCTGCTAATACCCTTAGCCACCTACCGCACTATTGTGTAGTTTATTCGTTTGGTCCGTCTCGTGTTTCTGGGCATCCATCTCCGATCAAAAATAATTCTCAACCAATAACATTATTATAAACCCTATCCATGGGACTTCACCATAGACCTGATATGACCCTTTATCACTAAGCCAGTAAGATGAGTTTGTGCACTCAGGGGTTACTGCTTACGATTATTCTCGAGATTATACACTTCATTTTTACTGTAAAATACTCCTTTACTGTAAATTTAAATTCACATCACACACAGAGCCAATCAGAAGGGAGTTCTGGGAAATTAACCCATGCACATGAAAAATATCATTTAAAATCACTTTAAAAAAAAAAAACAAGGCATATGTTTTCTATATAGAAGTTTATTAAACATTTTGCATCAGAATTTTACATCTTGTAAAAAATATATGTTTACATATTTCATAAATATAAGTTGCTTCGTATTATAGTAAATGCTCGCATAATATCATGAAAGGAATATGTCTTAATTTTATAAAAATTATATGAAATTGAATGTAAGATCATGTAACAATAACAGATTACAAAACTATTTATATAACAGTATGTGAACTGAGAGACAGAGACTATTCACGGAATAATCAGGTAACCAATCTTCTCAGCCACCACAATAGCTGGTAACATTTCTGGTAAATGAAAAACCCCTTGGTATATCTAACGAGCCACTCAAATAACAGCAACCTTCCCTCTGTGTTTAGTTTTAGTATGTGACATCAACTCCTCCGGAAAAAAAACATTACTCAAGACTTATCCTATTAAACTGGCACGTCCATGTGGAATATATTGATGATTTAGTAATCATTGGTCTTTTACAATCATTTATAACCAAATATGTCCTCTACATATCCATTACGGAAGATCTGGATCCACTCTCTCACTCTGTGACGTTTATCTACATGGCAGAATTAACAAGCTATAAGATCAAAGTGATCTGCTGACTATATAGTTCCAGAAAAAGTAATAGTGGTAAGGATTAGAGCAACATATGTAAATGTCTTCCTAAATGAGAAAACTGGCCTGTTATCATCCTTAGTTTGACATAACTGTGCATGATTTACATGGCCACCAGTGTCTGTAGAAAGGATTGTGAAGGTCCAAAGAACATCATTACATTGTCCTACGATGCTGATTTGTGAAATATTAAATGTGCACATGCTGGAATCATAGTGTCATGAGACAGGAGTGTTACAGTGTCAGGTTACATACGTGTTTATATGTACTTATAAAAAAATAAAATATTATATACAGATCCAGAGAGAAAAGCTGCAATTTACAGTTTGTTAATAAGGAAAGTGCGTTGAAAGATGTTTTTAAAATAAAAATAGGTGATCCAGGTTTTTAGCATTGCAGAAGCCACAACTAAACTGACAACCTGCTCTCTAGATACTGATCCATCACTGTGAAAATAGAAAATTGTTCTCCGGGCTTTAAGAATACAAAGTGGAAAGAGTACATATTAATTAGGAAAGGTAGACATTGATACAGCTGATCATAGTAAGAAGTTGCTCAATTAGAAAATAGAAGCAATTCTATTGACACTTGACGTGCACCCATAGTTGCCAACATCGGCCATGTTTCCAGGGACACATATTTGTTCCACATGCTGCAGAAAGACCATGCAAAGTGCAGCCCGGCAGTATGTAGGATGGATAAACGCACAGGCACATTCCATTTAATTAATCAGGGTGAAGATATCATAGGACCTACCATGATTAATTAATTGGATATATCCATCCTACATACTGCCAGGCTGCACTTTGCATGGTCTTTCTGCAGCATGTATAACAAATATGTGTCCCTGGAAACATGCCCGTTGTTGGCAACTATGTGTGCACACTAAATTTTTGACCCTAGTTTTAACAGAAGTGGTCTCAAACCAGACGGTGCAATGAGATCATAAATGCATCCCAAAGAGGTACTGTAAATGAGCGGTGGCCAAATAGGCTAGTGAATTAAAAAATACAAAGTGCAGGGAAGTGCATGTGGTATTCAATGTGGCCATTCTGATCTTTGTAAATGAATTGGTTTTAAACTTTTTGCTAGGCGGTTTTATCCATATATTAGCTGTATCACACATGTCCACAGTACACTTATATGGCATTTAAGCCCCAAACCAAAACAAGAACGTCAACAATTATGAAATATTGGTTCTTTTGTGTGTATCTAATGAGTTTGTTAAAGCAACAAATACAAATTTCCAAGCTGTATTAAAGTGAACAGAGCTTGATTTAATTTAAAATAACGGCAATTAAATGGTTAATTCCATGTGGCCCATGATAACCGACAAATAAGTGTTACAATTAAAATCTGTAAAGGTGATCTATGCACTCAAGATGCCCATCCCTCTGTCCAAGATCTTCTCTTTTTATTGCTTCAAGCAGGTTCAGACGTTCTTTTTCCATCACCGCCTTTTCTTCAGTTTTATTCTCAAACATACTTTGACTCTCTGTTTTCGGCTGTTACAATCCTGTCCTTATATTTTTCCAGTCATTCCCTGAAAATTTCACATATCTTCATCTTTCCTGAAAATACACAATAATAACTGCGATTGGAGCATATTTTACCTCTGGTATACCAACATGTTTAAAAGCAAACAAAGGCTCTTAGATGAGTCAATGCAGACAATGTAATAAAGCACCATTTGCAGGAAAGCCATTGATATGATGGGACCAACTGAATAAACCCCAATAGTATAATACTGGTCCACCAGGTTGAGTATTTATGACTTGTCAAAAGGGGAACTTTGGTGGGGTCTTTACAAGGTTGAGACAGTGGCGTGTTCGGATCTTCTCACTGGCTTGGTGGGTTCTTGCCATCAAGTTCAGCTGAAAACAGAAAACCCCTTGAAGTTGATTGACAGGCACTCTGCTTATCAGGGTCTTTTTCCAACTTATTTAAAAAAGTGAATTTGCTACATTTTTTCAACCAAAATCTCTCCTAGTGAAGCTGATGTGTGGAAGGGTTTCTCAGAGTTCCAGCTAAATAACATTCTTCTAAAGCTGAGGGCTTGCAGAAAAACAAATAACAAAAATATCCCCATCCTGGAGCTCTCTGGATTCACATATATTATTTCTGCAGAACTTTGGAGGGGGGGGGGGGATTCATATTTATTTAGCTCTGTCTTGGTTCAATTAGAGAGATTCCTTAGACTGTTAATTTAGCAGCTAAATTCAGACTTAAAAAACAAGGGTGGGGATTTACTAAGTGTCGAAAAGTTGAATAAATGTTACTTTAAAAGAAACTCCTGGGTTTCAAGCTGATAGTCTTTGCACAAGCAAAGTCAAATAACTCCCACATGTGAAGGAAATTAACCAAAGCTATACCCCTTTAGGCTTTAGCATCGATCCTAGCTGCCCAAATCTAATAAGACAACCCTGTTAAAGAGGAACGAAACCCTGAATGCTAACTTTTAATCAGGCAGAAGTGTTTGTGTCAGATTACAAAGAGTTCTGGACGATGGACTTCTATAACCCTGACGACACATCAAGTAGAAGGAGCATTGCTTTATGGCAGCTAAGAGAGATGATCCAGCGATGCTTTATGAGAGAAAAGCCCCTGTTCCCTGCTTTTACAAAGACTAGGGGTTGACTTGTTAATACAGTAGATAAAAAGAAAAGGAACTGGCACTCTGGATAATCTGTGATGAATATGTGTTTTTAATAGCAGAAAAATATAATCTAGTACTGATCAGCAACAAAAAAACACATGTGGGGAACCGCACTTGACGCATTTCGCGTGACTTGCACGCCTAATCATAAGTGTTGGTCCAGGCACACACACAGTCGACACCCTTCCAGTGCTGGACAACAATTTTCCTGCCCCGGTGGAGCCCGGTTGGTCTTCCTTGGAAGACTTTTCAAAAGACTTTGACTTGTTAATGGTGCACAATCCATGCTCTATTCAAATTACACTTTTAAACGACCTTCTCCACCATTAAAAGAAACCTTTGAGGTCTAGTCCCTTTTTAACAGTGTCTATGTTCTACTAGCCAACTTTCCTGATGAGGGCCTGGGTCTAAGGAGCTACATAAATGTAGACACATCAGTGATGGAGTGTTTGGAAGTATTCCTAACAATAATCTCGGAATGTTGCTGGGTGTATTACACAGTGTTCCCCTTTTAATGTGGATGTGTTTTCGAGGCGTAGGCCGTGGGGCAGACGCAATTAAATGAATTAAGCACAATAGAGCACATATCTTTTGACGGCAGACCTAATGAGATGTGTAGGCCACACCGGTGTTTGGTGTTCTTTACCTGTTTAACACATACAGACTGGACCAGGCATTTTCTCTGTTGACGTTCTGACCCAGTGCAATCATCGAATTCCTGTCTTTTCTTTTAATGTCACAAGGAAAAAGGTCGGGCCTAAGAGAAATAATAAACATGGCTGCCATTAATTACCATTGTATAGTTTTCATTGGTTAATAAGCATGTGTATTGCAGTCAAAAGGCTGGAAGTCATAAGTTCAGCCACCCGCAAGAAAATATGTTGGCCGGTGGCCACAATCATTGGTGAGTGTTTTTATATGGCACACTCGGGAGTTGCTTCAGGCAACATTTGTTTTAGATAATTGGGTGTGGTTAAATCTGAACCACATGTATTTCTGTCAAAGTTTTGCTAAATTCTGCCTTATCTGTCATACTCCTGCAAAAATGTGTGTGAAAAATATTTTCTGTTTTTTTTTTTAAATGTAATGTTTGCTTCTGTTGTCATCATATAACATGTAAACCTGACCTTTGCCACGACGTACAAAACATCACAAACCTATAATGGGAGTTTGCACCAACTAAATATTCAAATGTAAATTATTCTGTATTCCATTAAATGATGTGGTCTTTGTGGTTCATACATGAGGTAATCCCAGTACCTAGGCAGGGGAGGCCTCCCACATTGTGCACCTCCCCATGTGGACACCCTCCATCCAGTCATGCCAAAGTATCCTAGGTTAGGGATGGCAGACTGGAGGGGGCAGCAGCAGGAATCTTCTAGTAACCAGGTGTATCATCTAAATGTTTTCCTATACTAAGTACTACCCTTCAATTGCTACAATACCTAGTATTGCCTTATAATTATAATGGTAGGATTATTCCATCCATTTAAGACATTTCCTTCCCTGAGAAATAGTCCAGACAGCCCAGTAAAGCAAGGCATGTGAAAAGTGTGGATAGATATCCTGTCAAAAAATAAAGGGAATATTTTCTTTCGCTGAAGCGAATACACTAAACGAACAGGGCTCAAATCTGTAAGCTGATTTAAGTGCGTTGGGGTCAGGAATCCATTTGCCTTTTCTGTTTTGTTTTTTCAAAGTAAAGCCTGATGGAACTAAATTTAAGGAAATGCTGTTGACATATCTCGGATTAAGTTTTCTTTAACTTAAAACAATGGAAGGAAGTTCTGCCGTTTATTTGAACTAGAAGTGTGACAATACGGATATGTTTGGAAAAATCCAGACTATTTCCTTGCAGAAAAAGAAAGCACAAAATGTCACATATGTTTTCCTTACTCTTTACAGTTGTAAGCGATATATTCAGCACAGGATATCACACCCATCATAACTTAAACATGTAGGTCAATCTATATAAAACAGCGTTTTAGAACCAGCCCAATTACATAGCTTAAGCGATTCCATCACCTACAATTGTAGAGACTAAAAAAATGATCTATACACCAGAATTGCACACAAATATATGAATAACAAAACAAGTGTGTTTAAAGGGACTGTATCACCTGAACATTGCTTTTACTGTGCACGTAGAGCATAGAAAATGATCTATACATTGTATTAGCAAAACTGCAAGCAAACAATGTGTTTTAAATGTATCGGTGGAGTCTCCTGCTTATGACATCACCATTTGAGATTGGAAATTGTCTTGTCTACCTGTACAATTGAGGACAGGATCTTTTCAGTGATGTAGAAGATAATCCCAGTTTATTCTGATTCTTAGTCTTTGTCTTCTTGAGAAGTTCTCTGACCCGTCCCCAGGGATGGATTTCCAGCTGGACGTAACAAATAGAACAGATAATGTAACACTTATTCTATCCAAAGGAAGAAAAATAAAAACGAAAAGCTGGGAACAATTGGTAGATTGGACCAAATGAGGGATAGTAGGGATTGTAGGAAAATGTACAATATTTCAAAAGGATTTTACAAAATATAATTAATGACAATTGTTCTGAAAAGGAAGATGGTAAGAACAACACAGTATGGTTTCAAGTTGAAGAGGATGCAACATATCAGTAAAATTAGATATTTTTTTTAAAGCACAGTTTGTGGATAATGGACATTAATACAACTACAGAATTAAAATAACCCTCTAGTGTGGGATTCAAACCCATCAGTTTTATGTAACAAGCAGTAGCACAATATCTACTTCTATTAGTACAGTACAATAGACAGAATATAATAATAGCAATATAACCTTCAGAAATAAAGCACTGTTTTTACATCCAGTGAACACATTAAACGTATTGAGCCCTTCATCATCTGTTCACTGTAGCAGGTATAAGTCTGATGAGTTGGGTACCAGTCAGTGTGTAGTTTAATATAACTGAACTCTCTCTGTTCTGTTCAGAATGTGGGACTTATTCTTAAGGTTTATTTATTTTACAATGCATTTTATTCATGAAGCAACATCTCTGACTTCTAAATTATTTATTTTAATTCTCACTACAGAATTTGTCTAGTGCTGGCAGGCTAATCCCTGCCAAATATCTCATGTGGAGTTTAAAAGCAAACACTGCAGATTTAGACATGTTGTGAAATAGATGGAAGGTTGTCCCCACTTTCAGAAACAAAAGAAAGAAACCTTTTTTAAAGGGACACTCCAGGCATCATATTAACCTTGATGCGTCTGTTTATGTCTTTCAAAGTTCCCTGCAAGATGATCAGCACAGATGGACTGGGTCTTCTTGAACTGAGCATGTACAGTACATCTTTCAGTCGGAAACTAGGTCCCCTCTATAGATTGTGTGTAAACTAATCTATAGCGGAGTCAACCATGCTAGCAAGACGCACTTTCTCTGAGCTCATTTTCATCCCATATAAAAAAGGCGGAATTACAAGGACATAATGGCCAAAACAGATAAAACTCATATACCAGACTAGGCTAACAGCATGGGTCGTAGGGCAAAAAAAGAGGAAAAGTTACCCCATAAGTTGACACTGTGGCCTTCCTGATAATGCCTGGTAGGTATCAACCAAAAATGCTAGCACCGAAACAGGGCCTTCCGGTTATGGGCTCAGACATAATTCAAGTCCGGAGGAACACAATGAAAGTCTCACTAAAAACTTACTGAGCAGTCCTGATAATATCCCCTCCATGAGCACAGGTATCAGGAATCTCTTTCGCGAGTTCTAAGCCAAGTGGATGGCTGACTTGGCAATGATCCACGGTGATATAACTGCCCCAAAGACGGGGCATTGCATCAGCACAAAGTCAAAACTTCTGATTGAACAGTTTTCTAATCTAGCAAGTAGAGGCCTGTACATACAGGGGACTCTACTGGACAATAAACTGAGACATACTAATGTATGAATGATGGGGGTCCAGGAGGCTGTCGGCCAAGCTTTCCTACGATCCTATGCATGTTTCCCCGGCTGCCACACAATATAATTTGTTGGAAGATTGTTTGTTTTGTTTTGTGCATGTTTTGTTTTGTGCATGTTAGAATGACCATAATAGATGGCCCAGTAGCCCCATTTTTTTGTAACCTTCTTCACTGATGTCTGGTATCTCCTTTCTTGGTTAGCCATATGTTTCTCTCTTTATGTTCTGGTTTTCTCTAGGCTTTTATTAGACATTTTCACCCTTCCTTTTCCTTTTCTCTTATCCCTATATTTTATTTTTTATTGTACGATGAATACGTACATTGTTATGGTACTATTACTTGATTGTATCCCTCTCCCCTTTTTTGTGTGAGATATGTTGTAACTATTAATAATATGATGTTTTAATAACTTTGTGTTGCTATCTATTTACAAATATGTTTATGCATATTATTTGAAAATGAATGAAAATATATCAAACAAAAATGATGGTCTTGCTATACATTAGCAGAGAGAGATGGCCGGACTCGACAGACCGACATTGGTGCAAGTGGCAGTCGGCCACTCTGTTTGGCTGGACTTGGTGATGCTTCTAACGAGTGCCAACAACCAGATCAGCTCTGTCTCAGCTGGGAGGCAGAGCTGAGAATAAACTTTTTGCCTGTATTAGTGTCACTTGAACATTGAGAAAATGTAGAGCCAGACAAGCAGTCGATATAAACTAGAAGCACATGGCATCACCTGTAATAGATATGGCTTGAAGGAAAAGCTACAGATTGTAGCAATCAAACTGGAAATGATTAATCTAAGGTAAGTGAGAAATTGTTACAGCTTAATAAGGGACTGAGTGTGAGAAATAAAATAGATAATGAAATCATAATTAATATTTCCTTATATTAAACAATAGGGTTACACAGACTACATGGTTCTTGTTGGTTCTTTATAAATTAAAGATACAGGGAATGGGGGTCTCTGTGGCCAATGTTCTTGTTTTACTGCAGTTGAATTCAGTTCTTATTCCTGCTGTCTGACATTTTTATGAATTACGACCCTGGGCAAGTAATTTAATCGCCTTGTAACTCCATCACCTTGTGCCTAAGGCAGTCATTGCAGACTTTACGCTTGTCGGAGTAAATTGCAAGGTGTCAACGCTACTCTATAACTATCACAAGAAACGGTGAAATCATTGACCATGACACATACATAAAAATATATGATGTATGTGTTTTAGGAAGAGAGCTGACAGCTATGGTTCAGAACAAAAAATAACATATAATACTGTTTGTATATGTACAATCACAGCCATTGCACCTTTTTTTTTACTCTTTGGACACTTTTAACTGAATCTGTTTTATAAATCCCCCCCTAGATTTTGATATCGCAACAACCAATTAGCCCAGTATTTCCTGCACATATTACAAATGATCAGATGTACCATATCTGTTGCGGAAGAGTACAATATATTTTCGTGTGGATCTGTTGTTTATGACCAAATTCAACTCAAGTAAAGGCATTTAACCCCTTGATACAGTCACTTTAATAGAAATATGTTAGGACTTATGATCAGGTCCAGAAGATGCACTAATTACTTCTAACATACTATAATGTTTATTCATTTAACAAAGCTTTATGTTGGGTGAACTACGAGCCATTCAGAGTAATCCTACACACCGACTACAGACATCAGCTGCATACACATCCATATTAATCCCAGAAATCACTGGAAATCATTTGGGGGCTCTCAAAGTCTATTTACCCAGCTGTCTTTGTGTTTTTTAATCGAGGAGCACAGTTCAGTCTCCTGATGTGAACAATTCAATATTACTGAGGATGTAATTTCTTTAAACAAATGGTTACAAACTCAATTTAACATGGCCTTTTTGCCTGTATATAATGCCTTGCTCCAATAATCCTTAGGTGAGGTCTTGGTTCCCTCATTTAAGGATATATCGTCATTATTAACAAATGGACAGACAATGGGTAACAGCTACAGTTCTGATGCAAAGCTCGGGGCATAAGCCTTACAAATGGAATTGATACCAGACTACATGTATCATGTAACTGCTGACTATTTACTAAAATTTAACTCAAAAGTGATGGTGATTTGCCTAAATCAGGCATGAATAGCTAACTAGGCATATTAGCTACTAATGGCTGATTGTGCAGTTCCCTTGCCAGTCATTTATTATGAATGGTCCCCAATATGTAAAATGGAGGAAGTAATGGCCAGAGACCTGATCTGTGAAAGACGATGCAGATGATTCCTGAGGTACCTTGTACTCCAACTATAATTAATCATTACATAGCAATCAGCCCTAATATAGCAAATACAGACGCAAGCTCTGTCCAAGTCTTGAACAGCAAATATGACTCGGTCAGGCTATGATTCTTCGCATTAAGTTGACGCAAGCTATTAAGCAGGGAAATATTTGCTTAATGATTAATACGTTTATTTACCTTTTTCATTTCTGGGTCTGGCTGTAGAAAAGCATCGTTGTAGTTCCTTTCCCACATCTGATGGGCCCTTTCCTCATATTTCAATTTATTCAAGGGTTTTCGCAACCCTAAAAATGACGGACTGCTTTTCCCGTCTGTCTGTGCATTGGCGCCTAAAGCAAGAAATGTTTAATTAGAATATGTGTACAGAAAACCAGCTGATATCCCATTTATTCTGCTAATGCTCTCCATTTTCTCATCTGGTTCCTTCCCTTATTCTATGTAATATGCAGACATCCTAACTTCAGCTGGCACCGCTTTCCTCTTGTGTATGTGCTTAAAAGGACATGTGGAAAAGGCCAGGTATATGTTCCATGCACCCTTAGTCAAAGAGACCTTTGGTATCTCCTAATATCAACTAATAATTTTAATACTATATATAAATTAAAGTTGAAGAGGTGGGGCATATGCAGGAATTGGAAGAGCCAGGGCAAAATTATTGGATCATTGAAATTATTGAGTGGAGCTCAAACTAATTCCTAAAGCATGTACAGAAAGGTGACACTGTAGACAATCGGCAAGTGTCTAGTATGCATTATGGGAAATATGGCTCTGGAAATGACACAAAAAGAAGGAGCCCAGATCCTGGCGGTCGTTATAGTCCTCACTTCCACTTGACCCGAAAACAAAAACATTTGACCAAATAATAAGAAAGGAAGGAAGTCACTCCAGGTAGAGCTCGGAATGTCAAAGCACTGAATTAATAGTATCCAGGTATTAGAAAGGGTGGCACAAATAGAAACATATGGCGAGACAAAAAAGCTGGAATGGCCAATGGCCAATGTTAAGCATCCAACTAGTACGTGACATGATCACTTGCCCTGTGTTTTCAGGTACAAGCCTTTTTCTTGTTGAAAAAACACCCCATGGGAGCTGTAATGTTGGCTATTTCTTTAAATAACAGTAAATCGCTGTGACTTAGTGGAGTGTGTCAGATCCTCTTCCCTATTTTTATTGCTGCACTTTTTTTTTTTACAGGGCAATCAAGTGATATAAGAGGAGGAGGAGAACTTACTGTGCTCCTCTTATATTTATTTTTCTGTTTGTTTTGTTTGTTTTGTTTGTTTTGCACATGGATAAGTTCCTTTCTGGCATTCCGTGGAAATGAATGGTTTCCATTGGCTGCCTCACACTGGTATTAATAGATACAATACAGCCGGCTTGTCTACCTAGTCACACATTCTCACCAGCTTCAAGACTGCTACAAAACATGGGTAAATAACACAATTATTTTAGAGAAGCAGACATCTCATGTAACAAGATTGCATGTGTAAAGGTGAATGAATTTCCAAACCTGCAGAGGAGCAAAAATATCGTATAAATATTAATATTTTAGTCCACACAAATGATTTTGACTAATTTTATAAAGTTTCCAGATTTCTATTTATCATTTTTAAAAAATAAAAACACATTCCTGTGCCTGGGCAGCATTAATGCAGGTGATTGTCCAATTTAATTGGACAGGACCCCGAAAAAAGGGGACTGTCCCAGCATAGTCAGTACTGTTGGCAACTACTCCAATCAGCCATAACATTATGACCACTTGCCTAATACGGCATAGGCCTCCTTTTGCCACCAAAAAAGCCCTGACCCATGGACTCCCCTAGACCTCTGAAGGTGTGATGCGGTATCTGACACCAAGACATTACCAGATCCTTTAAGTCCTGTAAGTTGCGAGGGAGGGGGGCTCCATGGATCAGACTTGTTTGTCCAGCACACCCCACAGATATTCGATTGGATTGAGATCTGGGGAATTTGGAGGCCACGTTAACATCTTGAACTTGTTTTTGTGTTTCTCAAACCATTCCTGAACCATTATTGCTTTGTGGCAGAGCGCAGTATCCTTCTTAAAGAGGCCAATGTCATCAGGGAATACTTGGAAAGGGTGCACATGGTCTGCAGCAATGCTTAGGTAGGTGGTATGTGTCAAAGTAACATCCACATGAATGGCAGGACCCAAGGTTTCCCAGCAGAACAAAAGCATCACACTGCCTCTGCCAGCTTGCCACCTGTCAGTGGTCATAATGTTATGGCTGATATATGTATGTATCAGTACATGCACTAATAACACCAAATAAGAGTGCCAACACTGCATGTTCCAATATATAATGCTAACTAATATAGTGCTAGGTGTACACATCACGTTGTCATGATTTATAGAAAAAAGTTCAATCTCTGGTATAAATTAAACCTCAGTGATTGTAGCTTTTTTATAAATTTATTTTATTTTCTGATGTTCATAAGCATTTTTTTAGAACTTGTAAAACGAAGGGCAAAATCAGGAGAGACCAACCTTTGTATCCAAACTTTTCAAAGTTAACCCCGATTTCTGGGATCATGGAGAGGTCAGACTGGTTTCCACTCTGTACAAACATACTGTGTGGTCGGTTCCTCCTCATTGGAAAATGCTTCTTCGACTCCTGGTACGAACTGAGCAAAACACTTGCTGCTCCACAGGAGCAGTGCTGTCCAAAGTACTCCTACACCGGGGAGAGAAGAGGTATGCATGCTGTAACATCTCAATCCTTCCAGTCCGGCCAGTGATATCATCCACACATTGCTCACATTCCAATCCTAAGCTCCTTCTAATGGAATTCTTGTGTCTGTTGCCATTTTCTATATGCCCTCCTTTGGGAGACTGGACCCAGTGATTGATTATTTGACAGTGGTGTTTACATTAATATACATTTATGAGTATCAGTTGGCGTGCATGGTTGTTTTCAAGATTCATTCAATTTTATGCTGTCTGCTTTTTTCCCCTAATTACTCCTTTTAGTTCAAAATAAAAGTTCCCTCTCCCCTTCCTCTATAAAATCAGGATTGGTAACTAGAAAAGTAAAGGAGATTTAGGTGGGTTCCTTGTTTGTTCCTAGATTAGACACTAGCAAGTGCAAAAAAATGAGCTATATGTTTTTTAAAACATTGTTGCTATACAATTAAAGGTCAGCAAGTGTTCAGTAGATATTTTACAACCCTCCCTCATACTTGATAGCATCAACTGTACAGTATTATATTGGTTATAGCATCCTGTCCTCAACCTAAGGCTCTGAAGGATACATAACCCTTCTGTATTACAAAGCTGAACACAACATGCTGCCAAATCTGTTATCCACCAGAGCTTTACGAGAGGCAGCATGCTACATCCAAGTACTCTACCTCTCTCTAGAGTTATTGCCATCTTTATGACATATTATACTTACAATAAAATATTACCTGTTATTTCCTATTTTCAGACTGTATGAGTACAAATTAAATAATTGTTGTCAATTGTCGTTCATTTTTACTTACCAATAGTAACTTTTTAATTTGATCAATTTTATGTATAACCGATTCGCAAGCAGCATGATGTGCAATGTTGGCCTCAATCATTTAATCTGATTGCACAGATTTTTCAATACTTACAATGTCACGCGATCCAGCCAGCTGTAGTTTATATACTATTGGTTTAATCTAAACACATTACCTGTTTTGTTATATTTGGGATTCAGTGAGTGCCACCCCCAGTATCATGTAACCAATAGGATGTGTATCAATGCTACCAAGCTAATATATGTAAATGATTGTATTCACCATCACAGCACTGCACATCTATCCCTGGTTAATGTAACAAGGAGCATCCAAAGACCAGTGTGGGAAACATTACAAGACATTCTTACCTCTCTCATTTGTTTCATTTTGCCCTCCTTTTGTAAGCCCAGGACCTGTTTTTGCAGTTTAAGATTATGTTCTTGCAGTTGTCCGATTTTTTCTATGAGCTGACAGATATGCTCCAGGTATCCGAGGCCTGAACCAAGAGCCTTAGATGCTCCTTGGTTTACCTGTAATAAAAAAAATAGATAAATATTAAATAAAATAGAATTGACCTCCTCAAAAATACATGTAGGAATTGATTTATTGTCAAGTGGACTGGAAAATACAATGATGAGATATATAGAGATCTGCTTATGTGGACATGAGTTAGTGATTCAAGTTCATCAGCAAGAAATGTGCTTTATAATTATATCATTAATGGATCTGTTGCATACCTACCTCCTGTATCAATAAAGTATTATCTCTAGCAGTGTATATGCAACCTGCATTTCTTTAAGTGTGGTTATGCCTTTTACTTTGGTCTTCTTTTTCTAATCATTGACATACTAATACGGCTAATTAAATCTTGTTAATTAAACAATTTTGACTCATACTGAGGGGAAAAATCCCTATTTCAGAACAAATTATTCCCAATCTTTCACACAACACTAACAAAGATGCTAGAAACTAAAAGAAAGAAACTACTGCAAGCAGAGTGTTCTAAGGTTATATCAACAACAGATGTCAAATGATGCATGAAACTGGTGACCTCAATACAAGGTTCCACGAACAAGCTAGGTTTACCTCTCTGTTGATGAGAGGTTACATATGCTACTTGTGGTCACCTGACCTCTGACTGGGATGCTGTTAACATACAGTAATCCCTGGCCATCAAGGGTTTCCTGTTAATTCCTTCGTTTTTATCAGCATTCCTTGGCCACCATTTTTTATATGTTTTTAAGAATAACAAATAATAAAGGCCAGTTATCTATTCACAACAGTTACAATGTTTGTACTAAACAGGATAGGTAGGAAGAATTTAATGTAGTCAAACAAATCTCAGAAATACAGGTAACACATCTAATCAATACATAGCTGTGAGATTTAGCTGTATCAATTGCCCCTACACCATTACATGCAGCCTCACTGCTTTCATGACCATAAATCCCCTTGCGTGAGCTTGTAATGTGTGAGTACATACAGGGAGTGCAGAATTATTAGGCAAGTTGTATTTTTGAGGATTAATTTTATTATTGAACAACAACCATGTTCTCAATGAACCCAAAAAACTCATTAATATCAAAGCTGAATATTTTTGGAAGTAGTTTTTAGTTTGTTTTTAGTTTTAGCTATTTTAGGGGGATATCTGTGTGTGCAGGTGACTATTACTGTGCATAATTATTAGGCAACTTAACAAAAAACAAATATATACCCATTTCAATTATTTATTTTTACCAGTGAAACCAATATAACATCTCAACATTCACAAATATACATTTCTGACATTCAAAAACAAAACAAAAACAAATCAGTGACCAATATAGCCACCTTTCTTTGCAAGGACACTCAAAAGCCTGCCATCCATGGATTCTGTCAGTGTTTTGATCTGTTCACCATCAACATTGCGTGCAGCAGCAACCACAGCCTCCCAGACACTGTTCAGAGAGGTGTACTGTTTTCCCTCCTTGTAAATCTCACATTTGATGATGGACCACAGGTTCTCAATGGGGTTCAGATCAGGTGAACAAGGAGGCCATGTCATTAGATTTTCTTATTTTATACCCTTTCTTGCCAGCCACGCTGTGGAGTACTTGGACGCGTGTGATGGAGCATTGTCCTGCATGAAAATCATGTTTTTCTTGAAGGATGCAGACTTCTTCCTGTACCACTGCTTGAAGAAGGTGTCTTCCAGGAACTGGCAGTAGGACTGGGAGTTGAGCTTGACTCCATCCTCAACCCGAAAAGGCCCCACAAGCTCATCTTTGATGATACCAGCCCAAACCAGTACTCCACCTCCACCTTGCTGGCGTCTGAGTCGGACTGGAGCTCTCTGCCCTTTACCAATCCAGCCACGGGCCCATCCATCTGGCCCATCAAGACTCACTCTCATTTCATCAGTCCATAAAATCAGTCTTGAGATATTTCTTGGCCCAGTCTTGACGTTTCAGCTTGTGTGTCTTGTTCAGTGGTGGTCGTCTTTCAGCCTTTCTTACCTTGGCCATGTCTCTGAGTATTGCACACCTTGTGCTTTTGGGCACTCCAGTGATGTTGCAGCTCTGAAATATGGCCAAACTGGTGGCAAGTGGCATCGTGGCAGCTGCACGCTTGACTTTTCTCAGTTAATGGCCAGTTATTTTGCGCCTTGGTTTTTCCACACGCTTCTTGCGACCCTGTTGACTATTTTGAATGAAACGCTTGATTGTTCGATGATCACGCTTCAGAAGCTTTGCAATTTTAAGAGTGCTGCATCCCTCTGCAAGATATCTCACTATTTTTGACTTTTCTGAGCCTGTCAAGTCCTTCTTTTGACCCATTTTGCCAAAGGAAAGGAAGTTGCCTAATAATTATGCACACCTGATATAGGGTGTTGATGTCATTAGACCACACCCCTTCTCATTACAGAGATGCACATCACCTAATATGCTTAATTGGTAGTAGGCTTTCGAGCCTATACAGCTTGGAGTAAGACAACATGCATAAAGAGGATGATGTGGTCAAAATACTCATTTGCCTAATAATTCTGCACTCCCTATAATAATCCACTGGATTTATAGCTCTGTTAAAAAAAAAAAAAATCTCTACCCCACAAAATTGCAGATACCAGAAAAATAATAAATATAAAAGAAGGAAATGTTTGTTAAAGTATGTCTGGTGGAGGATTAACAGTATAAAAATATTTTTGTATTTGTTTTATTATTTTATATATGGCAATACTATTTTTTTCCACCTTGCTGTTAGCTAATTATGTTATGTGTGTCTATAAGGCATTTGCTGCCTACAGCTTCTGGCATAGGTTCATCTTCTTCACACAGAAGCACAGTGAGTGTTGTGGGGAGTCCTCTCTCTCCGTCTCTGTTGATATGTATGTTTTTAGCAGTTAACATAACACCCTTCACTTCTGCATATTTTCCAGACCTCTATTCCTGATACATGGCTTACAATGGTGATAAGAGACTGGCACTGGCTCCTAGATTATAAGGATGTCAGTGACCACTCATCGTGTTGCACAGGACTACAGTCAAGGAACAGAGACTTGTGCAATATACCCTAAATTGAGCTGGCCTCACCTGGTACCTGTTTTATAGAAAATCTGCTTGTAGAGATGTAGACTCAGGAAATCTATTGTTAATAGAAATATTTTGATATACATTTTACTGGAAAACAAAAGAAAACAACATTCAGATCTCCTGCTAACAACGGCTGTTTAAGGTTCTTATACATTTTGACTTTGTTCCCTTTCTCTGTCAGTCATACTCTGCTAAGATTCCACCAATGAGGGATTAAGACTGAGAAGAGTACTTTGAGTTCTGGACCCAGCAGTACTCTTTAATATACTCATAATCCAGAAATATACCTCTTAAAGGGACTATCTAGTGCCCAAAATGCATCTTCCAAATATTAATGCATATTAATGTGCTTTCAAAGTACTCTAAAATGCATGTCTTACATTTTGCATTGCTTAAAATATTTACAGCTAGAAGAAATTGTGAAATTACAGCAGTTTGCAAGAAACCAGGCCTGTCCACACTAGCTGAGTAAAAGTAATTTCCTTATTTATTTTTTTGCTGCACGAACCAATGAGAATAATGCCATTCAAATGAATGGAATATCCTGTGTATTGATGTCATCATACAATGTGTTGCACTGTTAAGAGATCCTACTGTGTACAAGAGCAAGGTCACTCATAGGCCACTTAATAGACTCAATTTGAGGAGGACAGGAAGTGACTATATGAAACAAAACTTTTTACCCTCAGTGTCTATAGAATGGGTGCTGCCGCACCTGCAGTAAACATGCAGAGTAATCACTGGGGAGGGCTTAAGTCAAATATTAAAAATGTGATTTATACAGAATGCCTGCATCATATCACACAGGGATAAAAGACTGTGCACTATACAAGCAGTGATCTTCATCATGCACCAAAGTGCGTTTGGGGACTAGACTGTCCCTTTAATGGGGTGAATCTAATTCGGGCTACTCAGAGACCACCGAAGTGATCTCAGATCGGACAATGTGGATGATTTTTGTGCTGACATTTTTGGCTAAATTCT
The DNA here is from genome assembly GCA_036172795.1 of Pelodytes ibericus. Classification (NCBI taxonomy): domain Eukaryota; kingdom Metazoa; phylum Chordata; class Amphibia; order Anura; family Pelodytidae; genus Pelodytes; species Pelodytes ibericus. The sequence continues at coordinate 53,403,795 of CM069867.1, forward strand.
TCTACAGTCTGGCTGCCAAAATGGTATCCTCAGTCCTCCCCATAGACTTCTATAGGGAAAATAGCCAAACCCACAGAAGTCAATGGGAGGACTTTGGCTAATGCGAAAAAGCCAAAGTTCTCAGAAAATGGTCCAAACTTAAATAAAATTGTTTAAAAAATTATAAAATCGAATATCTTAAAATATAGTAAAGTAAAAAAAATTAAATTAATATAACAGAGCATTAAAATAAATAATATTTTATTATTAAGGGAAAAGCAAGATAGCTCATATATATATGCTAATTCAAGATAGTTTGCAAGAATAATCACGGCTCACTATATTGTGTTTGTCTACTGTTTGTCAATTGTTATAGTGAAGTTTGTAATATGTATACGGATAAGAAAGTTTTGAGAACCAGTAGGGCTAGTTTAAAGCAAGTAAATTATGCTCGGTATATAGATGCCTAAGAGCTACCATTTGATATATCTGTATACACACACTTGTATGTTTTATGTGTTTTTTTTTTTTTTTTTCTTTATTATTACTTAATGTATTTTTGACATTTTCATAATAAAAAAAAAAAAATTAGCTGAATGACAATAAACGGTATATTACAAATAATAAAAAAAAAAAATAAATAAATAAAAAATAAAAAATAATAATATTTATAGTACCATATAATATAATAAAACCATTAGTAATCAGTGTTTTATTGGCATGGTAATAGTTGTAATATGACATAATAGCATATTTATTACAAAAGATTAATTATTGGAATTTACAATTAAAATATGCTATACATGTTGCAATTACCACATCAGTGAACCCATCATGTAATATAAAATACACATATCACATATGCCACTTAGTAACTCCAATTAAATTAGAGAAGGGCCATGTATACCTATGTACATACTTTGTAATATATAATTTTATACATAGCCAAAAAATCTCTTGTTAATAATAATGCCGGTGATGTCATGCCAGCTACAGGTTGGCATCACATCATTGGTTATTGTTCACCGTCAATTAATGTTTATTTATATGCACCCTCCGCCATCTTGCCGCGTGTATGATGGTACCATTTCATGTCCACAGGGGACAAGCAATGTGGCCATCCAGACCATATAATGCCAGTTCTGGGCATATTGAGTCGACCCTTTATGTTTAAGGTAAATTTGTGTCTACATGGTATGATTTAACATAGCTGTTAATATGCCAGTATCACCTAAACATTGTTTATCCTGTGAATGTAGAGAATAAAAAAATATTGAAAATAATGTATACATTGTGTTGGCAAAATTGCAATCAAATGCCCCAATTAAGACAAAAATATGCTTTAACCCCTTAGTGACAAGACATTTTCACCTTGACTTTCCCTTGGTGACAATGGCTGTTTTGACATTTCTAGGGTGTTTGTGTTTAGCTGCAATTTTTTTCTTTCTCACATACAGTACCCACACAAATTATATGTTGTTTTTATCATCATAAGAAGGGATTTCATTAGATACCATCATGTTCATCATATCTTATAATTTACTACAAAAAAATCATAAAATATGATGAAAATTTTTAAAAAGCCCACTTTTTCTAACTTTGACCTAAAATATAATTTACACAAATAAAATCATTAAAAAAGACCCCGTCTAAATAGTTTCTAAATGTTGTCCCGAGTTCAAAAATATGCATGTTTCCATATTTTTTTGCGAGTTATGGGGCAAAAACAAAATTTTTTTTTTCCTATATGTAACCTTAACACTAAAGTTAACCCAAACTCTAATCCTTATTATATCCCTTAATATTTTTTTATTTTAACCCTATCCCTTATGCTAAAAATTATTTAATTTTAACCCTATAGGCTAATCTATCAATATAATCTGTTTTTAATTAATTAAATATTTATTTTAAATATTTTCCGTTGCAATGCTACTTAACTACCACTAGGGGCAGTCAAGTAGCATATTCAGAGCGACGGAAGTGAAGTTACTTTCACTTCCGAAGCTCAGACCGGCAGAGGGCTTAGCCATATTGACGGAGCAGCCCACGATCGTTCCGTGGGGCGATCGTGGGTGCCCCAGAATAGAAATTTCGGTGCTGGCTATTGCCTCGACATCGAGGCAATAGACCAGCACTGTTAAAGCGGTTTTCGTGATCGTTGATCGCGAAAACCGCTTGATTCACCGCAGGACGTGCCAGGCACGTCCTTTGTCATTAAGGGAGATTCTCCCAGGACGTGCCTGGCACGTCCTTTGTCGCGAAGGTGTTAAATGTGTCTTTGGAGTCTCCTGTTTATGAGGTCACCAGTGGCTTGATATGCTTGATATGCTTGATATGCAAATACACTGTTTTGGGAAATGTGTAATTGGATATTAAGCCACAGGTGATGTCATAAGCAGAAGACTCCACAGAAACATTTAACACACATTTTCTCCTAATTTAGGCATTTACTTGCAGTTTTGCCAACACAATGTATAGACCATTCCCAATCATGTTGTGTTCACTACATTCCCAGTAAATACAGTGTTTAGATGGTACAATCCCTCTAACTAGGTTTCCCAATTTTTTTGCAAAGTGATAACAGTTTACAGCTCACAAGTGAAACATGCGTAACAGTTTCATTCTCCCAGAGTGGACCTGCCAATATCAGCACTTTGTAAAAATAAAGAGAAGCACATCACACTCTTTCCCCTTACACTCTCCATCTCTCACTACAAAAGAAGGAAGTGAGCCCAAAGCTTTCCCATAACAAATGTGGTGTTAGGAAATGCCAGAGTGGTGACTTTCCGTTTTGTCCATTATGAGAGGACCACAGAAAAGATCAAGTGTTCAACAACAATACCCCGAGCAGCATACGATGACTACACGGGATTTATAAAGATATTGTACCTGCACGATCAACGTTAATGAGAAAGCCCCATTTACAGAATGATATGAATGCATCACTTCCTCACATTCCTAAAATGGCCACGCATTGTTTATTTGAATGCATCATAGGGATTTTGATTATGATTTGATTTCCTAATATGGGACTACAAGTCATGGAGGATAAACGAAAGACCTTCTTGCTGTGGTTGATTCCCCACTGAAACAACTGGAGGCAGCCATCTAGTGTTAGTAAGATCTAAAATTCTGCTCTCACGCGCGGCCATATTTAAGGTATGATAAAAAGGTTTGCCATCTTTTTCTCCAGTAAATACCAGCCATGCTGCTGCCTTCACAGACACTGTTCTGGGTGGTAACTCTAACTGGGGCCTGAAATGATTATTATAAACTCCAAATATCCCTCTACTTTTATAACTGCACTTTCACATATAACCTTCCAAAGGTAATGACTATCTGTGGGTCAATAACATGTCTGAAAACGTGTCTCGTACTTCTTGTCCTGACAAGGCAGGGTATACCCCATAATGTTATATAGTTATCTAAATTGTAAGGCAAACATCTGGTGGAGCAGATGCAGACATTGCTTGAAGCGTCTAATTCATGCCAATTATAAAGCAAGCAGAACAATGGTGGGGGTAAAGGTGATGGGAAATCCCCTCCACTTAAAATTAAAGTATTATTAAACACAAATCTACACACACCATTTCTGTAGGAAAAGCCAGAAGACTGGCTTTTCCTACAGAAATCCAAAACTAGCAGTGCTTCCACCACTGCAAGGGATTCTGGGTGATCAATGTTAGCCTTGCTTGCAAATGCCTACCCAGAATCCCTTGTTGTGGTAGTAGCACTGCACATTTAGAATTTATAAAGCAGGCTGTATTATTTTAAGTTCCTTTCCATGGCTACATTTTGCACAGCAGTAAAGGAATTTGAGGAGTGCTCCATTCTCCCCACATATATAACATCTCCTTACATTAGTTGCCCTCTTACATTAATGTTTACTGCTCAGTGACTAATGTTGTTATCCAGCTCACTCACTCCAAGGTATCTCCACATTCTCTCCTACGCTTGTCTGAGCAGAAAATCAGAGTTTTACATTGAGCTTTCAGCCATAGTGTCTTACACTTCTCATTTGTTATTTAAACTGCATTGTTGCCAGTTACAATTTGTAAACAGCCTGAAGTAGATATTGTCTACTTTCTATTGATGCTCAAATGCTATGTGATACAATGTAAAATGAGTAAGGAGTGTTACAGTTCATACATTGTCTGGTTCCCTGTGCACAGTTTCAGCCACCTTTCCACAATGTGTAAATGTCCATTTTTTTTCTACTCTTTGTTTCGTAAAGGATTCTTTTTTTTCACACAGTAAGAAGAACAAACATAAATCTGTCTGTCAGTGTTGACTTGAGGGCTTTAAAATCTGTGGTCATCTCTGCAGGTTATCATCCTTTTCCATTAAATGCTTTGCCTGGAGCAAGCAGCTCTCAGAAGTCTGATAATGCCGAAGTGTGATTGATCCTAGTCCTTCAGTTACATATCAGTCCCCTGACATCACTCCCAGGGCTGGATTTTATTACCTGTCTATTACCATCTTATATTTCAGTTTATTTTGTTTAAGTGGGACTGTCGAGGTTCTGTTGGGGACACCAACAGCTTCTCAGAGCTAGGAATTATGTCAGGAGTCGGACTCTCTATGCAGTTGTAAAATTTGATTAATGTAATTAAAAATCTCCGCCGAGCTATCACAAATTGAGAACTGACCATCTTTGTGTTATATTGTTTTTTCTTTACTTATTATTAAGTATGTTTCAGTTTGGGAATCATTTTAATAGATTTTGGTTTTCACCACTGGTGTTTTTTTTTTATATATATAATTTCTTAGCTATTTGTAGTGTTGCTGTTAAAATATTCCTTTTTAACTTTGATTGAAATTGACAGTCTGACCCCCCTCAGTTAATTCCTAGCACCTCCACAGTGTGTTTTTTCTTCCCAAGTATGTTGTGGACCTAAGCTTAGACTCTAAGAATTGTTTGACATATTAGATACCTAGGTACCAATTTCATTAAGCCCAAATTCTCCTCTTTTTTCGTTAAGTGGGCCTATCATCAGAAATTATCTTTGCATAATAATATAACACTTTATAAACTTTGCCCAGTTATAATAATTTTTTGTATCTGTTCAGGATGTTTTAAATAAAATTGATTAAAAGATACTTGTGTATTCTGTACATTTTCTCGAGGCACAGGGAGCATATTGCATCATTTCCCCTTTTCACATAATGAAATGCTGAGAGTTATCTGCTCAGCTGAAGAAACCCGAGATTCTGATTGGTTGCTGGCAGAAGGATTTTTTTAAAACAGGAATTGTCTCAAGGAGCTCAATCCCAAAGCAGGTACATCCACCACCTAAATTCATACCTTCATATGGCTACATTTATATCAGCGTGGTGAGATAAAAGTTATATTAATCTGTTGGCAACAGTGTTTTAAAATGATTTGTGTAATTTTCAGGTGTCAGTTTCACTTAGCTATAATCAGAATATTAGTTAGAAATAAAAAGTGAATATAATCCATATGTATTTCAAGTAGGGGCAACTCTTGAATTTAGAGCACATTCCAGGTTGCCACCCAATAATGTATGGCTATAAAAAAAAAAAATGAAAACTTAACTTAAAGTTACAATTAGCTATTTGAAATCCTGAAAATTACTTAAGGTAAGTTTTGGACTGTCAGACTAGAAGAACTGATTAAAAAAAAATACATTTTAAATAAACCTTTAAAAAAAAGTATGGGGTCTGTTCAGTAGATGTGAGTTGCACCATTTATCTGTTTCTTTAATTGGACAGGCAAGTTAAACAGTATTTTATGTCAGATTTTTTTTTGCATTTACTTATACAAAATCTGAAAAAATAAAAACAAAAAAACCCCCAATTTAAGAACAATATAATTTCATTGGAAGGGATAGCATGCTACTCTCCTAAAGTTCATTGTAAGTAAAGTAACGTCAAAGGTGAGTAAGAGGTCTGACACATTCAGAAATACATTTGTGGCTAATCATCAAAGTGTAGATATTTATCTCCAATATAATAATAAATCAGTAATAATGCCAGTGCAAATTTGTTCAAGCAAAGTCCATTTTTAAGACACATTAGTCCCAGACTATCAGTCAGCGCTAAATCTTTCTCTTAAGAAGCAGTGGAAACTTAAAGGACAACTATTGATTAAGTAGCAATAACTTTTAAGTTGACAAGTGGAGAAGGGAAGGTATGGGTTTTCCTGGATATAATATGTATTGTGTGTAGAATCCCTACAATCTGAGTTTAAAGTTACTAGATGTTGTAAGATCTAGGAAGCTGTGCTTAGCCACTGTTTGCTTACATTAAATAAAAATAAATGTTATAAGTAAGCAGCTGATAAGAATTCCACTGGAAAGAAAATATAAAGATTTAGCTTATCTCAAAGCAATTACCTGCCTTAGATTGCATTTATTACTTGATCCTTATTACAAGCCTACAAACACAAACAAGGGTCACCTAAGGCATGCTAGATGGGAAGAATATATTTTTTTATTTCCAGATAAAAGGGTTTGGAAACAAACAAGAAAATGTGCAGTTTTTAAAGGCCTCTTTTTAGATTTATTTAACACTTTCATGTATATGGACTGTCTATGCCAACTTAAAATACATGGCCCGCACAACCATAGGATGACACAGAATGTCCTTTGCACCATGACCCCCCCACAATGAGCTATGCTGCTGATCCCGCTACAGTTCCACTTTTAGTAGCCTCAATCTAACAGGCTAAATGTAACTGATACTCAAACTGAGTGCTGGTTACATTTAACTTAATACCACCATTCCAAATTCCGTTATTGGGCACGCCTCCGCAATGTCATGAGTGAGGTCATCATGAACAATTGCAATGTTTTAGCAGGGACCTACAGGGTTTTTAAAGACCATGATATGGTCTCTGCCTCTGTGTCCCTGACTCTGTCATCATGTATTTTTGGTGCTTTTGTCTTTAAAGGGACAGTCTAGCCCCCAAACTCACTTTGGTGCATGTCAAAGACTACTGCTTGTATAGTGCACAGGCTTTTTATTCCAGTGTGATTTGATGCAGGCATTTTGCTTAAATCACATTTTTTATATTTGACTCAAGCCATCCCCAAGTGGGACACATTGTCTAATGACATCACTAGAGAGACAGGAAATTCCATTCAAGTGAATGATATTATTCTCTTTGGTTCCTGCAGCATGTTATATATAGCACCTTTATACAAAGTTCCTCACTAGATTTGTGAGACTATAGAGGCCATGCCGTGAGCTTATAATCCACAGCCAAACAAGGTATAACATGAACCTCAGTAGAAATAATAAAAAAAAAAAAGGTCTGCTGCTGGTGATAACTTGGGATAAACTGTGGTTGGTATGTGGAGTTCTGTTGCAGTGACAGTTGAATGATTTTGTCTGTCCTGTGGCTTACAATATGGTATGTGAGTTACCACTGCAGTAACAGTTGGATGATTTTGTCGGTCCTGTAGCTTCTAAGATGGTATGTGAAGCAAGGGGCTACCTGCTCATGCTCAGATGTGTTTTGAAGTAATTAATGTTTTAACTCCTGAAAGAAGAAAGGATGAATATTCAGCTAACGTATGTTCATTATATGTTTGATTAGCTCACCCCTGTAAGAATAACAACTCAACACTGTTGCATTACCGTTGCAGCCCTATTTGACTATTTATTTTACTCTTATAAAGGTTTTCGCCCCCTTAAGGCAGTTACATTGTCTGACCAGAAGAATAGCTCAAATGTTCCCATGTCAATTGTAAGGAAATAGGAAAAAAAACAAAAGCAAGAAAAAAAAACGAGAAATGTCTGATATCGACATTAGTCAAGTATTCCAACTGCGTTCAGAACGTATAGTTCTCTGTTTGCTTTTGGATTTGCATTTCAATAAGAATCTATTATTCCAGAATCATGTCAGCAGCTGCCGGGAAGAGCTTCACAGCATGATTATCCCCTTTCTTGTTTCCAGAATCCTCTTTGATGTGACTCCAGATGTCTTAGCATAACCCAATGTTCTTATTCTGAAGAATGAATCACAAAACTAGACTCAATGACACCATCACGAGTGTGATGTCACAAGTCAAAATAGGTAAACGGGAGGAGGGGACAAATATTGCATTTTTATTGTTGTTGAGGGGGCTGGATGACGGGGAACAGGGGATGGAGTAACAGCTTGTGCTACCGTTTAAAAATTTATACAGACACCTGTGATGCTAACCAGGGCAGATGCCTATGGCGGAAAATTTTCTAGGGGCAGCAACAAAATCGCCCCCCAACACTGGACCAGCGCCCCTCCACCCACCCCAACAATATAATCGAGACGACTCTGGTGCCGCGATCGAGCTGCCATGCCGTTTTTTCTTAGGGGGCGAGGAAGTGAGGACAGGTCACACGACCCAGCGGTCTGATGTCAGACACATGTCGGGTCACGTGACCTATCTACACTCACTGTGGGGAGCCGAACAGGCAGCATGGTAGGACACCATGGTGCCTGCCACTAGCCACCAGGGCTGGGGTGAGGGGGCATGTAATAGGGGTGATGGAGGGATGTAAATCAGGTGTGGGAGGGATGTAATTGGAGTGATGGAGGGATGTAATTGGAGTGATGGAGGGATGTAATTGGAGTGATGGAGGGATGTAATTGGGGTTATGGAAGGATGTAATGGGGGCATGTAATGGGGGTGATGGAGGGATGTAATTGTAGTGATTGAGGGATGTAATGGGGGCATGTAATGGGGGTGATGGAGGGATGTAATTGGAGTGATGGAAGGATGTAATGGGGGCATGTAATGGGGGTGATGGAGGGATGTAATAGGTGGGAAATGCGCAATTATCATTTCAAGGTGATATCAAGAACAGGAGAAAACAAAGATACATTTCAATAATATATGTTTCTTATACTTTATGCATTTGTGTACAATTCTATTTGTAATCATTTTATTCTCTATATCTATAGTATAGACAATGTGGCAGTGCCCCTTTAAGTGCACTACGCTGCTCCACTAACAATCGCATGTCATTTGTTTTTAAATTGAGAGGAAATAACAAAATGCTCGCTGCTTCCTAGGCAGGAAATGATGGGTTTGAATCATTTGTGATTTTTTGTGGAAAAATTTACAAAAAAAATATGTTAGAAAATACACTGCACTGGGCTAAAAATATGTGTTTTTATAACGTTTACATGTTTTATCTTTAAACAAGAGTTCACCATTTAAATATATTTTTTTCCTACAAAGTGCACACGTGTCAAACACAGAAAAGAAAAATACTCTGTCTCTGCCAGTGGGCTCGATTTTAATTGAGGAACTGGAAGAGCCTTCCTTACTGTGTGCCAACTGGCATGGACTGTGTACATTATTATATGTTCTCCTTTCCCAGTAATAGTATCTCTTGTTATAAGTGCTACTTTAACAAGGCCCAGCGAACTAATGTAAGAGAAACTGGGACACTGGAACCATTATACATAAAGTGTACATAGTATTCGACATAAAGACAGGTTCCAAAGGTTACACCTGCAAACGGGGCAAATTTGGATTTTGGGGTTTGGCATCCGATGCAAGACCTTCCATCCGAGTCCTTCTTCTCCTTTTTAGGGACCAGTCTTACACATTTTGGTCAACTAGTTAAGTACTCACTACTCTTCAAATTAAAGAATAACCTCCAACTGTCCCTCGCTTGTCCTGAGTCTCTGGGAACAAATGCAGAACCAATTCCGATTATGCTGAGCATTTAAACCACCACGCAGCACATGACCGATGGTTACCTAGCATCTAGGTCACAGACACGTTGACTAGATGACTGACATGTGGAGTATCGTAGCTACTGCTCATTACTCCTCCTTAGCCGATGCTCTAATGCCCTGTCTCAGATGGTAATCATTTTGGAAGGCATGTGAGAGAAATCTAAAAGCTCTAGTATTGATACGGCCCTCACACACAGTTTTGGATATCCCAATATTGATAGGTCCACTTAGGAGCCACCCATGGTGGAAGTTCTTTTGAGCAGATTTTCCGGGTGATCAGATTTTCCATTTGAGGAAAGACAACAACAGGCAATAAATAAACTCTACAGGGTAGCACTGATTTGAATGCAGCCCCGTACTATAGTAACTACTCCCTGCTTTAAAGGAAACGCTTCACTCCTATGATCATTACAGAGTAGGTGTCACTAAATATTCCCACCAGAGAGTATAATGCAAACTGTGTTTTTAATGATTGAGTATAGATTCAATTTGACAGTGGGTCCACATGTAAAAGTGAAGGACTCTCTAAAAAAATCTCAAAAGGAGCAGTCTGCGCAGGATGTAGGTATACTGAGCTTTTTGGCGCCTACTATGTTAAAGGACAACTAAAGTTTTTTTTTAGAACTTATTTATTTGGGGGGGGGGGGGATTTACTTTATATTTATTTGTATGATAGGTTCCCCTACCCCTCCTACTTGTGTCGCCGACACAAATGAACCAAGGGGCCAAATGTGGCACAACTTGTGTCAGGAATGCAGTAATATTCCTGCCGATGAAAGCAAGGGGACTTACAATTCCCATGATTCTGCGGTGGAAGAAGCCACAATTGCGCAAGCGCACGCACACAGTTCACCATTCGGGTATGTTCCGCATTGCATTGCCAACACAATTGTCAGCAATTACGTTTGGATTTAACATTCATAGACTCCCTAGCACTCTATGAATGAAACAAAGTAAAATGTACATTCAACCCAACCCACCGCACCCCGATAAGTTAATTATTGACTCAGATTTGAAAAACACTGAGTCAAAACATTTTTTAGTTGTCCTTTCAGCTTTTATGTCTAGAAGACCAACAAATCCTGTGCAGGTTTACAGTACAAACCTAGTGTAAAAACAAACAGAGGAAAGTAGAAATGACAGTCGCTGTATGAAACAGACATATAGGGAAATGGAAGCCTAATTCAGGTTAACATACATGTTACAGGAGTTTATTTGATTAAATACAACTGTAAATCAGATACAAACGATTCATGTTAAGAAAAAGTATGACTTGCCCTTTTCTAGGTATTAAGTATACCTATCATTGAAAAAATGACTAAAGATAATAAACATTTCCTGAACATTCATTGTTTATTCCTACCTGAACCTGGACATGTCACCCCCCAAGTTATATGGATGACAGGTTCACTTTATAAATAATGATATTGTGTGAACCAAGCAGGATAATGCTACTTCAACTACAAACATCTCTGAATATGTAAGACCACTGTCTCACTGAGCGTATTTGGAAATATAGAACAATTCAACAGCATAACCCTAAACCTAGGACCTGTATGAGTAGTTTGAATTCTTCTCTTTAAACACAGCTGTTTACAAGGTGACGGTAGCTGAATGAATAAGTGTTTAATAACTGACTTCCAATGATTACAATCACCAGTACTCAAGTGTACAGAGCCTGATGTAGTAGTTTTTAGTTGGCAGGCACAGTTCTCTTGCCCGAAGACATTAAATGTCAGAACAGCAACACAGTAATAAAAATAAAACGTTTTACTAAATGAAAAAACAGACATTGCTGATATTATGTTTAAGCAGGAAACATTGCTGGCCCAGTGACTTAAAAACAATTAGCAGAGCAGGAAATAGAACCTAAATTATTCTACAGGAGAGGCACGTGTATATAAGTGAACTTTTACACGTGATTTGATGTAAAATGGCCGGGTCCGAGAAAGAGGCCTTTCAGACTCACGCGGGTGACTTGTCTCCCTTGAACCACCAGTAATTACTTGTAAATTCCAGAGGCCTATAATTGCTAACAAAAGTGAACTCTGGTGAACAGACAAGTGAACTGGAAGCATTGGGGCCATGTATAAAGCACACGCAGACTGCGCCAAATATTAGAGTAATCGGCGCGTGAACCAATGTATAATGCAGACTCACAGGAGTCTGCGTTATGTACACTGAATGCGAAGATTTTGGTGGGGTTGTATAAAAAAAACAGGCACCTGATTTGTGTCGGTGAATCTCCACCAAACACAGTTTGACAGAGGTCCCTCTCTCTCTCACTGCAAAGTGTCGGGTGTTATAAAAAAGCGCAATCTCTGTTATACATATCACACGGTGTTTGCACTTTTTGATTTTATTTTATAAAACTCCAGACGCTTTGCAGTGTAGGAGTTTGTATACATGTCCCCCATAGTGTTCTATAGCCCCCTTCATTGTACCACAACCACATTGACTTCCCCAGAATCCTCTGTATAACCCACAGCTCTATTCACTATGCTGAGTAACATTACTAGTTGCTAACTGAAGAGGGGGGGGGGGCAATGGGGTTACAGTAAGTCTACAGTACAAACACTATTTTTTGTCGACTGAATCTACAATAATATTCAACCAGCCATATTACTAGCTTAACCTTATTGGATTTGAAGTTACAGACTGAGATTGACACTAACTTTTTTGTTGTTGACTGCAGCTCCCATGATATACAGACAGCCCATTACTGACTGAATACCATAGGAATTGTAGACTGGGGTAATAGGGGCTAATCTTTACCACCCCAGCTATTGTAAACTTCCAATGATGGCAAGATATATGTTGGTCTGTTAGCCACTACTACCATGGTTATATAATTGTCCTATAAATGGGTAATGCTTGCAACATTTGCCTCCCACCAGGAAACCCCTCTCCTGAGCTAACAATGGAGAGGAGGAAAGAGGTAGTAGGGGTACAGAAGAGGATAATTTGCGCTAATAGCACCATTCCTGCTTTGATATTTTGCCCCCCCCCCCCCCCCCCCAGAACAATTCCTGTGGACACCCATGCGACGGAGCTGTATAAAAAGGAGATCTGTGCTATCTGACCGTAGATCTATTTGTGCTCCACTCATCTTGTGCACCCAAGGCTAGTACCTTGTTCACCTCAATCTAGTGACTACTCTAATAACTGTTTGCTACCATGGGTTCCAATGGTTTGTGTGTGAGCGGCCGGCATTCTGTGGCTATATTACATAAGCTTTATTAGCAAAGCACTGTGTATAAATATAAAACCTGAGTTCTTTTACAGGTGAAATCTCTAGTATTTCTAGAGTAAACATGACTCACAATCCTTTAATACTCTTACATTTTTCATTGTTTGTCGTGTGCATACCAGATTAATTTGCTTTTTCACAAGGCGTACAACAGTGAGCAAGTAAGTCTCTCTACACAATATTCTTTCTATGCTAAAGATAAATTACCTGATTGCTTTTAAAGCCTCACGATGATATAATTTTCAATATCAAACAGCAATCTGTCAGCACTAAGGATACACATGAGCTTTAGAATCAAGGTATTGGAGTTCTGCCAAGCAGCTTCCAAAGACCGATATTACAAAGATGTCTTTATTTACTTAAAACTTAAATAATTTAAACAATGTTGAACCCGGTGTTAAAATATATAGATCATTTGATCGCCAGAAAAACGATTGACTCAGGGCTTAAATTCCACATGTAAATGTAAGATTTCGAGGCATCTTGAAATGTTATATAATAGACGTTCTGTCCCTCCTCAACATACACTGTTTGTGCCACATATATCTTCCCATAGCAGCAGTAGATGTTAACCAAAGAAGGAACTGCTTAAGAGTGATGGAATGTCCATTGTGTCTTAAATCAGGAAATAAAGTCAGCTGGGGCTTTAAACGTTGTATCTAAGCTAATGGCTAAAAATCAGAGAATGTAATTATGTACAAAAGAGTATAGCTTCCATAACATTCTTCTTCAGATCATGTCGCTAATCCTTCCTAAGACTTCAAACATGATTCATTTTACTGTAGGGCTAATTGGAGTGAAATGAGAATCTCTGAGTTTGGCTAATTGGCCAATATTTTCTGAAGTGACCCTGAAAACTGACTCTCAGGAACATACAAAAAAAATATATATTATAATGTTAATTCCTGGGGGAATCAGACTGCATTCAGATAATTATTTACCCTTTAAGATGATAGTAGAACATTTTTCTTTGTTTGTTTATTTGCTTGTTTGTTTGTTTTATTGCCTATTTTTTTTTTTTTTTTTAGCTCTGACCATTTTGGATTCTCATATAATACATTAGTAAGTAATCCCTGAGAACTATCTACCACCGGTCACTACAATCCAGTTGTTTCTGTCTCTTGTAAGCTAATCCACAGCTCCGAATGTTACATCAAAAGTATTTTTAAATGTACATACTACCAACTTCCTAATTTCAATCCAATTAATTTCTCTTTATTTTGATTATCTGTTGGTCAGTGATGAACCTGTAAGTACCCCGCCAATCACCTTTGGCTGTCAGCACCATTGCCCTACTTCCAGGGACTTTCTCTCACAGATACAGCAATGCTACAACCTTCTTTTAGTTAAAGAAGGGATCTCGTTGGCTTCCAGATTGAAATTCTCAGTTGTGCTTTTTCTTTTTAAAGCGCATGTCATTTTACCCACATACTTGGCTAGAAATAAAAACCAATTGCTGCTATTACCAAAAAAAAAAAATAAAGTTTAGTGGCACTTTACATTTTTAGCTTTGATCTACTGCTCTTTTAGCCCTTCAAATCACTAGTGGGATATACAATGCAGTATTTAAATGGTTGAATAAATCCTACTGACTAGAAGCTTACTTCATATTTTCATGGTGTTATGCGTACTATTATGTGAGACGCTTAAATATTTGCCTTTGTACAAAATGAGTTACTTGTCAGGCGTCCAGCATGCAAGCATCCATTAAGACTGTCCGATCAATGATTAAATGTATATTGTTATGAAATCCCTAGACCATGATCAAACCTAGGGAAGGGTCTTCGCTAAACTTTACCTTCTTTAAAGGTTTGTTTTGTTTTATTTTGTTTACTGCACTGTACACAGACACTGGCTAGGATGTAACTGGTTACATGCTTTCTTGTATGGCATCACAGGGTTCCCAAGCTGTAATGAGAGTGAGTGCAGGTCAATTAAGATGGGACACTGCTCAAAGTTAAAGCACATGAAAGGCTCTCTGGGATGGTTATCAGTCTCCTGGCTGCAGCAGTAAGTACTTGGTGATCAAAGGGTATATCTTCCTAAATAACAATATGGTTTCCTTTAATGACTCTGATACTATTTTACAGCACTAATTCACCTCAGAACTATGAGAAAGTTAGTATATCACACGTTTATTTCCATATACAGTAGACTGATACTTATATTTCATTTATCATGTCATCTGCTTTTATAGAGATAAAAGAAATTCCTTGGATGTAAGACTCTTTAGAACACAGTAAGAACTGTAGGACTATTTTATGGGGCTTTTTATTCTGCCAGCCAATAATTGGTGGCTACATCATTATATTGTAACTTCCTATTTATGACACCATAGATCAGTCATGGCCAACTTTACCACTGCCGATATTTGAGAACTATGTATCCCATGATTCTTTGTCAGAGCTAAATTCCGAAACATCTCCAGTGCCAAGGTTGTCCGTCACTGCCGTGGGTGTAGTTGTCATTGTTTTATGTAACAGTGGTAGATTCATGACTCTCTATAGCAGTCTGCTTGGACTAATAGGTCTGCAGCTGTTGTGAAACCCCTTATCCATAACTGTAATATGGTATTTAATTGCTGAGTTTCATGGGGACTGTAGCTTGATTGGCTGTAGCGCGCGCCATTGGCTGCGCCTGCTCCATATGCATTTTCTGCTACAGACTAGAGTCATTAACAGACTTTCATTAGATACTCTTGTTCTTAGTTAGATGTGTTTCCTAGTTTACAAGACAACTACAGACCTGTACATACACCGGTTTATTAGGGCTTGCCAACATCAGAGTACGAAGTGGCAATTATATTACTATTCTTACCTCGCTCAGCCTACAACACTCATCCATGTATTCATCCAAGCTGTCACTCGTTGGGTATCTCTTCAGTTGGTTGTGCGCATGCAAATCCTGGATACCGTCAAAGGAGTCCTTGAAAAAATCATCCATGGCTTTACTGCCTTCTGTCATTGTGGAGGAGAGATCAGTTGTGAAAAGGTCATTTGTAGAAGGTTTGTTTGGGTTATCACACTGAGTCAACTCTAGCTCGTCTTCCCCTTGGCACTCGATGAAATCTTCCATACTATTTCCAGCATCTTGCGCAGTTTCCTCTACAATGTCGGTGAAAACCTGATTTGTGATTTGCTCCATATCAGATATGAACGCGTGGCTCACATCTTCAACGGCACCTGACTTTATTTCAGTGTGACCTACTGTAGGGGAAGAAGAGGCGCTAAGGACCCCAGAATCACAGGAAGAATCTCTACTGTGCATCACAAAACTCTTTTCGGAACCTTTGGGCGTGGAGGGCGAGTTAGCTCCACTTGGCATCTCGACCCCAGAATCCTCAGACTCAATTTTGTATATCCTTTTAAACTGGTGAAGTGAGTCGGGGACTCCCAGTTCACAGAGGTTGTTTTCGTAGACTGATTTGTTTTCTTTAGTGGACAAACCTGACTGGTGTTCGGAAGATGTGTCTGTATGAAGGAACACATTCCCATCCAAGCAACACTGAGGTTCTACTGCAACATTGTCATATTCATTTCTCAGCTTCTTCATGTGGGTAAGGACCACCTCACCTTCAGAGGCAACGCTCTTCTTTCCTATTAAAGACAATGAACAGATAGGTTAGAAAAAAATATATTTCCAATAAACTGTGCAGTGTATCCATGTCTGCAGGAGTTATCTAGTCCTAGGACAGAAGGCATCAAAAACCTGAATCTCAAAGCATATACCATCAACGTCCCATCAATTTCTTTTGCTTATTATCTTGTTTATCTGTTGTGTATTGTACCATACTAATATAAAAAAAAAGTGATGTTCATCCCAAAGAATAAAAAACTAACATTCAGATTTCAAGAAGTAGAGATAAATTAATATTGATTATATTGATCCTGCTAAGTCCATGAGATAACTTGTTCTCTTTATTTTTTTATTTTAATTCTACCAGAAAAATACAGATTTAATTGAGATGGGCAAAGTGTTCCTGGCAAGGTCTGTGAAGGTCCATAGAACCTCATTAAATTGTCCAGAACAAAGTCCAATAAATATCCACTGGAAGACAAGCTTAGTTCAATTGTGCAAAACACTTGCCATCTGTGATGATCAGAACTATGGGCAAATAATCTTATTTATTGGGTTTAAATGTCAGTTAATTCTCCTGTTCCATATTAACTGTAAATAAGTAAAAGTTAGTGCTTTCTGTAAAACAGCTTATAAAACTAGTGTATTTTCTACAAATAAGTTTCCAGTTTTTCTTTCTTCATTATTCTTAGGATATTTCCCACACCCTCTACTATTGCAGGTGGTAGTTGTTTTTTCTTTTTCTTTTATATTCTTCTCCCTGGTTTATCCTTTGATACAGTAACAGTTTTTTGGAATTTTACCAGTTCCCAGCTAAACAATGTAATAAATCTTTCTTACAAAATGAATCCATTTCACAGAAATTCCATTGAAGATGGATTGTGGATTTCACCTAACATACTGAGCAATAAACCCCGCACCTGTTCATCTGCACCCAGAGTTTATGGGTAATATTTGAATGTGGTTGACATATAGTCGACCCTGGAAAAGACTCAAAGCAATTCAGATTTTAAAGTGCAAGGATGGCAATTCTTAATGTAATAACTTTTTTTTATTGTCCGTAATGCTCACCAAATTAAGTAGAGGTAGTCAGACTCTCTACCCAGTGGCCACAGAACAAGCACTGCCACATACAACACAGCTGCGTTCCTAACCAATTATCAGGTATACTTTTGCTAATTCAAATTAAAAAGTGGTCTTTCAACTAGTGCTTCTTTGTGGTACAACTAAATGTGTCACAGAGTAAGGTCAGGAGCATTAAGAATAACTGTATATAATCAATAACTTCCTTAAGTGTCATTTAAAATAAAGTGTATAATTCAGTATATTACATAGTTAAATTCTGCTTAGTTGGCGATGCAAGGGAATCAAATTCAATGCATAATTACCTAGTTATATCATCAAAGGAGCAGTGCCAGGCTTTTCATGGCTTGCGAACAATCATTAGTTGTAGCATTGCCGTCCAACCAATTATTTATTGTTAAACCTCTCCATGAGTGTGAATAACAATATGGTATGGAACAATATAGGTGTCAAACTAAGTGACTAAGTTTGTCTCTGAACAATTGTAAACTTTTACTCCTGGTATTTAATGGTTTGTGAGATCATATATTTGGTTGCACCCAAATGCTACAAAAAGAGGGGAGTATCACAGAAACCCCCTGAGACTGAGGACATACGGAGGTAGGTTTGAGTTCAGGAGTTGAAGTTCTTTCATTGGCTGCCCAGTTCTTTCTTATATTTAAGTTAACCTGTGCTTATTGGAGCATCAGGAAACCCAGTCTGGCCTGCCCAATCCAGACCTCTACAGACTAACCAGCCATGAAGACGCCATGTGCCTGACCGGGACAAACCTGGAAACTCAGTGGAACTTCTGAGCGAATAGCAACTTTGTCAAAAACTGCTGGAACTTTAAAGAGGTGTCACTCGTGGCCCCAATGACCAATTGAGGCAATATTTGGACTAAAGACAGTGGGGACTGAGCTATCCAGAGATACCTAGGTTGGAGGATAACCCTTAAGGATAACTCGGGGAAATGTGATTAATGCTCCCCTTACTATTGTGCTATAGACAGGGCAGGTTCCATAGTAAAATGCTATTGCTTATCAGATTATGGGCTTATCAGATTATAAAAAGACTATTGAACACTGTACTGAGTTAATGAGAGAACCAGATGGGAAACAGTGTTTGAGTTTCATGTGGTATTATATGTTAATTGTGTTTTCTCTGTATAAATACCCATGTGTGCCTGATAAAGCTGTGCTTCCACCCTACACTGAGCCTTGGTTAGTGACTGAATGAATTGAACTATGATCATTGCTCCTGCTGTACTCCACTATTCATTTGTGGATTCAGCTGTTGTTGGCTGGTGGAGTTGCCAAAGGTCGTCCCGGGGCCAAGGAAGCCCAGTTTGGTGGTTGCACCCATCACATGTACTATTAATACAATGGTAAATTTAATTGTATCCGACAACAACAATGTAAATTATTGTGCAGTTACCTCCAGTTACTTGTAAATAATGGTCTAAATCAGTGGCACTTAAGAACTGATTAACTTTAATTTCTATTTTATTGGACTTCCCAGATGTAACCCCTCATCAGTTGCACTTTTTCGTTGATGATGTTTTAATTCTTCCTGAAACTAGTACAGTGGATGTAATATTCCACATGTCACCATAATTAAGTTAATGATGATCTGTGGTCAACTCATGCCAACAAGCTATTATATATAAAATAAAACCCATGTTTGTGTTCTGTATACGCTTTCATAAGTAATAGCGGAAGTAAACATCTATTCCAAAAACCTCTTTCCTGCTTTAAATAAGGCAATCATTGTTGATATATTTTGCCCTGCAGGCATGGAATGAGATGAGTTATGAGTTTGACAGCAGCTTCAGAGATATGTCATGCTCGTGTCATTCAAAGCATATAAAAATGCATTGTGTAATATTTAACCATTACGTCTACGTGTAGCATCTCCTTTACAATGCATATGGTTTAATTCAGAAAGGTGACCTTTGTAATGCTGCAGGTATATATGCCTTGCTGTGCCTTTTTTGTGTATATTTTTTAATTCATGGAAGTCTTTACAATAAATGCTCTTTAAAGTGCAATAAATGGCAAAGGTAGTAACTCAATTTAAGGAGGCAATATAAACTATACAGACATTTTTGAGAGTAAACACTGGTCAATCATGTTAGATTATATTCTAAAATAACACAGTAAAAACTCCCCAAAAAAACTACTAACACAAATAATAATTCCTGGATTTTACTAGTTCTGGGCTCAAACTAAGAACCAGCAACCCATGTCTGTAAACATCCTGGATACCCTTCCTTGTAGTTTAGGTCAACCCTCTTCAGATGAGGACTGGGAAGGGGAGCAAAGGAGCAATTGCCCCCCGAGGCTGCTTTCTAACCTGACTCTATGGTCTGGGTTGCACTACGTTCCATTTCAGCAATCTTCCTCCAATATGGGTCTGACTGGCAGCAATAGGTTTGGATAGAAACACCAAGGTCAGGTAAGCTCCATCGTGTGTCCTCCTACGCAGCCCGCGTAGAAATACACTTGTTTGAGACACCCTCCCTGTTTCTACCTTCACAGCCTCTCTCCCCCTCTGCATTTCACGACCTTAGGTAGAGAAGAACTAATGGAAACCGGGTACAAATTATTTCAGGCCCAACCACTGCTCTACCTGTCTATGTGTCTTGTCCGTCTTTCTATATCTGTAATGAGTAGGGTGATGAAGTTGCACCAAAGGCCACTAAATTCTTCCCCACCTTCTTCACCTCCCTCATCCCCCAAGCAAAACTTGCCAGCCCTCCCCTGGACCTCTTCCCTCTCAGACTTTACACTGCCTAAGGGAATAATTACCACATTTTAAGAGAATGTCCAGGTGTACCATGACTGATGGTGCCTCGAAACAAAGGCAATAGGGCGTAAAATACATGCATTTCTGAACAAGAATAAGCCTAATCCACCATGTGCAACATGAAGCATCTTACAACATAAACATAGAAATTAGATTTTTTTTTTTATTAAAGAATAGATTAATACAGCTTTCAGTACCTTGGTGACAAAGCAGGATGAAAATAGGATAACAATACACTCCAGTATATGAACGAAATCATCCTTCTCATGCCTGCCTAAAGACAACATATAGTGTAATTTATGAAACGAAATTCTGGGAAAAAGATCAAAAAGTGGAGCAGTCACCATGGTAACCCATGGAATTTTCCTGCACCTGAGACTGCTTGTACAATATTGCCGGATAATTTACTTTTTTTTATAAATAAATGTTATTTTTTTCACCAACTGACTATGACATGCCAATGATATTTCAAGAAAGACTTGTTACCCAAACAATTAAGATTCCACCTGAAATCAATATAGATTTCTGTGTATTCAGTGATGCAGGTCTCAGACTCTGGAGCTATTTGGCCCAAATAATCAGAGCGGATCTACTACTGGGGTTTTGAAAAACAGTATTATTCATGAAGCAGTGAGTCCGTGACAATCTCAGTAATATAATCTATTTCCCTTTTATCAACAGATCCATGTCTGCTTTAAAAAAATATCATTAATAGCTGGTGAACTGGACAAAATCAAAGTGAGTTTAATATGTCACAGTGATAAAGGAAACTGATAAAACAAGGAAAATAATCTATAAAATACAGGCAATCTCATATCTAATTTCGTAGTTTTGTTATCATAAATGGATTGTGTTTGTCCATATTAAACATTTTCCTGCCATATGATGACTAAGTTTGTCACTGAACAATTGTAAACTTTTACTCCTGGTATTTAATGGTTTGTGAGATCATATATTTGGTTGCACCCAAATGCTACAAAATGAGGGGAGTATCACTGAAACTTCAATAAAGACGCATTATGGGGGCTATTCCCCAAAAATGAATCTCAAACATTAAAAGCTGAGTTGGAAAGATAGACCCGTTTTTTGTAATTAACTTTCGCGAATAGAAATGTGTCAGAGATTAACATGGGATTGGTCAGGAGGTCATCTCCACTCCCCTTGTGTGTTGGGTTACCCTTCCCAATGTTCCAGGTCATATCTAATCAATAAGCTTGTTATAATCTCACTTTGTCCCATACCATAGTCAGGGTTCAATGAAACGTGAATAGGAAGCCAGAGATATCTTTCCCTTTCCAGACTTGACAATCCACAACCTGAAAAAAACACTTAGGGCTTTATACATTAGAGAGAGAGAACTGCACAGAATTTCAAACTTTAGGCCAAAGGAGCAGAGTGTTTTCCACAGCAACTAATTTGGCCTTACGCTTGAGATGCCCTTCTCAACTCTCTACAATTCTCTCTTTCATTAATAAAGCCCTTAGTATTTTCTAACTTTCAAACACAATATTCAGGGTATTTTCTGTGCACAAATCCTGATATTTGGTTTATTTCCATATAAAGGGTAACAAAATGTTATTAATATATATATGATCTTGACAAAAGATCGTGCTGTGGTCTGAAACATTGATAGAAAGTTTTAACCCGTAATTAAGTTTTTAATACTTTTTATCTTATTGAGTAAGTGAACTCATTTTTTGGTTTTATATATATATATATATATATATATATATATATATATAAATTATACTGAAGATTCTTATATTGTGATCTCATGAGCATCGACTAAAGCATTTTCATATTGATTTAAAAAGACCCGGGAGTGTGTGCTTTTTTCTACCTTTTTTGGACTTATATATATATATACATACTGTATTTACATGAATTTAATGCGACAATCTAAATGAAATGTGAGGGACTAAAATATTTCAGCCAAAGTATGATTCATCCAAACAGCTGGTTCCAATGTGATGCTTCTATTGTGGTGATTACTGGGGGTGTCTGATATGGTTCTCTGGACAGGAAGGTTGCTCTGTGGTTTTGGGAAGAGTGCAATAGAAGGTGTAAGGAATTCCGCAGAGTAGGTGTAGCATGAGAAAGGTCTTGTCAGCAGGAGTGAGGGGAGGTGATGCGAGTAGTGGTGTATAATGTCATGAGCAGATATGAGCAACTCTGGGAGTGTTTGACCGCTGTAGATTAAACCTCTGAGATCTGGAATGCTTCCTTTTCTGGATCTCGATAGATTAAAAATAACTTAAACCCTATAGATTAGTTTTGACTTTTTTTTTTTTTTTTTAGAAATCTGATATTATATTTAGAAGCAATTTTACAAACCATATACAAACTATACAAAGTGTATTAAACCAGTTCCAATAGGACACTGCCTGTAAATTTAAAAGAAAACAAGAAAGTAATAGCACCAGACAGGACATCCTGCTAAAATGAATGGCTTTATTTCCTCTGATAAAGCTTTTGGCAAACAAATAGATGCAGGTTTGTGTGTGTTATGTTTAATAGAAAAGAAAAATAACATTTAAAACCCATCTCCCCCTATTTGTAGTATTTATTTACCTTTTTGACAGAAATAAACGCAGAAGAATATTTCTGCCTGGACTTCGTCAGAAATGAAAAGCTGGGAGTTCCCGTGTTTCTAAATTTGTACTAAAACGTATGCTAATGGATACAGGTTCATCCGGTCGATTTGTACATTCTCCCTACTTTGGACGCAGAAATGTAATGCAATTGTCAAGACATTGTCATTGTCATAGAGTCAGACCATAGTAGAGAAACATATGGGCCTATTCGCTATAATTTGATTATTATATATTATTTGATGATATAGATTAGCTCAAGGAGGTCGACTTTCATTTTGAGTCTAAGTCAAATTCGGCACCCAAGTTTGACATCCAGACATGTCCATGATGGTGCTGTTGTCTATTGGGTCTATTCCCTAATATTTGAGAATAGCTCGAGGAGGTCAGCTTTGGAGGTTGACTTTCATTTTGAGACTAAGTCATATTCGGCAAAAGATTAGAAACCTCCTCAAGCTATTCTTGAATATTAGGGAATAGACCCAATAGACCACAGCACCATCATGGACATGTCTGGATGTTGCTGTAGTGTAAGGTGTCCTACAAAGACCACATTTTAACTTTTGTGTAGTCAAAGAATGAACAGCACCATCTAAAATATTACCTTTGAAACGTTATGACCTGGTAATGCACCTGATCCATCATTTTCCATTTAGAATTTCAGCCATGTGTTCTAAAATGATTTCTTTTTAGGTATTACGCATCAGTTTACAGTAACTCAAACTCACAAAATCTCATTGATTCTAAGCAAGCAGAAATCTCCATCACTTTATATTTCTTTTTTATATTAGACATAAGATGTACTTGTTGTATCTTTTTTTTTACAACCTCTCTTAGATGGTGTGAGACCTAAGGTATTAATTCTGAAAAGACTATACGTGTAATGTGTTTCAGACTGAAGTGCATGCCAAATGTCACTAGGTATAATTAGCAGAGATGCCCTAGTCTCTAGAATCAGTTATAGAAGTTATTTGTTTTAACTCAGTGATGTCATACACAAAGGAGAAATGTCCTGTAGCACATCCGTGTGATGCCAGTACAAAGACAGTCAAGAAACAGAGATGGAAGCCTTAGTCTCTGAGTTGTCTACATAAATAACTACCTAAAGAGACATTACGCCAGGCAATGCTCCTTTAATAGATTACCATTGACACATTTCCCATTAGTGAGCTCTATCGAATCTAACATGTACATTTTGTAAAATTATAGTTGTGTTAACACACAGTATTAAAGAGACAATGCTTTTTTTTCTATTTTTGCTTCTGATTTAGAGGAACCAATGAAATGTTCAGAGGGCCTAGTATAGGAGTAAAATGATATTTGTTTTTAAGACCACCTACTACACTTAAAAACCTAAGCACCTTTCCTACAGAAGATGGGTTTAGAATCCTGTTGGAACTCACAGACAGACATATGTATACACACAGACACACATACATATCTGCACAGACACACATACATATTCACACACATACATATACAGATAGATTCACATACATATACACACATACATATACACACATACATGTACACAAATACATTTACACACAGACACACATAGATACACACACAGACACACATACATATACACACAGACACACATACATTTACACACAGACACACATAGATACACACACAGACACACATACATATACACACAGACACACATACATATACACACAGACACACATAGATACACACACAGACACACATACATATACACACAGACACACATACATATACAAATGGAGACACATAGAATTTGAAAAAGTGTCTGGTCTAAAGAGCAGATAAGATGTGCAGGGCATGTTAAAACTAGAACAAAAATGATTAAAGGGGCGAAATGTCAGCGGTGTTTAAGATTGTAAAGGAAGTGAGGAGCTTTACAATTAGTGTGTTTAAGAAAACATCTCTGTAATTGTGTTTTACTTGCATTATGCCCTGATCGGTCCATAATTTAAACATGTTGAAAGGATTTCAACAGATCATTTTCCTAAACTGAGACTTCAGAGAAAATGAGTTGTTTTTAAAACACATGGCTTATGAACTGGCTTTTGATTAGATCATTTATGGCACTGTTATTGTTGGACACACACTGTCATTAAACAGATCTCAGTCCTGTTTAGACAGATGCTTTATGATTGGGATATACTACATTTATACAAAGGCATCGTGCTGATTCCTTCATCCCTTTGATTAAGCTTCTTTCTACCATGATAAAATAACCACCATGTAAACTGGACCAAATTAGTTTAAATCACTTTGATCCCAAAGAGAATGTTACAGTTCACGCTCTGTGGAACTACACAGGGTTATGGCTATCTGCCATACCCATACCATAGACAATCGAAACAGGTAACATAGAAACATAGAATGTGTCGGCAGATAAGAACCATTCGGTCCATCTAGTCTGCCCAATTTTCGAAATACTTTTATCAGTAAACACAAATAAAGAGTTCTTCAATCTTGCTGTACCTAACTGCTAGATGTCCTGTCTATTTGGGTACCAAGAGCAAGGGTCCAGGAAAGACTTGCTGGGTGAATGCTGAGCTGTAAGTGGCGGCTAAGGAGGTGATTTCCCACAACGGACAGAGGGTCTACTACGTCGGGTAGACGGTCCGTTACAGTAATATTTCCTGATATTACTTTTAAATCGTTTAGACTTCTTTTAAATATCCTCTCTTCCTTTACTGTGTTGATTCCCTTTACATTAGGTACACCCTAGCGTAACTTGAAAATGAATGATTTCCACTGACTGATCTGCATATAATAAAACTGGTGAAAACTGGATATGGAAATCAATTCACAGCCAGAGTAGCCTGGAGCAGATTTACAAACACCTTGGCAGACCAGCAAGATAATAGATAGGCCCCAATATAGTGTCATCTTTAGGAATAGACTGGGTTCCATACAGGTAACCTGAATACAGCTTCTGCGGAATCTTCAGTGATAAATGAAGTCAGAAATAAAAGGAATATTTACATATGATTCTGGCATATCTAGTTATTAGGATATAGGAATTATTAAATACCTTACACAATAATTGAAATACATTATCCCTTACTATTGTATTAATTGGCACACAATATTATCTGCAAACAAATCCCTCTGGACCATGTCTGGATCCTTCCCTTACAGTACTCTAGGGAGAATGGTGGGATGTATAACGCAAGCTCATATAAAAGAGCAATTACTGTGATCATATGTATAACAGATATTACACCTGTTTTACACATACACACCCATGGGGTGAGGAGATTTTGGGTACACCTCTGCACTTTATTTTATAAATGACTTTCACTGTCAGATATAGTGCTTGAGTAGATGGGCGCAGATAGCACGTGTGCGCCTATGCATAAAGCAGACTCATGGCAGACGGGAGTGTGCATCAGTGCATTGGCGCAGTCCGTGTAGAAAGAATCAGGCGCTGATTAGTGGCAGAGTTCATTGGCGCAGGTTCTTCTCCAGCACTGCAAAGCGTTGGGATGTTTAAAAAAAAAAAATAATGACTGTGCATTGCGTCTTTTTTCACTTTCTAAGCAGAAACGACACAATTGGCTCAGCACATCAAATATGAGGTGAGTTTATTCCAGAATGAGTGGCAACGTTGAGTTGGCTTGATAAAGACCACATTGGTCGAAATATTGCCACTCTTTTTGGAATAAACTCACCTCATATTTGATGTGCTGAGACAATTGTATCGTTTCTGCTTACTATTGGGGAGCTGGTGGAACCCCGGCACTTGTCCTAAAGGATTGATGTTCCTGATAGAATTAGTAGGGGTTTTTTTTTTTTTGCATTTTCTGACACTCTACATTGCAGGAGTTTGTATACATTTATCCCCTATGTATCAATTTGCTCCGCTTGTGTACAGAGCTTTACAAAAGAGGGATGGGTGACACTATATAGTAGCATATACTAGTATATGTAGTGCATATATACTATTAAATTAGGTGTTATACCAATCTGCACTATCCCATTCACTACCACTGCAATGTCAGTGCAGACCCAGTCATCTATGATCAGTGTATAGCACAGATTGAAATAACAGAGGCACAAGATCTACAGTAACAAGAAACCACTGTCTCTAATAATAACTAAAAAGTGTGCTAAAACCAAATTATTATATAGAATAACCATTCCAGACATAAGAATAGGGCTGTATGTATAGCTGTTTAGTACTCCAGGTATTGTGGACTACATTTTCAACCTAGATCATGATTATATATATTTTGAATATCCTCAGTAATAAAAACATATATTAAATAGTAGAATACACTACTGGAATATGATTATTCCTATAGTCTTCTATAGAGAGATGTCATTTAACGGATTACTGACAGGTAATCACTCAATTAAAAAAATACCCTGTAAATTCACCATGAACTACTTGCTATCAGCATTACACAGCCCACCCCTTATATACTATAATACTGTATTAATCACGCTTTGGGGCTAAAATACAGAACTGTGAATGTTAAATAAAGGTCAAAAAAACATACCTTTTTTCCACTGTGGCAAAATAGAAAAGCTTTTGTGCCAGTTGAACATGTCTTCTTTTGACACTTGCAATCTCTGGAGCACTCCGTAAGCCGGTAACTGTCCCTTTAAATGCTTTTTTAATAATCTCGGATTTGGCTAATTTAAGACGTTGAAGTTGGCCGTTTGCTGTTCAGTATCCATGATTGTCAGCGTGTAGTGAGATCTGTGCACAATATGTACAGCCAGCAACAACAACAAAAAAAAAATAATAGAGCGAGAGAGAGAGAGAGGGGGGTAGTTTTCCAAAGGAGCAGGGAGCAGACTGCACAAGAAACTGAGTTCAGCGCTCAATTCAGAGCTGTTCTTTCAGAGGCTGCTTTCCTGAACTGTAGGTGGCTCCAAGCCAGGAGTGTCTAAAGAGGGAGCAGCCCTAAGGAATGTATCTCCCTTGACTGATAAGCCAAGACTGACTGGATGGATTGAAACTATTACAGAACCCCTGAAAATGCCTTAGCACTTGCACAATCTCAGCACACACTGCTCAGCTCACTTCAGATACCTTTTCCCATAGCAGAACACGGAATTATTATGTAGCGTTAAGCACTTTGCTGCCGCGTGAAGTTAGCACTGAAATGGGCAAAAAGTACTGCAATGACTGAACTTGGACTGATACAGTACCAGTCACTAGCACACAGTGCTATACAATAATGAGCTCCATCACCTGAGGAATGTACCTCTGGTTAGCCAATAGAAATTGTCACTGAACAGGACCCAGTATAAACAAATATATATTGCTTAAGATATATCTATGTGTATATATAATTTACTTTAACAAATACCTGTATGTTTTGTTTACCCATTGTACATATGTATGTATAATTGCAATTTGTTTGCTCTCAATAATAAATTTAAAAATCTGTATATCTAAATATATAAATCTATATATCTGTATCTATCTGTCTGTCTGTCTGTCTGTCTGTCTGTCTGTCTGTCTGTCTATCTATCTATCTATCTATCTATCTATCTATCTATCCATCCATACTGGGGTCTTAAAATACCAAACCGGTCACTAATAACACATTAAAATATTCAAAAAAGAGTGAATTTCAGAGAATTGAGACGGGAATTTCAAACTTAAGTCCAAACTAGCTGAGTTGGAAAAATTCTCCCATTCAGCTGCATCAAACTCAGCTACTTTGGCCTAAAGCTTTTGAAATTCCCTTCTCAATTGCCTGCGATTCACTCGTTATTGAGTAGACACTCTAATGTTTCAGACCCATAATGTGTTTATTAGTATATGTGTTAATCAGTAAGAACATTAAACATTCGTCCATGTCCTGTACAGGTTTGAAACCAGGATTGTTGGTGCTGACATAAGGATTTTTCAGCCCAGTGTTCAGTTTAAATGGTCATATTGAGAGCAGTAGACATGAATATTATATTTTATATAATAAGACCTTGTTTGTGGTTTAGCTGATTAATTACAACATATCACATCATCGTAAGCTATTTCGATTTTCTAACACTCAGTGTCATTGCTTCTCTATATCTTAACCTCTTAAGGACAAGAGTTTTTGGGGGATTTTTTGTTATCTGTGTGTTTTACTATATTCTCTCTATTCTCTCTTTATGGTTTATATATACTCATCTAAATTATATCATGATTTTGAAGGAAACAAACAAATGACTTGTTTTGATGCCATATTTATCCTTATAAACCAGAATTAAATAAGATTTTTGTTTTTTTGTTGTTTTTATTTTGGCCATGCTTTCATTCAAAAACAAGGACATTTTGAAGTGACCCCAAACTTTTCTTTTGAACAGTAGTGTAGAAGGGCTACACTACTGTTCAAAAGAAAAGTTTGGGGTCACTTCAAAATGTCCTTGTTTTTGAATGAAAGCATTTTTTTCCATTAATAAAACATCAAATAGATGAGAAATAGGGTCTAAACAGTGTTAATGTTGTAAATGACTATTGTAGCTGGAAACGGCTGACTTTAAATGCAATATCTACATTGACCTATAGACGCCCATTATCACCAACCATCTTTCCACTGGCACAGATAGTGTCAAATAAGGGTGCATATGGCGTGCACCAATGTATAAAGCAGATTCCCGACTAAATTGGCGAGTCCGCGTGGCCTCTGACAAATACATACATTCTGGTTGCGTCATAGTGAGTGTATGAAACAAATCCGGCTCAAAAACTCAAACACTGTTTCCAGGAGGTCCCTATAGCTCACTGCAAAGTGTTGGGATTTATCAAAAGGAGCAATCGCCGTTATACATAACAAACATTGATTGCCCATTTTTATACCTCTCCCGATACTTTGCAGTGTGGGAGTTTTTATACTTGACCCCCCATCAGGGAGTAACTGGTGATACAGCTGTTAATGGCCCAGTGGGCCCTCTAAAAAATAAAAGCTTGCCTGCAGAGGTGCTGGCTGGGAAGATCATAAAATCTCACCTCACCAGCCTCTTGCCGGTGAGCTGGGAGCATGGTGTCTGTGTGCTGACCAGGTCCAGAGACATATTCAGATGCTGCCTCTCTCACTCCCCAAGGGTGTCATCAAAACGCTGGGAGTCACATGACCTGCCAGAACTCAGATGCGGGGAGTGAGAGACAGCATAAGAACATGTCTGGCCGCTGGGCTAGCGCACAGACACCATGCTGCCTGCCACTAGACAACTGGGAGGTGTAGGTGCTGACTGAGATAAATCTTGAGATTGCAGAGTGGTAATTTGGTATGTCCTATGGGAAGTCCTGCAGGGTGGTGATGGGAATGTCCTGGGGTATTGAGGTAAATCCTGCAATGCGGGTAATGGGGCATGTCCTGGTAGTGCATTGTGGATGATGGGGCATGTCCTGGGGTGCTGGGGTAAGTCCTGTGTGTGCACTGTGGATGATGGGGCATTTGCTGCGGTAAGTTCTCGGTGTGCAATGTGGGTAATGGGGCATATTCTGGGTGTGTAATATGGGTGATGGGGCATGTGCTCGGCCATGTCCTGTGGATGCAAAGCGGATGATGACTGGGGTAGGTCCTGGGCAGTCAATGTTGGTGCTGGGCCATGTCCCGGGGGTGCAAAGGTGCTATGGCAAGGGATTTCAGGGCAATAACAAACTGAGAAATGGAGTGGGGGACCAGGGGACCCAGACCAGTTGGTCTATAAAGGGCTCCACAATTTCTGATGAGAGTCCTGGCCCCCATTGAGTTAGCTAATCAAGTTGATCATTTTAAAAGTCAATATCTCTGACTGTATTTCATTGATGTTTTGCAACTCATTTGATGCACATTTTCATTGAAAACAAGGACATTTCTAAGTGATCCCAAACTTTTGAAAGGTAGTGTAGTCATGTAGGGGTTAAACCCTCCACTTCCTCCATATCACCCTCCATTCCTTATCATCATGACTCTCCATCTTAACAGCATCATCTCACTTTTGTCTCCCATATTTCTTATTAGTGCTGGAGTCATAAAGCATAGAACACTTATCTGCACTTCATGTTTTGTGCCCCAATTTGGGGAAACTGTGGCCACTTGACTCTCTTGAGAAAATGCCCTACAAGTAAAGTGGATTTTAAAAAATGACAATGTAACTAAAAGCACTAAAACAGGAATGTCAAACTACTCACTCCATCTGCTGGAGAACTATACCTCCCATATTCCCATGCCAGCCTTTTAGCATCAAGAGAAATGTAGTCCATCAGTAGCTGGAGGATCACAGTGTTACACGCCTTCAGTAAATATATAACACAATAAACAAAGTACATAGCCTTTTACATGCAGAAAAGTGATATTTTAAAACTGCTTTCAGGGTCCACTTGAAAAACTATAGCATTAATAATAGCAGTGGTGGACTAAAGCTATGTAAATGTAATATTAATAACAGGCTGCTTAGTTTTAGCTTAAATATATGATCAGAATTGTGACCCCCAGTAAGATGAATGCAGATTTTTTTTTCTAACCTTTACAATTTGTAATCAACCTGTAATGCACCATATAAATCAGTTTTACCACCTGTTGCAATATCTGTACCAAATGAGCAAAATTCATCACACATCTGTCTCAGGGGCAAACTGTACAACTTTGTTTCCTTCTCCCTTTATCTTTGGCTTAATTTTGCATGAGTCAGCGACGTCCTTATAGAATGAAACATCCTTGTTTAGTTTCAGGAAAGAGAGTCTGTCATTGATGAAAAGCATCTGACTTCTCCTTCCTGCGGTGTTCTTTGTAATGGTTTAGGGTTTCAGTAACTTAACAAGCTTTATATAAAGCCATAAAAACCTCTACTGGCCCTATGATTTAATGTAAAAAAAAAAAAAATCTCCATCTTTATAAGTGGACTATTGCACCTTCTACCTGTTTGCAAATGTGAGTATATTTACTCAGCACTGAATCACATTCCAAGTCCAATGTGTAGAAATATGTCTTAAAGTGATATCAGGATTCACTTCAAAAATGAAAAGAATGTGTAGTCAACAATGTTGATTAACACACTAAATGAACCTTAAATGCCATAAAGATGACCATTCACATAAATAAAATAAAGGGAAAGTAAGTTTGTTTCAGTGTATCCTTAAACAAGAAATGTATGTCATGTTTTGGTAGTCAGCAACGGAGAATGTAAAACAGACACAGTGTTATTACTGAGAATGTAAAACAGACACAGTGTTATGTTATTACTGAGAATGTAAAACAGACACAGTGTTATGTTATTACTGAGAATGTAAAACAGACATACTGTTATGTTATTACTGAGAATGTAAAACAGACATAGTGTTATTACTGAGAATGTAAAACAGACAGTGTTATGTTATTACTGAGAATGTAAAACAGACACAGTATTATTACCGAGAATGTAAAACAGACACAGTATTATGTTATTACTGAGAATGTAAAACAGACAAAGTGTTATTACTGAGAATGTAAAACAGACAGTGTTATGTTATTACTGAGAATGTAAAACAGACAGTGTTATGTGATTACTGAGAATGTAAAACAGTGTTATGTTATTACTGAGAATGTAAAACAGACAAAGTGTTGTTACTGAGAATGTAAAACAGACAGTGTTATGTTATTACTGAGAATGTAAAACAGACAGTGTTATGTGATTACTGAGAATGTAAAACAGTGTTATGTTATTACTGTGAATGTAAAACAGATATAGTGTTATGTTATTACCGAGAATGTAAAACAGACATAGTGTTATGTTATTACTGAGAATGTAAAACAGACAGTGTTATGTTATTACTGAGAATGTAAAACAGATATAGTGTTATGTTATTATTGAGAATGTAAAACAGACAGTGTTAT
Organism: Pelodytes ibericus; assembly: GCA_036172795.1. Taxonomy (NCBI): domain Eukaryota; kingdom Metazoa; phylum Chordata; class Amphibia; order Anura; family Pelodytidae; genus Pelodytes; species Pelodytes ibericus. The sequence goes on from CM069867.1 coordinate 53,436,552, forward strand.
TTTATTACTGAGAATGTAAAACAGACACAGTGTTATGTGATATTAGTAACTTCCATATCACAAGTATAACTAACAGTGACTCAGGAATAAGAGGGTACCTACCAAACATTATAAACTGAAAGATGTTATAGAATAGGTGCCCACATGTATATTGTTTTTTGCACCCACATGTGTATAAACCCACAAAAACTCATGGATCGATTCACTGAAATTCCACTTTGGAGGTCGAATCTCATTTTAAGTCAAATTCGGCACCCGAATTTGACTTAGTCTCAAAATATAGCTTTGCAGTACAAGGCGGTAGTGGTTTGGTATTTCAGGTGCACGCATATAGTTAATATGTTATTATGTTAGCGGTTCCAGCAATCTTGTGCCACTGAATTATTATGGTACATAAACACAGTTTCTATTGTATTATGTTAAAGTATCACTGTTTTATGCTGAACTATGATGTATTGGAATGAATCCTATGTGAATTATACATAAGCTCACGGCTAGCTTGAGAATATACAAAAGTTGTTGAAAATATTGAAAAATAAAGAATTAAAAAAAAAAAAAAAATAGCTTTGATCATTTCGATTCCCATTACTTCCAACAAGGAAGATTCAAACCTGGATTTTTTTTTTTTTCTAAGTCAAACTCTGGTGCTAAATTGAAAAAGTGAAAATCGACCTCCAAATTCGAATTTTATTGAATAGACCCATGAGTTTTGTAGGTTTATCCACATGTGGGCCTAGTCCCCGCTTCTAAAACATCTTTCCGTTTATAATGTTTGGTAGCGGTTCCATAGTTTGGTACCCTCTTATTCCTGAATCACTGTTAGTGTTTCAATGCTGTGGTTGGTGTTCCCACCAGAGCTTAATATTTACAAATAAAAAGAGCTGTTTGTTTTGGTTACACTAGTTCACAAGTGAATCCCAGACAGCGAAGCAACATATATTATGTACAAGTTTAATAAATAGAGTATAACAGTAATACAGTGTTTTATCAGAGGTAAATAAACATCACTATTTGGTGTTGTTCTTGCTTATGTTATGGAAATCAACATTTGTTGATGAAATATTCAATTGTGCACTAGTTTGACACTTTAAAGGAACACTAAACCGTACTTTTCACTTGTGCTTCTAATATAGAAGAAGTTTATCCTCTGACCGACAGCTGCCATGCTTCCATATGAAGCAGGTAGCCGTCTGGTTGGCGACCAGCTCTCACTGCGCACCTCGTTTTTGCATGGGATCAGTAGGGGGGACCTTAACTAGATCCCCCCTGCTGTTTCCATGCAAAAACAATGGTCTCTCTCCGTGCTAGCAGCGAGAGACCCTCGCAGTCAGCAGTCAGAGTGGGGTGAGCGACAACCAGGAACTGCTGTGTCTCGCATGTGAGACACAGCAGATAGTAAACCCGCGTGTTTCTATTAAGGAAGCAAGGGTTAAACAAGGTGGAATGTTCCTTTAAAAATGAAAGAATTGTATTTTAAAATTCAGAATTTACTACTATAGATAATTTTAAATGCTAAATTATTATCTATTATAGTTTAGAAAGATGTTGTGGGGAAACGTGGAATCTTTCTATGTAATAAATGCATTTGTCTTGATTTTTAATATGCAAGGGTTTTAGTCTCTGCTGTCATTTGCTCATTAATCCCTATAATGTGAATTCCAGCTGTTATATTATTGGTTGAAAAACCCTAAAATACAAATCTGGTTACAGGTGTACTGGTTCAGTCTGATTTCTTCTGTGTTGCTCTACATTACTTTCTCAGACATTCTTGTAGCAGTAAAATATAACACAAGCAAAACCTGTTTTTGTGTGTGTGTGTTGATTTATGTAAATTCCATTTATGTGAAGGCATTCCTGACTCTTAGCTGTAGTTGTTTTTAGCTGTTCTTAGCTGTGGTTGTTTTTAGTGTCTTTTTTATACTCTTTGGCTTGCTTTTCTTTACCAAGTCTTGTCTGGAGTCTCAAATTCAGAAACAAAATGGGGAAATATCCAACAATCTTTTTACCAGGCCCCAGGTAAATTAAAAAAGGTTTCCTGATTTTAATAAATACATTTCTGTTGCTACTCCTTAGGGGATCAACTCAGGTTTTACAACTGGAACATGCCTTCTGTAAAATAATTCCTATATCACCTCTATACAAATGTATTAAGAGTTGAACTGTTTACATTTTAAATTCTTTTCAAGTCCTCCTTCCCTCATGCAGAATCAAGAAGCATTTGACATGTTAATTAACTTGGGTCTTGAGAGATGCACTTAGTATTTTCTTAACCGGAAACGTTTATGATCATATCCAGACTTGTTATATGTAGAGTTGAGCGGACACCTGGATGTTCGGGTTCGGCAGGTTCAGCCAAACTTCGAAAATATATCCGGGTCCGTGCTCGAACTTGACCCCGAACCCCTTTGAAGTCAATGGGCACACGAACTTTTGGCCACTAAAATAAGTTATTTCGCTATCCACATTTGCTTGCAGGGCACTTGTCCTACTCTTACCCACATTTTACTTCCTTTTGCAGCCCTCTAGCCCTTTCCATGACTTTTTTAGAGGCATTTTAGTGGCCAAAAGTTCAGAAAACTAGAAAATTTCTAATGGAAGGGGCAAACTTGACCCTGAACCCGAACCTCCTAGGGTAATGAGGGGGGGACCTAGTGTCCCCACCCATGAGCGGTGGGTGGGGACCCTAATAATAATAATGAGGGGGGGACCTAGTGTCCCCCCCTGGTCCCCACCCATGATCAGCGGGTGGGGACCCTAATAATAATAATTAGGGGGGACCTTATTAATGGTGAGGGGACCTTATTCTTAGGGTCCCCACCCGCCGGCAATGGGTGGGGACTGGGGGGGGGGGGACACTAGGTCCCCCCTCATTATTATTATTATTAGTCTCCCCACCCGTGTGCAATGGGTGGGGACCGGGGGGGGGGGGGGGTTTATTTTACTAGTGACTGGGCAGCAATAGCTACGAACCTGAACATATATGTTGACACTGTAGAACAGGTAAATAAAAGAAAGATCCTCATTCTGTAGTCACTGTCCATTCTATTCTCTGAAGATTGACCTGAAGAAGGTCTGGATATGCAATCTCTTCCAGGAGATCCCATTTATCCATTCAAAGTCTATCTGGGAAAGACAAGGTCTGACAATCCTACTAAAAAGCTGCACTGTAGACCTAGTCAGACAGTGACTTCATTAGACCTGCTATTATTGCCTTTGCATATTGCTTCATAAATGCAATGATCAGGTGAGTGATTCCTCATTCTTTGTCCTAATCTAAGAGTTAGGGTGTTTATGTGTGTAAAAGATCTGGAAGCACACTTCTGATAAGTGGATGAATTAATTTTATACACATACTGGTGACTTAGCTAGCAGAATGAACATATTATATTGTATTACCAACCTGACTCACTTTACATTAGTTAAATACATACACCAGGAATCCAGATGGGTACCTTAGGAACAAACCATTCAAGTAATGGTGGAAAACCTCCTCCACCTGAAATTCAGTGGGTAGCAGAGGCATTATCAAAAACAAGTCTACACACCCCAAGCCAGAAGGCCTGCTTGTAACATATTCACAGTGCTATGACCACTGTAAGGGATTCTGGGTAGGCATATGCAAGTTTGATCAACCATTAACCCATTTAAACATGGACCCCTTGCAGTATATGCACGCTGTACAAGACAGCAAAATGATATTGATAACAGCTTTGTTGTGTCCTGCATGTTAAACATGTAGTGATATAAATATATAGTTTGTCAGAACGATTATTGCTCAATATCACATGCTGTGAAATTAAAAGGTGTGTCCGTTCCAGCGTACACTGTTATAAATAACTTAGCAATGTGTCCATTTGGCTGTCATTTCCTGCTGTTCACATCGGCTGTTTTTCCACATTGGAAAAACTTGCTGCAGGCCTCCTAAGGTCTTATTAAAGGCAAATATATGTGATACTGTGGAATTTGTTGACATACTCCTTAATCTTTTAAAAATAATTTCAGCATTTGTAATCAAGGGCATAGACCTCTACTTACTAAACTGTGATCTTTTACACAACTGCATTCTAGTGCCTGCCACACCCAACTGCGGAGGAAAACCTGATAAGTTTCCTATTAAAAGGCCTAGATAAAATATTTCCTGTATTAAATTAACCAGAAATATAAAAACATGTAAAAAATAATAAATTACTGTATTTGCTTGAAAATAAGGTGAGGGGTTTTTTCAGAACAAATGCTATGAAAGACCCTTATAAGACTGCACCCTCAGACACCAGCGCACAGACATCCTCTGATACTGCCCAACACGTACGCTGGGTCTTCTAAGACGAAAAGTAGAGGTCACGTGACCTCCCTGCATTGCACCTGAGAAGACAGGGCAGTATCGGATAATGTCTGTGCACTTAGGGTGCATTGGAAAATCCTGTGTGTGCATTAGAAAATCTTGAGGGTACTCTGGCAAGCCTGCGGGTGCATTGTCAAGTTTGGGGGTGCAATGGCAAGTCTGGGTGTGTTTTGGCAAGTCCTGGGGTGCATTGACAAATCTGTGGGTGTAATTCTCAAAATTAAGATCCAAAATGTGGGGTTGTCTTATATTTGAACAAATAGAGTATGTCCATTCAATGCACTGCATATTCTCTGTCCTTCACACAATTATTCTTAGAGCCTTCCATGGACCTACAATCACTGTTTGTGATTGTAAATACGTGATTCCACGCAGAATGACTAACTAGTTTCCATAACGACCGTCTATACCAGAGGTCCTCAAACCAATTCTCAAGGAACCCTAACAGTCTAAGATTAGGGAATACCCCACTGTGTTTAAATGAGGATGTCTATAAAACCTGGTCTTTTGGGGTTTCTTGGGGAATGGTTTGGAAATCAATAGTCTAAACCAGGGCTCTCCAAACAGTCAGCATCCCTGCTGGCACACTTTTTTTTTTTATTTAAAAGGCAGGGCCGTCTTTAACGAGGGGCAAACGGGGCAGCTGCCCTGGGCCCAGTTACTCCAGGGGGGCCCCAAGGCAGCTGTCCCGTGGGCCCCCAGCCCCTTCTTTCCGCGTTCACAGCGCATTGCGCTTGTGAACGCTTTTTTCCGGCAAGCTGCATCCGATGGATGCGACGGCCGGAAAAAAAAAAACCCCACTGACGCCGGATGTGACATCGCGTCACATCCAGTGACTGTTTCCTTCCTCCCTGCAAGAGGGAAGACTGCACGGAGGAGACATCCGGCGGGGGACACGGAGCAGTGAAGTGTAAGTACTAGGGAAGGGGGGGGGGCTGACTGGCACAGTATTACAGGCATCTGACTGGCATAATATTACAGGCATCTGACTGGCATAATATTACAGGCATCTGACTGGCACTATATTACTGGGCATCTGGCTGGCACAATATTACTGGGCATCTGGCTGGCACTATATTACTGGGCTCTGACTGGCACAATATTACTGGGCTCTGACTGGCACAATATTACAGGCATCTGACTGGCACAATATTACAGGCACCTGACTGGCACAATATTCCTGGGCTCTGACTGGCACAATATTACAGGCCTCTGACTGGCACAATATTCCTGGGCTCTGACTGGCACACTATTACAGGCATCTGACTGGCATAATATTACAGGCATCTGACTGGCACAATATTACAGGCATCTGACTGGCACAATATTCCTGGGCTCTGACTGGCACACTATTACAGGCATCTGACTGGCATAATATTACAGGCATCTGACTGGCATAATATTACAGGCATCTGAATGGCACAATATTACTGGGCTTTGACTGGCACACTATTACTGGGCTCGGAGTGGCACAATATTACTGGGCTCTAACTGGCACAATATTACTGGGCTCTGACTGGCACAATATTACAGGCATCTGACTGGAACAATATTACTGGGCTCTGAATGGTACAATATTACTGGGCTCTGAATGGCACAATATTACTGGGCTCTGACTGGCACAATAATACTGCGCTCGGAATGGCACAATATTACTGGCATCTGAAAGGCACAATATTACTGGCATCTGAATGGCACAACAATTATGGCATATGTGTGTGTGTGGGGGGGGGGGGTAACATTGCGATGGATGGCGGGATTGCATGCAGGGGAGGGGGCAGGGTCCAGGGGGCCCAAGCAAATGCTTGCCCAGGGTCCAATCACTATTAAAGACGGCCCTGGCAGGGGGCTGGATAAAAACAGCCTGTGGGCCATCGTTCTGAGGAAGCCCGTATACCAGGTGAAACGTGTTATCGGACAGCACTCAACGGGATCGAGATCTTTTGTGTATTCCTGCCAGCCAGAACGATTTTATCCTACTTTGTACCTGATACCTAAGTGTAAGATATTTTAATGCCCTATATTAAAATTTGTATTCTGTGATACTTACATCCTCTCATTATTTGGAGGTCATTTACCAAGACACAGACACATAGAGAAGATTCAAGACATCTATGTTTTCTATTTTATATACATGGAATAGATAGTGTGAGTGCCACATTAATAATATACTGTGCACCTCACCATCACTGTTTCTGTGTATGTTTTCAATCGTTTTTAGTGTACCTAAGGAGGTAATATATATCTTGGATATTTATCAGGTTACACTTTCACTCCATCAGCACTTTAGAGCACTGTTACTTTGTTTGTTGTGTATTTTGTACAATAATGGGTATTGTAATTTTTTAAGTGTGATCTGTAATAGACGCCCCATTAATTTACATCCATAAAGATACATTTTCTAAAACATTTTTACTCTAAAAAATGAACCTTAAAAAGAAACAAAAAGTATTGTGACTTACAGAGATTTCTAGATAAAAGTCAACACATTAACTAATAGGCTATATTATAATAATGTCACTTCTAATCTTTCACCAACACAAACAATTGTTAGAAACAGCAAACTTACAAAATGACCAAAAACCCCCATACTTTCTTTACTGATTTATTTTTACAATTATTTCATAAATGTATATGTAAGGGTGTATAATAACATTGTTTCCAAGCATGAATAATACGTAAACATGTACAAACGTATATATTAATATTTTTCCCACATTGGGATCCTCATTTCTGTTTCGCTTTTTTTGTGCCAGGAAATTTTGTTTTGGATGATACACGATTTCACAGGAAGAAAAACAAATATTAGTTTAGCTTCTGCGTTACTGGTTAGTGTACTGGCTTCCTTTGGACACAAAATCTTTCCATCCACAAAAGAGACTCTTCTGTATTCTGGAACTTCTGAGCTTCCTGTGTGTCTGTATTTACAGCTGCATCCCATTGTATTTTTTCTTCTGTGGCCCTTGTATACTAAGCTGAACTAAAACAATGAAACATCATTCAGACGAATTCAAATGAAAAGAAAATGGGACAGTGCTTCACATGTAATCTCCAACCCTCCTCAACGTCCACAGGCATTAGAAGTTGCTTTAGCCTGATAAAGCAGTCAAAATATTTTATTCTTCAATATTAGGCAGATTTTCTTTCATTGAAAAATATTTTTCATCATTAATATTATTTTTTTACAGCACAAAAAAGGTAATACAAAACCTGAGAGAAAGAGAGTGAAAACAGTGATACTTTCTTATTACAGGGGTGAGAATGCCAATATTACTAAAATAAAATTGTTGCGTTTGCTACCTCCTGGATGTTTTATATCCTACGGTCTCTAATGGGTTGTGTTGAGAGCACAATTTAGGAACAGGAAGGAATAAAAGAGGGAGGGTAACTTATAAATGGCAAATTTAACCACTTAGTGACCGAGTGCTATGCTGCATTTGATGTAAAAACAGAGATAACCCCTAAGACAAGGGGGAAAGGTCCGGGCTCCAACACCCTAGTCCAGTGCCTCTCCAGCACTGCAAGGGTGTTTCAGCTGTGCGTGAGATCCAGGTGCCGGCTTCCCACGCTAACCCAGCGTTTTAAAGACCAACAAATTGAAATAGAGAAAAAAGGAAGAATCCGCACTCAGGATCTTTGGTGATAAATCCGTGATGATTTTAATGGCAAAAAATGGTAATGGATATAACAGCAGTAGACGGAGGGAAAAAACTTGACGCGTTTCGCGTGAACACACGCTTAATCATAAGTCACTTATGATTAAGCGTGTGTTCACGCGAAACGCGTCAAGTTTTTTCCCTCGTCTACTGCTGTTATATCCATTACCATTTTTTGCCATTAAAATCATCACGGATTTATCACCAAAGATCCTGAGTGCGGATTCTTCCTTTTTCTCTATTTCAATTTGTTTGCATTTGATGTACCTTGAAGACCAGAATTCCATTATTTTTGTCATTTGTTTACTGAACTGTGAATTTATTTCTTTGTGTTCAGTCCACCCACACAAATGATATATCATTTTTTAAAGGACGAATAGGGCTTTCATTTGATACTATTATTTTCATCATATGATATAATTTACTATTTAAAAAAATATAAAATATGATGAAAATATGCCATAAAAAACACTTCGTCTAACTTTGACCTGATTTTTTTTTTAAACAATTACAAATGGTAAAAAAGACCCCGTCTATATATTTCTACTATTTGTCCTGAGTTTAGAAATACCAATGTTTCCATGTTTGCCTGTTTTATTTCAACTAATAGGGCAATAAACAATATTAGTGTTTTTTTTTGTTTTCTAACCATTTTCTTCTATAGTGACCTTTTAACCCAACCCTAAATTTACCCCAACTCTTAATTCACCCTAACCCTAAATCTACCCGAACCCCTTAATCTAACCCTTGTACTCACCCGAACCCGCCTGTAACCTTAATTATAACCCTATTTATGACCCTAACCCTAGATCTAGGTTTAGTAGATAAAGGGTTAGCTTTTTCTATTTATTTATTTATTTTATTTTCTATTTATAACGGTAATACTGTCTAACTGCCTCTAGGGGCAGTCAAGTAGCGGTTTCAGAGCGACGGAAGAGATTTTTTTTTCTCTCTTCCGTCGCTCTCCTCTGGGCACGCTGTATTAGAGGAGCATGCTCCTCCGATACAGCACACACCAGCGATCACCGGGTGATCGTGGTGCCCAGAAGGTGTTGCATGATGCCTCGATCGAGGCATCATTACACACATAGGCAGTGATCAGCTTTCACTGCCTATGTGTGTTAACGCGCATACGATCACATTCGCAGTGATCGTATGCGCGCGGGGGGGGGGGGTGAGGGGGGGCTGAAGGCACTCTGAGAGGCTGCTTCGGATCCGTAGCAGCCTCTGAGAGTAGCTGGAGGCATGTAGTGTTGTAAACGGAGGACATATATATACGTCCTCAAGGACCATGCTTTTCAGGACGTATATATACGTCATCAGCTTATGTCACCTAAATATGTAATGCATAAGTATGCCCATAATATACCTAATGCTATGTTTTATCTTATGAATGTAATACACTCAAAAAAGCAGTGACATTACATGTGACAATACCTATGAACTTGGCATTGTTGAACGAGATCTCCAATAATTTTGCAACGCAGACTCTCAGGGTCACACAATCTAGAATGGATCTTGATATCCCAAAATGATTAATCTACAAGCAAGCCTCCCAGCAGGTGCCTTCATTATAAGAATATCATAGTGTATCAAATCAGTACTTTGTACAGGTTGAGTGTCCCTTATCAAAAATGCTTGGGATTTTGTATAACAGATCTTTTTTCATTAGTAAGAGATATTAAAGTCTTTCTGCACTCATGAAATACAATAGTATCAGTGCAAATACTGTATCGAGCAAATCAATCACTTACTGTGATGTAACTGTGATATGAGGCATTGTTGGGAACCTGCCGCTGGCATGTTATGTGTGCACATAGGGCATTGTATCCCCCTTTGTGGGCTTGGGCGAATCTGAACATGCATGGAAAGGCTATATTCCAGTTTAAGGGATCTAGACAGTGAATAAACTGTTGTGCACTTGCATCCCGACAGGTGTGTGTGGACGTTGCAACTTGTGGTAAAATCCCAAAAATGTTTTGGGTAATGGATCATTTTGTTTAACGGATTTCTGGATAAGGGACCTGTATCCAACTGGCCTAAATGAAGGCTTTGGTTTTGTATCCTTTCCTTGATGGAATATTGTTGTTTATCCGTTTGTGTTTCCCCCCACACCTCCAGAACACTCTATTCAAAAGACTCGTTACTGTTTAATCCAGTAGAACCAGATTTGTCTATATTTGTCAAGGGTGTCAGTTGCCGAGGCCATCAGTTCCTCAACAGAAGGCATTTCCTCTACTCAATCAGACCATTCTCGTATAGTATGTGCAGATTGGGATTTCTAGTGTATGGGAATCAGGGATTTGGGATCAGTACCATAGCCTCAAAAGAGAATGGGTATGTGTTCCACCAAATCTCCAGTTGACTGTGCTATTTTTAATCATTCATTATAAAAATGAAAGGCTATTTCTATTTTTCTAACATTATTATGATCTGTAGTATTTATACATAATAAGTATGTTCTTATTTACCGCTATCCATTATTTAATATATAGGGGTTCAATGATGGACATCTTTAAAGGGACTCAACTGAAACATTGTTTATGCGGTGACTATAGAAAATAAAAAAAAAATAGCAAAAATGATCTATACATTGTGTTATAAAATGTGTTATAAAATAAGAGAAAATTATGTTTTATACCTCTCCTGTCTATGACATCACCTGTGACTTGATATGCAAATTAACTACTTTTCAAGGGAAAGGTGTAATTTGCATATCAAGCCACAAGGTGATGTCATAAGCACGAGACCAGACAGACATGTTTTTAAACATATAGTTATCTTATTTTATACATTTGCTTGCAATTCTGCTAATACAGTGTATAGCTAATTTGTTTCTACATTCACAATAAAAAACAAGGCTTAGACTGAGTCCCTTTAAGTCATCACAAGTTGTACTAGAGCATATTGATTACTGCTATAGAAATATTGATTATTGCTAAAACAAAAGGAACTGGAAACAGGAAACATGTCCTTTCCTCCTAAAAGATGAAATAAAAAAAATATTTTATTAGTGAAGATCACAGTTTTCGTTATTGTGGAGGTGATCTTTTGGCCAAACTGTTTCCAGTGTCTTTTCCTATGTGATTTCCGGTCTGAGATGCATAGAGTAAGCACTAGTTATCCTGCCCAGTCTGAACATTCCACAGGTAGTGTCCTTTTTGTTACTATTCTGAATGGCCCAAACTGGTGTACAAAGATCACAGACATGCTTTTAAGAGTTCAGAAGGTAAATCAACAGTTCTGCTCCCTGTAGAATTATTTTGGTTAGATTGCCATTACATTGACAAAGATTTGAAACTTTCATTATAAAGAATAGCTGTGGGAACAAGCAATCATTTCCTAAACTCAGTGCTAATCTAAACAAGTAAATAATCTAGTTGTGCAGTATTATAGAATTTAAAATATCTTCTACGCCAGTGGTTCCCGAACCAGTCTTCATGCCCCCTAACAGTCCAGGATTGAGGGATTACCCACTTGAGTTTAAAAAAAAAAAAACTTGAAGTTTTTTTGTTTTTTTTTCCCAAACACAGTTTTGGAATCCCTAAATCCTGGACTGTTGGGGGAATGAGGACTGGTTTGGAATCCAGTGTTTTATGCCATCTTTTCAGTTAATGTTTCTTTTACAACATGGCAGTCTATCATTAACTAGCAGTTATACTTCTTCATACAATGGCACACACATCACACCGTTTGTTCTTTCTTTATCTCTACTCAGTTCCCATGAACTCCCCTCCTTTGTTCAATCAGTGGTTTAGCTGTCCCCGAACTCTCAGTAATAACAGAAGTAACACAAGCCTTACTTAAACTTCCTGCCAGTTTATTACACTCCTAATAAGTGCCTCCTTACTTGCATGTCTCAAACATTCAAGGCTACAACAGAATTGACAAGTTAACTGCAGCAACCAGGATGGAAAGGTAGACGTGATCAAGCATTTAAACCAGCAATTAATGTCTGATACAGGTAGTTCAGTATTAGTGCGCAGCCCCAAGTGTTTCAGTGAAACTTAATAAACGTCCCGATTACTTATAACCCATATAAAGTTGTATGTAAAACTAACTGCAGTGAGAGGTTTGGTTAGATGACTTGCAATAAAGCTTGAATGCTTTTCATTTACTGCTACATCAACCTAAATTGATATATGTGAGTTTTTAAACCAACACAGGCGGCAACTAACAGTTGAAAAGAAGTCAAATGGTCACTGTCTGAATTGGATTGGTCACAAAAACTCAAACATCTCATTCATATCAGCATTTGAAATTGTCAAAGAGGAGGAATTGGCAAAACTCGCCTACGGGTGATAGAGGGACACTGAATAGAATAGATGCTAAACGCATTTGTCAAGCCCTGACATACATACATTATATATATCATGACACTTTCCATTTGCAAAACAAACACTGCTTATTTATAAACAACAGTTCTTGTACCCATGTGCTGGCAACAGCATTACAGAGTTTTTAGACATTACAAATATGTTTTAGACACACCTTAGACTCCTGGACGCCTTTGTAAACCAACTTCCTGTTTGGTAATGTCAGCCCCCAGCATGAAAGAAAAACAAATCGATTAATAATCAACCATACAACAAAACATTTACACCAAAGACAGTTTGCTCAGAGAAACTCAAATAACAGGCAACCATTTTGAAGCAAGAGGTGAAAAAGTTGGTTTTTTAAAAAAAAAAAAAAGGAAAAACAGAGTGTATGAAACTATACTGAATAACTTCACTTCAATGATAGAGTAAATTCATCATGTAAAAATTACATGCCTATGCAAAGCTGCTATGGATCAGCCAACATGGGTATGTGGGAGGTTTGAACTTGATGGACTACATGTCTTTTCAACCTTATTAACTATATTTCTAAAGCTGTTTATGAGAGAAGCAGAAAGAGAGAGATGGGGACAGAGAAAGAAAGGGGGAGAGAGAGAAGGAATAAATAAATAAATAGGAGACTCAATTAATTCTTATTAATGGAACAAGTCAATAGCTTCTAAGTGAAATAAAATACTGATAATTAACTTTTTGTTGATAGTAATTACAGATGAGCCCCACTATAACACAGGGCTCGGGATCCACAAACTCACATGGTGATCTAAAAAGGATTGCTATGCGAGTTCCGAGGTCTCGTTAAACTTCTGCATAAATGTGCAAGTTATAGGGAGTATAAATGTGCAAAAAAAAATAAAAAATATTAATACTATTATAGTGAAGGATTTCCTCTTTTCACAGCTATAGGAATCAGCAACCAACAATAAATGGGTTATTCTATAACTAGCTTCCACTTTTAACTACAAATAGACTTCCTGACCTTTAACACAGCACAAAGCATAACAAATGTTCATAGAAATAATCCTCCAGCTCAAAAAGCTTTATGGGCAACAAACCCATAGGTGCCCGACGACAAAGCTTTAGACCACTTATTTTGTTTAGTTACTGGTTATTCCACTGCAAAAAGGAAGTTTAATTCAGGAAACAAAGCAGTTTTTAGCAGATGACTGAGAATAATGTCTAAGAAATGTCACATCTACCATAGCTATTATTCTCCATACATTTTCACATAAAAACAGTATACAGGTTTTACTGAATGCCTTGCTTTTCTGTGATAATTCTGACTTACATTTTTGTAGCAAACAACAATACCAACAGTAATCACCAGTGTAATTACAACACTCACAGTTCACTACAATGTTCTACAGAATATTTTCTTTTGTAACACAGGTGCAAGGTAACCAAATTCCATACAATTGTGTACATTTACTTACAATAATCTTATTTTAGAAAAATATGAGGGCAGAAAAATCTAAAACATTTGTTAACTTTGCACAGCAATAGAAAGCAGATGTTAATAGCATACAGCTACCGTACTAAATACTAGACATGTGCAAAACTAAAATTTTCGTTTCGTTTTCGTCCATTCGGACTAAAATTTTCGTTCATTACTGCATTAGTTTCAGACGAAATTCGTTCATTATTTTCGTTTCGTTTTATTCGTTCGTTTTATAGAATACGCGTAATACTACTGGCTTTCTATAAACCGAACGAGAGCCCCATTCATAAGAAATTCTTATGAATGGGGCTCTCGTTCAGTTCATAGAAAGGCAATAGTACTACATGTTTTCTATAAGCCGAAAGTCTATAAACCGAACGTTCGGTTTATAGACTTTCGGCTTCTGGAATACATGTAATCCTATTGCTATTCTATAAACCGAACGTTCGGTTTATAGAATAGCCATAGGATTACATGTATTACATAATGAACGTTCGGTTTATAGGCTGTCGGCATTTCCCTACACGGAGACAGAGTCTCCATTCATAAATTTATGAATGGAGACTTTGTCTCCGTGTATTGAAATGCTATTGTATTCTACAAACCGACTCTATTTATCTATAGAATGCAATAGTACTACGAATGGATGAATGAACTAATGATTTTCGTTTATTAACCATTCGTTCATTCGGCTTTCGTTAGCTTAGCATTTTCGTTATTCGTTTTTCGGACGAATGGACGAAAATGCTATTTTCGGACGAAAAATGCATTCGTCCGAAAACGAATGCACATGTCTACTAAATACATTTTCAACGTGAAAAGTACAATAAGAAACCCTTTCTCATTGAAACATCCTATTTATTGATTGAGTAGAAGATGCTATTACCCATTTTAATGGGACTCATATTGAAGAATTAAGGGCTGAGATAACCCTGCCAGGATTCAAACCTCATCCGAATCTCCAGTTCTTACATTGTTCTGTTGGTCCGTACCATCCCTATGATTCCTTTTGTGATCTGGCTCATATTATCATACTAATAAACAGCACCCACGGAGCACATTTTAATTTTTAAAGTAGATGAATACCTGCAAGATGCATTGGTACTCCACTCTACGATGGAAGAGACAAATAGAAAAAGATAGACTCTAAAGTATGAGTGCAATGAAGTAAAGGAGTTCAATTCAGGTAAAAATTGATGTCAATAATAAATTCACCATGTGGTTTTCAACTGGAAAATTATTATTTTTGTGTCTTCATCGTGTGACATCATCTGTGGCTTAAGAGAAGTGCCAAAAAAGTACACATTTTTATTACAATTAACCAGGCTATTGTGTTACTTTTTGAATTGTACTCCTCTACGTCATTGCACTCATACTTTAGAGCGTATCATCTTCATATTATTTACGTAATCTGTAATATTTTGTGAGTAGGGTCCCGATTCGTTTCTAGCACTAAGATGACACAGACAAGCTGTTTGGGCAAAGATGGGAGTTGCAAACTGTGTGGGTACAAAGATGGCACTGACAAGCTGTTTGGTGACAGAGATGGCACTGGCAAGCTGCTTGGGCACAAACGTGGCACAGACAAAGATGGCAAAGCTTGGGACAGAGATGGCAGAGGTGGAGCCTAAAGAGGAAGTGGTGCATCCTAAATAAAGGTGCAGCCCAGATAGAAAGGGATGGGGCAAATGAAGATTATGGGTGGTGCATGAGAAAGGTGCAAAAATTACATTTATTTACAAGGCATACACAGTCTGGAGGAATCTTCTAGCAACTCTTTTAAATTTGGCCTTATTCACTCATTTTTATTATTTTTACAAAAGTTTTTTTTTGCTTTGCTTGTATTTTTTTCTTGATCTATCAATCTGACTGACTGTTTGGTATATTTTATTGCTACTCTCACCAGTTAGTTCCCTTATCTGATTTATTACAAATAGCCATTGCCCACACCCGTCTGGACAAAGTCTCCTCACATTGTCTCTTTCTTCACATAGAAACCCATTACCACAATCTATTAACAGCTAATAGGAAGTGTGTTTTATTCCCTTTAGATTTTAAGCTTGCGAACACGGCTCTCTAGCTCATGTATCAGTCTGTCTCTGTTCATCCAATGTAGTATGTATTTACCCTTAATAAATGTTAATGTAATGCATCAGTTTGCTCAAGACAGTACAACTTGAGTACCCCTTATCCAAAATGCTCGGGACCATCAGCATTTCAGATAACGAATACTTTCGCTTAATGAATCATTTCGGCAGCACTGGCCCTATAAATGATCTACATTACTTAAATCCAGTTTCAATACAAGGCCAGCTCTGGCACTGCTCTACATATCCCAGCCGAGAATTCGCTCCAAGGTACAGGGAGAGAAATCAGGCACAGGCGGGATAGTGCCTCCCCACGCAGGGCTGCTAGAACTACATTTCCCGTACAGCACCGGGGAGGGTGGAACAATGGGGCTTTAAGATGGTGAAGCAGTATTTCTTATCTGAACTGATCTTTATCCAAAAAAAAAAAAAATCTGGAATTTGAGGCATTTCAGATAATAGATCTACGAATAAGGGTTACTCCACCTGTATATGCAGGCAGAATGAGGGTCATGTGTTAACTACAATTATGTGGCCAAGTTGTAATAGTGGAGCAACCAACCAGCATTGTGTTGGTTTCCCTAGTTATTGCTCCACTTTCAGAACTCTCTTCTTAGACCAGACAGAAAAACAGGAGAATATTAAAATAGATTCCTATTTGAAATGATTAACCTTTGAAACTGCTGTAAAATTATTGTAAAGCGGTATATTGAAATATGCAATATATTTGCACGTTCACATTCATAAATAGCCTAAAAGGGCTATGTGAACAGAAATAACATATTTACAATACATTTCCATTGTTACCAGAACTATGAATTCTATGTCTCCTTACTCCTATATGGAAAATGCAGTGCTAATGGCTGGGAGGTTTACTTGAAGCAAAGGTTAAACTTCAGTCATAACTGGAATTACTCGTCAACTCACAAAATACTATACTAGCTTTAACTGGAAATCACACCACGTGTGTTGCAGTGCCATCTAGTGTTGATTTACAGAGATTATACATTTAAATTTGTCTCAGTGCCCCCTAAAGCTCAAGCGTCCAACTCGTCCCCTCCAGCTGTTTCTTGACTACAACTACGATAATTCTCTGCAATTCTAGAACTCTTAAAGGGACTCTGGTGGCCAAAAATCACCTTCCAAATGTTCATGCATATTAAACTAAATAAATAAAATAAATATTCAAAGTACTTAACAATGCATATTTTACATTGACTGCCCACACTAGCTGAGTAAAAGTAAATTTCCTCAATGAGAATAATGACATTCAAATCAATGAAATATCCTGTTTCTCTAGTGATGTCATCAGACATTGTGCTGCACTGTTCAGGGATCCTATGTGTACAAAGGCAAGGTCACTTAGGAAGTTACTAAATGAAACAAAAGAGATACATGCTCAGTGCCTACACACAATCAGTACCTGTAGGATGGGATGCAGGGGAGGGCTTGAGTAGAATATTAAAAATGTTATTTGTGCAGAATGCCTGCATCAAATCACACTGGAAAAAATGCCTGTGCACTTTTCAGGCAGTTGTCTTCCACTTGAACCAAAGTGAGTTTGGGGACAAGACTGTCCCTTTATGAGATTTTTAGTTCAGCAGGGGCTGAAGGGCCATAGTTGGATGCCTAGGAGCTACCGTGTCCAAAAACATATTTTTATAGAAGTATGACACAGGTATGTCTCATCAGAATTTTCCTTAACTCTTCCCATCTACTAAAAACAGCAAATAAAATGTAATATTATTGCTCTTGCTATATCAATCCTGCCTATATCTTAATGCCCCCTTATTGGATATCACTGAATTTACAGGCCATTGTGAAATAATTTCCAATGTAAAAAGTACAGGAGAACTGTAAAAATAAGTGTGTTTCATATGTATTAAACAACATACAGAAAATAGAAAAAGTGAAACTGCCACTTTAAACATCTCATGTCTGTCCCTATAAACATCTAGGCTAGCATTATGCTGTATTGTTGTCCACTACAGGTAAATTATTCCGATGATAGACGTCACTAACATTTTATTTTTTGCGTCAGACTATGTAGCATAGCTACTGTCAGAAGATATTTAGTTATCCACAGACAGTGGTATACTAGAACCAGTAAAGTATAGTTCGTATTGGTAAATACAGTAATAAAACTAATGTTCTTTAGGCTAGTAAGGCTATAGCTTAACTATCAAAGTACATACAGGGAAAAGACAGCAGCCACAGGGCCGCCACCAGGAATTTCAGGGCCCTTTACTGAACAAATTTTCTGGGCATTAATATGCCAGGATTTTGCCCCTCAGTATGCTCGTTATGCCACCCTCCTTCCCCAGCCAGTACTTACCTCCTTGCTGCTGTCTCCCTTGCGAGGTTTGTTAAGCCCCGAACTAGGTCCCTTCTTCCACTACTGTGAGAGAGAGCCGGTCACTAACCAGACGGCTGCCTGCTTCCTATGGAAGCATGGCAGCTGTCGGTCAGAGGATAAACTGGCGTGTACTATTAAAAGGGACATACTGGGGACAACTAACTTTCCACTTGTGCTTCTATATTAGAAGCACAAGTGAAAAATACATTTTAGTGTTCCTCTAAGAGGCATGAATGGCTGGTACTGCCTAAAACATTTTACAAAATATCATACAAAACACACTAAAGTCGAAGACGACGATAGAACAAATTGTCACACCAGTCGAGCTGTAGAAATAAAGGGTGTGTGATATAATTCTAAACAGCACAGCGAACCCCCCAGTAATGTACATTATTATAGGCATAATGTGTGCTTTATCCAGGTAGATATAAGAAACAATGGGGGTTATGTTTTATAAAAAGGCCCAACCGCAGTTTGGCAAGTATAATGGCCAAACTCCCGACACTTTGCAGTGCAGGAGAGGGACCTTTGCCAGTGTTTGGCAGAGGTTCCCAGACACAAATCAGGTGCTTATTTGGAGAAATCTGCCCCTGACCCCACCAGGGCAATTATTTTTGAGGATTCAGGGACCTCGGGTCAATCATTTTATATATGGGAAACAGGGGTTATTTGCCCAACCCTGAGGGGAATTCATTTATTTTTTATTGGGGTTTGAGGGCATATGGGGGATGATAGTGTTACCATTTCAGTTCAAGCATGGTTTCAGTTGCTATTGGTTTTGGCAGGTCTTGGTGTCATCAATTCAAGGCCAAAGTCCAGCACATATTGGACCCTTTTGTCCTAGAGGCAGAGTTTTAATTAATGTATACAATCCACTTTGTAACCACAATTTGTTTTTAGCTTCATTCACCTGCAGAAGAGATGCTGGAAACAAAAACGTCTTGCACAAGATTCCGTTGTACTTCCGGGTATGATACACAGCCACTCTTCGCTGTTCAAAATGATGTCACACTCTCTAAATTACAGGCCATCACCTGCTGCTGTCCCACGGCCAGGAATTTAGAGCTACAGGAAGTCACATGACAACCGGTGCGCTGGCTTAACACGAGTCACCAAACGCAAGGGCAGTTCAGTTAGAGGTGCCGTTACCACTGCCAAACTTGCAATTCAGTTAACACAATGTATAGATTATTTTCATGAATTTATATTCACAGTAAAGGTTGAGCATCCCTTATTCAAAATGCTCAGGACCAGAGGTATTTTGGAGGGGGATGGGACTCTCCATTGCGGCTGCTTCCGCGCAGCTGCTTCACTGCCGACTCTACAGCACAAGACAGATCGTCGCTGGAGATTTCATTGCGGGACATTTCATCGCTAAAGGTAAGTATTTTACCGATTTTAGTTTGTTTAGAATTAGGGTTTAGGGGGTTAGTATTAGGGTTAGTTTCAGGGTTTAATTTTAGTATTAGGGGTCGGGGGTTAGTATTAGGGTTTAGGGGGTTAATTTTAGTATTAGGGGTCAGGGGTTAGTATTAGGGTTTAATTTTAGTATTAAGGGTCGGGGGTTAGTATTAGGGTTTAGGGGGTTAATTTTAGTATTAGGGGTTAGTATTAGGGTTTAGTGGGTTAACTTTAGTATTAAGGGTCGGGGGTTAGTATTAGGGTTTAGGGGGTTAATTTTAGTATTGGGGTTAATTTTAGTGTTAGTATTGGGGTTTAGTGTTACTATTGGGGGGGAATCATTTATATGGGGGGGGTTATTTTAGTTTTACTTTTAAATTTGTAAGCGCTGACAGTTCAGCGCTGAACTGTCAGCTCTTACATAAATGCAGCCTCGGTGAAACGGCCGCGTTATACTTCATTGCTGACAGTTCAGCGTTCTAACTGCCGCGCTGAACTGACAGCGACGAAGAAGAGTCCTAGACCCATTTTGGAGTATTGGTCACTTCAAATAACAGATCATTTCCAGTAATAAGATATATTGAATCCTCGTGGAACACATGAAATAATATAGTATCAATCTAAATGCTGTGTAGAGCAAATAAATAACTTTTACTGTGATTTAACTGATTTGAGGAGACAAGTAGAGTCAAGTTGATACCTTTATTGACTGAGCAGGTTTAGAGTGCAAGCTTTCAAGACCTCTCAGGTCTCTTCATCAGGCATCCTTGGGAACCACCTACACACGTGCCATTGTATTTCCCTTTGTGGGCATGGGGGAATCTTAGCATGCATGGAAAGGCTTAAGGGGGCTGGACACTGAATAAACTGTTGTGTGCTTGCATTCTGTCATGCATGTGGAATTTGCAACTTGTGGAAAAATCCGAAATTTTTGGGGGATAATCGATCCTCTTAGATATGGGATACTCAATCTGTATAAACAATGTTTAGATCAGAGTCCCATTAATATACGCCTAACATTAGTGATACATTTGACATGCAAACATACGAGTTACCCTGTGCTATGGTTTTATGCCAATTACAGTAGTTCATGCACTCCTACTAATTATTATTAATATTTTACTACAGATTTAATTGCCTAGCAAATGAATAGTTTAGAAGACTCACAACTAGTGTTGAGCGAACCCGAACAGCACTGTTCGGGTTCGTACCGAACATTACGGTTTTTGGACCCCGGACCCGAACACGGACATTCCACTGTATGTTCGTGTTGGAGTTCGGGGTACGGCGATTACATTGTATGTAATGCTATTGGCTTTCTATAAACCGAAATAGAATTTCTTATGAATGGGGACTCTATTTTGCTTTATAGAAAGCCAATAGCAGTTCATGTATTCCATAAGCCGAAAGTCTATAAACCGAACGACATTTGGTATAGAAAAGCAATAGCATTACATGTATTCTATAAACCAAAAGTCTATAAACCGAATGTCGTTCGGTGTATAGATTTCGGCTTATGGAATACATGTAATTCGGGTCCCCATTGACTTCAATTCAAGTTCGAGCATGAACCCGGACTTTTTCCCAAAGTTCGGCCGAACCCTAACATCCAGGTATCCGCTCAACTCTACTCACAACTACTGACCCTGGCAAATCGGGATGCGGGTGGGAGGCGCTTCGGAGATCAAATGTCAAGCTAGTGCAATCACTAAAATTGACAAGTCTGCACAGCGAGTATTGTCCTGTGTCTCAGGCACTGCTGTTCTGCCAACATGACTGGGAAAGCAGCTCTTACCATCCAGGCTACCACAATTGGGTACCCCAATTATTAACTCTTATCATTTTTTCAACCCAGGTACATACATTACTCTAGTGGTTAAGGGCTAGCTGTAATCTACACAGTTAGTTTATCCCTAATCGTTACCTTCATGCTAATCTGGTCTAACCGTGTGGTTTTCGGCATCTCACCAGGTTCATATCCTCCATATGTGCTTGGTGTGCATGGCACACGACCCCGCCCTGTATTTGCAGGGTTAGTGAGCTCCACATGAACCTCAGAAATACACAAAACAAACCCAAGATGCCAAAGGCACCAGAGAATTTTTGTATACTTTTCGTGCTGGGTGAATTGGCAACAGAGTAAGTGACTCTGATGGCGAATTTCCTGCTGTCGTCAGCCTCTCAGATATAATTTGCGTTGGTGTGCTGCCAGTCTGGCGCACACCTATCACTAAGGGGTAGGATACACTCCTGCATCTCACCCTTTACAGAGATGTCCGCGCATGCATGGTAGCTGGTACTTTGCATTTCCTCCGACCTGCCAAACCAGTGATTTGAATGGTCGCATGCATACGCAGTTCACTCATTGGTAAAAACTGCATTTCTGTACATATTGTTATAAACACCGGAGAATGAAAACAGGACCACAGCATTGCGTTCATAAATTCTGTCGCGCTCTAGCTGTCAGCAAAATAGGTAGCGCTCAGCGTAACAGCTCCCAAAAAAACAGGACTGTACCAGGCAAAGCAGCATGGCTAGGACGCATGGAACATTAATATAAAATATACTTACCTCCTCCCTGAATCATCAATCCATCTGGTCACATATGACTTCTACATACTGCAAACCAGCATGCAAAAGTTATATGTTACTGGTAAAAAAAAAAAAAAAAAAAAGTAATGGCGAGGTGACTTCCATAATGCAGCACTGCAAGAGGGTGGCAGAGGGAATTTAGATAAATAAATGATATACTAGTATAGCTCCTAACGCATGTCAAACTCCACCTTCCTCACACGCCAATCATTCTACTAATCAAAAGGTTTACGCTTGGAAAGAAAAAAAAAATCTCGCGCCATTTGCACACCCTCCTGACAAGACCACGCCTCTTTCAGAGAGGTTTCGTGGTACTTTCCGGTCAGGTGCGCAGGCTCGTGGATGCTTCAAAGGGGCTGGGCGGGACCGACTAGCCTCCCACGTGACTAAGCGCGCGAGATCCGGAGCAAGTTTGGCGCGAGTGAAGCTTTTTTTTCCTCCCCCCTTTTTGCTGACTGAGATCCTGTGTTTGGGAAAGCTGCTGCAGTGTTACACGAGCGAGCACCATGCCTGTGGAACAACACGACACCTGCGACGGTGAGCGGCCTCCCAATCATACATTGCGTTAATGTGCCTTCACTACAACTCACTGCATGAAACCCCCCCCCCCCCAGGATGCCTCCATTACTTCACATAACTTCCTCGTCTGAGAGCCGTGTGCAATATGACTGCCTTTATCTAGTTAGTTAATGTGTTAACAAATGTTTATTTTCAAATTGCAGTCCTATAAAACCACATGTGCATGCATTTTACATGTTTAATATAGTCCCCATGTAACATGGTCTCTGTAGAGTGTATTGGTAACTCACTGCTTTACCTTTTCTCTTGTGACAGGACGTGTGTGGTTTTGTAACTTTGTTTATTGTGCATGATGGGAACTGTAGTCCACCACAGCTGGCGTTCTAGAGGTTTATTTTTCTTACAAGTACATGTTTTATTTCATGCCTGGGCTTGTTTTTTTCCCAATGGCAAGTGGTCTGTGCTCAGATTCCTTGCTTCTGGCATTAGATATATAAAATTGAATAATGTGAACAGGTTTGCTATAAAGTACTTTTTTAATAATCTGCCATTGTATCGTTTAAGTACAGTTTCTGGAAGCAAAATGAAACATTGTTAATTTGTATGCAATGAATGGAGATTGACATGTGGTTGATTAGTCTGGCTGCAGGCTATGCAGTTTTCATAACTGTATTATAAAATAATCCTGCTGTTGGGTGTGTTGCTTTCCTTACCCCACCCCTTGTGCTAATCTTGACATTTCCTTATACTGGGCAGAGTCACCTTTTTATAGTGTAGCTGAAGTGTCTGAAATCTGTTTTCCTAATGCTTTTTATAAGACTTACTCTTGAAATGAAAGATCTGTAGTTTCTTACTGCATGGTTCCTACACCTGTTTATGAAGAGTTTTCACTGATATCCCGCTATATATTATTGGCATTTTATGTACAAAGCAAACATTCTTCACTTGCATGGACTAGGATTAGAACTTGTGGCACCTCAAGCAAAATGTTTGGTGTTGGCATTGCTCATATGCTCATGTAACCGAGATGTACTTGAAAATGAGAGATCAGTGTATCCTTTGTGGTAAAATACTTTATAAAGAGCTTATTGTTAGAATCTGATCAAATTGTCAATATTTAAAACAAAGGCGGTAAACATGGACAGGTTGCAGATAATGTTCTTTCTCAACGACGGGCACTCGCGGAAAACAATGAGGTTCAAAGTTTCTTGCTGGTGATCTGGCAGCTTGATGTACAAACGGTAATTCAAGGCAGTGAGATCCTTGTCCCTCCCTCAAGTATGATGAAATTACACATGTTTTGCCACACAGGCTTGGTTGTGGAGTTATGCACAAGTTATTGGCAGCAGTGATTTTAATGAGCCTTTTCTTCCAAAATTGTTTAAAGTCCCCCCCCCCCCCCCACCCCACATGGCTTGTGACTATTGTACTTCCTGCCACTCCATTGAAGCATATAGTCAAGTCAAAAATATAGTGCTCTTATTTTGAAGCAATTGAGTTTGTGAAAGGGTTTTTATTTTTTGTAGAGTCACCTTCATCCGAAATGGAGGCTCCCTTTGATGAAATGATCATAACTCCAGCTATGTTAAAAGAAGAAGAGAAGCTTGAAAAAGCAGCTGAGGTGGAAGAGCGAAAGATGATGGAAAAGGTATTGAACAAAAAAAAATGATACATTGCCACTATTTGTACATTGAGTGCACTGCAGCATTTATTTACCCAGTTATTGTGATTTTTTTGAAGATATTTATCCGACTTATTTATGCTTTACACCTGTATTTTAAGACCCTGGTTAATCACACACTCTAAGGCACCCACAACTTGGACATAGTGGTGACCCCACCAACAAACCTGTCTTCATTTTCAGGTGGATTTTTTTTTTCCCCTCTCCACATTTAATTCCTCTTTATTTAACTTTTAATAAACATTATAAAAGGCAAGTCTAAGTCAGAGCAGCCCTTGAAAGCTATTGTTTTGTGTATCAAGATGGTTTGATGTAATTATACACCATGTACTGCTGCAACATGGCTTCTACTGTACACAAAGAAACTGATTAAACTGTAATTTTATTGTTTTGATATTTTTAAAAAGATTTTTTAAAATATATTTTATTTTTCAAAAAATAGAACATTTATATCACATCTGTATACAAACTCATTTATACTATTTTTTTTATAAACATTCTTTAAAACGTAAAACATTTACATCTTATATTAAACATAGGACAATAAATCGAACATTTCTCTAATCTCTGCATTATACAATTTCAGTTACTTTTTTTCTTTTTTTATAAACATTCTTAAAAGCAGGTTACATTTACATACAATATTAAGACAATATTGCAATTTGACTTACAAACGATATTTGCTTTTTATAGTTTATACATATCCCCCCACTCAGTTTATTGATTAGGAGAAAGAGAGTAGTGTGGAGCAAGAGTATTAGATAGGAAGGGAGGTTAATGATTATAACGAAAACTCAAACTGTAATTTCTTCTGTAGGCTCGTATGTCTTGGGAAAGGGATTCCAAGGAATTGCGCTATAAGAGACTTCAGCATTTACTGGAGAAAAGCAACATTTACTCCAAATTCCTCTTGACGAAAATGGAACAGCAGCAACTTGAGGTATTTTTTCAAGGAATCTGGTCCCAAATGTACATTTAAAAATAAATGTTAAACACCCAGTGCATGGTCAGGTATTAAACTGGCATCTACCACTGTTGCTGCCTTTCACACTGATTTATTGTGTTATCAGCTGACATGAGGTTCGTATTCGTTTAGTTCCCTTACACGGGAGACCAAAGTGTGATACAAGTACATCTGTCTTTCCGTGTATTGTCAGGATGTACAGATCACTAAATAATTTGGGATGTTTACATTTTAAGGGCTTGGTATGTAGCTTTGTTTTTATTTTATTTTGCCTTTACTTAGGAAATGAAAAGGAAAGAAAAGCTTGAAAAAAAGAAGCAGAAACTGAGTGAATCCGTAAAGGTAAATCCTCACATAACTGAAAAGAGAATAGAATATATATAGTCAATAACTTGAAATTGTAGTGCTTCCTAAATGATTTTACCAACATATTAAGGTGGTGCAAGTTAATTGGGCAGATTAGATGGACCGAATGGTTCTTAAGTAGTCTTTTTAATATCATGTTTGGTCCTCTGTTTGTTGCGCACATGGTTCCATTTGTGCTCTATTCCATTTATATTCAATTCCATTGTGTTTATATTGTATTTTATAATTACCCTATATTTAAATAAGATAATCTTGTAAGCGACTCATGTCAAACTGTTTCTGGGTCTAAAGTGTCACTCCAAAAACATGTTTAAGATCATTTTGTTATTTAAAATTAGTATCTTACAGCTGCTTCTCACCAGCTCAAAGTCCAATTATAAAGCTCCTGTATCTCCTTAAAAACAAGAAAAACCAAGCACACAGCTGAATTTTTCCAACTCTGCTACTTTGGCCTAAAGTTGGAAAGGGGAAGTTTTTTTTTTTGTTTTTTTTTTTAGAAATGGATTGTGAATGGCAACTTTACTATATACAATGACAAATTTTTGTAATCGTCCAGTGTAACTATTTGATTTTTCAAAATGTCTTATTGAAACCTTTTTTTTGTTTTTTCCTTTTTATTTTTTTTTTTTTTATTTTTTTTAAAGACCCCAAAGCAAACTGTGTCAACTGAAGATCAACCAGGTACCTGTTCGTTTTTTGTTTTTAAATGTTCTTAACTCTTTGACAGCTCTTTAATTATTTATACCAAACCTAAACACTATTTTGAACTAATCTTTCAGGTTTAAAAAAGAAAAGACCACGAGAAGACTACAATATTGCAGACGTGATGTCTAAAGAGGTAACTTTTTTTGGAATGTGCCTTGCTGCTTAATCTCCAGGAATATAATTTTTTTTATTTTTTTTTTATCTTTGGTTTTTGTGTAAAATTTTACAGCCTTTTGTGCTGTAGAAGTTGGGTAATACAGTGGTAACTGACGTTCTTTCTGTTTTGTTAGGAAATATTGTCTGCATCAAAGAAAAGCAAGCCGGAACCACAGGTATGTACGGATGGGGATCCTTTATGGGACATGTCTCCCCTATAGCTTGGTGGCAGGGATAAGCTTCTTAAGTGATGGTTAAAAAGAAAATATCTACATAGGCTTTTGGTAAAAAAAATAAAAAAAACTGTTGTAACACTGTTCCCTCTAACTTTCAGAATGAGATCTCCTCTAGCCAACTAACCACAGATGAAATTGAGAAAAATAGAGATTCCAATACAGTTATAAAAAAACGGTTATCCCAAGCAGTGAGACAAAATGCAACACATCTGCTTGACCCCACGAGGAAAGTTGATGGACAGGCTGTACCCTATCAACAGCCAAAGTACTTTACTGGGGGGATCATGCGGTGGTACCAAGTGGAAGGAATGGAGTGGCTGAGAGTAAGTTGATTGTATCTTTGTTCTAAATTTGTCAAATTCCGCTGAGAAGGCAGAAACTTCCTATTTTTTTTTTTTTTATTCAGTTTCAGTAACGGGGGACACTCAAGGAACAGTCTGTGCAGCCTCTTTTTGTTAATCTGCATGTTGATAGTTTCCGAATATCTTACTGCAAGGTTCTTGTTGGCCAGACTTCA
Organism: Pelodytes ibericus; assembly: GCA_036172795.1. Classification (NCBI taxonomy): domain Eukaryota; kingdom Metazoa; phylum Chordata; class Amphibia; order Anura; family Pelodytidae; genus Pelodytes; species Pelodytes ibericus. The sequence goes on from CM069867.1 coordinate 53,463,902, forward strand.
TAGGAAGTCGTGTAATCTTAATCTAGGCAGAAACAAAACATTGTCCTCTCTAACACACTGTTGCCACTCTTATTTTGCATGGTTTGAACTTGTTCCAGCTAATAAAGCTTATTGTAAGAAATACTGTTTTGATATTCTCCTTTTGTATACAGATGCTTTGGGAAAATGGGATCAATGGCATATTGGCTGATGAAATGGGTCTTGGGAAGACTGTACAGTGTATTGCTACAATATCCATGATGATTGAGAGAGGGGTTCCAGGGCCCTTTTTTGTTTGTGGTCCGTTGTCTACTCTTCCAAACTGGATGGCTGAATTTAAACGGTTCTCTCCGGAGGTTTGTGCTTCTTAAATGTCCCTTTCAGTTCTCTTCTGGCATTTTGAATATTACACTGATATCATGGTAGTTAACCATTATCCTGATCATTATTATTCTGGCAAACTTTCCTTCTTTTAGGCAGCATTCACCGTGCACGGATACACTTAAAACTTAAACAGACCTATAGTACAACTGTACAGAGTGCTAAGCGGAGTACTTTTTCTTAAACCCTCCTCATTGCTCTAAAATTAGCAATTTGTACTAAATAGGAATTTTTATGTAATGGTGATATTTAATCATTTATTTATAATTTGCCTCCAGCCTGCTAAAATTGTGGTCTGAATATTATTTAAAATATATATATATTTTTAAACGGGCTACATGAGACTTGTTAGCACGTTGTAGAAACTTACCATCCCACACAGTATTCTATAGAATTCAATCTGAGACAAGTTACATATCTCTTGTGTGTTTCATGCTGCCAAATTTCCACCCTCTGACCATTTGCCTTATATTTTTCATGTGCTTAGTTTACTGTGTTGAAAATGTAATGTTTTGGAGTATACTTTAAAACTCAAGAAGTAACTACCTCTCTGCATGGTTAGTGATTCAACTTCCATATGTTACAATTAAACTCTGTGTGGTGTACTTTTGAAGTGCCTTTCAAAAGAAGGCCAAATATTGACGAGGATGTGTCTGAAATTTGAGTTGAACATTGTTTCCCCTACAGATTCCTGTTATCTTGTACCATGGTAATCCACAAGAGAGACGTAAATTGGCACGGAAAATAAAAAAACGAGAAGGATCTCTACAGATCCACCCAGTCGTGGTAACCTCTTTTGAAATTGCAATGAGAGACCGTCAAATCTTACAGGTATATTATACATTTTTCTTTATTTTTGTGTGTAAACTGTGGGTAAAACTAGAATGTCTTTAATATTTGAGGGGAAAGTTTAAACGTGGTAATTCTCCCATTTACATATATGGATGTGTTCTGCAATAAACCTCTCGTGGTAATGTCAAACAAGATCCATAAATCCGCTTCATGAAACCAGGCCATATGTTTGGTTTTATGTACACCTTGATGTTCTTTGTCTCCTATGGATTCTGCTCGCTATGACTAAGTATGGGCTAATTATTGGAAGTCTATAAAGGTCCTCAAAGAATCCTTAAATGGTCTGCCTTGAACAATGTTGGTGCCTGGCTTTTTAATCTTGATTAAATCTAGATTTTAGTATTGCCTGCTTAACTCTGAGCTGGCCAGAAGTAAATATCTGCTTTAGGAATCAGTTTTAATAGACGTTTTTAGATTGATATATTGACATTTCTTTATTGTAAGCTTTTTATTTTATACATTTTATGTTTTTTCCTCTACCAGCATATGTCGTGGAAGTATATGATTTTGGATGAGGGGCACAGGATTAAAAATATGAACTGCCGCCTCATTCGGGAACTGAAACAGTTTCATTCAGACAACAAACTGCTATTGACTGGAACCCCACTACAAAACAATTTGGCAGAGTTGTGGTCTCTTCTTAACTTCCTATTGCCAGATGTTTTTGATGATCTGAGAAGGTGAGTGTGTTGCTTGTGAGGGAGACCATTTTTACAGTGAAATGAGCACAAAAAGATTGCTCATTCTGAACAGACAATTTCACTGGAGCTGCATAAGAAAATGGTTGGCAGAGCAGAGGGAAATCATCCACAGCTGCTTAAACCTTTTTTTTTTTTTTTTTTTTTTTTTTGCGGTTAAATTTTCTAACAGGAGTAATGCATTTTTTTCCCATGAGGAATTGTAATACTAATTTTATTTACAATTTTTTTTTCTTTCTCCCGACAGCTTTGAATCCTGGTTTGATATAACTGGTATTTCTCAAAAAGCTGAAGACATCGTAGCAAAGGAACGAGAGCAGAACATTCTCCACATGTTGCACCAGGTAAGAAACTGGATCTGTTTGTATCCTTTTATTATAATGATCCCGTGAACAGAAATAAAACTAGGTTTAAATGTATCTTTTTTTTTTTTGATCCGTAACACGCAGTCAAACTACAGGTTTGAGTATCCATCGTCCAAAATGCTTGGGACTAGCAGCATTTTGGATAACTGATACGTTTGACAGCACCACAACTCCTACAACTGTTCTACATTACCTAAATGCTATATGAGCAGCTAGCTCACATTTGGATTTAGCGCACATAAAAAATGATCCTGCTCCAAGGTGCAGGCGTGCGTCCCTTGCTCGCCTGTGGCAGCTACATTGCCAATGAGTGCTCGCTTCAAAAGGATCTACAGATAATGGATACTCAACCTGTATTCATAGTGACCAGTATGATGGTCTCATTTCAAAACCATATTCTAACCTAGTTATCTTTCTAACATGCCACATGTGCATGCAAAAATGTACAGTGGGTAAGTTGCTTGTGTTTTTTTGTATTTGTAGATTTTGACACCTTTCTTATTGAGAAGACTGAAGAGTGATGTTACACTGGAGGTGCCACCAAAGCGTGAAGTTATAGTTTATGCGCCACTGACACAAAAGCAAGAAAAGTTCTACACGGCCATAGTGAACAGAACAATTGAAAAAATGCTTGGACAGGATAAGGTATATCCTTTTTCCATTCCTTTATTGGGTAATTTTTTTTCCCCTTTATGAATGTCAAGTGACAACATTTTAGTATGAATTCTGTCTCTAAGTTGGGTTTCTTTCCCCATGCCTCAGCAGTCATTGTGAAGGGAATATTTCAATTACTGGAAGCATTTTATTTTATTGTAGCCAACTAATGAAATAATAGCATCGCCTGCTGGTGGTAGAGCAAAGAGACGGAGTCGCAAAGTGGTTAATTACAATGAGCTGGAAAAAGACACACCAGGGGAACTTGAAAAGCTTCTCAACAAACTCCTTAAACAGCAAGAATTAGAAGAAGAAAGGTATCTGTTTGCAGTGAAAATAGTCTTGTCTCTAGATCAGAGGCTCCAAACTTTTTTTTTTTTTTTATTTGCCCTCCCAGACACCCCCATTTGTAATTTTCATTGTTTTCATGTGTCCCAACCCACACTTTCAAGCACCTGCTCTTTGCTAACAGTGACTCAGGTGTTACATAGCCTCTTTCTACTTAGACGTTTCTTTTCTCCAACCCTTGGCACCCTTGCATGTTTATTTTTGGAACCTAAACGATATATTAATGCACAGGCTGACACTTTGCCTATGCTACTCAAGCCTTCACTAGTGGGCCATGATTCACAGATTAGGAGACACTGCTCTATTTTTTTTTTTTTTTTCTTTTTTTTTTTTTTTTTCTTTGCACTGAAACATTTGTTTCTTCTAGGCCTTCAGTTGAAGTAAAACTGCCAATAGATGCAGAAATAAATCTCAAGATGAAAAATGTTATGATGCTGTTAAGAAAATGCTGTAATCATCCATACTTAATAGAGTATCCGCTAGACCCTGTAACTCAGGAGTTTAAGGTATGATTCTTCAGGTTATATAATCAAAATGCATTTTCTAATTTAAAACTTGTTTCTCAAGTTCACATTTTTACTTTTTTCCCTTTTATATATACATATGTTTATAGGTGGATCAAGAATTGGTGAAAAGTTCTGGAAAATTCCTACTTTTGGATCGGTTGCTACCAGAGATGAAGAAAAGAGGACACAAGGTATTCATTACAGCCAAATGGAAAGGCTTTAAGTGGATGCATTATGGGGTTTTTTCTTCAATCCCTGTTAGTGGTATCAGAAAGCATTCATGAAAGTGACCTTGCAGTTTTCAATTTGCAAACGCTTCACAGATTGCTGATATGCGGTGCATAAAATCTCTTCAATACGACCCCCTTCTACATGAATGTGATGTGCTAGTTTATTAAACTAGCAATGACATCCTCGGAATCAGTTTACTATAGAGGCACCTTTTTAAAGAAACGGGTTACCATTTTATGGGGAAATTTAAATTATAACACTTGTGTTAAGTGGCAGTGTTTTCAGGAGCAAGGTGGGAAAAGTGTTTTTGTGTTTTTTTTACTGTTTTGTGGGTGTAGAAAGTGTCATTTCATAAAATCTAGATTCTCAAACGTTGCTGTTCTTGGTAACCGCTTGATAATTTTTAATGGGCTGTTTAGACACTTCTGCTTTTCAGTACACTGAATTATGCTAATTTTTAATTCTGGTGTGCATTTACTCCAATTCTAACCTGGAAACAGTGCTCCAGGATCATGATTACTATGTGGATGTAATTGTTTTCTAGAGCCTGAGATGCAATCGAGAGTCTGGATGTTTTTTTCCCTTTCAAAATAAAATATTTTTGGGGATTTTTTCTGAAATATTAAACCTTTTTTAATGATTTGAACATCCCTGGGTAAGGCTGGTATATGTAGACTGAACCTGGTAATCACTGGGTTAAATGTCATTCAAAGCTTCTCTACATGAATTGCTTTGTAACGGCATTTTTCTTTTTTTCCCATTTCGTAGGTTTTGTTGTTTTCCCAGATGACCATGATGCTGGATATATTGATGGATTACTGCCATTACAAAAAATTCAGATTCTGTCGATTGGATGGTTCAATGGCATACTCTGAAAGAGAGGAAAACGTAAGCCTATTGAATGTTGTCTTTTATAAACATAATAGAATTTGTTTAACTCTTTCTGAAAAATGTTTTTTTGTTTTTTTTATAGATGCGGAACTTCAATACAGACCCAGATGTTTTTATATTTTTAGTTAGCACTCGGGCAGGAGGGCTGGGAATCAATCTGACTGCAGCCGATACAGTCATCATTTATGACAGTGACTGGGTAAAGCTCTTTATGAATGTTTTTTTCTAGAAACTTGACTGTTTGGAGTGTAGATGTCATTCTGTGCAGTGAACTTTCATCCTTTAAGGACAGTCTGTTTTTGCACTTCTGTGATGTTTGTGTTTAGTAAGCTAGGAAAATAACTATTCCATATTTTGCTTGTTTTTGCCACCCCACTTCCCCAAATGTCTACTTGGATGGATGCCTTTGTTGAAGCTATTTTATCACTGGTGAACATATCCAGAAAAAAAGGATGATGGTTTAATTAGATTTTAGCCTAACATTTTGATTTAATGACTTCTAGTGCCGGTTTAAACTGACTAATATATATTTATTTAAAGGCTTATTAGCTTTTCATACTTTAAAACTTAATTTACTTATGCAAAGATACTGGTTTCTCTTTTTTAAAGCTTTAATACTTTAGGTCAATGTTTTTTCTCTGCAACAAAATGGCTAAATTAGTTGCCAGTGTTTATAGACTCCACAATAATATACATGTTTCCCTATTAATCAGTTTCAATTCTGAAAGTTTATAATCTATGATAATACAATAAATTGATTATAACTTTGATGGGGTTTTTTTTACATTTTTTGACAGAATCCTCAGGCAGACCTACAAGCCCAGGACAGATGTCATAGAATTGGACAGACAAAGCCAGTTGTAGTATATCGCCTTGTTACCGCAAATACTATTGATCAAAAAATCGTGGAGAGAGCCGCAGCCAAAAGGAAACTGGAAAAGCTGGTGATTCACAAAAGTAAGTGTACTAGTTAAAGTGGCATGCATATTAATTATAAGTCCCTTTTGTGTGTGTGTGTTCTACGCACTGCTACGCCTACCGAGATCTACCGTTTTGGGTTTTTGTTTAACTGTACAATTTGGTGTATTTGGCCTTCATTGCAAAAACACATTATTTTGTGTTGCAAAATTTGTCTCTTGCATTTGTGATTCAATCTAAAAACATTCTTCTTACCTTGGACAATTTTGAAATGTCCCATGATGCAAATGTACAAAGTCTTTCATCTGAACGTAATCACTTAAGAAAGTTGACTGCATGAAATCCACCTCTACATTCCAGTTTGCATCAATCACTCTCAAAACAATCCTGCTTCAGTTAAGGTTTATGGTATAAGCTATACATTTTGCTGACAAATTGTCTGTGATTTAGATGTTAAGATACTTGCCTGCAACAGTTTTATGACTCCACCAATATGGATGTCAAATTCACCAAAATGGTAACCAAACGACACCTTTCAAAAGTTTGAAAGTCATTTTCCACAGCCATCACTCCTGCGTTCCAATGGCACGTTGTGTTGGCTAATTCAAGTTTAGCATTTCAAGTTTATTTGAGCATTTGATAACCGGTTTTTGCAATTGTTGGAACAATTGAAAACAGCTGGACTTTTTAAAGAACCAATAAAACTGGCTTTTGCACTAGTTGAGTATCTGGTTCATAATGTGTGGGTTTCTATTATAGGCTCAGAATGCACACACAAATTACTCCAGAAATACTTCAGTCTGCTCTTGTTCTGAGAAATAAAGGCTATTGCATGCAATCATTTGCAAAGAAACACTGTGTACTACCTTCACAGAACAGCGCTAACTTTCTAACCTAAATAGAAAGAGTGGGAGATACCCCTGGTGTGCATCTGAGCTTCATTAAATAGTACTCTCAAAACACCAGTCTCAATAGTAACAGTGAAGAGATGACGCCAGGATGCTGGTCTTTTTAGACCGTTACAAAAAACATGTCAAACTAACCAATAAGAGATGGATGCACAGAGGCAAATTGAAAAAAATGTGTTATTGACAGACTAATGTAAATTTGAGGTGTTCATATCGCAAAATATCATTCATGAAATGTAGCCCAAATGAAAAGATGCTAGAGAGGAGTGCTTGATGCAGTCTGTCATGTGAAGGCAATGTGATGGTCTGGGGTGGAAAGGTAGGAGGGGGTACAGGGCAAAATTGATCTTGAAGGAAGACTATTACTCCATTTCATGTTGTACTGAGTACGCCACTTGATTGGAGTGAATTTCCAACTACAATAGGACAGTGACTTAAAGCACACCTCCAAATTATGAGAACTTTCTATGGAAGGAATGTTCATCAGCTTTAGTGGCAATCATTTTGTTTTTTAATTGTATTATCTGTATAGCAAGGACACTTTTATCCTTTTCTTTTTTTTTTTTTTATTCGACAAATGTGTGTAGTGATTGCAGCAGCAAATTTAAACTGTACTTTCCCTTTTTATAGATAAATTTAAAGGTGGACAAACTGGGATGAACCAGTCAAAGAGCTGTTTGGATCCTAAAGAGCTTCTGGAGCTGCTAGAATCTCGGGATTATGAAAGGTAGGAAAGTTAGATCATAAGTCACTGCATCACTTCTCTTCCCTGCCATAAAGACATTAGATAAGTACGCTGAAAGTCCATTCCAGCCCAATATTGTACATTTAGTGGAGCATGTTGAAAGTTATCCCTACTTTATGTATGCACAAAATTGTATAGCTTGTGAAAAGATGCTTGTATCCTGTACAGTTGGGCCCATACCTTTCAGCAGTTGGCTGTCTTGTCGTATGGTAAAGCCATCAGTACTCATGAACAGTTCAATGGAATTAGCAAAATGTTGAATTTGTCCTGATCACCTCTGGACATGGTTGTGTTGCAAGTCGAAAAGTAGCTTATTTTTGTTTTTCTCTCCTTGTCAGGGAAGTTAAAGGATCAACCGAGAAAGTGATTAGTGACCAAGAGCTGGAATTGTTACTGGACAGGAGTGATCTTATTGGTGAGTTAATGCTATGTTCAACACAAGTCAATATGGATGGTAGCTTTTTTGTTTTTTTTTTGTAAAATTTAGTATTTGTAGTCATTGAATTACAATGACATTCCTGAGTACTCTTTTTTTATTTTTTATTTTTTTTTAAGTCACAATTGGTACTTTCTGGATTCCCTCACATCCCTACACATGAAGTTGGTTCCCTCTTTTGCTGCAACACAATGATTTTGGAATAAGATGTTGATTGTGTGCAGTGTCCTCATACTGCCTGCCATTTATTGTGTACCCTACTAGACAGAACAAGTTGTTGTTCAAATCAAAATAAGTTATCTTATATATCAGTATTTATGGTAAAACAAAATTTTAATGCAAATAAAACCTTAAAATATTGAGATTGTTGAGCATGATTTTTTTTTTAAACTACAATGTGCTGACTGATGGACTTTTAATTTTTTTCCCTAGCAAAAATGAAAAGCAATGTTTCGGCTCAAGTGAAACCTGGAGTGTTCAAAGTTGTTGAAGAGGACAAAGTCGAGGTTTAATGGGAGTTATGTCAATGAAAGCGGTTTCTTTAAAATAAGCTGCTTTTTGTTTGTTCTTTTTTCAGTCTGTATATAAACCAGATTAGACACTTCTAGAAATATAGAAAACATTTTTCTTAAGTGATGTGTGTATAGATTTATGAATGTGTAATTAGGGCTAGTGAAAGTTGTTTACTTCAGATGTGCTCTCATGCTTGTATTACTGCACTTTGTTACTTGAATTCAAGATCACTGACATGAATAGTCTTCCTGTGGAAGCCTTGCTTAATGTTTGTATGTATTGTGAGTTTTATGTTCACTGATGGCTATATTGAAATATTGTTTTAAATAAAAATTATCCTATTTTAACTTTTTTATTCAATGCTAGGATAGTCCAAAGTACACTTATGCAGGGTTTTTTTTTTTTCTGTTCCCTCTCCCTGCCCCCTCTGTGCTACGTTAGAGATTCCTTATTTACCTGTAGTAGTGTATGTTTCAACGGCTATTAAATAACTTTGCTCTTTTGTCTTTGGGGTCTCCTGCTTTTGACTTCACCTGTGGCTTGATATACAAATTACACATTTCCCCTTAATTAGTTTATTTGCATTTCAAGCCACAGGTGATGTCATAAGCAAGAGTCTCTCTACATGCACTATAAATGCTTAGTCCCTTTAGGTGACCTGGATGTATACTTTCCGGAGTGTGTTCCTAGTTCCCAGTCTAACTGGAGTCCATCACAGGTGAAAACATCTCCACAATTCACCAGTTTTCTATAGCGGCCTCATCTCTGTAATGCCATATTATGTGGTGTCCGGATGTTTTTATCATGCAGGCACTCAGCAGGTCATATTTAAACTCCTGTGCTGCCTTAGTTAGCTGTCTTGTCAGGGCTCTGTCCTGGAGGAGAAGACACTTACTATTGTGGCTAAATCTGTCTCTAAAGAAGTGACCTCTGTTACAGTTTGGCTTGCGGATAACACCTAAGAGTAGGCTTCTGGGGGAAAAAAACATTTAGAAGTAAGTTGTAAAACCATGAAAAGTACTTCTGGGGTCAAATTGGATTCTCTGAAAGATTCTCTGGGAGCAAATACAGGTGTTTTTGACCAGGTTTGTAAGGCAGTAACTCCATAGGTAGGCTCAATAGATGCTGTGGAAGAGGAGACTACTTTGTTCCTCAAAACCCACTCCATTACTTCAAAGCCTTATCGGTTTAAATGACAGAGAATGGGGGTAACCCTGGACAAATTTGTTTAGTTAATAAGCTAAAGCAACAATGGTAAAGTAAAAACATGTTTTTTCAGTATTTGTTTAAACCACGCACAATCCTCAAATGTTTGCTTTGAGTAAAGTGCACAAAAATCATGCACACCCGATCGGGGGGAATGCAGACTAGACAGTCTCTTTTCCTATCAATCGTGTAGGGCAGATAGGAGTGTTAGGTCATGGCTTTACTTTGTCCATCTCCAAGATCTATGTCCTATGATAGTTGGATTTGATTGGACAAACACCTTGTGTATGTGTAACCTATTTGTGGTAACAAGTGCAACAGTAATATCAGCCTTGCCGAGGCAACTGTATAATAACTTAACTAAATATAGGATGTTAGTTTAGGGTTAGCATTAACATTTAGGGAAACGGGGTTAGCATGATTATGGTTGAGGCCAAAAGTTCACTGTAGGAGAAAATTGGTAGGAAATGGCAATCTACTACTTTCAATTATTGCCCCATAATTTGCAAAAAGTATATCAGCATTGACTTTCTAAACTTAACAAATATTGAGCTCTATTTAGCATTTTTTTCATTAGCTTTTGTCTGTGTAAAATATTTTTCAAGTGAAAGTCCTATTTACATTTTTGACTTCAGTAAATAATTTGATCAAAAAATGCTATTGAAAGAAAGTCCTGATTAAAAACCAATATATAATTTGTGTTGAGACAGAAGAAAATGAAAACACAGCAGAAGTGTAAAAAACAGCCTCTGTCCTATGGGAGAAACATTCCAAAAACCATCTCATCATTAAGTGGTTAAAAAAATGTGTTGACAGTTGTTTGGGAATATAATTTCCTGCTTGGGTGTTATTTTTAAACATGGATTATGCAGACATTTGTCAGGCAACTACTTTATGCATAGGCATACCTTGCAATAACACCACTATTTGGTGATATCCCTGTGTTAACTTTCTTTATAAATAACCCACTACTGTGTTTTGCTGATAGACTAAGGTCACAGCTGCAGTCACTGCAAAAAAAAAAAAAAAATCAGCTGGTTTCATAAATGTAAAATAAGATAAATCTCTCTATATACTGTGTGTGTGTTGCATACATTTGCTGCTGTACTAAAGAATGCCTGCCATCTATGATCCCAGTGACAATCCTGGCACTAAAATGAAGCCTCAGACCCTGCATAACCAGTTAGATGGAAGGCAGACCTTAGTACAGCAGCAAAGTGGACACAGTACTGTGATTATATTGTTGCCCCCCCCCCCCCCCCCCCTTACTTTTTTCATACCATTTTCTCAAGGGTGAATTATACTTAATATATCAAATCTTGTACAGAGTGTCTGACACCTTGCATTTGCTGGCATCATAAAAAGTTATTGTATATAGTTAACTTTCCAACCTGCAATGACCTCTTCTCAACACTAGATGGGAAACTGCAATGGAATTTTAGATAAAAGACTTGTTCCTTCATTCTAAGCACTAAATGGAGCCATTGCTGTATTTAGTGCAATGTAAGTGCTTAGGGCATCACTTACCTTGTCTGCCTGAATGGTGGCAAAAAAAGAAGCCACAGCTGTAAAAAAAAAAAAAAAAAAAAATTAAAAATTGCTTTCCGGCAGAGACAGCGGCTGGGGAGATCGGAAGTTTAGCCCCACAGAACATGCCACAGCATGACTATGCCTATTAAAATAAGCCACTGCCACAGTCACTTTGTCACGAACATATGTTTGCCCATTAATATGTCCGTGTTAGTTTCCTTATAAATAGGCCACAGCCAGCTTTCCAATTAATATACCACATTCAATTTGGCCATTAATACGCAACTGTTATTTTGCATGCAAAAGCCAGTTTCCCTACTAAAATATGCCACAGTTTCTCCATTAATATGCCAGTGTTAGTCAGCTTGCCAATTAACCCCTTGCTGACATTGGACGGCCTAGGTCCGTCCTGTCTGGCAAAGCGTTTCCGACATTGGACTGACCTAGTCCGTCGTGCTGTTAAACGTACATCAGCACGATGCGTTGCATGGTGGATTGTGATAACACAGTTGTTACCCATGCCAAAGTAGGGTCTCTTGGGATGCCACCGGAATAGACTGAAATAGAATTATCTTTCTAGTTTTTAAATGGCTTGGAAAGGAAGATACAATCCTGGTGAGACCTATAGATACTTTGGAGAGAGTCCAAAGAAGGGCCACTAAACTGGTTCATGGATTGCAGGACACATGTTACCAGGAAAGCATCTTAACATGTATAGCTTGGGAGAAAGAGGAGCTATGATAGAAACATTTAAATAAATAAACGGAATCAAAAACTGTAAAAGAAGATTTCCACAACAAGAGGACATAGTCCAAGGAGGGGGGCAAAGTATTAATTTACTGTGAGAGAATAGTGGATGCATGGAGTGGTCTTCTGGTGGAGGTTATTACAGTGGAGGAGTTTAAGCATGCATGGGATAGGCATGGTTCTTATCTATCAACACATTCTTATTTTCTCACAAAAATTTTGAGACCCGGACCCCATTCCCCTCCAACTCTCAACCCCCAAAAATATACATTTTTAAATGCTTAAAGGGACAGTCTAGTCCCCAAACTCACTTTGGTGCAAGATGAAGATCACTGCTTGTATAATGCACAGACTTTTATCCCTGTGTGATTTGATGCAGGCATTCTGTATAAATCACATTTTTAATACCGTATTTGCTCGATTGTAAGACGACCCCCCAAACTTTGGATATTCCTTTAGGAAAAAAACTAAAAGCCTAAATATAAGACTACCCTATAGGAAAAAAGTTAAACTTGTATATATTCACATGTAAATTGCTTTTTAATAAAATATTATATTAAAAAAAAAAATGCATTTCTTGTGTTTATTTCTTTTTATGTGCCAATGCTGCCTCTCTCTTTCCCTTGCCCCCAGCTTTGTCTCACTCCCCACTCCCCCCTCACCTGTCTCTTCCCCCCCAAATGTTTCTCTCTGCCCCCCTTCCTCTGTCTCTCCCCCCCTTCCTGCTCTGTCCCCCCTGTCTCTCTGCCCCCCTCCCTCACTCCCTCCCCCTGTCTCTCTGCCCCCCACCCTCCCTCCCCCTGTCTCTCTGCCCCCCTCCCTCCCCCTGTCTCTCTGCCCCCCCCCCCCTTACCTGTACCTCAATCCCTGGTGGCTAGTGGGGGCAGCCAGGGGATGTCTGCACGATACGTGCAGACATCCTCCATGCTGCCCGACACGGGCAGTCTATTATGACGGACACCCCAGCTGCCCGATTTACCCTGGTGGCTAGTGGGGCAGCAGAGGAAGTCTGCGGGATGAGCGCAGACCTCCCCTGCTGCCGCGCGGCACGCTCGCCGGGAATTCTGTGACGAAAGCGGAAGTACCCGGCTTCTTCACAGAAGCCCCGGCGGTCGTGCCGGGCGGAAGCAGGGGAGTCTGCGCTCGTTGTACAGACATCCCCTGCTGCTAGAGAGGGGGATCCAGGTCCCCTGCAGCTCTGCTGGGGACCTGGATCCATGTTTTATAATCTGACCTCAATTTGAGGTCAGATTATAAGAGACCTCGATTATAAGACAAGGGGGATTTTTCAGAGCATTTGCTCTGAAAAAAACCTTGTCTTATAATCGAGCAAATACGGTATTTGACTCAAGCCCTCCCCAGTGATTACTCTGCATGTTTACTGCAGGTGTGGCAGCACTGATTCTGTAGACACTGAGGATATAAAGTTTTGTTTCATATAGTCACTTCCTGTCCTACTCAAATTGTGTCTATTGAGTGGCTTATGAGTGACCTTGCTCTTGTACACAGTAGGGTCTCTTAGCAACACATTGTCTGATGACATCACTAGAAAGCAGCAAAAAAAGAGGAAATTACTTTTACTCATGTAGTGTGGGCAGTCCTTGTTTCTTGCAAACTGCTGTAATTTCACAATTTCTTCTAGCTGTAAGCATTTTATATTTTAAGCAATACAAAATGTAAGATATGCATTTTAAAGTACTTTTAATATGCATTAATATTTGGAAGAAGCATTTTGGGCACTAGACAGTGCCTTTAATGTGGAACTAAGCCTTAAAAATGAAAATAAAATTCTGTAGTAAATTTTTGTTTCATTTATTACTCTTTATCTTGGCCTAATGTGTTAGAAGAAACAAATGGATTATGAATCTTCAGCATGTTTTGTGCTCCCCCACTTATTACGGTCAGCCTACTCCCTCTTACTTTACAGTCATTCTGTAAAATATGTCACATTCCTATGTTCTTTACTTCTGCCCAGAAATCCAACAAAATTCTGTAATTCCTGTAATTTTTACCTAAAAAAAAGTTTTTATTTAAATGATTTCATTTAATCTCTTTAGCACATTAAGCAAACTACCACTTAATTATTAACAGGCGTGTAACCAACCCATTTGCTTTTTAATGTCTTATATTTGAACAAAGTACAATGCATGAACAGATTTCAGTTGTGATGCTCAATTAGCTGTTTTGATGTTTGGCTTCATTCAGCAACATGATGTTCAGTGTGTGCTTATGATGAACGCACGTGCTCATTTGTCTACAGACTCTACATTTAGTTCATATTGATATAGAATGGAGTTGTGGGCTCTTCTTTGTAAGATTGCAGTCTTGGCATTCCCACTATGCATAGGTTGTTTTGTTCTTATCATTCTATTTTAGGCAGTGTTTACATATTTTCCTGTTGTTTTTTGCAAGTTATAGGGCAATAACCTAAAGTGGCCTTTTTTCCTAAAAAAAAAAAAAAATCCCCTACAGTGACATGTACTTCTTGTGTAACAAAGAATGCATTTTACAGAAACACTTAATTCATAATATTGATATTAAAAGGGGCCAATGTATAGCAGTATAAAAATATTTTTTGAGTGTATACACAAATCACGTACATGTACAAGCTAATAATGCAATGACAATACCGGTACATAAGCATTACTTCTCACACCAAAAATTGAGAATATACAGTGGGCAGCTACATAAACATTGTTTCTCAACCACAACTGAAAAACAATTAAACAGTGGTAACCATACCTGTATATGTCTACAGAAACAAACTTTACTTCATACTGATAAGGAATGGAGTTGTGGGTGCTTGTAAGATTGCAGTCTTGGAATTTCCACCATGCATATTGATGTACTGTTGGCAAAAGACAAGGGTGATTATTCCAACCTAATTCTTTTGGATCTTTCAGCTGCATTTGAAGTGTCTGTCCATGGAATTTTAATGGCGGAATTACATATCTCTGTAGTCATGTGCACGGATTTAACTCTACTCTCACGGCCTGATTAGAGTACGTCCACAGAGATATGCGTATTAACTTTCGGAGAAGCACAGGGAACTTATCTACTCTCCCATATTATTTGCAATATCCTGTATAACCATCAGGCTTTTTTTTTTTATCAGTGGGACACAGTCAGAATATTTTAGAAAGATATGGAGTCACAACTCTGTAATAAAAAATGACGGAAATTAATGCCAGCCTTGAATAACAAGAGTCGGCACTCTTACTTCAAAAAAGCTAACAAAGGAAAAATGTATCAATATAGCAAAAAAATTATATTTTTTGCAGAACTTACATATATAGAAATCTAACAAGTTTTAATACATCCAGTAAATATACAAATGAGCAGACCATAAATAAAAACTTGAATATGTCATTGTGAGCTAATTACCTCTATAACACTAAGGTATCTCTAAAAAGCATCACTGTCGACCTGACACGTTTCGCCTCTCGGAGTTCTTGCTGATACATGGAGAAACCATTTAATCCCTCAGCAACAGAGGCTGTTTTACAATTCTGTCTTTTTTTTTTTCTGCACCCACTCATATAATATAGAGTTGTTCTCGCAAAAGAAGGGCTTTCTAAAGATACCATTATTTCCATCATATCTTAGAATTTACTACAAACAAAATTATAAAATATGGTGAAAATTAAAAATAACAAAAACTTTTTCTAACTTTGACCTGAAAAATCTTTTACACAATTACAAATGATTGCCAATAGTTTTGAACTACTGTTCTCGTGCCCAGACACTAAATTGTACACGTGACATCAGGCTGGTGCAGTCTCCTCTGTGTATTTATTGGTTACTAACCATGACTTGCAGTTCTGTTGTGATGTGATCTATTCTGACAGGGTCACAGCTGATACTCAGGGTGAAAGTAGAGATGGACAATTGAACGACAAGGGTTACAGAATGAATTGTGATGCAACAGTTTTATCTTTTTGATGGAGCATAATGTGTGATCAGTTATGTGAAATTTTACAGAATTGTGCAAGATGGTAAATCTGTTCCACCCTATGATGACTTTGTACATTAGACGTGCTCTTACTCAACAGTAACAGTAAGTTAACTATATCACAGATCTGGGGTCCCTCCAGCCTTCTTACACTATAAAACCTATGATTTGCTGCCACTTTAAAGGGTCTGGCTGCGGAATAAGAATTAGCGGGCTGAGGGAGACGCATGTTATGTTAAATTTCGTATTTTATTGTCTTATAAAAACAATAGTCACCTGTAGTCTGACTGGAGTTGTAGTTAAACATCCAGGAAGCTACAGGTTGATTATGCCTAATGGAAAATGGCTGTTGCAAAATGCAGTTGTTTAAATGTAGGAATAAAGATTTTTGTTTTGTTTGTTTTGTAGTTAACCTTGGCTTCTCAAATCAAAGCCAAAAGTTAAAATTCCTGGGTTGTGTAAACCTTAACTCAGCTCTGCCTCTCATCCAGTCATAGAAGCTGCAAGCATCTGCCAGGGTCTGACATGTACTGACAGTTTCTCTTGGCTAGTGCAAATGAGAGCCATTATGTTGTGTGTAGGTCATCTCTCGAGGGCCTGTTTGAAAGTGTAGGAAACATTACTGTATCCTTCCTGGGAAAATACATTATTATAATAGTTGTCATGCTTTTTATTTTCAAATCCTTGTAACTGTCATTGTCAAGGGGATCTCTAACCTATAAAGTGTAACTTTTGCTTGCAGTTTTGGATGTCGGTAAAACTGTTAGAGGGACTAATCTCCAAAATAAGTTTTGACCAGGCAGAAGTCCACTTGTAACCTATGGAACCTTATTTTCTGTCTCCTATACAGGAGGAGGGGAAGGATGCTTATATTAAGAATCTCCCTACAGAATTGGGTATTTTGAGCATCTCAACATTAATAATGAGAACATTTTAATGGTGGGAGATGCGGTAAGATTGAATCAAGCAATACTTACGGTAATTGAGCTTTGTGTGGTCCGTATTCTGCTTATTTGTCTTTTACCAATATAATACTGTAGTCATTTGGTATACTGGAGATAACGCTAGTACTGTTCAGTGCTGACATACAAGTGAAGGCTTGTGGTTAATGGATTGGATACCCTAACATGTTTTTGCCCTTCCTTTGCTAATGAGTAAATTGTTTGCCTGAGTAGCGGAAGAACAAGTATGGATATCAAGGACTGTGCAGATGTAAAGCTTTCACCCCTTTTCCTTTTAGAATACATGTGATCTACAGAATACCAATACTTGGGAAGTGCCAATGCTTTTGCAAATTTGGCCTTGTTCAGTGCTTTCCATGTGGGGTTTATATTATTTAGTGTCAATCAGACTGTGTATCACAAATAAAATGAAATCTTCTAGAATCAGAGATTTGTGATAAACAAAAAGAATAGCTTGTCTTGTTCCTCTCCCCAATAATTATTGGTTATGAATCTGGCGTAGCATAAGTTTATTGTGCATAATGGGAACAAACAAAACAATTCTAAAAGGTTCATGTTTAACCTGATCTGAGCAGAATTGTGAAAGGTAAAAAAGGTAGTGGTTTTAATCTTCAAACGTGATAGGAATACAAAACATATTCAAGCAGATAAAGTGGGAAGTAGCAGAAACACTTGACGCGTTTCGCACGGTAACCCGTGCTTAATCATAAAGGAATGTTTTGTATTCCTATCACGTTTGAAGATTAAAACCACTACCTTTTTTACCTGGAAATGTGAGTGCGCTCTTCTGTGTTCCTGTTTTTGATTTTGGCTAATAAGAACCGACCCATCAGTCGAAATGGCAAGCAGTAACTTCCAGCCAGACAAGCATTCTTCTCATTGCATGAGCCTTAGAAGGTGCCGAGGGCATTTTTTTTTTAAAGTATAAACTTCCTAACTATGGCAGGAGATGAAAACATTAAAGGAAAACTAAACGTTATATTTCACTTGTGCTTCTAATATAGAAGCACAAGTGAAATGTTAGTTGTTCCTATTGTGAGGATGAACTGGCGTGTACTTTTGATAGTACACGCCAGTTTATCCTCTGACTGACAGCTGCCATGCTTCCCTAGGAAGCAAGCAGCCGTCTGGTCGACAACTGGCTCTCTCTGCTAGGATAGGGGGACCTCTGTCAAACTATGTCAGTGCCTGATTTATTATACATACACTGCGCTGGTCTCAACCAATGCCGACACAACCTAAAACCAAGCATTCAACATAGATAATGTAGTACGTGCGCGCCGTGTTTATACATGCAATAAAGGAAATTACTTTTACACAGCTAGTGTGGGCAGTCCTGTTTCTTGCAAACTGCTGTAATTTCACTATTTCATCTAGCTGTAAGTATTGTATATTTTAAGAAATGTAAAATGTAAAACATGCATTTTAAAGCACTTCAATGTGTATTAATATTTGAAAGATGCATTTTGGGTGCTAGAAAATCCATTTAAAGGTTTTGTGTATGTTAATATCCCAATAAAGTTTATAGGGTTAATGTAACGGTGCAACATATTCAGTGGCATATTCCTTTTCTTTCAGAGACCAAAAATCTGATTTTGAAAAAAAAAAAACCCTTGTCTCAACAGAAATATTGATTTCATTGTCCGTTTCTGAACCGCACCCAGTTCAGCTGAGTAGTTGGAATTGAATTTTCAGGGTAAAAGTCTTGCATGGATTTATAATTGAGAAAAAGGTTGCTTTAAGATCCTCTATTAACCTGTGTACAGCGGAGGTTTCAGCCACCACCTTTAGGTTCAGTCCTGCAGTTTGTTGACAAGCATGCTCAAATCCTTCTCCGTAGAGGCTTTTCCTAAAAGTGCAATGTCATTTTGCACACACACTGCAATTTTGCACCAATCCGTTTTCCCAAAAAAAAATCCAAATGAAAAAAAATAACACGAATTTTACCTTTCCTCATGACAATGATCCTGTTGCACACTTGGCAATTAACCAAGGAATGGGTTATGTAACATCAATGTCCTGAAACTGCCTGAACTTCAAACCTTCTAGAATGAAGAAAAGTCTTTGACATTTGGCCAAGTCTAAAATGGCCAAACCCAGCAGCCTCTTTCTATATCCCTTATTGTTTTACACAAACTACTGAGAACAAATTTACCAGACGTTTTGCAATTCTGTCACCTCTGCAAAGCTAAAATGACATAAGCTAAAAACACGTCAGCAGCCAGAATTTCAAAGACAGAATGCCATGGACAGCTATCGTCCTGTATACCCTGAAGACGTGTAGGCAAAAGGAAAGAGGTAGTTTATCAGCGCCTGTCTGGCCACCTAGAGAAGCTCGGAACATATAGCATTTGGTAAAAAGACTGAATGTCTGAAACAGCTCTGTATGAAATACAGGATTATGGAGACCTCTGACTTGTAACATGTTCCAGAGAGTAAATGATACATCCAATGTTTTTGGAAACTAGAAGTAGTTAACACATACTACATCCTGGGGTGTATTTTTTACTTTTTCTGTGGAAAGACAGGGTTTGCGAAATTAATAAAACTGATAAAAATTTGCTGTTTTTTTTTTGCTAATGATACAGAATAAACTAAATCCCTAATTGGCATCTTTTGTTACTTCTTCAGATATCCAATAACATAGAACATGGCCGTCCAACATGCAGTCCATTTGATTTATCCACATTCTCTTTAGACCTATAGAAGTCTAGTTATCAAAGAATAAAATGAATCTGTATATAGATGGCGCTTGCATTACTGCTAAATAACCAAACCTTTTTGTATTTGTTCTCCTTTATAGTGAATTTTTTTCAAGCTTGATCATGCTTTACTTCATCAAAGCCACTCAAATGGCATAAAACCAAAACAAGAGCTCACTTCTGGCATCCTTTTAGTATGACAAATTTATAAATAATTGTCTCTGCTGCGAAATGCGTCAGACAGTTTATCCCATGCAGTAAAACCAAAACAAGAGCTCACTTCTGGCATCCTTTTAGCATGAAAAATTTATAAATAATTGTCTCTGCTGCGAAATGCGTCAGACAGTTTATCCCATGTCTTACCTGCTGCTGTTTCTCTTATTTTTATGGCTATGTTTTAATAAATGCTTCATGTGAAAATAACCTGCTGTAACTAGGCCCCTGTTGTGTGCATTAGTTCTTCGGATATAATTTCTATTACAGTCTTAGGCTTACATTTCTATGATTTCTTGGCTCGAAACGAAGGGAAGCAAATATGATGAAATTCTAGAGCTAACAACTGATCAGTACTTTTCCAGGTGAAAAATAATCCGCTACTAACAACAGAAGGGCTGTCTAATTACAGCTAGAAAAAGAAGCATTCAATTTGTAGAAGATCAGAATATAAATAATAGAGGAAATTGTAGGTTTTAGATAGAATTACACCGGTATAAATATTTATTGTGTACAGTTTGCAACCGGCAGATGGTCAGGGCATTGCTGTCCACAATGTTTAGGTAGTCGAGCCCTATAAAAAAAAATAATAGCAGCTATGTATGAATTTCCCACACTCTGAAATGTCTGGAAGTGAAAAAAAGGTGCAATCGCTGTTTATCCAACACTAATCAAGGGGTGAAAAGCTCCTGAACCTTTATATATGGGTTTCTCTGGTTTGACGGGAGTCTGTTTCATACATTGGCGCAAACTGAAAATGTCCAGTATTAGGCATTAGCTCTGTATGTTTACCTTCTCTATACAAAACTACAAAACCCCCATAGTCAACAATTACAAATAGTTTATGACTCCACAGTCTAACAGATCTCATACACAATTGAAAAAAAGTTAAAACATTGGTGACAATGCTGTACGGGATCATGTCATATCACCGGAAATCGCGGCTTTTTCTGTGATAATGCGGCTTTCGTGACAGCCTCAAAAGTGAGACTATCAAGGGGGGAAAATGGCCGCCGAACCACCGGTTCGCTGTGACAGCCAGTCAGGAGCACTATGAGGAATCACTGATCCCACATGTGTTGTAATGCTTAAGGACATACAGATTATCTCTTTTTTTTTTTATAATCTGCCACCTTTCTCATCTGAAGTCCTAAATACCAGGAAGAAGAAACAGACTTCCTATAAAAACAGTAAATATAGCCATAGTACTGAATAGCCCCAGCCTGTCAAATTTTTACTTCCTATCAGCAGTAAACAGTAAAGAAATATTAGACACATTAATTGAATACGGCAGCCAGTTTCAGATGTCAGACACAGCAGATAGTAAACCTGCGTGTATATATGAAGATACACTTCAGGGCATGGTTTTTTTTTAACACTTGCTTCCTTCACTTTGGTTTTAGGAGCGTGGCTTGCAGGACAGGGTGTCAGGCAGGCAACAATTCAAAGGGGTTTAGGTGATTTCTAAAATCTAAATAGCTATTTAATATAATCATAGCATGGACAAAGAAAAATCGTTTGATAAAAACTTTTTTTTATGGAGCTCTGTGATACACTTATCCCCACCAAACTGAGCTCCACAAAAAGGGGGGTAATAAGGTAGTAAAAAAGGGACAAAGGGAATCAGGTCCAGAAGAGACTTCCCTCAAAACCTTAGTTCCTGTGGCATGAAAGGATCCCTGGCTTACATTGTGCAAAAAATAGCTTCTTTGCATTTCACATCCATATGATCTGTTTACAATCTGTACCTAACTAATCTGAACCTAACTTCTGACTGCCTCTTGGCTAATGCACTCTGACAGTCTCCTGGCTAACTACAAGAATCAGATGAAAAGAAACACAAAGTATAAGTCAGTAGATATGATGCCAAAATTGCAATACTTGATAATACTTTTTTTATCCAGAAGTGAAGGACTTACCGTAGACTTTGGCTTTCTAACACACTACCAAGGCTTTGTCTAGACACACATCTTGTCCTGCATAGTTCTTTTTCAATACTCACACTCTATTTCATCAATTTATGTATATGTGTGTGTGTGTGTGTGTGTGTGTGTGTGTGTGTGTGTGTGTGTGTGTGTGTGTGTGTGTGTGTATGTATGCAGCTGTATATTTGTATGCTTTGCCCTGTTTCTTTTTTCTCTGTTTGAAAAAACATCAGTTATTTTAACTGTCAGATTGATCAGTATTGCTTCAGACTAGGGTTGCCACCTTTTCTTCAAAAAAATACCGGTCTTGGTACTGTCTCCATAGACTTAACATTGGCCTGATGCCAATTTTTTACCGGCCTGCCTGTAAAATACCGGCCAGGTGGCAACCCTACTTCAGACCCGAAGAAGAGAGGAAAACTCTTGAAAGCTTGTCTTTTTAAATATTACGTTAGTCCCAAAAAAAAAAAGTATCGTTAAATACTGCAATACTCTGGTATTTTGGCATCTTAAAGAAAAGAAATATTTATAATGTAATAGAAGCTCTTATGATTAAATAGTGAGTATAATTTGTTTCATGAGCTCACACCACAATATTCTCCTCTTCCTCCACTGCTCTCCCCATTACATCTTCTCTCTCACTAGGGGGCGTGGTCTGCATCCATATAAATCGGAGGGTCTGAGAAATTTTCAGTTTGTGGCTATCGGTTTCAGCAGCAATTCATCGCAGAGGGAAATAATACTAAAAGTAAGGCTTGGTGTCAGTGGCTCATTAATTAGTGCAAATGAAGCTGCATGGCTAGTCCTACTGATTGCATGTGTCAGTGTTGAATACAGGTGGTGGTTATTGTTGTTGGTGGGGAGTGTGGCTGGGGGGTGTACAAATATTATATATGTGATTAGCGATGACTATCTCTGCTGTGCTGAATATGTACATGAGTGCATGGTAACTGCTCCAAATAATACCAAACCATACCGCTGTACATTCTAGGGTCAAGTAATTGCATATGTTTGCAGAATGAGCTTTATGAAGATCAAGTCTGCAGTTTTAAAAGTGGAAAGTTCCTACTGGATGCAATATAGATTGTGCAGACTACATGTATTTCTGTTTTTTGTTGGGGTTGTTGTGGCTTGGCCAGATCCCAGCTGTAGTTTGCATAGTGTTCGAAGGGCGCTTTGGGATTTGAAATCATTTTCTGGTGGGTGTATAAGTTGGAATGGGTTGTTAAAGGGACAGTCTAGTCCCCAAACTCACTTTTGGTGCAAGATGAAGATTATTGCTTGT
Organism: Pelodytes ibericus; assembly: GCA_036172795.1. NCBI lineage: Eukaryota > Metazoa > Chordata > Amphibia > Anura > Pelodytidae > Pelodytes > Pelodytes ibericus. The sequence goes on from CM069867.1 coordinate 53,486,849, forward strand.
ATAGTTCACAGGTGTTTTTTCCAGTGTGATTTAAGACATCACATTTTTTATATTTTACTCAAGCCCTACCTCAGTGATTACTCTACATGTATACTACTGGTGCGACAGTACTGATTATATAGACACTGAGGATATAAAGTTTTGTTTCATTTAGTTACTTCCTTGAGAAACATGAGAAATGCATTTATTAGTGGGAGGATTCAGTCTCCTTTCAGGAGGGTCACTGCCAGATTATTTTAAGGCAGCAGAAAATACTGTGTTGCTTACAAAAGTAATAATACATCTACCATGTATGAAACAGTGCCATGTATGCTACTCATCACTTTTCACAGTGTCATGTATGCCCCTAATCACTTTCCACAGCACCATGCCTGTCCCCATATGCCCTAAATAACTTTTTGGCTTTTGAAAATCCTAGTGGTGGCTCCTAACTTGTTCATTGTTCATAGAACTAGATTGGCTCTTGAATTTGTCATTCTGGCTCCTTAATTCTATAAATATTTTTTTAAGTACTGTTCATACAGAGGTTTAAGAGTAACACAATATATATGTTTTACTGAGAAAGTGCTTACTAAAATAACCTCTACCACTTCTACTGGAAGGTTAATACAGTGCAGGAGTTTAAACATACATGGGACAAGCATGAGGCTGGAAGTAAGATAAGGTCACAGATCAAAAATGTCAGGGCTTACCAAATATTTGTGGACTTTAAAAGCCTACTGAAAATTTCAGGAGCCAGTCTTGTTATTTTTAGGAGCCAGGAAAACATAAGCATAAACTCTCATAAATATTTAGTGAACCAGAAATGGATGTTGTACAGCAGAGCTTCCATTAATAAATACAATTATTAAATGTAAACATATATTCCCATCAATCTATAGGGAGCTAGAAACCGCAGAGCTCCCATTACTATATAGTGTGCAATGTACAGACATGGTAATGCAGAGCTCCCATCAACATATAGTGAGCCAGACACAGACGTGGTACAGCAAAGCTCCAATGAATATATAGTGTGCAAGGTACAGACATGATAGAGCAGAGCTCCCATGAATATATATTGTGCAAGGTACAGATGTGGAACAGCAAAGCACCCATCAATATATAGTGTGAAAGGTACAGATGTGGTACAGCAGAACTCCCATTAATATATAGTGTGCAAGGTACAGACGTGGTACAGCAGAACTCCCATCAGTATATAGTGTGAAAGATACAAACATGGTACAGAACAGCTCCCATCAGTATTTAGTGATCCTATTTTTGCCACACCCCTCTCTCTGCCATCTGTCTGGCCCTCCGTCTATGTGATCCATGTCTCTCTCTCGCCCTCCCTCCATGTGATCCTTGCCTCTCTCTCCCCTCCCTCCATGCGACCCGTGTCTCTCTCTTGCCCTCCCTCCATGCGACCCCCGTCTCTCTCACCCTCCCTAAATGCGACCCGAGTCTCTCTCTCTCGCCCTCCCTCCATGCGACCCACATCTCTCTCTCGTCCTCCCTCCATGCGACCCACCTCTCTCTCTCCCTCCATGCCACCTGCGGCTCTCTCTCGACCTCCCTCCATGCCACCCGTCTCTCTCTCATGGTCTTTCTGATGCTTTGAATCATCATTGACGCAGGGAGCTAGAGGCAGCATTGACTCGGGTCAGTTTGTGTTTAATACTCAGAACTGATGCTGCCCATGGCTCCCCAATAGGGTGACAGTATAGGTGGGCAATTGAGGTTCTCCTGCACGGGTGGTAGCTTCAATCTTGGAGGAGTCTTGTTTCACATGGGTGTTAGATGCATTGATGGCAGAAGGAGGTTGCATATGAAGGGTTGGGTGGAACATAAACTGAGAGGTGTTGGGCTGATGGCTGGGGTGAAACAAGATGGTTGCCCAGAATGGTTTGAGCAAGTATACAGTGGTTTTTTTTGCATGTAAGAAGATGTGACAAGTGTAATTCAACCACAAGTGTTCTAGAAAGAATTGTGAAGTAACATTTTTTTTAATTTTTATGGAGCATCCTGTGTGATCAGTTATTTGAAATTATCTGAGATCCCCCAGCCAGCGTAGACTATAAAACCTATAATTTCCTGCCTCTCTGAGGGTCTGAAGATGTTAATGTATCCTTCCTGGCAAAATATGTTATTGTAATTATTAAGGTCATGAACCACCAGCTGTCCTGCTTTTTATTTTAAACTGATTGTTGGGTCATTGTTGAGGACCTCTAACCTGCCTGAATAATTTTGAAAGCTTCAGCTTGTGTCTAGGGGGCTGCTGTGTGATTCATTATTAAAGGGGTATTAAGCTTGCGAGCAGAGCTCTTGTTTGCCTAACTTAGTATGTAGCCCTCCTCTATGCTCTGTACCTAGTGCTACGTAAATTGTTGATGCTATATAAAGAAATGGTAATGTATTAAGGCTTAAGCTCCTAGGAGCAGTTTTACTAAGTCTTCCAAATAAGTGAGATTTGACCTACTGAGTCTCCACATTTTTGTATCTGATGGAGAAGTGCTCTGTGAGTGAGCCAGGCAATCTTGACTGGCTTTGTCATTTGTGAGAGGGTGTGTCAGTCAGTCGGCAAACCAATAGGGATAACTTAAACGACTACTTTTTTGTACAAAAAAAAAAATTAAATGTAAATCAATTCATCTAGTGCAGAGATAGACGCTTAGTTGTCATTCCAATAACAGTTCAGCTGTTCACATTTTGTTCATGATCTCTTATTTTCTTCTTTCAGTGGTTCAATACAAAATCATATACTTCAATGCCAGAGGTGAGTAGAACATTTTCCACATCTTTGCTCTGACATTTTGAAAGATGCACGTTGATTAAACATAAACATAAATGGGGCCCAAACACTGTACTGCAGGGAGTCACACTCTCATTACGAAACAAGCGTAAATGTGAGTTTCTAGCGCTTGCTTAACTTCTGCCATCATGCAGAAGCAAGAGCAGTATAATGGGGTTTACCTGTAATTACAGACAATGAGGATCAGCTTACAAATTGTGACTTCTCTTAACCCCTTAATGACAGAGGCTGTTTTTATATTTCTGCTGTGTTTGTGTATAGCTGTAATTTTCCTCTTTCTTATTCAATGTACACAGACATTATAAATTAGTTGTATTGCTATAAGAATGGTTTTCTTTAGACACCATTATTTTCATCATATTATAATTTACTATTAAAAAGACATGATGAAAAACACTTTTTTTTAACTGTTACATGAAAAATCTCTAATACGCCTATTAAAAAAACCTGCTAAATAGGTTCTAATATTTGTGCTGTGTTTAGAAATACAGTGTTAACTTGTTTTTCTGCTACTTTATTGCCCTATAACTTGCAAAAAAACATCACTGATACTAACCTTAGATCTAGTTTTATTTTTTCAGTGTAATATGAATGACTGCCTCTAGAGGCAGCCTAGCAACAGCCAAAATCAACTGATGTGATCACTGATCACTTCAAAGGTTCTTGCCCACAGAAGGGCAATGGCATTTTGAAATAGCATGCTGGTGCGATCGTAGTGCCGCCAGAAGGTATTTTTCAGTATTGATGAATGCCTCAACATCGAGACATTGCATCAACACCGGCTGGGTGGTGGAAGTGGTCATTGATTACCGCTCGTTTTACTATAGTCCGTACATGTGCATATGAACGTTACAAAGGGGTTAAGATACGCAAATCTATTTGCGCTGGTCTGCTCAATTTCACGGCAGTCACCCCCTGTATTATGCATGTACTGATTGTTCTAAACTGTGACTATCAAAAAAGGTTGTTACCAAAACCAACCCACGCATGCAGGAGCAATCAAACATCCTGTTTAAGTGGTATTGGAAAAAATTAATTCTGTTGCAAAGTTCTAAAAGTGTAATAATCCACTGCTTTGCCTGGCGACTGCTCCACTGTTACAGTTCTGCCCCAACGTTGACTTTTATAAATGCCACCCAGTGTTTTGGAATGGCAGCAGCTAAAGCATATGTGGCCATGGTCCTTGCCTCACTCTTGTTCCAAATCACATTGAAATACAGGGTATTGTTCCATGCGGGTCCTGTGATGCATGTGAGCGTGTACACATGGTGGCGTGCTTCACACCAGGGCGCATGTATCTGTCCAAGCTGTGAGCTTTTGTGGGAGAAAGAGAAACCGCACACAAGCGAAATGCTCATAGGGTCCAGGGTATCAGGGTAACTCTCCACTGCTGCAGAGCAAGCTCCAGGGATGAATGATTTTTACATCTGTCAGTCTTGCTAGAGCAGGGTGTATATTAAAAGTGGTTGGTGATCACAAAAGTGGCTTCTGGCAAATTATTACATTTTTTCCCCCAACATAGGCCGTTGTGAAGCAATGCGGATGCTCATGGCTGACCAGGGTCAGCAATGGGAGGAAGACATTGTGACCTGGGACACCTGGATGCAAGGAGACCTTAAACCTAAAGCGGTATGACTTTAACAAGGCCTCTTTCCTCTGCATTCATTTCTCTGAATAAGGTCAGGTGTACACTCTATAAACCTCACCATTCTTTAGGAATGTTACAGTAAGGAGATTGCAGTCTATTTAGGCATGTGAGAATGATGTGTATGTTGACTATTCTACATTATACCTGATCCTTTTTTTTTTTTAATACTGATTGCATGGTTTTGTTACCCCTTTTAGGTGTTTGGCCAACTTCCAGAACTTAAAGATGGTGACAAAGCGTTGTATCAGTCTAATGCCATCCTGCGCCATCTTGCCAGAAAACATGGTTTGTCTCCATTTGTTTCATTCCCCCCTATGGCGGTGATGGCTAACCTTGACACTGCAGCAGGGCCGTCTTTAACGCGGGGCAAACGGGGCAGCTGCCCTGGGCCCAGTTACTCCTGGGGGGCCCCAAGGCAGCTGTCCCGTGGGCCCCTTCTTTCTGCGTTCACAGCGCATTGCGCTTGTGAACGCTTTTTTCCGGCAAGCCGCATCCGATGGATGCGACGGCCCAAAAAAAAAAAAACTGACACCGGATGTGACATCGCGTCACATCCGGTGACTGTTTCCCTCCTCCGTGCAAGAGGGAAGACTGCACGGAGGAGACATCCGGCGGGGGACACGGAGCAGTGATGTGTAAGTACTAGGGAAGGGGGGGCGGGGGGCTGACTGGCACAGTATTACAGGCATCTGACTGGCATAATATTTATTACAGGCATCTGACTGGCATAATATTACAGGCATCTGACTGGCATAATATTACAGGGCATCTGGCTGGCACAATATTACTGGGCATCTGGCTGGCACTATATTACTGGGCTCTGACTGGCACTATATTACTGGGCTCTGACTGGCACAATATTACAGGCATCTGACTGGCACAATATTACAGGCATCTGACTGGCATAATATTCCTGGGCTCTGACTGGCACAATATTACAGGCATCTGACTGGCACAATATTACAGGCATCTGACTGGCACAATATTACTGGCACAATATTCCTGGGCTCTGACTGGCACAATATTACAGGCATCTGACTGGCACAATATTCCTGGGCTCTGACTAGCACACTATTACAGGCATCTGACTGGCATAATACTACAGGCATCTGACTGGCACAATATTACAGGCATCTGACTGGCACAATATTCCTGGGCTCTGACTGGCACACTATTACAGGCATCTGACTGGCACACTATTACAGGCATCTGACTGGCATAATATTACAGGCATCTGACTGGCACAATATTACTGGGCTTTGACTGGCACAATATTCCTGGGCTTTGACTGGCACATTATTACTGGGCTTTGACTGGCACACTATTACTGGGCTCTGAGTGGCACAATATTACTGGGCTCTGAGTGGCACAATATTACTGGGCTCTGAGTGGCACAATATTACTGGGCTCTGACTGGCCCAATATTACTGGGCTATGACTGGCCCAATATTACTGGGCTCTGACTGGCCCAATATTGCAGGCATCTGACTGGCCCAATATTGCAGGCATCTGACTGGCACAATATTGCAGGCATCTGACTGGCACATTATTACTGGGCTCTGAATGGCACAATATTGCAGGCATCTGACTGGCACAATATTACTGGGCTCTGACTGGCACAATATTCCTGGGCTTTGACTGGCACACTATTACTGGGCTCTGAGTGGCACAATATTACTGGGCTCTGACTGGCCCAATATTACTGGGCTCTGACTGGCCCAATATTGCAGAAATCTGACTGGCACAATATTGCAGGCATCTGACTGGCACATTATTACTGGGCTCTGACTGGCCCAATATTGCAGGCATCTGACTGGCACAATATTACAGGCATCTGACTGGCACAATATTACTGGGGTCTGAATTTCACAATATTCCGGGTATCTGACTGGCACAATATTCCTGGTATCTGACTGGCACAATATTCCTGGGCTCTGACTGGCACAATATTGCTGGGCTCTGACTGGCACAATATTGCTGGGCTCTGACTGGCACAATATTCCTGGGCTCTGACTGGCACAATATTACTGGCATCTGAATGGCACAACAATTATGGCATATGTGTGTGTGTGTGGGGGTGGGGGGTGGGGTAACATTGCGATGGATGGCGGGATTGCATGCAGGGGAGGGGGCAGGGTCCAGGGGGCCCAAGCAAATGCTTGCCCAGGGTCCAATCACTATTAAAGACGGCCCTGCACTGCAGATGTTTGGGAACTAGATATCCCATTAAGCTCAGTCTCCATTATGATTGAACATCATGGGATGGGTAGTTCCCAAACATCTGAAGTGTCAAACCCTTGTTACCTTATTGCAATACCCTGTGAATTATAACCTTTCTATATCTGACCTTGAAACTTTCTGGGATTCATATTTTACTTTTATTTTTTATTCTGTTCAGGTCTTTATGGGACAGATGTGTACGAGCAGTCTGTTATAGACATGGTGAATGACGGTGTAGAAGATCTCCGTTTGAAATACTTGCGTCTCATCTATCAGAACTATGTGAGTGTCTCTGTATATGAATCATGTTTTTTCTTGGTTTGGAAGATGCTTGTTACCTATGGAACATGTATTTTCTCTCTCCTATACAGGAAGAAGGGAAGGATGATTACATTAAGAATCTCCCTACAGAACTGGGGTATTTTGAGTGTATTCTGTCTAAAAACAACAATGGGAAAAGTTTCATTGTGGGAAAAGCGGTAAGATTGAATCAAGCAATACTTAATTGAGCTTTGTGTGGTCCGTATTCCACTTGTTTGTCTTTTACCAATAGAATTCTGTAGTAATGTGGTATACTGGAGATAAATCTAGTATTGTTCAGTGCTGACATGAAAGTGCAGGCTTGTGGTTAATGGTTACCCTAACATGTGTTTGCTCTTCCTTTGCTAATGAGTAAATTGTTGGCCCTTTCCATAAAATGTGTGTGATCTAGACAATACAAACAGCTTCAGAATTGCTTTTGCAAATATGGTTTTGTTCAGTGCTTTCCATGTGGGTTTTATTAATTTAGTGTCAAACCGAGTGCGTATCTAAATCAAATTCAACTAGTCTTCAATAGCTTGTCTTGTGCCTCTCGCCAACAATTATGAAACTGGTGGAACAAATCTGTTCATTGTGCATAATGAAAGGTTTTTATTTAATCTCAACTGAGCAGAATTGTGACCTTGCTCTGTCTCTCAGATTTCATTTGCAGATTATAACCTCGTGGACCTTCTGCATAATCATCTGGTGCTGGTTCCGGGTGGGCTTGCAGACTTCCCACTTCTCTCTGCATATGTTGAGCGCATATCTTCACGGCCTAAACTCAAGGCCTATCTGTCTAGTGACGCCCATAAGAACCGACCCATCAATGGAAATGGCAAGCAGTAACTTCCAGCCAGATGAGCCTTAGAAGGACCTGAGAGAATTAAAAAAATAAAAAATTTAAAAAAAAGTTGAAACTTCCTAACTATAGCGGTAGCTGAAAACATTAAAATAATAGCCTTTATAAGCACTGAAACCTTATCTGGGATGTGTCTCTTTCTTGTGTGGATGTTGGAATGCATGAGCTGTAAAAAATAGGGGTGAGGCTACTAACTCGCCTTGTTGGCGATACTTAGGAAAAGCCTCTTCCATTAAGACCATGCCTGTATATACATGGGGTCATGTCATATAGTTTTCACCATGATCATTTATGTCCCAAACCAATCTCCAACCAAGTTTTTAAACAAACTTTTATCTAGGATTAATCATATTGTCGCAGGCCATTTAATAATAGGCAGAGACTTTAATTGTACTATCAATCAGAAATTGGATAGAAAGAACAAAAAAAGAGCAAAATTATCCACAGCTCTCCAGTAGTTCAAAAACGAATGCAAACATTTTTAAATGGCAATAAATTATTCAATAGCGGGAGGGTCAACCAGGGGAACGTGACTACCCCTTTTTTTTCCCCTCAGGGGCATCAGATGCATACCCAAATAGACATTATTGAAAAATAGAAATAGGATCAGTTACATGGTTGGACCATGCTCCAATTTTTCTATGGGTTAAAAACAACCCTGATTATAAGACAAGAAATAGATGGTAACTCAATAAATACTTGTTAATAGAAAAAGGAAATGTGGATAATTTGGTTTTGGAAATACAGAATTTTAGACATAAACGACAATGGGAAGGTGTCTCATGTGAAGTTGTGGTGTTCACTAAAATGTTTTGTAAGGGTTTTTTTTTGTTGATTAAAAATTGGAGCAAATACTAAAAAGTGAAAAGGCGAACCACTGAATACACGCCTATACCACTGAATATAAGCCCAGATAAACTTGAAAGACACCATAAGGTGACATTGGAGACCTCCACATTTTCAGAAATTGTTAGGACTCAAATAACAGATGAGACACATGAAAATATTAACAAAGCCATACTATATTTAAGGCTAAAATGGTATTATGGGGCTAATCGTATGGGGAAAATTTTGACAAACAAAGATAAAAAGAAAGCAGAAATAATCAATACAAATAATATAAGGCGACAAGTAATTGTTAACTCCCAAACAGATTGTTGTTTTGGGGACTATTACAGCTCTCTCTACAATTTAGAGGACAACGGGATCCGCAGAAATCTCTGCCTACCTTAACAAACTGAACCTGTCTAAAATCTTATAAATATCATTCATCACATACATTTACAAAAGAACGCTCCTGTCCTGATAACCCTTGATGCCAAAAAAGGCAAAGCCAACTGGCGATTTTTTTTTTTTTAGTATCTAGACATTTATTGAACATTCCAGGATAGAAATAACAGGCAGAAATCAGACCATAAGAAAGACGTATATACATTTATATGGCAGGGACAATAAGAAGGCTGCGGGTGAATTTTAAATGCACAGCTTCAGTGCAACCTATTCTCACAATATTCACCCATAGAGCAAATTGAGTAGCTGAGGCCGATGCAGGAGAGGGCTGGCAAGTGTCATCTGACACGAAACGCGTAAGGCTATTAGTCCCCCCCCCCCCCCCCATCCTTTTTGACATACCTGTTATTTTTTTTGCCATTGTGTTTTGTTTTGTTTTATAATTAAAATGTTTATTGAGTCACAGAAACATTTTACATCAACATTACGTACTTCACAGTAATTCTCAATACAAAACAGATTGTTGAGGTTTCTCTTAGAATATTAAATACATACATAAAAAAAAATATGACTCTTTTTTTGTTATTTGTCACGATTAAAACCTTGTGGTTTCTCATATAAGATAAAATGAAAATAAAAAACAGAAAAAACTATGCTCAAAAGTAAATAGCACCATAACCGTGTACTATTATAAAATCAACAATATCGTAACAAAGGGAGTAACCTAAACTATCCCTAAATAAAACAGAAGTTCTAATGGCTATTATGCAATAACTGACTACGAACATTCCACCGATTCTTGTCAGCGAATCCATCCCAGGATGAGACTGCTTAGTCATAGAAATAGAGTGTGCACAATAAAATAGAGAATAATACAAAATATGAGCACATAATCTAATATAATAAACATATATTTATATAATAAGATAACATACCAATACAGTCCTAACATTAATTGGTACTTCCAAAGGGAAAATAAAATAAAATCACGTATAATGAAATAGAAATAGTCCAGAAGAGAGAGAGAGGGAGAGGGAGAGGGAGAGGGAGAGGGAGAGGGAGAGGGAGAGAGAGAGAGAGAGAGATGTTCAAAATCTGTACCAAACTATTCTGAGCCTAACCTCTGCCTCTAGGCATATGCACTCTGACAGTCTCCTGCTGCGGCTGCCTAACTATAATAAAATGAAAAGAAACACAAAATATAACATAATGGTGTGAACATCTTCTAATCACCCATATACCTCTATTTAAAAGAACACGTGTATAATGTTATAGAAGCTATATACAGTTTAAATAATGCACTGACAATGCGTATAACTTGAGTCAGGCACTCACACTACATTGTTCTACCATTCTTTCTTCTCTCTCCTATTCCCTGCTCTCCTTATTACGTCATCTGCTCTATCATGGGGGCGTGGTCTGCTCGAACTAATCTTGTCACGCCACCATCCATATAAATCGGAGGGTGTGAGAGGTTTTCCGCTTGTGGCTTTCAGTTTCAGCAGCAATTCATCGCAGAGGGAAATAATACGAAAAGTAAGGCTTGGTGTCAGTGGCTCATTAATTAGTGCAAATGAGGCTGCATGGCTAGTCCTACTGATTGCATGTGTCAGTGTTGAATACAGGTGGTGGTTATTGTTGTTGGTGGGGAGTGTGGCTGGGGGGTCTACAAATATTATATATATGATTAGCGCTGACTATCTCTGCTGTGCTGAATATGTACATGAGTGCATGGTGACTGCTCCAAATATAATACCAAACCATACAGCTGTACACTCCAGAAATAACATCTGTTTGCGTTATGAATACTGCGGCAAAGTTCTAAACGTGGCGCAATCGCCATGGAAACCAGTGGAATGTTCGATCTTTCCCTACAACTGACCTTTACAAATAACCCCAATGTGCCTGGGGTGCAAATATAGAAACGGGTTTATCTGTTATATTTGTTCCAGTCTACATTCGATAGATCGTGCAGCCGACATGTATTTCCTTATTAGCGGAGTTTTTGTGGCCCGGCCATAGTTTGCATAGGATTGGACATCATTTTCTGGCGGGTGTATTGGTTGTTAATGTAGAAATGTCTTCCTGCAGGCCAGAGACCTGGAACCCTGCCAGGCCAAGTTTGCACGTGACCAGTCTGCCTCTACCTCTGCTTGGGGTGTTTAGCCCCTGCAAGTACATGTGACTTCTGTTCTCGGGGTGAATGAGCTGGATATACAGCATGTTAAAGGTTAATACATGAGAAATGCATTTATTAGTGGATATTGGTTCAGTATTTAGCTACAAAAAAAATGCACAGTGGATTACGGTGGTGGCCACAGACCTCTATAAGCTGCCATCACAAGGCTTCTGTAGAGTTGCATGAGGAAAGTCAATGCCATGTGTCAGGCTGGTGTAGTCGACTCTGAATTTACTGGTTATTAATTGAAGTTTTTCTGCACTAGTGGTAGTTCCAACCTTGGAGACTTGTTTCCCCCATTAAGGGATGTTAGAAGCACTGATGGCAGAAGGAGGATGCTTATGAAGGAACTTTAAACTGAAGTGTTAGGCCTGTAAGTGTTTTAGTTTTTGAATGTAACAAGCGACCTGAAAAAGAGTAATTCAACCACAGTTGTTAGAAAGAATTGTGATGCAACAGTTTTATATACTTTTTTTTAAATTTTATTTTTTTATGGAGCATCCTGTGTGATCAGTTATGTGAAATTTAACCTAATTGAGCAATATCGTAAATCTGCTCCACCCCAGCTATACTCAGGACTGAGCACTGTGTCCAGTTCATTCCCCTGATTCTCCACAGTGGTGTGTGATACCTGGGATCCCCCAGCCTGTGTACATTATAAAACCTATAATTTGCTGGGGATGGGACTCTTCATCACCGCCGACTCTACACAGCAAGACAGATCGTCGCAGGACATTTCATCGCTAAAGGTAAGTATTTTAGCTATTTTAGTTTGGTTAGAATTGGGGTTTAGGGGGTTAGAATTGGGGTTTAGGGGGTTAATTTTAGTATTGGGGCTCGGGGGTTAGTATTGGGGTTTAGGGGGTTAATTTTAGTATTAGGCTGGGGGTTAGTGTTAGGGTTAGTATTAGGGTTTAGGGGGTTAATTTTAGTATTAGGCATCAGGGGGAACCCCACATACCCTCTAGCCTATTTTCAATTTTATTTATTTTTCTTTTCTTACCTTTTTACTCAATCTCTATTTTTTTTCTTTGACAATATTTACTGTACATCAGACATAATGTTTACCTCTAGTCTGACTGGAGTTGCAGTCTAAAAAATCCCAGAGAGTAACAGGTTGACTATCCCTAGTGGAAAACAGTTCTTTAAATGTAGTAACTTTTTGTTTTGTTTTTAACTAACCTTGGCTTCTTGTATCAAAGCCAAAAGTTGAAATCCCTGTGCTGTGTAAACATTTAGAGAAGCAGGCCTAGTTTACACTCTGCTCTGCCTCTCAACCAATCATTGAAGCTGCTTGCATCTGTCTGGATCTGACAAGCAAATTAGTGCCAAGTACATTTTGACAGCTGCTCCTTTAAATGTCAGCCCACTAAACCGAAACGGGTGGTATGTTTTTGTGACTTTGAAACTTGTTAATGTGTTTTGTACATGTATTCACTCTAAAGGGGTATTAAGGATTAACCCCTTGTGCACCAAGGCACTTAGCTGTATTATTATGGTTGAGACTTCACTTTTTGTATTTGATGAAGTAGCACCTGTCGTTCTAAGATGTAGACAGTAGTCATGTTTGCTACAGAGACCTTCATTTATAAAAAGGGGCTCAGCAGAGGGGACCTTAACCAGACTCCCTCTGTTGCTCCCCTTTAAAAACTATTGCCCTGATCAGTCAAGCAAGGGACAAGCCCCCTCTCTGATTGGCTGTGTGCATGTTGAAACTGTCCACAGCTGAGGTTAAACCCACATGCATATCTAAAGATACATGTCTGGTTTACTTTGATGAAGGGGACAATTCCTGTAAGGGAATAAAGGGTTAAAAAAAAAAAAAAACCTTTCTTTTAATTACAGTGCAGCTCTCCACATTTTATTCATGAATATAATCTTATTTTCTTCTTTCAGTGGCTCAATACAAAATCATATACTTCAATGTCAGAGGTGAGTAGGAAATCTCCTTCCCACTTTTAATTACTTTCGAACAAACCTTTCCAGATCTTTGCTTTGACCTTTTTTGAAGGATGCACCATGATTAAAACAAGATACATGAGCGGTGCTTGGGATCCACACTCTCTGTGATACAAACTGGATTCTAGAGCTCTCTGAACTTCTGCCTAGATCAAGCAAGATTCTAGATTTTGTTGAACATCCTAGATCCCGATGAACTTCTGCTTTAATGCAAAAGCAATATAACTGGGTTTACCTGTAAAAACAGATAATTAAGAATGGACTACAAATTGTGACTTCTTGTTGACCTGTGTTAATATGTGCAAATATATTTGCCCTTGTCATTTACATTTTCCATTGATTAAAATTGTTAACAAATATTACAGTAGTTTGCAAGAAACCAGGACTGGCCATACTAGCTAAGTAAGTCATTTTTCTGCAGGAACCAATGAGAATATTTTCATTCAAATTAATGGAATATCCTGTTTCTCTAGTGATGTCATCAGACAATGTGTTGCACTGTTGAGGTCCTACTGTGTACAAGAGCAAGGTCACTTAGGTTCCATACAATGTATTATAGAGTTGTGACAGGGACGGCGCTACAACTTTTAAATAGCTTTAAAAAAACATTAAACTAAAAAAGGAGCTCAAAGGAAAGACCACTTTTAAAGTTTAACTGTATATAGCAAACTGGAGCGCTATCCAATAAATCCTTTCCTGTGGTTTTTGATGCAGGTGTTCTGCATAAATCACATTTTTAATATTTGACACAAGCCCTCCCCCAGTGATTATTCTGCATGTATATTACATGTGCTGCAGCACTGAGCATTTAAAGTTTTTGTTTCATGTAGTCACATGTGCAATACATTGTCTAGACTGGGGCACTATCCAATAAAACCTACAATCAAATGTGCAAATTAGATAACTTATTCTCTGTACCAGTTCATTTTTATCAGCATGAAAGCTTTGTTTAGTTTACTACAAAATAATCATAACATATGATGGGGGGGGAACCCTAAATCTTTCTAATTTTGACCCCCAATTTTTTTTTTACACACTTTCAAATGGCAAAAATTACCCTGTCTAAAAAGTTTCTAAATTTTGTCCTGAGTTTAGAAAAATGCCTTTTTTTTTTTGCAAGTTATAGGGAAATAACCTAAACTAACGTTCTTTCTTTACAGTGACCTTTTGATCCCTTATGCCATCTCTCACCCTAGATCTAAAGCTAACTGTGTAATTTAAAAAAAAAAAAAAAAATTCTCCTTTTTTGTATTGCCGCTAAGGGCAGGCTAGCAACAGAGCAAGAGAAGTGATATTTCATCAAGGGGGATCAATTGCAGGTGCCTTTGCACATAATTTCGGTGTTGCTTAATGCCTCGACATCAAGACATTAGAGCAAAACTGCCTGAGCATTGTTGGCGAACATGAATCGCTAACATCGCTCATTCCACCGCACCTATGTTGGCAACTGAGTTCCAGCCAGGACGGGCCTACTCCATACTTTGTTGCTAAGGGGCTGCTGCTTACCACCCGCAACAGCATGTCTCGGGTGATATGATTTGCACATCCCGGAAGGGCTATTTTTAAAAAACAATTTTTGGGCAAAGTTCTAAAAATGGAACAATCCATTGCTTTCCATGGTGACTGCTCCACTCTTAGCATTTTGCATGAAAGTTGACTTTTATAAATATTTCCCAGTGTGTTGGATAAGGAACGGCCACATCTAAAGCCTATGTGACTGGTCCTTGCCTCACTCTTGTTCCAAACCACATAGAAATAGAGAATTGCTTCATTCAAAAACGAAGAAACAGAAGGCACGAAAAATAGCTCTCCACTTTTGGCGTACCCAATGTGTAACAGCTGTGCAATGAACACAAGTGCACTGTGTAGTTTATTTATATTCAAAATCCCTCCCCCTTATTTGAAACCCTTTGTGTACCATATACAGTAAAGATATGAATCTTTACATAGAAATAGGGAAATATAAGCCAGACCCGGTATTCATTAAAGGCAAAAACATATTTGGCATGTCAAATATATGTATGCTAAAAATAACATGAAGTTGTTTGTAGCCATCAAATCCAACATATCCTAGATGGAAGAGAGTCCAACTCTTATTTATTAGTGACTTGGTCATTCTACATTTTACAAACTCTTATCGTATGTTCGTTAAGAATTTAAACCCTAAACACCTTCTATGATGTGATGTAAATAGTATTAATTATGCATGACCTGAACGAGAGGTCAGCCTTCAAACACCAAACATCCATTGAATCACAGTAACAAGTATGACTGACTCATACACTGATCAGCCATGACATTATGACCAGATATGAGCTATATCCCATTCAGTTATAAGTCCCTTGGGTTGTCTGGTACCTAGGTCAAGTATCCAAAAAGCTTCATTTATTTAGCTTTCTCAAAGGTAACCTCTACATATCGGGCTGGTTATCTTCTCAACTCTTTGAAAGCTAGTATATTTGATATCTCCATTATTAGCATGTGTAAAATGTTTGCCCATTACAGATTTTAGGTCTTTCTTTTCAATAGCCAGGATAGTGTCCCTCAAACATTCAGACAAAGGTGTGTGTCCGTGTCAGCTTTTTTTACAACATTGACAAATCTTTCCATATTTAAACATGCTTGTAAAGTTTAACCAGGTACATTGAAAGTTATCTGTAGAACAATGGCTTGGAGGCAATGGTTATAACTCACCTTGTTGGATAACAACATCTTTATTGCAAGATTTCAGCATATAGGGCTGGGGGGGTATCTGTTCCATGTCAGATGGAAACTCTCCTGTAAAAATCACTGATATGCTTGCCGCCTTCAGTTAGTCTTGCTCTCCTGTAACTCATGTCTTTCTCTCCTTACTCGGTACTTTCCTATACCCAACAATGTTTACATACCATAGATCATTAATGTGCATTTGTCTCATGGGCTGTATGTGGGCTTTCTGTAGCCAGTTCCACATGACTAATGCCCACCTCCCATAGTAGCCACATTAAGCACTGCTGCAGATGAAGCTCCATTGATAAATGATTTTTACACTTGTCAGTATTGCTAGAGCAGGATAAATAACTTGAAGGGAGTTTTCTCAGTCATAGATTGACGGACACACTTTAAACAACATATATGTTCAACCTTCCAACACACATTCTTTGAGAATTCGAATTTCTTTTAAAAGTGGCTGGTGATCACAAAATGGCTTCTGGCAAATTACTTAAAACCTTTTTTCCCCAACATAGGCCGTTGTGAAGCAATGCGGATGCTCTTGGCTGACCAGGGTCAGCAATGGGAGGAAGACATTGTGACCTGGGACACCTGGACGCAAGGAGACCTTAAATCTAATGCGGTATGACTTTAACAAGGCCTCTTTCCTCTGCATTAATTTCTCAGATATTAAGTTCAGCATGTCCGTGTGGGTGGTAAGAGGTGGGACTGTGGATGAATAAGGTCAGGTGTACACTCTATAAGCCTCACCATTCTTTAGTAATGTTACAGTAAGGAGATTGCAGTCTATGTAGGCATTTGGGGATGACATGTATTGGTTACTGTGAATTTCACTGAGCTTCCTGGGGAGAAATAATGGCCTGCCTCCTCCCAATAGACTATGGACCCTGTGTGTGATGGTTATGGGGGTACACACTTTGGGGCCCTGTCTTCAGTACAGCTGGACTTCTAACACAGGGTGCCCAGGACTAGTTCGCTCAAGATTTTGGCTAAGCCATTGTATTCCCCAGGTTGAGTGTCTCCTGTCCTTCACACTTCAGTCTCTCAGGATGTGATTTTTGGAATGTTATTATGTAACTGTTTGCAATATGTTAAATATCCAGTTCCTTGTATGTATTCTTGTCATTATGTCAAATCCCCCATTGCCTGGAGGTATCTGAGCTTGACACCTTTTTGTATTCTGGAAGGTGTGAGGCAGGATTTCCCCATTGAATGCCCTACTGTTATGTTCCTAAAGTGTCTATATTTAAAGGGGTGATTGTTATATCCCACTACTTACCTGTTTTAAATGAGTCTCTCCATTGTGTGAGGCTCACAATGTTATAATTAGTTTCCCCTGTGCCTTCCTCTTAGTTGATGTCATATTGTCAGTGTATAAATATCTGTGCTGTTTTCAAATAAATGTTCATTTCTGTTCTTCATCTATACTGGTGTCTGGTACTTGGAGTAAATGGCTGAGGGTCCTGTCTGGTGAATTGGAGTAGCTACCTACAACACTGGTTGTCTCTGGTAGCTTGGGGTGGCTGAAACAAGGAAGACTAGCTTTGACGGAGGTACCCAGTCGGGGTACCAGGGGGTCCATCAGTTACTCTACATTATACCTGCTACTTTTATTTTATTTTTTCCACTTCATTTTATACTGATTGCATTGTCTTGTTATTCCAATTAGGTTTTTGGGCAACTTCCAGAACTTAAAGATGGTGACAAAGCGTTGAATCAGTCTAATGCCATCCTGCGCCATCTTGCCAGAAAACATGGTTTGTCTCGTTTGTTTCATTCCCCCTATTGCAGTGATGGTTAACCTTGACACTGCAGATGTTTGGGTACTAGATATCCCATGATACTCAGGCTGCCTTATGACTGAACATCATGGGATAGGTAGTTCCCAAATATCTGAAGCAGGGTGGATTTGATTGAAATCATTATTTTTTTGATAATATTCGTTGCTAGTAGTTATAATATGTAATATTTGCAAACCGAAGAAGATTTAGAATAACCTGTCAGATTAGTAAAACAGTGATATCCGAGCTGATTTTAGTTTAATAGGTTAAAAACCCCTATTTGGAGAACTAAGAAAGCACAAAACAAAGGCAGGGAGACAGGCTTCACGGTGAAGTGTACAAAATCCATGTCTTTATTTCATAAAGTAGTGAAGTTTACAGACCAAATTCCTCCATTCTGTTGCCTTACGTGTTTCGTGCTATCAGCATAAATGTCATAGACATAAATGTCAAGGCAATAGCCAGCACCAAAATTTCTGCTCTGGGGCACCCACGATCGCCCCACGGAGCGATCGTGGGCGCCATATTGACTGACCATGCTGCTCCGTCAATATGGCTATGCCCTCTGCCGGTCTGAGCTTCAGAAGTGAAAGTAACTTCACTTCCGTCGCTCTCAATATGCTACTTGACTGCCCCTAGTGGTGGTTAAGTAGCATAGCAATTGAAATTTTTTTAAATATTTAATTAATTAAAAACTGGTATTATAGTTAGATTAGCCTATAGGGTTAAAATTAAATAATTTTTTAGCATAAGGGATAGGGTTAAAATTAAATTAAAACATATTAAGGGATATAATAAGGATTAGAGTTGGGGTTAAATTTAGTGTTAGGGTTACATTTTGGGTTCGGGTTGGGGTCAAAAGGTCAATATAGGAAAAAACAAAACACTATTTTTGGTTTTTGCCCCATAACTCGCAAAAAAATACCGAAAAATATGGAAACATGCATATTCTTGAACTCGGGACAACATTTAGAAACTATTTAGATGGGGTCTTTTTTTAATGATTTTATTTGTGTAAATTATATTTTAGGTCAAAGTTAGAAATTTTTTTTTTTTACATTTTTCATATTTTATGATTTTTTTTTTTGTAGTAAATTATAAGATATGATGAACATAATGGTATCTAATGAAAGCCCTTCTTATGACTATAAACAACATATAATTTGTGTGGGTACTGTATGTGAGAAAAAATTTACAGCTAAACAAACACCCTAGAAATGTCAAAAAAGCCATTGTCACCAAGGGAAAGTCAAGGTGAAAATGTCTTGTCACTAAGGGGTTAAATTCTGTTCAGGTCTTTATGGGACAGATGTGTACGAGCAGTCTGTTATAGACATGGTGAATGACGGTGTAGAAGACCTCCGGCTGAAGTATGTGCGTCTCATCTATCAGAACTATGTGAGTGTCTCTGTATATGAATTGTGTGTTTTTTTTTTTTTTTTTTCTTGGTTTGGAAGATGCTTGAAACCTATGGAACATTATTTTCCGTCTCCTATACAGGAGGAAGGGAAGGATGATTACATTAAGAATCTCCCTACAGATTTGGGGTATTTTGAGCGTCTCCTGTCTAAAAACAACAGTGGGAAAAGTTTCATTGTGGGAAAAGCGGTAAGATTGAATCAAGCAATACTTAATTGAGCTTTCTGGTCTGTATTCTGCTTGTTTTTTTTTTTTTACCAATATAGTACTGGAGATAACACTAGTACTGTATTCGAATACAAGTGCAGGCTTGTGGTTAATGGTCACCCTAACCTGTATTTGCTCTTACTTTGCTAATGAGGGCATTGTAAAAGATGTGTGTGTGATCTAGAGAATACAAACGACTTCAGAAATGTTTTTGCAAATTTGGTTTTGTTCAGTGCTTTCCATGTGGGTTTATTAATTTAGTGCCAATCCATGTGCGTATCTCTGTATAAAATTGATCCAGTCTTCTAGATCTAGTGTTAAAAAAAAAAAAAAAAAATAGCTTGTCTTGTGCCTCTCGCCAACATTTATTGGTTTATAAAGCCGGTGGAACAAATCGGTTCATTGAGCATAATGAAAGGTTCTTATTTAATCTAACTGAGCAGAATTGTGACCTTGCTCTGTCTCTCAGATTTCATTTGCAGATTATAACCTCGTGGACCTTCTGAGTAATCATCTGGTGCTGGCTCCGGGGTGTCTTGCTGACTTCCCACTTCTCTCTGCATATGTTGAGCGCGTTTCTTCACAACCTAAACTCAAGGCCTATCTGTCTAGTGACGCCCATAAGAACCGACCCATCAATGGAAATGGCAAGCAGTAACTCCAAGCCTCCAAGGATGAGCCTTAGAGGTGCAGGGAGCATTTAAAAAAAACAAAAGTAGAAACCTCCTGAACTATATCGATAACCATTAGCAACCTTTTATAAATACTGAAACCATAACCAGGATCTGTCTCTTTATTGCGTGGATGTTTGCATGCATGATATTTAATAGGGGTGAGGCTATTCATTTTGTTAAAATATATTTTTGTTTTGGTTATTAGCTATATACAGAAACATGTAAGAGAAATATTTGCCATAATAAAGGGAAATTACAGAAGTATATCCCATATCAGAATGCATAACTATAATTTGCAAGTATAGAGATGCTTAGTGTGACCGTATGCCTAGATAATGTAAGGTAGCACTAAAATAGAAAATCAACTATACAGTCCCCGTGACCTATAATGGGAAAACTAGTAGACAGTTAAACGATTAGGAAGTCATATTGAGTTCTAGAAAACATATTTAAGTTGTAAGCACCTTCAGACACCCAAACTCTGTCACATTCTATCGATACTGTAGGTATACAGTATAAACAGTACTCATTAGGAGAATAATCCGTATTTACTGAGGCAGTATTCATATTAAGGAACAAAAGAGGAAAGGTGAGATGATAGCAGGGGATAGGATGCTCCAAGAGGGAGCACTGACGGGCTAAGACATATCAGCCAAAGGGGGGGCTTGTGACATGACATTTTGTGGCCACAATGTCACTGTCCAACGACTATGGCCCCAGGGAGGGAGAGAGTGCAGGGAAAAAAAGCATTGCAATGGGATCGCTGTCCCAGGAAACATCGAACATGTGTTCCAACATCAAAGTCTTAGGGAAATCCTGGTGGTGCTGTAGATAGTGTGGGGGAAAAAGATAAAGTTCTAAAAGACAGGTGATCTGACCAGGAGCTACATCATGTAGCATCAGCAGCAGGTAGAAATCCTCCCCCACCAAATTACCATGGGCAATGAGTCTCAAGGTAAGTGGATGATGGCCTTCTAAACATGAAGGTCCATGAGGACATCTTAGGTAGAAGTAAATTCAGAGGGGTAGTTCTATAAATATATCAAGAATATGTTGGGTTACCCATAGGTGTACTGTCACTTAGAACGTTCCCATTGACTACTCTTGCTACTAAAGTAGTGCCCAGTTTATTCAAAGTGACTTGCTCCACATAAGAACTGTCCCTAGCTCTAAATGATACTTTCTGTAACAGATCAGCAGACTACTGACTCATTGATTGTGCTACAGCTGGATACAACTGACAGACCCCTTCATTGCAGCAGCATAATGTCATGAGTTTATGCACTTAATGTGTGTCTGAGTGAGTGTCAGGATGGGAGTGTGAGAAAGATGGGTTTCCATGTGTGTCTGAGTGAGTGTGAGAGATGGGTTTGCGTGTGTGTGTATGGCAGGATGGGAGTATGAGAGAGATGGCTTTGCATGTGTATCTGAGTGAGTGGCAGGATGAGAGAGATGGGTTTGTGCCTGAGTGGCAGGATGGGAGTGTGAGAATTATGTTTGTACTTGTGTATGTGTCGGAGTTGGCATGTCGAATGGAAATTTATAAAAAGGGGAGGAGTTAGTAATATATCCATGCCCTCACGGAGGGTGCCAAATAAATATGAAAACCTGCATCAGGCAGACTCTCAACCAGGTCTAGGCCAAAGATACTGGAATCCTTGTATGGACACTTGGTCTATCCCTGCTCTCAACATTTGCTGGGAGTATGTTTTATACACATGTGTACACTCTAATAGCCTACTTTTAGACACCATCTCTGGTTACACAAATAGAGATGTAATGAGTGGCCAAGAGACAGTCCAAAATGCAGCAAAAGGTAGAAGATTAGTGCACAGCTAAACATAAAGGATATACCCTGCGCACAGCTGAATGCATTAAAACGCATGCGGTTACCAATGGTGCTGCAATTACACACACTTTAAGCTTTAAATAGTTTAATATGTATGCATAATATCAAGGGGCAAACGACTGGAGAGATCAGGGATGGCATTAACCCAGTGATGGTGTTCCTGGAGATAGTGTTCAGACTCCAATGATAGCTACAAAACAATCTTTAATAGCTGATATAAGCAGCAAATACTGAAAATCCTAGAAGATTAAAGCCACTGAAAAGCAATGAGTAGATAGCCGCATTAGTCCATAGTCTAACCGGAAGACCGCTGTGGGCTTTCTTCTCCAATAGGGTGCTTTCGATCAAAAACAAGATGCTCTTTCTATTGAACGTTATCTGAAAGCAATTCCGTGTGCGAGTGTCAATCATGATCCACAAAACCAATCAATGAGGAGAGATGATCAACTCCTCCCCAGCTGGAAGTGTATTCACCATCAAAGGCAACCAATCAGTGCTCCCAGGTCGTGGAGATGGTTCATGGCAGCCCGGAAGTCAGTTTGACTTCCAAAACAAGTCAAAATTGCTTCTGTGTGATTAAAACATCAAAAATAGGGTTTTATTCCCTTTTTTACCAGGTAAACTCTGATAGCAGAGAGATTCACCTCATGGTCAATTGAGATAAATGTCCTGGGAAGGGTTAGGGTGCGTGGAACAGATGCATGGGTTGCAAAGTGGATATTGAAGAGGAATTCAGATTGCTGCCAATAGACCCAAGTGCCTTTTCATCCCTGGGTTTCATTTTGGCGGAGTTTCTGTATGCGGAGTTTGATATGTGTTTATGGGTTGTTACTTATCCTGTAATTCTTATTGTCCACTGAGATTTGCCAATAAAAATGCCACTGTGAGTTGCCCAATGCCACTGTGATTTGCCCAATAAAAATGTCACTGTGAGTTGCCCAATGCCACTGAGATTTGCCCAATAAAAATGCCACTGTGAGTTTTCCAATAAATGCCACTGTAAATTGCTCAATATGCCACTATGAGTTGCTCACCACGTAATCTCCCATCTCCCCTCCCCCCTCAGTACTCACATTGTTACTAATGCCTGTGTTATGTGAAAACTGCTGTGACAGGTGCCACAGGCCCTACGTCCTCTCCTAGCAGTGTGGGATTTTGAATGTAGATACGTCACGGCAGAAATAACTATAGAATCATAACATGTTGCTATAAACATACGACTCCTTCAGCCAGAAATGGAACAGACTATTAGCACAGAAAACGCCCTTCCTTTTTAAACCAACCCTGCTGGTGCCTGGTATACTAATCCCTTAGTAACAAGTCTGAAAGATCAAAGGCTGACATTTCAGGTATGTATTCTATACGTGCATCTTTATGTTATGTTCCCTTTCGTCAAACTCATGGTGAGTTAGCAAAATGACAAAATGGGATGGTCGGAAAAAGACCAATGCAACCTCAAGGAGGAAAGTAGGCACAAAAAATTTGACAATTCAATCGTTTTGTTTTTACAGCTATTATAATTTAAATATGATAAGGCACCTTAATGGGACCCTCTTTTTTTTATCTGGTTGTAATGATAAATGGCCATAATAAGACATAATAACACTAGAGTTTAAAAGAGATACTGTGATCAGGGTGACTGTACAAGCCAGCTGAGAAAAATACATTTTTCAAGGAGGCAATAAAGTGCAAGGGAGCTGAGAATGTGATGTAATATCAAATTGGGCAGACTAGATGGACCGAATGGTTCTTATCTGCCGACACATTCTATGAAGTATCAGTTACATTCATTCACTGAGCACTCGGAACCATACAAAGAAACATGCTACCATGGCAACAGAGGAACAAAAGATGCTAGGCCCTTCCAGCTGAATTGAACTGCTACTGATAACAGCTGGTTCCTTTTGTTTTTCTTTTTGTTGTTCACTGATTTTTCCTAAATGTCCAGCATAATGTGTTCTACATTAACAAAACATGAACAGAGTATCATTTTGTATAAAGAACATTAAATTGTCCAAATATGCTGTAAGCAGATACTATGCTAATAACCCATATATTGGTATCTACTAAATTAGCGATAGCAAAACTATGGAAAACAACAGAAACTCCACTATGGCCAGCAATAAAAAATCAGATCAATGATCACTGTAAAATGGTAATGGGAATGCTACAACAGAGGAATCACTGTAATCCTAAAATAAAGATCTGGGAAAAGTGGGTTAGTGTTCTCTAAGTTGAACACTGAAAAGCCGGAAGGTTATGTGGGTAGATCTTTTTGTGCATATGATAAATGGGTGAAAGTATACAGGGAGTGGAGGATTAAACCAGAGAATCGGTCTAGAATCCTGCAAGGTATTATTGAATGCCCTAGAATTCAAATTCCTTTATCTTTTTTCTCTCTCTCTATCTGCCGAGCATCTCCTGTGCATATATATATATATATTTTGGAAGTTCGTTCGTCAGTCTGTGTGTTTTGTATATTTGTATCTTCTCTTTTTTTTAAATATGGATGTAATAAATATGGTCCCCTACCATATTTGGTGGGACCGCACGGTTATCCATCACATTCTGTACACCATCCTCTTGTACACGATCCATGCATGCTATTAGATCGCTGGTAAAGTATAGGCTTTTCCTTGACAAAGCACCTTTTAACAAATGCTATTACAATATATATTGTGAATGTAGAGAATAAGGTGTGAGCAGAAATAATATATACATTGCAGGCAAATGTAAAAATAGAGTGAAAATTTTATTTTAAATGTGCCTTTGTCTCCTGTTTATGACATCACTTTTGCCTTCAAGTGTTAATTACATATTTCCCTTTGGAAATGTTTCATTTGCATATGAAGCCACATGTGATGTCATAAACAGGAGACGCAAGAAATACATTCAAAATACATTTCCCTCTTCATTTATGCCTTTGCCAGCAATTCATTTAACACAAAGAATAGAATTTTTAATAATTATTTAGTGGTATATTCTACAGTCATAATATACACATTGTTTAGGTAATAGAAATCATTTTATGATGGTGCCTAGTAAATAAATCCCTTGATAACAAGTCTAAAAGAACAAATTGCTTAAGGCTAACCTCTCAGGAATGCATTGTATATGTGCATTTCTATTTTGTGTTTCCTTTTGCTAAACTCATAGTGAATTAGCTAAATTACAAAAAGACAATAATATGACTTATTTGACAGTCTACATGCAAAATAAAATAGAAAACAAGCTGGGAGGAGAAAATAGACACAAAATAAACCTTGATCCAATTACTTTATTTTTACATGTGTAACAATTTTATTTGAATTTTAAATATGATTTTGAGTATCAGCTGCTCTGCTTCACCTGGTTACAATAATATGTTATTAGAACTTTTTTTTACATGGAAGAGACTACGTTAATTATGCCAAGGTATACGTGAAATAAACCTGGGGTGAATTAAGAGGTCGAGGGGAGCGAGAGAGACATTTATCTTTATCAGTTTCATTTCTTGATAGTTTCTTAAAAGGCCACCCTGAGTAAAAACAAAAGAAACATACATAATGAACATTAATAAATATATTCTCTTAATTTCGTGTTTTGAATAATTACCTTGGAATCCCCATCAGCTCGTTATAGGGGTGGAAGTGAGAGCCTTGTTGCTCCCCTGGGGGATTCTTTAGTGGGGACCCTTTGGAAATGAGTTAGTAAGCGCTACACATTATTCTGCTATGTGGATGGGATCTAGGAAGTATATGCCATGTACTGGGGCCTGGCATGGTGGCGATACAACAAACTATTTTATCAGTGCCAAGTAGCTAACCAGGGCATGTGGTGGAACCAGATGGACCTGCTGATGTGGCTTAAACTCATTATGGCCCAGAAGATGTTGCCCTTTCTTGAGGGTACAAGTTCAAGCATGAGAGTTCCGGCTTGAGCAGGGCTTATGGGTTGTCAAATGCTTTAAACGGCCCAAAGTTGGTACCACCTATGGCCAGAATAAGGTTGAAAGGCGACAACCCCACTGAATTGCATTCCGTTGCTGCTGTGGCTAAACCACTGTTTGGACACAAACTATCTAGACACTGGGTTTGCCCTCGGGTTTCCTATTCTATTCTTCCCAGGGAGATGCGTTTATCTCTATGTAATACAAAGTCAGGTGCGTAGATTGAGAAAAACGCACTAAATGAATTGGATTTCGGATTGCCCCCCATCATACCTCAGCAAGCTTGGTTTATATAGCATGACCACACATATAAAAGAAAAAGAAATGGAACTTAAACCTTCCTATGCTTTGTGACTGTGACTCAGCAGAAACACTCTATATATATATACCTGTTACAAATAGACTTTACACATACATCCAACAGGCAACAACCAAGTCCTAGAACCACCCATACCAACACCTCAGAGAAAAGTAAGACCAAATGCACAAGCTTTGCCAGGGGATTTCTTGCATGTGCATTATCTATAGCTAACTGCTAACATTCTATTTAGTGCAGTCGTTTTTAATGTTTAATTTACTGTAATATTTTTCTATTCAAAATTTTTCCTTATAGCATTGATTGGATTTTATGTTTTGCAATATTATTTGTGTCACTATAATTTTATATTGACCTTTGTTTAGTAATATATTTCACCCAGCTTTTTATAATTTTGCCTTTTCTCAGACTGGAACTAATTATAGTATTAGCTTTTATGTAACTGCATCTAATTATTTGCCTATTAATGGTGTTAACTGTCTTTTTGTGATGGATAGCCTGTCTGTTTTTGTTTTGTTTTTTTATGCTTATGTCTGGTTTTCTTATTTGCAATACATACTAAGCAGAGGGAGCATTGGAGAAATGGACAGACTACAGACATAGGGTGACCTCACTGCTGTTTTATGCCGGGTCACTTATGAAAAATGCATATTCCAGGACTTGCAGGCAGTCTGTATCTTTATTATATCCATTACAGCCCTGGAGTATGCCTGATCTACAATGGCGTAGCTATCACTTGTGCCACACAGGAGGGTCCCTGCATCTTCCGCACCTCAAGTTTTTGTGTTCCTGGGTCCCTGATGAAAACTCATGAGACTTCATGATGTCACTTGTGATGTCACAGAGGCGTGCCCAAAACCAGAAGTTCAGGCGTGGCGCATTTTGGCAAAGGGGGACCACAATGAGTAAAGTGCCACCTCAAAAAAAGTACCGTCCCCTTTGCCCCTCCTAGCTACGCTAGTCTACCCATACAGATATTATATATTACTTATTACAGCCATGGACTGTAGATTTCCATAAGCACCAATGAATAAGACTGCAGTGTGGTCACCCTGGCGCTATAGTCTATTACTGAAGAGTTAGAGCTCTGGCAGGATAAGGATTTCTCCACAGCTTCAGATCACCTCATGTGAAGTCCAGCTCTGCCATAGGAGCTAAGGATAGGGAATTGTCAGAGAGACTGGGAGGAGAGTTACTGACTTGTCATGTTTCTCTATTATTGTCATGTCTGTGCACAACCTCAGCCTCACACCCACTATGGACATGTTTAATGAGTGTAAGTGTTCAGCATGTAGACAAAGCAACAGGGTGTAACAGGTTACAGTGCTAATACTTTGTTCATGTCTGATACACGGATCCAATTACTTATAACAAGGCTTTTGCTTTATCCTGAGTGTTGACGGGATCTAATGATTGAAAAATGACTGTCTTTGTATGTAAATATGTCTGTACACAGCATTTCATGCAGAAGCAGCAGTGTAATCTCCTCCTGTCAGCACTCTACATTTATATCAAACCATTACACGTTTTCTCCACTGCTATCCCTCTCAGTTACTCAGTCTGTGCTTCAACATTTGTTTATTTCTACTTACCTGCCAGCAGTCCTTAACAAATATTAAAAAAAATAAAATCAGTCGGAGTCAGACTGATTTTACCCAAGGGACCAAGTCCTTCTCTGTCTGATTGAGCATTATGGGATATGTAGTTCCCAAGAACCTGCAGTGCCAAGGTTAGCCATCCATGTTGTTTCAGTGCTATATCTCTAAATCATAAAACACTAAGCAGAATTTCCAGAATTTCTTTTTTTGCTATTCATTACTGTGTCTTTGGAGGTCTAATAGTGTAATCAATGATTGTATTTATGGCAAGAAGCCTTAATAATTATACAATGTCAGTTTGAATAGTGTTGACTCTGTCTAGCAAGGATACTCTGTTTCCTAATAATGATCCTTTATTTCCCTCTTCCCTTAGTGGCAGAATACACTGTGACATATTTCCCAGTCAGGGGTAAGTGATGAAAGAAATGATTACATGTGTGAAAAGCCAGAATAACAAATTTACAGCACATGTTGACAAATATTTATACAATTTAAGTGCCAAACAGGCCAATTCAGGAGCCAGGCAAGTTATTTTTAGGAGCCCAGTTAATAAATACAAATAAAACAATCCAGAAGGGATTTAGGAGCCAAAATGTCCCCCAAATAAACATCATACCACCTCAACATGCAGTTTGCACCAATCCCCATGCAGTTTGCACCAATCCCCATGCAGTTTGCACCAATCCCCATGCAGTTTGCACCAATCCCCATGCAGTTTGCACCAATCCCCATGCAGTTTGCACCTTTCACCATGCAGATTGCACCATTTACCATGCAGTTTGCACCATTCACCATGCAGATTGCACCATTCACTATGAATTTTGCACCATTCACTATGCAGTTTGCACCATTCACTATGCAGTTTGCACCATTCACTATGCAGTTTGCACCATTCACCATGCAATTTGCACCAGCCTGACTATTTTCACCACTACATGATGCTCAACACAAGCTTATAAATTACAACTACTACGAGGGTACCCTAACATTTTTCGGTTCATTCATCCCATCGAATTTGTATCAATGTCTCATTCCTTCCCCTATTACCTATAACGTGTCATAGTATGATTCACACACACCTCAGGTGGTTTGGGTAAAGCTTCATGGGTGCAGTACAGTAACACTCTTCTTTACCAGGCTAGGCAAACTGTCCATAATACAACACCAGTATGGAGGCCCATAGGACATCATTACATTGTCCATGTTGCTGCCTTCTTTATTGAAATCTATACACTGGTTGATTATCCCTTACCCAGAGATCCAAGTTGCAAATTCCACAGAGACCTGTCAGAATGCCAGCACACAACAGTTTACTCAGTGTCCAGCCCTCTTAAGCTGTTATATATACCCATTCCATGCATGCTCAGATTCCCCCATGCCCAGTAATACAATGGCACATGTGCAGGCCTGATGCGCCAACAGCAGGTTCCCAACGATGCCTCACATCACAGCTACAAAGTGATGTAAAAAATCATGCATTATCTGAAATGATCCATTATCCAAAATATTTCTGGTCCCAAGCATTATGGATAAGGGATACTCAACCTGTACCTTATTATTTCCTGGTAGTGATGACTGTTCCAAGATGAAACATGTTTGCCTCACTATTACGCTTTACTGTATGATATGACACACCATACATAATCCTTAGCATTAAAGCCAATCCTCTCTCCTCATCTAATAACTTAATATTAGGTTAAGCAATTTATTATATCCTCACACTTACATATCTTTAATGGTAACTTCAAATATAAAACCCTCCTATTTCACCAGTTATTGGTCCAGAAGTCTATGCTGTCACTGTTTATCTGTTATTTTAATGATTTCAATAATATAATTATTTAGTGTTATTAGCGTATACCATATCCTAGTTACTAAGCCTCCTCTAAAATGATTACATACATTTCCAGTATTAATGGTATCTGTTTAGTATAGAGTTACTAGCTGTCAGTACCACTCACTGTCAGTACCACTCACTATCAGTACCACTCACTGTCAGTACCACTCACTGTCAGTACCACTCAGTCAGTACCACTCAGTCAGTACCACTCACTGCCAGTACCACTCACTGTCAGTACCACTCAGTCAGTACCACTCACTGTCAGTACCACTCACTGTCAGTACCACTCACTGTCAGTACCACTCAGTCAGTACCACTCAGTCAGTACCACTCACTGCCAGTACCACTCACTGTCAGTACCACTCAGTCAGTACCACTCACTGTCAGTACCACTCAGTCAGTACCACTCACTGCCAGTACCACTCACTGTCAGTACCACTCAGTCAGTACCACTCACTGTCAGTACCACTCAGTCAGTACCACTCACTGTCAGTACCACTCACTGTCAGTACCACTCACTGTCAGTACCACTCACTATCAGTACCACTCAGTCAGTACCACTCACTGCTTATAGTTTTGCCGAGAGTTTTGTTTATTTCACATAGTGCCACTATGTGCCGCTAACCCTCTCTATATCCTTCACTTGCATAGGGAGGGGTGAATCCATACGGCTGCTGCTGTCAGATGTGGGGGCATCATGGACTGATGACGAGGTGCAGATCCCTGATTGGTTTTCAGGAAAGGTCGACCTTAAAAAAACTGCGGTAAGAAAACAAAAAATTCTCCAGGTGTAGGAAAAAGAACCTGTAGGGACAGGTTTAATGAAGGCAGGTCAATACATTACCAGGGATCTAGCCTTAAATATGCCACTTTACTCTCACTCTGTTCTTAACGTGTTTCTAACATGATCCCCCCCCCCCCCCTCATACTTTCTCCCCATACTTTCCCCCCCATATTTGCAGTAAAAAACATTTTACTAAATATACCATGAATTTACATTAACATAATCTCAATAATATATTACAATATATCAAACACAATATCAAATACAATATATCACCTTTTAATATAATATATTTTTCTACTGCTTCTAATTATACACTTTGTTTACTCTTAATTTTCAATATATACAAACAATCTGTCACATAAATCTCCTGCTTACAAAACCTTATAGAATCCTAAACAAAAAACATTTTCTTGTAACACTCTACTCCATACCTACATTCATACACTAAATGTACTACACCTTTACGCAGAATGGCGCATTTGTTTTCTGTAGAGTTTAGTATCTCTCTGTTATAATATTGCTCTTTTGGATCGACAGCAGGAACAAGAAATGGTTAGGATATGGGCAAGTGTTTAACTTCATTGCGTTTAAAACAGACTCTTTCAGCTAAAGATTGTTTATGTTTTGCAAGTGGAAAATAAAAATATCAAAATTATCTTTATTTTGTGTTTGCAAAATATATTTTACATGTCTCTTGTTTATGACATCACTAGTGACTTCATATGCAAATTAGAATGGAAAATGCAGAATTTGCATATCAAACCGCAGATTATGTCATAAACAGGAGACATGAGACCACAAACAAATTTTTCTCTTAATCTAAGTATTACTTGCAATTCTGCTAACACATTTTTAATATACTATTTTATTCTCTACATTCACAGCATAAACACTGTTTAGGTGCACTAGCCAGTTTAAATCTGTTTTCATCTAAATTACTATATAAATTACTATATATATGTGAAATCTCTGTCCAGGCCCAGGTTTCTTGTCCCTTATTGGATGGTGCAGCAGTCTAATGATAGTCTTATTTTTTCCAGGCCTTTGGCCAGCTGCCTCAGCTAAAGCATGGAGACTTTATTCTTTATCAGAGTAATGCCATTCTGAGATACCTGGGACGCAAGCATGGTGAGATTGGGCTCCTACACCTCACACACTCCAATTCTCACAAATAAGGGGCTGCTTGCCTGTTAACAATCATTCTAAGGACACATTACGTGGCTTCTACAATGCCAAGCGAGTGGGACACTTTTAGCTCATTTGTAGCAAATACCAGGGACGGATTTCTCAGAAGGTGAACTAAGCACTTGCTTTGAGAGCCAATGGCAAAAATATGTGACTTAATAGCGCCACCCATGTTTGCCTTGGATTCTGTTTTGTTTAAACATTGTCCTGTTTGTTGACACTCCACATGAGTTTGCAGATTCTCCACCTACTTATTAACCTATAACCTACTCACAAAGCCGTTTTATGTCATGTCTTGTCACTGTGTAAATATATCTGCCAGCATCCTGGGACAGTGTTGCAGGGCTTGGCCCAGACAGAGACACACAGTGCAAGGGGTGGCAAATTGACGCCCTTCTACCTCAGTAACAAGACCAGGTGTTGGGTTGGTTATCTTGTGTCACTGATGATGTCCTCTGAATGTGGGAAGAGGACCTGTTTGGCACATTCCTCTCCTGCTCAGCTTTTTTCAGTCCAACAGTCACAGTTGGACTGAAAATGAAAACAATGTAAATAATAGGAGGTGGGGGGATTGTGCACTTTTGTGGCATTCTGACACTGGGGCAAGGTCTGTGCGACACTAGGGCTGCTCTATGGGGGCATTATGACTCTGGGACAATCATATTGGGGTGTCTGAGGGACACCGCAAGACTAGTGTAGCCTTGGTGGGAGCATTATAACACTGAGGGTGGAGCGAGGGGGTCAGCATTTCATCTTTGGACAGGCAGCACAATGTCTTGGGTCAGCCCTGACCCCACAGTTCTTCTGTGTTATATATACCCCAAATAAATTCAGTCACATCGTCAGTGGAACGGACATGTATACTATTATATCATATTTATCATTCAGTGCAGTGCTAATAGCACTGTGTTGGCTCTGAATAAGAAACTTATCATTTAAACTCAGATTTCTATTCTCCTGTACATTTTGTGAGCTTTACCGCAAGCTATCTTACCGCTTGAGCTATCACAGAGCCTCTATAACAATGTCTGATGGATTCTGTTTGACACACAGGGCTGGTCGGTAGTAACGAGAAGGAGTTTGCACTGATCGATATGATAAATGGTGGAGTGGATGACCTGAGACAGAAATTCTCCCGTCTGATTTTCACGGAATATGTACGTGTAGAAGAATAAAGCATATGTCTGGGCAGACTACCTGGGCGGAACATTTCTATGTTTCTATGACCTTCTCTTCCTATTTGAAATGTCTCCCATCTTTTTCATGAGTTCAGAAAGGCCACAAAAAGGAGAGAGACCCATTTTACATGTGACTCAGCAGAGAACAGCGCTATATATATATATATTTAAACCGGTAAACTCTGTTATAACGCTATGTGTTATACCAGGGTTCTGTTATAGCGCTGCTCTCCTGTGAGTCACATGGAGACATCAGATCACCGTATCTCGCTATGGCTTCCAAATTAAAACGGAAATTTATCATAACTCACACCGCTATGACCATGACATAGCTTAGTTCTAAGTGCACCATCTGCAGTGACTGTTCACACCCAAGGACCACAGGCTTGGGTTCTATCAGGAAGAACTCAATTTCTAGAGCTCAGAAGAATAAAATAATGAGTGCCATTAAGTTAAGTAATAATAACCTCTATTATCAGCTACTGAGCTGGTAAAGTGATTTCAGTCACCTTACAGACAAGGTATACAGAAATAAGTTATTGTGATAGATTTTTTTGGATTTCAGACACTGCCCATGCCCCACTGTTAGTATACCTCTGGTCCTCCCAAAAATGACACCTTCCATGCACCTGATATATTTGCAGTTATGATCATTAATGTAACCACGTTTTTTTTTCCAGGAGACTGGAAAAGAGAAATATATCCAGGATCTGCCCATTCACCTGGCTCCTTTTGAGAAGTTACTTTCCCAAAATTGCAATGGAAAAAAATTCCTAGTTGGAGATAAGGTAAATATGATTCATTTGTGTATTAGACTTTCTTTTACCAACTATTTGTTCATATAGCATGAACACGAACCTCATGTTCAATACCATCTCTCATTCCCTCCACAGATCTCCTACGCTGATTATAACCTTCTGGATCTCCTGCACTGTCACCTTGACCTCAGCCCAACATCTCTGATCAGATTTCCTGTACTCACCGCCTACGTGGAACGCGTTGCCTCCCGTCCGAAACTCAGCGAGTACTTGAAATCTGAGAAGCGTAACAAACGCCCAATCACCCCCAAACACAAGTAGACTTAAATTACTAACATTACCAATGACTGCATTACCTCAATACCAGCAACAACTTTATTGTTCCAAATACCAGCATTTATGTGTATATTTTTACCCACTGAATAAACTGAAGTTATTTGTAAAATGGAATCTTTCATTGATTTAACTATTCTTTACAAGGTTCTGTGTATTTCTAGTAGTTTACCTAATCCTAGAGGTTCCAGACTCTTTATACCCTACAAGTGGATATGTTACTGTAAAACTTCTCTATTGACACATGTTTTTTTTTAATTCTTTTTATTTATGTTTTGTAGTTTTGCTTTTAGTATAACAATGTACAATATGGTATGCAAATAAACAGGCATGAAAGGTAATACATTACAGACATGAATGTAGAACCTGTTCAGTTATAGCATGCAAATTTTGCCGATAACTGCATTATGTCTGATGTACAGTAAATATTGTCAAAGAAAAAAATAGAGATGTAGGAGTAAAAAGGGAAGAAAAGAAAACAAGAAAATAAATAAAATTAAAGATAGGCTAGAGGGTATGTGGGGTGGTGAAAATGGGATTATGAGTTAAGACTGATATCATAAGACAAGTCAGTATAAGGGAAGGGCAGTCAACAGTCGACGGATAGAATCTCTTGTCTGAGACATACCGTAAGTTATTGGGAGCAGCCAGTCAGCCAGTGGGACCAAATTTTCTGAAAGGATTCTTCAGTATCGTGGAGATATCCTGTCAATTTTTTCATATCAATGACTTCTGAAATTAGTTAAAACACTTTGGTTGGGGGCAGAATGTCAGGTGTATTCCAAACATGAGCATGAATACATCTGGTAGCTAATGCTATTTTAGAAATTAAGGTGTTTTCAGCCCTAGTAAAGGGTTCTTGATGTATGGAGAGAAGTATGGTCCAGGGGGAAAGTGTGAATGTTTTTACAAGGACATTAGAGATGATCATTTTAATGCTTTTCCAATAAATATGAATTTTGGGTGTGCTAAAAAGTCCCTATGGAGCCACACTTTTTCCTGCAGTTGCCTGCTTAGGGATCCACAAGTTGTGAGGGAGCAACAATTTCTTGTTCTATGTGCACCCAGTTTACTTGAGAAGGTGCGGAGTGCCATGAGATGATCTGCGGTAGTTGTGTATACAGATCGTATTTATGCAGTTCACAGATAGTATTTATGCAGTTCGGGCAAGCCTAGACCACCAGCGAGTTTCATCTGGTACATTGTAGTCTTGTTAATTTGCAGATGTTTCTTTTGCCAAATAAAGTCATCAATTTGATGTTGTAGAGATTTAAGGTCTGGAGATCTGAGTGGAATGGGTAAAGTTTGAAATAAATATAAAAGTCTGGGGAGTTGGTTCATCTTGATTGAACATAAATGGCCTAGCCAAGAAAAAGACAAAGCACCACAGGTCTAGGTGTTATTTAAGTTTGTTGAATATCAGTGAGTAGTTTAGCGAGTAGAGAGCGTTGTGATATGAGGTAATTTGCAGGCCAAGGTATGTGATGAATTTATATGTGACTTGGAGGTCAAAATTTATGTGCATAAGTTTAATAGTGTGTTTGGGCTAGCATATTGGCAAGGCCTGAGATTTGTCCACATTTATTTTGTACCCGGCCAATTCTTGTTAAACATGAAGTTCAATGAATACATTTGGTAAAGAGGTATATGTTTTGTCGGGGAGAGGAGCACGTCTTTGGCATAGGCTGCCACTTTGTATTGCGAGGTTGAAATAGCTATGGCAGTGAATCAGTGGAGTCTGATTCTTTGAAGCATAGGTTCTAGTGATATGGCAAAAATGACAGGAGAGAGTGGACAGCCTTGCCTTGTTCCATTATGGATTTTTAGTTGCAGTGTGTAAACTTTTTTAAAATACCCTAAAAGTAGCCAGTCAGAGCCTCCTTTTGCCCATATGGATGTGCTTTATTTGCATCAGGAAACCTCCGCCAAGTGCAGTTTGGCGAAGGTCCCTTTTCCGCACTGCGTAGTGCTTTCTGTAACAAAAAAGTAGCCAGTAATAAAGTCAGAGTAAGAAGCGCCCCCTTACTCGATGGAGCAGTATTTTTCTCTATATTCATGCAGAATATATAAAAAAAGATTGTAACCAAGGATCCTCTTGAGATGAATCTCAGAATAGATATATCAAAATACAACATGTATTCCATGACAACAACAAAACAGGAGGCTTACGTGAACAAATAGGGAGATACCTGTTAAGGTTATCGCAGGTGTATGGTCAGCACAAACACCTAGACAAGATACAGTACCAGGAATATAAAAAACCTTTTCCAGTCTTTTTAAAACCGAATACAAAATCCTTCCTCAGCTGTGTGGGCCCAGATGTGGCCCTGACAAGCTGTTTGAGCAGAGACGTGGCCATGACAAGCTATTAGGGCACATATATGGCATCGGAGTGCTGTTTGGGGACAAAGGAGGCATTTTGGCACTGATGAGTTGTTTGGAGACAAGATGGCACTAGAAGCTATTTGGGGTTGAAGATGGCACCGACAAGCTGCTTGGGGTCAAAAATGGCACTGGCAAGATGTTTGGGGACAGAGAGGGCACAAGGCCAAGGCCAAATCCTAGTGGATGCAATAAGAGTGCATTGGTAAGCTTTGTGGGCACATTATTAAATTATTGCAATAATAATTGGCAAGTCCTGTGGGTGCTGCAATGTGGTGCTATAATGTGTGTGTATATCTGATCGGCATATGAATGTGTTTATATGTGTTAGTCTGTGCATATGATCAGCAAATGAGTATGCATATATGTGCTAGTGTGTGTATCTGATCATCATATGAGTGTGTATGTGTGTGCTAGTGTGTGTATCTGATCATCATATGAGTGTGTATGTGTGTGCTAGTGTGTGTATCTGATCATCATATTAATGTGTATGTGTGTACTAGTGTGTGTATCTGATCAGCATATTAATGTGTATGTGTGTACTAGTGTGTGTATCTGATCAGTATATTAATGTGTATGTGTGTACTAGTGTGTGTAACTGATCATCATATGAGTGTGTATGTGTGTACTAGTGTGTGTATCTGATCAGCATATTAATGTGTATGTGTGTGCTATTATTGTGTGAATCTGATCAGCATATGAGATAGTGTGTTCACATTTAGTAGACAGAACTAAGAATATGGAGTTTGTCAGCCACACTGTTTTTATCTCTACCAAGTGTTACTGTTTATAGATATTTGTAGAATAATTATGAGACAAATAAAATTCAAGGAGCTAGTTACTGGGATTTAAGACTGGTTTTAACATATGCTATTTACACAGTCATTTTTATTATCACTTGCACATCTTTTTTTCATTATGAGCGTCAGTGAGGGCCTCACGTACGACTTTCGCCTACGGCCTAACAAACTGTAGAGCCAGCAGCTATTAATGTCTGATTCTTACAGTGAACTTCACCTCAGTTTCGTTTTTAGTAAGTAGATCCCTGTCTTCTCTTGTCCTGCATTGCTTTGTGTTGATTTTCTTTTGTTAAATGTTTCTTTCATATCCTCTCTCTTGTCTTTCCTTCAGTCTGTACATGTTGAGATAATTTAGCCTTTGATACTGGTGCTTTTTATTGCTGCCCCTGACACACTAGTTTTCCTTTTATCATTCTTTATTTTTTTTTTAATTGTTCTCCCTTCTTGTTAGTTCTTCTTCTCCACTCCCTACTTTAGTTTGTTTTTTCTATGTCCTCATGCACTGTGATGACATTACCCTTGATATCTTCTGATTCTAGCTATCTTCTGCTCTGTAACTCATTCTGAATCAGCTTATCTTTACGTATAATGGTTTATCAGTTATACACTTGGACTTCTGTCCTCTTTCTTTCCACCTGAGTTTGTCTGTATATTTCCCTGTTCAGTGAATATTGTTTTGGCCCGAGTATTGGCAGGCCATGTTTAAAATGTGTTCCCTAAATGCTTGAGCTATAAACTTAATGTACAATATTTGAACAAGTCATGATATAGGTCAGTGGTCACATATTATGTTTTGGGGAATTGCACAGCCTATTTTCATAAGTTTTACCTTTTCTTTCTTTTCACCTTTTTTTTTTTTCAACAAAATACAGACAGATATAGGCAGTGTCAGAGGAGTAAAGGAGAAGGAGAGAACAAACACCTGCACTCCAATTATCCGGTATAAAATATATCAAAATTCATTAGTAGGATACTGATCCAAAAATAGTAAATAGAACAACACAGGTAATAAAATAACAACACAGAGAAGGGGAACTTTCCTTACGTGTTTCGCTTGTCAGAACCACACTTAATCATAGGCTATGAGTAAGCGTGGTTCTTACACGCGAAATGCGTAAGGCAAGTTCCCCTTCTCTGTGTTGTTATTTTCTATTTCCTTCAGCTCTACTTTCTATTTCCTTCTGCTCAGTATGAGTTTTTAAGCCCAGTTTAAGTTCCTAATTTGACCCTTGCCACATGTCAGTACTCCTATTATCAGCTCTCCCGCCTTTTCTTTCATTAGTATGTGTGTGCCCCTGTCTGTGAGTCTATAAGTGCTAAGGTTCATGACAATGCAGCAGGCCCAGCTCTTATCATTGTCGGTAAATATATGTCACCTGGAGTCAGGAATTTTCCACATAACTATAACTCATTATAGCATTTCTGCAAGCTTTCAATTAAACAGACCTAATTTTTAACCGACAGTTGTCCTTTAAAACCCTTAATATAAATGATCACACATTTTGATTTCCTGAACTCTTACTACGTCAAATTGACTTCCATGAAGCCAATCTATCCAATCAACTTCCCTAGATGCAGATCTTTACATCTCTGGGAATAAACTGAATTGCAAATAGCTGACGTTTGCAGACGTGCAACAGGACACCTCTAAAACCAGCCGATTTGCAGGAGTGCTTTAAAAAAACGACTTCTGCTGAGAATTTAAACATTTTTTAAATCTGCTCAACAGTTACTTTTTGTGTTGAGTGTTGGTTACATTTTGTCCGCCGAAGTGAGGTCACTGAAAGGTCGTTTGCGCCATGCATTTGAGGATGGCAGAGCACGTTCATTTGTGTGAAGGGTCAACTCACAAAATCCCTTGTTCTAACAGAATGCTGGTATGACCTTGTTGTTTTTTAAAGTAACTCACTGGGGAGGCTTTAAAAACTGTGATATGGCAATTACAGCTAAATGTGCCACAGCCTAGTTATATAAATATAATATGAGATGTTTTACAGTAACAGATCCACTTTTAGGGTATAAAGAGTCTGAAACCTCTAGGATTAGGTAAACTTCTAGAAATACACAGAACCTTGTAAAGAATTGTTAAAGTAAAGAAAGATTCCATTTTACAAATAACTTCAGTTTATTCAGTGGGTAAAAATATACACATAAATGCTGGTATTTGGAACAATAAAGTTGTTGCTGGTATTGAGGTAATGCAGTCATTGGTAATCTTAGTAATTGCAATCTACTTGTGTTTGGGGGTGATTGGGCGTTTATTACGCTTCTCAGATTTCAAGTACTCGCTGAGTTTCTGACGGGAGGCAACGCGTTCCACGTAGGCGGTGAGTAGAGGAAAATTGGTCAGAGATGTTGGGCTGAGGTCAAGGTGAGCGTGCAGGAGATCCAGAAGGCTATAATCAGCGTAGGAGATCTGTGGAGGGAATGAGAGATGGTATTGAACATGAGGTTCATGTCCATGCTATATGAACAAATAGTTGGTAAAAGAAAGTCTAATACACAAATGTATTATTACCTTATCTCCGACTAGAAACTTTGTTCCATTGCCATTTTGGGAAAGTAACTTCTCAAAAGGAGCCAGGTGATTGGGCAGATCCTGAATATATTTCTCTTTTCCAGTTTCCTGAAAAAAAAAAAACATGGTTATATTAGGAACATAACTACAAATATATCAAGAGTATGGAAGGTGTCATTGTTGGGAGGATCAGAGGTATACTAACAGTGGGGCATGGGTAGTGTCTGCAATCCAAAAACAACTGATTTCTTCATACTGGCATTGTCGGTAAGGTGACTGAAATCACTTTAGTGCTAACGCTAGGACTTTACCAGCTCAGTAGCTGATAATAGAGGTTATTATTATTTCATTTAATGGCACTGATTCTTTTATTCTTCTGAGCTCTCGAAAATGAGTTATATCTGATAGAACTCAAGCCTGTGGTCCTTGGATGTGAACAGTCACTATAGATGGTGCACTTAGAACTCAGCGACATCATGGTCATTAATGAGTTTAAAAAAAAAATATATATATATATATATATATATATATACAGCTGAGCCTTACTATAACGCGGGGCTAGCGCTCCACAGACTCATATTGTGATACTAGCAGGCTGGATCACAATGTGAGTAGAGATCTTGTTAATCTGCTCTTTAATGTGGAAACGATAGTGAGATCTAGTGCTCTGATGGCTCCATGCCATAACTGGACCCTGTTATAACACATAGCGTTATAACAGAGTTAACCTGTATGTGTGTGTGTGTGTGTGTGTGTGTGTGTGTGTGTATTATACATAAAAGGGGTTTGTCTTTTTGTAAAAAAGATGGGAGACATTTAAAATAGGAAGAGAATGTCATAGAAACATGGAATGTTAAGAAATGTTCCGCCCAGGTAGTCTGCCCAGTCATATACTTAATTCTTCTACACGTACATATTCGTTGAAAATCAGACGGATGTATTTCTGTCTCAGGTCATCCACTCCATCATTTATCATATCGATCAGTGCAAACTCCTTCTCGTTACTACCGACCAGCCCTGTGTGTCAAACAGAATCCATCAGACATTGTTATAGAGGCTCTGTGATAGCTCAAGCGGTGTGATAGCTCAAGCGGTGAGATAGCTTGCGGTAAAGCTCACAATATGTGCAGGAGAATAGAAATCTGAGTATTCCTTTTTTTTCTCATAGAGATGATAAAAGAAAAGTATTTAATATACTAAGTTAAACTGATAAGCTTCTGAGCCAACACAGTGCTATTATCACTGAACTTAATGATACACATATATAATAGTATATAAATGATTAACTATGTGAGCAATAGAAGCATGTGTTCATTAAATTGCCAATGTGGCTGACTAAATTAATCTATGGTGTATATATATAACATAAAAAAATTGAGGGGTCAGGGCTGACCCAAGACACTGTGCTGCCTGTCCAGTGACGGCTCAAGTGCTCACTTAGCCTTAGCTCGAATTCCATGCCTGGTATTTTATATAAGTTTGCAATACCTGCCCTTTTTTTTTATTATATTATATTTTATTTTCATTTATTTGACAATTTTTACTTTCATTTGATATCATTTCGGGCCATTTTGTGAGGATGTCCGCTATTTTCGCAATAGATGA
Source organism: Pelodytes ibericus (assembly GCA_036172795.1). NCBI lineage: Eukaryota > Metazoa > Chordata > Amphibia > Anura > Pelodytidae > Pelodytes > Pelodytes ibericus. The sequence continues at coordinate 53,527,905 of CM069867.1, forward strand.
CGTTCTGCCATTCTCTCTTTCTATGGACTACAACTATTTCCGTGATAGCCTCAGTCCTCCCAAAATGGCCTATGGGGAGGACCGAGGCTAAAATGTCAGCATCTGAAAATCGGCATAATTCCATTCCGCCAAATGGAATTCCCAAAATGAAAATAATGAACGTTTTTCCGTCTGAAACGAATCAATCGGCGAAAATCAAACAAAAACCCAAGTCTAGAAGGAACATATTCTCACCATGTATGCGTCCCAGATATCTCAGAATGGCATTACTCTGATACAGAACAAAGTCACCATGCTTTAGCTGAGGCAGCTGGCCAAAGACCTGAGGGGGGGGGGGGGGGGGGGAGGGGGTTAGAGAGAGAGAGACTATTATTAGACTTTTGCACCATCCAAAAATGACACGAAACAAACAGGTTATGAAATGGGTTTGGACACAGAGAATTCACATTTTAGATTAAAAACAAATTTAAAGTTGATCTGAAATGTAGAGAATAACAAAGTTTATTTAAAAAAAAAAAAAAAAAACAACTATTCATTGCATTAGCAGAATTGCAAACAAATGCTTAGATTAGGAAAAAAACATGTTTTTCAATGTGTATGTGGTTTCTCCCGTTTGTAACATCATCTATGGCTTGGTTTACATCAAGAGACACGTGTAAGATAATTCCTGCTGTTCATTCAAACATATAACAGAGAGTTACTCAACTGGACAGAATACAAATTTGCGCAACTATGTGTAAAGGAGTAGTAAAAATGTGAACAAAATGTTGCTAGAAACATATTAGTAACAGAGTAACAAAAAAATACCGGCCATGCTGGTGCCTCCATAGATTTAACATTGGGGTCAAGTCCATTTTTGAATGGCCTGCTGGTAAAATACTGACTGGGTGGCAACCCTAATAGCCCTGTATAACAAGGCTCCTTGTCATTTGGCTACTATTTTGTGTTAAAAGCATGACAAAAGCATGTGGGTGATTGGGCATGACCTGTGAATGAAAAGTGGGTGCTTGCTGGGACAAGTCCTGGGTGTGCAACGTGGGTGCTGACGCATATCTTTCGTGTGCAAGGTGGTACTATGGCAAGGCATGTGAGGCCAATAACATAAGGAGAAATGGAGTGTGGGGGGTGGGGCCAAACCATTTGATCTGTAAGGGGCCCCACAATTTCTGATGGACCTGCTGGTTATGTAATGACCTAACTAAATTAAACCTGTTCCCCTTTATTTTTCCTACACCTGAAGGATATTTTGTTTTCTTACCGCAGTTTTTTTAAGGTCACCTTTTCCTGAAATCCAATCAGGGATCTGCACCTCGTTATCTGTCCATGATGCCCCCACATCTGACAGCAGCAGCCGTATGGATTCACCCTTCCCTAAGCAAGTGAAGGATAGATAGAGGGTTAGTGGCACATAGTGGCACTATGTGAAATAAACAAAACTATAAGCAATGAGTGGGACTGACATTTCCTATACAATGATCTCATATGCTGTAATTAAGTAGCAGAATTGTGGGAGGGTGAACTGATACTGCAAGGCAGCATTTATACTGTAAAGTTACATAATCATTTTACATAGATAAGGCTTAGTAACTAGGATATGGTATACTCTAATAGCACTAAATAATTATATTATTGATATCATTAAAATAACAGAGCAACAGTGGAGCACTGATCATCAACAGGAAGTAATAAGGATCTGTTATATAGAGTTCAGTGAAAGAAGCAAGGGCAGGCAGCAACTGTGCTCATGTTCTACATTTATTGGACTTTGCAATGGACAAGGGTGGATCCAATATACATTGATTTGTCCCAGAATGGATTCGGGTAGGGCACTTTAGCCAAATTCCACAAATCTCTGAAATATGGCCACTCAGTATGCCCTGAATTCGGGTCTAAATCAGCAATCGCGGTGGGCGTCCGATGTGTCACGATTCTGTCCACAATTCGGAGACACCATTGCGTCGACCCTTTTATGATGTCCTATGGGCCTCCATACTGGTGTTGTATTATGGACAGTTTGCCTAGCCTGGTAAAGAAGAGTGTTACTGTAATGCACCCATGGAGCTTTACCCAAACCACCTGGGGTGTGTGAATCATACTCCTCAACAAGAAAAGGAGGTAAGATGGTGAAGTAATACAATGTTTATTTGGGGGACATTATGGCTCTTAAATCCCTTCTGGATTGTTTTATTAATATTTATTTCCTGGGCTCCTAAAATAACGTGCCTGGCTTCTGACTTGGCATATTTGGCACTTAAATTGTACAAATATTTGCCAACACTTGGTTTAAATTTATTATTTGTTTTCACACATGGAATCATTTCTTTCATCACTTACCCCTGACTGGGAAATATGTCACAGTGTATTCTGCCACTAAGGGAAGAGGAAATAAAGGATCATTATTAGTAACAGATTATCCTTGCTAGACAGAGTCAACACTATTCAAACTGACAATGTATCATTTCAATTGGATAATTTTTCCAGCTCTGCTACTTTGGCCTTAAGTTTGGAATTCCCTTGACAAGTCCCTGCAATTCCCTCTTTCATCAATAGAGCACACAGTATTGTTCTTTTAAAAAGTGATTAAGTCTGCAATTTTTTTTTTTTGTTTTGTTACATTTTGGCATTCAGTCTGCTAATTCTAAAAAAAAGAATAAATCAGTTTAATCATTACATAGACTTGATTAATAAATGCAGAGGGCTGACAGGAGACGATTATACTGCTGCCTACTGAATGAAAAGCTGTGAACAAACATATTTACTTTTCAATCATTAGATCCAGTCAATAAAGCAGCGGACAGTGAAGATGTATAATGTGTAGCAGCTGAAATGCCAACACCTCCCTTATCTTTTCTGCCTTTTCACTCACCTTATGTTTCTCATGTTCCCCATCCCCTATAGAATGTAAGCTTGCGAGCAGGGCCCTCTACCTCATATTTTAGTCTGAAAATGTTTAATTTTGCTTGTAACTCCCTTCTTATGCTCTGCACCAAGCGCTGCATAAATTGTATATAAATAAATGGTAATGTAATATAGATGCTGACTGCCTACGAGTTACAGGCTTCAGCCCTGGAATATGCATTTTTCATAAGTAACCAAGCCTAAAAACAGCAATGAGGTCACCCTATGCCTGTAGTGTGTTACTTTATCCAATGCTGCCTCTACTTAGTATGTATTGTAAATAAGGAAACCAGACAAGCAGAAAAACAAAACAAAAACAGACTATCCATCACAAAAAGACAATTTACACTATTAATAAGCAAATTATTATATGCAGTTACACACAAGCTAATACTACAATAAGTTCCAGTCTGAGACAAGGCAAATTATAAAAATCTGGGTGAAATATATTACTAAACAAAGAATAATAATAGAGTGACACAAATAATATTGCAAAACATAATATCCAATGAATGCTATGAGGAAAAGTTTATATTAAAAAATATATAAAATTAAATTAAACATTAAAAACTACAGCACTGAATATAATGTTAGCAGTTAGCTATAGATATGCACAAGCAAGAAATGCCTTGGCAAAGCTTGTACAGTTTCACTTACTTTTCTCTGAGGTGTTATTTGGTTGTTGCTTATTGAATGGATGTGTAAAGTCTATTTGGTACAGGTTTATATATAGAGAGGGGGTGTTTCTGCTGAGTCACAATCACAAAGCAAAGGGAGGTTTAAGAACCATTGCCTTTTCTTTTCCTCCATCTGATGGATCAGGCTGTTTAAAGAATGCACTTTTTTTTCTATGTATAGTTTTTTTCTTGATATAATAAAAAGGGAAGCTCCACATGTATATGCAATATTACAGCCTCTTTGCCCATAACTCCTATGTGATCTCTCTGACTGGTTACCAACCATGCTGTACATTTATAAAGGAATCAAATCCCAAGAGAAAGGGTGAAAAAAGTGCATTTTGGAGATAATTATAAGAAATACAAAAATAAGAGAATATATTTATTAATGTGTATTATTTATGTTTCTTTTGTTTTTACTCAGGATGGTCTTTTAAGAAACTGTCAAGAAATGAAGTAGATAATATATTAAATGAAGAAGAAGAAGAAGAAGATAAAAGTCTCTCTTTCCATCCCCCTCTCTGCCTCTCAACTCACCCCTAGGTTTATTTAAAGTCTACCTTTGCCATTATTAATGTTCCATCTCCCATGAAAAAAAAATATATATAATTATAATGAACATATTATTGTAATCAGGTAAAGCAGAGTTACTGATACTCAAGATCATATTTAAATTTCAAATAAGTAAAAAATATATAATTGTAACATTTGTTAAAAATATATAGATATATATGTGGATCATTTCAAGGTTTATGTTGTGTCTATTTTATCCTCCTAGCTTGTGTTCTATTTTCTTGTGTCTGTAGACTGTCAAATATGTCATATTATTGTATTTTCTTTGTAATTTAGCTAACTCACTATGAGTTTAGCAAAAAGAAACACAACATATCCAATGAATGCCTGAGAGATTAGCCTGAATCAATAACTGCTGAAATTGGATCTTTTACACTTGTCATCAAGGGTTTCGTCTATCAGGAACCATCATTAAAGCAAGTACCGTACATTGTCTGTCTCTCTCTCTCTCTCTCTCTCTCTCTCTCTCTCTCTCTCTTCTTTCATATATATGAAATAAAGTTAGAGTAATGGATGCCAGTGTGTGAATAAGGTATATAAACTGTCATCTAAAATTCTAAGGAAGGAAAAAGGGAAAGGTAGAAAATAGGTAAATGAATCTAAGAGTCCTTAGATTAAATGATCCTTCCTCCAGGGTACGGCAGAAGGCCAGGAAGTCACTTAAGGCCAAAGTAGCTGAGTTGGAAACATTCTCCCATTTAGCTGCTTTGGCCTAAAGTTTGAAATTCCTGTCTCAGTTTCCTGCAATTCTCTCTTTATTGAATAGACACTTTAGCTTTATCATGGAGAACCAGTTGTACAAGATCCTTTGTGTGGCTCATACAGAAAAAGACAAAAACATAGTACAACATAATGCAGGCTGGTAAAGGTGAATGGTGATATATTAACCCCTGCTTCCCTGGAAGCTCACTCCCAGATACATGAGTCTTATTTTACAGGCTCGTGGATTGTTTGCATCAGCACTTTTTTATGTTAGTAGGTTGTACAGCAAAATGACATACTCAAGCAGAAATGCAAATAATGCACATATCTGGAGGTATCCAGTACTATGTGTATTAAATAGGCAAATATATCAAGTTGAGTATCCTTTATCCAAAAATGTTTTCCTTTTTTGCCACAAATTGCAAATTACACACACACCTTTCAGAATGCCAGTGCACAACAGTTTATTCAGTGTCCAGTCCCCTTAACTGCAATATAGCCTTTCCATGCATGCTCAGATTTCCCCCATGTCCATAAAGGGTAATACAATGGCATGGATGCAGTCCTGACGTGCCGATGGCAGGTTCCCAACGATGCCTTACATCACAGCTACATCACAGTAAAAGTGATTTATTTGCTCTATACAGTATTTGCATTGATACTTCTGTATTCCATGAGTGCTGAGAGGCTTTAATGTATCTTATTGGTGAAAATGATCCATTATCTGAAATGATCTGTTAAAATACTTCTGGTCCCAAGCAAAACCAAAACAGGATATTTAAGTCTGCGATCCCTTTAATTACCTATCTGTACTTTTGTACATTTTTTAATGTTTTTAAGTTATAGTGTGTTAGTTTTGTCCAACTTTTTGCTTCTTTTGTATATTTATGTACAGAATTTAGCATTTTAAGTCCTTTGTGTGTCTGTATTTTACAATATTGATTGTCTTGCTGACTTTTATAGTGTTATCTCTCTGTGTGTGTCTGTATCAGCCATCTTGTGATCCTGTATTAGTGATATTACTTAGATCCCCCAGATGTATTTCTCACATAATACCTTATCTGTGTTATTTTAATCCTGGTTCATTCTTATTGCATCAGGTTTTCGTGTTAATTGTCATACACACTGACATATTTCCCACTCAGAGGTAAATATATCTGTTATGTAATAAACAGATTTCTGTGTATGTTGTGTCAGAATACATATAAACGTGTATAGAATTAGGTGTGGCATGTCACAGTGCTGTAGTGTTGATCTCACATGAAAGGATACCTGAAAGTATGGTTACGGTTGGCATGGTAGAATAACATATTGATTAAGTAAAAATAGGTTAAGTGTAGCAGGGTTACTATATAAAAGGCTGTAGTATTTTGAATGTAGATCAGTAATCTTCAGTTTAATCAAGCCCCAAAACATTCATTCTGTGAATGTAGAGAATGTGGTGTCCCATGTTTATGACATCATCTTTTGGCTTCATTTGCAAATTACACATTTTGCATTGAAAGTATTGTGTTTGCATATCAAGCCACAGGTTTTGTCATGAGCAGAAGACTTTTCAGTTCATGGCTCCCTCAGTGTATCAGGCTCCCCAATGTCAGAAAATAATCCTACCTCCAGTGCACAGTTGGCATAGTTAGCTTGGTTTAAGGACAGGGGTAACACTGAGGAGCAGAGTGGGGACAGGGGGTTACACTGAGGAACAGAGTGGGGACAGGGGTTACACTGGGGAGCAGAGTGGGGACAGGGGTGACACTGAGGAGCAGAGTGGGGACAGGGGTTACACTGGGTAACAGAGTGGGGACAGGGGTTACACTGGGGAGCAAAGTGGGGACAGGGGTTACACTGGGGAGAAGAGTGGGAACAGGGGTAACACTGGGGAGCAGAGTTGGGACAGGAGTAACACTGGGGAGCAGAGTGGGGACAGGGGTAACACTGGGGAGCAGAGTGGGGACAGGGGTTACACTGGGGAGAAGAGTGGGAACAGGGGTAACACTGGGGAGCAGAGTGGGGACAGGAGTAACACTGGGGAGCAGAGTGGGGACAGGGGTAACACTGGGGAGCAGAGTGGGGACAGGGGTTACACTGGGGAGCAGAGTGGGGACAGGGTTAACAATGGGGAGCAGATTGGATACAAAGGTGACACTATTGACAAACTTATTTTTTTTTGTTTTTATTTTCATTTTATTTGCCAATGCACCCAGACTTGCCAATCTGCCCTGAGACCTGCCAATCTGCACCCATACTTGCCAAAATGCATCCCCCACCCTTGCCAGCCTGCCCCCACACTTACCAATCTTCCCCCAACTTTCCAGTGCGTCCACTGACCTGCCAACCTGCCCCCTCACTTGACAATGCATCCCCCACCCTTGCCAGCCTGCCCCCACACTTACCAATCTTCCCCCAACTTTCCAGTGCATTTCCACACTTGCCAATTGTGGCAGCAGGAGGAAGATTGTGGACCGCTCCGTGTGACACAGTAATACATTAGAGAAGGGATGAGGGAGGTGAACACAAGTCCCTATGGTCATAGTCATGGCATTTTAGCTAGCAAATTATAGATATTTGCTAAGAAAGTGTTGTCCTGTTTAGTGCTTTGTATTGTGCACAAGCAGAATTGCATTTAAACTCTGCATGTCTGTAAAATATACATAGTCTATACTAAGCACTCAGAATCTGGTAGGTAGGCTGGAGCTCAATTTTGCAGGACACCCAACACTGTGTAAAGTTACACGGCATCACATTACCCTGTCCACTTTTGGAGGCGCCTACCATGTCCCGTGAACCAGTGCCTGGATGTTGGCAGGTATGAGTGTGATGCAGTGTATAAACCTGAGCAAATGGGGCAGATAGAAACATGCATGCCCCCTTTTCCCTTTGTTTTGGCAAAACCAGCAAGTGAAGGTGGCTGTCTAGTTCGGGTCAGTATACCCGTTAATCTACATATATGCTGGAGTTCTAGCCAGAAATACATAGATTCAGTGCGCCTGAATGTGACCCTGACAATCACAAACCTTGTGGATGATAAGCTTAATTTAGATGTCTTGGGGTACGATGAAAACTCATGCTAGAGTGCTGAGCGAGTCTGAATGTGGAGGCTGTTGGGCATTAATCATTTATTAACTATTATGTGCAGGAGGAAAATACAGAAAAATATCTTAATGAACTATCCGTTCAGCTTGCGGCTTTTGAGAAGGTCCTGTCTAAGAATTCCGAAGGGCCGAAATTCCTGGTGGGAGATAAGGTACGATGCCCAGTATTGCCTATCTATCTATGATAGGAGTCTTTGCTACGATTTATTATTCCCCACATTCTCACATGTTTGACTTGTTCTTTCATTTACAGATTTCATTTGCTGATTATAACCTCCTGGATTCCTTGCACAGTAGCCTGGACCTCACCCCTGATTGTCTATGCTCCTTCCCTCTTCAGTAGATTGAAAATCTGTTCTCCTGGCCAAACATCAGTGAATGCCTGAAATCAGATGTAAGAGACGGCTAATTACCCCCAAACATCGCTGCCATATTAAAAGGCAGTGTAGAATTGTAAAACAACATCTGAATGGAAGTGGGCTCCTACCATTGGTGCCCCAAATCTTATAAAGATAAGTCTCACACCCTATGCCATTCATTAGCGAACTACAAACCCCAAAGAAGAAGAAATAATATTTTTCACATACGAACGTATTATTAGTTGTTAGTTGTGCTGTATTAATTACTTGGTGTGCAGTATAATATCTAAGCTTCATACACTCATGTACTCACTGTCATCCAAATCTAAATCAGTCTGCTGTGTTACAGCATCCTCTCTGTGTTACCTGTGTTATAGCATCCTCTCTGACTGGGTAATTGTCACTGTCTGTTCCCAGGTGATCTTATCTCTTACATCATTAACCTACACATATAGCTGTTATGTCCTTCTGTCTAATGATCACGACTGAAACACCATACCAGGAATCTGATTCTCCACTAACTTTAAGGGAAATAAGGGTTTGCAAATATCAGGACTGGGGTGCTGAGTGAGGATCATGGTAAGACTGGGGTGCTGAGTGAGGACAGGGGTGAGACTGGAGAGCTTAATGGGGACAGTGTGGACAAGGGTGCTGAGTGGGGACAGGGGTGAACCTGGCGAGATGAGTGGGAACAACTCTTCACACGCATACTGCTTCACACTTCAAATAACACTGGCAAATTGGCAAAATAACACTGGCAAATGGGCAAATAACTGGCAAATGGGCAAAATATGACTGGCAAATGGGCAAAATATGACTGGCAAATTGGCACATAACTGGCAAATGGGCAAAATAACACTGGCAAATGGGCAAAATAAAACTGGCTAATAACTGGCAAATGGGCAAAATATGACTGGCAAATGGGCAAAATAACACAGGAAAATAACTGGCAAATGGACAAAATAACACTGGCAAATTGGCAAATAACTGGCAAATGAGCAAAATAACATGGGCAAATAACTGGCAAATGGGCAAAATAACATCGGCAAATAACTGGCAAATGGACAAAATAACACTGGCAAATGGGCAAATAACTGGCAAATGGACAAAATAACACTGGCAAATGGACAAAATAACATGGGCAAAATAACACTGGCAAATTAAGTCAGCCTTTAATGATTTAATGATTATTTTAGCATGAAGAATTTGGAATTTTGCTTAGTTAAAAGATGATCCATTCATGTGACGTCTCTGTTCTCCAATGAATTACCAGTTGTACATGAACTGAATATTTATCAGTAAAAAACATCTCTATATTCAATGAATTGAGGTGTTTAATATAAACAGATACAGATCACTCAAAAATAGAACTGTAAGGTGCGTAAGCGAGTTCTCCAGGGTCTATCGCCTGTCACACCGGGATGACAGCACTGCTGATGTGTTATGTGTAGTAAATGTGTTTGCTTATGGGTAAGGTGGGTAAAAGTATCTAGATGCAATTTGGGTGCTGGGGCAAGATTTTTGTGTGCAATCTGGGTGCTGGAATATCCTATGTCTGCAATCTGGGTCTTCAAGCAACTACAGTATGTGCAATCTGGGTGCTGAGGAAAGTCCTGTGGATGCGATCTGGGTGCCAGGGCATGCTTCATGTGTGCAATCTGGGTGCTGGGGCAAGTCCTGTGGCACCTGCTGGGTGCTGGAGCAAGACTAGTGGGTGTAAGCTGGGTGCTCTGACAAGACATGTGGGTACTCTGGCAAGACCTGTGAGTGGAAGCTGGGTGCTGTGGAAATCCCATGGGTGCAAAGTGGGTGCTGCAAGGTGGTGCTGTAGCAAGTCATGTGGGTTCAATCAGGTGCCAACGGTGCAATGAAAGGAATAAACGGAGTGATAGTGGGCAGCGGAAAGAAACACAAACAAGGAATGCATTTTTTCAAAACAGTTTTATTATCCGATAACTATACCTTTCCACCCACCGGTGACTGCAGAGAGCAGAAGAGTACCGTGGGGGTGGCCCGTACAATTAACCTGAACACCCAAGGCCAGCCCTGATAAGACGATAGTGATTGTATGAACACATATCTGCATGGGCTCGGTTATATTTATGTAAAATATACACATCTCTGGAAGGATCCAGCATTATGTATGTTAAATACACAAATTTTACCCAGTCGATGTTTATGGTTCTAGTTTGAGTTCAAAACAGCAATGCAAGGGACCTGAGAGCCAGGCTGTCACTGTGCAATCCATCCTTGCAAAGTCTTGGTTTCCCGTTGCACCCTCCCCCGCTCATTGTGACTCAGCAAAAAAACGTACCTACGTTATAAAAATCACGGACAAGAAGAAACATTACATTCTGCATGAAACAGTCGCACGTGCACCTGACTTTACATCCTGAAAACTAATAGTACGTTTTTTGCTTATTTATTTACTTAAATTGAGACTCATGTTCCTTTAAATTTTTACTTTACAAAGTCTCGACTTAGATCACTACATTACTTTCTATGAAAACAGGATATGTATCTCTGCTGTCCCTTTAATTTTTTGAAACACAGTGTTTAGGTTATAGTTTGTTGCTTTTGTCCCATGTTTTGCTTCTTTTACTTATAATTCAGTTTAGAATGTAACATTTCATGTCCTTTGTGTGTCTGTTTTTTTAGTGTATCTATTGTCTGGATTACTTTTATAGTGCTTTCTCTCCGTGTGTCTGTACCAGCCATCTTGTGATACTGTATTAGTGATATTACTAATAGATATCCTGGATATATCCCCTGGATATATTTCTTACATAATACGTTATCTGTGTTATTTTAATCCTGGCTCATTCTTATTGCATCAGGATTTCGTGTTAATTGTCATACCTCTTTCTTCTAGTGCCTGGCTACACACTGACATATTTCCCACTCAGAGGTAAATATATCTGTTATGTAACAATGGACAATATATCTGTTATGTAATAATAGACGCTCTGGTCAGATTTCTGTGTATGTTGTGGCAGAATACATATTAACGTGTATAGAATTAGGTGTGGCATGTCACAGTGCAGTAGTGTTGTACTTGTACTCCTTTATCGATTGATTAAAAGGGAGATTACTGATGCTACAGCCATTTATATAATAACCCTGCCACAATTAGTCAATGTGATTATATCACTATTTATACTGTGAATGTAGAGAATAAGCAGTTAGCAGAATTGCAAGCAAATGCAAGAAAAATGTTTTAAATGTGTCTGTGGTGTCTTGCATTTATGACATCATCTTGTGGCTTCATTTGCCATTGAAAGTATTGTATTTCCATATCATGCCACAGGTTATGCCATAGACAGGAGACACATATACAATGTATCATTTTTTTTATTCTTATTTTTTTATATTCTGCACATTCACCTTAAAATGTATGTTTAGGTGATGGAATATCTTGAACTCCTTAAAGCAAATTTTGGTCTACACTACCATAACAATCAATGGTTTAAAGACCTTATTCCAGCATAAAATGTCTGACTCTTGAGGTTTCATCAAAGCTTCTATAGAGATCCTGATGGTAAATAGTCAGCACCTTCCATGCTGTTGAAGGGTCTTCAAGTATCAGAATGTGATAAATAGCATAGAATGTCCATTACCGGTAATATTATTAATACATCATGCCAGCATTGATACTACACTTAATATCTCTCAGGGAGGGCCGAACATATAAGACTGCTGCTGGCGGACCAGGGGATCCCATACACTGAGCATGAAGTGACAAGGGAGGACTGGATCTCGGGAGACCTCAAGAAAAATGCAGTAAGTTACTGATCATGTTTGGGCAGCGACCCAATGGCCTCCCAATGTATATTATGGGGCATGGGAGTCATTTTGTTGTTTCCCAGCCCTGATTATTACCAGAGGGCTTTGGCTACTAACCCTGGCCTCCCCTAATTTCAGTTGATAATGTTTTTTGCTTTTCTTTTATATATGGGGTAGCTGCAGTCTGCTGGCCGCAGGGGGTGGGCAATTTTTTTAATAAAAATTGTTATGACATTGATTTCAATAGTCAAGCTTTTATCTGGAGAATTGAGATGAGCACAATGCGTCCATCTTAGCCAAAATGTTGGTGATTTGTGAATTTTGGCTTATGGCTCATTTTTTGCAGTTCACTTGTCAGTTCAGCACCGTTTGCCTTTTTCAGTAATTACACTCCACTACCTACTCTAGAGGCTCATTACAATTATTGACATTTCATGGGACCATTGCAGTATTCATTTCTCTTGTTGTCACCGTAATACGGCATTTTCTTTAAAACACCATATAGTAGTCCATCGTGAACATTTACTACACTTTATTTGTATTATCTTCTATGGACCTTTCCAGACCTTGTCACAGACACTTTAGTCTTTATTCATCTGCAGAAAACAGAGAAGGGGATTTAAAACTTAAGGCCAAATTTTAGCTGAAAGGGACAATTGTTCTAACTTGGCTACTTTTTCCTTAAAGGACAACTAAACTTTTTTTTGTCTCAGTGTTTTTTCGACGCTGAGTCAATAACTAACTTAATAAAACTTTTTTTTTTTGGGCTGGGGGGAGGGGGCAATTACCTTCTACTTAATTTGATTAATAAAGTCCCCAGCCCCTCCTACTTTCATTGCTGACCCCTTGGCTCAGTTGTGTCACAAACGAATCAAGGGGCCGAATGTGGCATCTGAATTGCATTTCTGACACAGCCTGTGTCGGGAGTGAAATTCTGTATGATGCCAGATTGTGTGTCAACGGGCATGCGGGCTCACGGCTTTAGAACGGGACTGCGCACAATTTGGCAGTCAGGTATCTTCCAGTTGTCAGCAATACAATTTGGATGTTACATTCATGGAATCCCTAGCAGGGGCAGGGGACTCCATGAATAAATCAAAGTAAAAAGCAGGAGTCTCTCCCTCGCCCCCCCACCAAAAATAATAGGGTCACTTAAGTAAAAAAAAAAAAAAAGTTTAAAGATCCTTCAAGATTGAAATTTCCTTCTCAATTCCCTGTAATTAACCCTTTCGTGAATAAAGCCCTGATGCTCAGGGGAGTGCTCAAGGCATTATTTGCCAAGAAACTGGTGCCACAGCATTCGAAAATGACACAAACCTTTACCCAATGTTTGTGAATGCTGCAGAATGTTATTTTATATAGTAGCAATACATAATTAGGTTAGTTTTGTTTGAACAAAGTTGTCAGGGAATGTAAACATAATGTAAACAAAAAATGAAAAAACATTTAGCAGTATGGATTAGACAGGTCTGCTGTTGGCATTCAAGTGAAGCAATCACCATTAGTCAATATTTCACAGTGTCTCGGGTTGTTTCAAGGTGTTTTCTTGGGGTAATTTGTTATTTGTCTCTCTAATTCAGCGTATTACATTTATTTTACCAATCTTTGTATTTTTGCACAGTGTTTATGCCACTGTTTGAAATCCATTTACAATCCATAAGTCGTGAGTTTAGTGTCACATCAGTATATTACGTGCATTGTCATATAGTCATACAGACCTTTAAGTTGTGTCAGCATGTCGCAATGTGTCTTGCAGGCGCAAATCAAAATGTTGACCTTCAGATTAGCAGCAGCAGCCGGACACAGCCGGACACAGCCCTAACCTAACCCCTAGCTCATAAATCCTAAACCCAATCCCTAACCATAATCCCAACCCTCAATCGGTCGCCTTAGGCTAACTAACCCTTACCACAAACCAGAGGCGTCGCTAGGGGTGGGCTAAGGGGGCTGAAGCCCCGAATGTAATGAACAAAGCCCAGAGTCTCTGCAGCTCCCTTATAGCTCCGCCCCCTGACATCACACAGACAGTGTGTGAAAGCCCTACACTGATAGGAGGCTGAGTGATGTGTCAGCCAATCAGTGCAGGGCTTTTACACAGCATTATTACTGTGTGTGAAAGCCCTGCACTGATTGGCTGACACATCACTGAGCATCCTATCAGTGCATTTGTTCCACATGCTGCTTTTACACAGCATCATGACAGGGATGTGAAGGAAGCTCCACGTGGGACAGTGAAGCAGCTCTGAAGATATCCTTACTGGCTGTCATCTTGTGGGAGATGCAGAACAGGTCTATTCCCACTCAGGTAAGCTCTGGGTATGGTGGAGAGAGGGGAGGGTTGGGGTCACTGATTTACATCCACCTTTGTGTATTTAAGCTATATATTGTTGGTTTGAGGTTCCTTATATATATATATAACATAAATCCTTCCTATGCTGTTTAGCAGTCCTGCAATAAGGAATCTCAAACCAACAATATATAGCTTAAATACACAAAGGTGGATGTAAATAAGTGATTTATGCTATATATATAATCATAAATCATTCCTATCCTGTTTAGCAGTCCTGTAATAAATAATGTCACACATGTGTGTGTTATGTGTATGTGTGACATGTTTTATTACAGGACTGCCAAACAGCATAGGAAGGATTTATGTTTATATCAGGGCTTGACAAATCTTATTTAGTTTTAGGAGCCAGCAAAAAATTTAGGAGCCTGACAATGGCACATCAGAAAAGCATACATACACAGAGACATTCACATGCACACACCTCACAGACATCCAGTCAGTCACATACACAGCCAGTTACACACACACACACACCAGTCAGCAAGTTTTCTTTTTTTTTTTAAATAAAAAAATAATTCCTTAATGTGTCCCACACGTCACATGCACAGCCAGTTACATACATATTCACATACAACACATACACAGCCAGTTACATGCATACACACACAACACATACACAGCCAGTTACATACACACACAACACACACAGACAGTTACATACACACACAACACACACAGACAGTTACAAAGATACACACACACACAACACATACACAGCCAGTTACATACATATACATACACACACACAGCCAGTTACATACATACACACACAACACACTCACACTGACTTACACACACTGTCGCTCACACTGACATACACACACTGTCGCTCACACTGACATGCACACACTCTCTCTCACTCTGACATGCACACACTCTCTCTCACTCTGACATGCACACACTCTCACACTGACATGCACACACTCTCACACTGACATGCACACACTCTCTCTCACACTGACATGCACACACTCTCTCTCACTCTGACATGCACACACTCTCTCTCACTCTGACATGCACACACTCTCTCTCACACTGACATGCACACACTCTCACACTGACATGCACACACTCTCACTCATACTGACATGCACACACTCACACTGACATGCACACACTCTCACTCACACTGACATGCACACACTCTCACTGACATGCACACACTGACACTGACATGCACATACTCACACTGACATGCACATACTCACACTGACATGCACATACTCACACTGACATCCACACACTCACTCACACTGACATGCACACACTATCACTGACATGCACACACTCACACTGACATGCACACACTCACACTGACATGCACATACTCACACTGACATACACACACTCATTCACACACTGTCAGGTAGAGCAGCAAAGTGCCGCCCCTGCCAGGGTGCTGCCTGCGGCAGCTGCCCCATTAAAGGACCGGCCCTGTGAAGGCTCCTAAATTACAAAACTGGCATGAAGCTCAGAGCGGTGAGCATATATTGGTAAGTGCCCGTATGGTTCCATTTAAAAAGCTGAAAAAGTCTCATGGGCTATAGCCC
Source organism: Pelodytes ibericus (assembly GCA_036172795.1). Classification (NCBI taxonomy): domain Eukaryota; kingdom Metazoa; phylum Chordata; class Amphibia; order Anura; family Pelodytidae; genus Pelodytes; species Pelodytes ibericus. Next base: position 53,543,886 of record CM069867.1, read on the forward strand.
CAGATCTTTTGGAAACCTAGCAACGCCTCTGCCACAAACCATAATGCCAACATATTGATGTGCACCTATAGGAAGCAGGTCATTCTGCCAGTGCAACCTACTCTCTGTACGACTATGTGACTCGTGTCAAAAAAACATGCAACATATAGAAGTGTGACACTTTGCTGCCAGTTTATAAATCAGATACTCTTGAATTCACCTTCCTTTTTATACCACTTTTTTTTATGTATTTTTTTTCCATTTGTATCCTGGCTCAATCATGTATGGTCTTGTCAATAACGTTCTATATTTCAATGACTGACAGGTCTTTGGCCAGCTACCTAAATTCCAGGATGGAGATCTGCAAATCTATCAGAGTAATGCCATTCTGAGATACCTGGGACGCAAACATGGTGAGACAGCGTCAAGTATTAACTGGAAGAGAGCTGGTTTATTCTCTTACAATAGGGGTTATGCATAAAGATCAATGTTGGGGCAGGGCAATAAACAATCACATTAAAGGATCTACTCAATAAAAAAAAGAGAACTGCAAGCCTCAGGCCAAAGTCGGAGTTGGAAAAATTCCCCCATTCAGCTGTATTGGAGAATTTTTCCAACTCAGCTACCCTCGTCCTAAAGTTTGAAATTCCCGTCTCTCCAATGCTTGTGGAAGGGGATATGTCCGATTGACACTCTGGCTTAGGTGTCAGACTGATCAGACCACACCACATTTTTTCTCTATGTAACCACTGATATTTTCTAAATTGAACATGAGAGAATTGAAAAAGCGACTAAATCAACAGAACACGGCCATTTTGTTAAAGGTTTTACAATTTTGACATTACTTCCTTTTTAAAATTAGATTCATCACTGCTTTCAGCAATCAGCAACAGACCTAAAAACTGTCCCACTTCTGGACCTCAATCCTAAAGTCCCGGTTTTCATTCTCTGGTGTCTAAGACTCCAAAGAATGCACACTACGGTATATATGCTCAGTAGTTCTACCAACTTGATGGACAGCACTACCACATGACACCGCTGCCACTCAACCTTCCAAGCCCCGCCCCCAGTGTCCCAATTAACCATGGGGCAGAAGTTGGGACTTATGCAGTAATACAATGTGATGTTTGATCTCCACCTGTTGAAGGCATCTGGTACCAGGATCATAAAGCAGAATTGCATTAATCTACATCATTTGCATTAGTCATATTCATTTTTCCATATTTGTTTCAAGCAGCTTGAGTTACCCTGTGTAAGAGAGGTTCTGTGCAGTTCCATTCTATTCTCCAGCTCCTCTGCTGGTTACATTGTACCCCAGTGATTGTATAGCATCGTTCAATGTTCCGCATTACATGCCTTTGACTTTCTGTGTGTTCACAGGGGTAAATGGCAGCAATGATAAAGAGAGCACATTAATTGACATGATGAATGAAGGTGTGGAAGATATGAAGCTGAAGTACTTCAAATTCCTATTTGTGGACAATGTAGGTGACACAGAAATACATTAGGGAAGGGATGAGGGAGGGGTAAACAAGGTCTCTATGGTCATTGTCCTGGCTTGTTTGCTAGCAAACTATAGATAGAGTGCATAGTTGCCAACAGTCTCAGATCGGCTGTGAAACTCCCATTTTTTGAGATTGTGTTCTGTTTAGTGCTTTATATTGTGCGCAAACAGCATTGGATTTAAACTATACATGTCTTTAAAATATACATAGTCTATATGCACACATCATGGGCTCCAAGCACCCAGAAACTGTGTTAGGTAGGCTGGAGCTCAGTTTTGCAGGACACGCAATGCTGTTTAAAGTCACATGACATCACATAACCCAGTCCATTTTTAGAGCCGCCCACCATGTCCCGTGAACCAGTGCCTGGATGTTGGCAGGTATGAGTGTGATGCAGTGTACAAACCTGAGCAATTGGGGCAGATGGATCCATGCATACCCATTTTGCCCTCCAGAAGTCAAACCAGAAGTCAACTGGCTGTGTAGTTTTTAATCCACATATATGCTGGAGTTCTAGCCAGAAATACATCCACATTAAGTGCACCTGAATGTGACCCTGACAATCACAAACTTTGTGGAGGGCAAGCTTAATTTAGGTGTCTTGGGGTACTATGAAAACTCATGCTAGAGTGCTGAGCGAGTCTGAATGTGGAGGCTGTTGGGCATTAAACATTTATTAACTATTATGTGCAGGAGGAAAATAAAGAAAAATACCTTAATGAACTATCCGTTCAGCTTGCGGCTTTTGAGAAGGTCCTGTCTAAGAATTCCGAAGGGCCGAAATTCCTGGTGGGAGATAAGGTACGATGCCCAGGATCGCCTATCTATCTATGATATGAGTCTTTGCTATGATTTATTATTCTCCACATTCTCATGTTTGACTTGTCCTTTCATTTACAGATTTCATATGCTGATTATAACCTCCTGGATTCCTTGCACAGTAGCCTGGACCTCACCCCTGATTGTCTATGCTCCTTCCCTCTTCTGTCAGGTTTCATAGAAAATATTGTCTCCCGGCCAAACATCAGTGAATACCTGAAATCAGACGGACGTAAGAGACGTCCAATTACCCCCAAACATCGCTGAACACTGTGCACATTGTAATTGTCATTGTAGTTTATGATTTTCAATAGGTGGATGTAACATGATATATAATAAAAATTTAGGTTTCTATATATATATAAGGTAGTAAGTTAAATTATTGGTCTGTTCACTAAAATGTAACTTTGGTAAATGGCACAAAAACAGAAAAAAATATTTCCAAATCAGCTATTATTTGCCTGATTTTTGCACATCAGTGCATATGAATCCGGACACACGTATTACAATAGAGAACTTATGAAGTTATGATGGCCAGCAGGTAGAAGGCCAAGAACAACCACATGGGCCCATGGAATAAAGTTCAAAAGTGATTTCACACAAAGGCAAACCCAGCTTATTGAATTGCATCAACTTCTGTGGTGTTAAACAATGTTTATCGATTAAAAACACACGAAAAGAAAATATAAAGCACATGACAATTCCCACCTGCTGGTTTACCATCGTTCAGTGCAGATCAAACTGGACACACGTATTACAATAGTGCACTTATAAAGTTATGAAGGGCAGACTTGCTCAAGGCTAGGATCTTGTACGCCAGTGGGTACAAGGCAGGGTTGCCCACTGGCACCCATGTTGTACATAATGACTATGGAGCCACTGGCTGCACTGATCAGGAAAACTAACAACATTAAAGGTAAATTGTAATTGGCTCAATAGAAAATAGACAGGAATTATACGCAGATGTAATCATGTTAACTCTATCTGACCCGGTAAAATCGATACCTGGTGTGGTGGTGTGATGGACGACTAAACGTGGGCAAAACCCGAATCTTACTGATTAATGTTTCAGCCAAAGACCCGAAGCAAATTAAGGGAAGATTTAAGTTTGCCTGAGATCAAACATATATAGACTATAAGGGAGTAAAACTGGCAATAAACCTGCAAGACATGGTTAAGTAAAACTACCTGGCAATGTTGAAAGAAACCTGGAACATTCTGCTAAAATGGAGAGGAACAGAATTAACCTGGCTCGGACGAACAGAAGCTGTAATCTCCTACTTGATCCCTAAGATAACATACCTAATTATAAATATTCCTCTCCGGGTCAATACAAATAGTTTACATGACTTTCAAAGAAGCATTTCCCAATATATCGGGCAAGGGAAAAAATCCAGAACCCTGCAGAGGAATATTAAACAAGGAGGTATCTCATTCCCTAACATCGTGTCCCTACACAACAACTGCATGTTAAGACATGCCATAAGATGGGATCATTTCTCCACCTGTAGGCCTATTTGGCTAAATGTGGAAGAACACTTTGTGGGAAGATTAGAACCTTTTTCTCTATTTTGGTACCAAGTAGCTACTCTGAAAAACTCCTCTTTCACTAACCCTATAATTAAAGATCTTGTGATCACCATCACAAATTTAAAAGATTAAACTTTGGGTTTGCAAAACATTATTTCTTTAGATACCTCCCTGGAAAGTATAGAACTTGATATAGGAAACATAAATCTTAGAAACTAGAAATGTGAAACCCTGGGAGACATGCTTACCCAGGGGACCTTCACCCATTTAACACTATTCAGAATAGCTGCAAACTCTCATCAAGGGAAATATTCAGCTATCTTCTAATTAAAAACTTTCTATCAAAGAAGACTATAATTGATGGAGGACCCCTAGATGAACTTTTAGGCAAACACCACAGGAGAAAGAAGAGCCCTGGATTTAATGGGAGTAGGACCTGCCCGTGAGGTGGCATCTAGTACCAATAAGACTCCATAAGATTAATCCTATGACTTCCCCACTGGTTTTGCTGTGTTACAGCATCCTCTCTGTGTTACATGTGTTATAGCATCCTCTCTGACTGGGTAATCGCTGTCTGTTCACAGGTGATCTGAGCTCTTACATCATTAACCTACACATATAGCTGTTATGTCCTACTCTCTAATGATCACAACTGAAACACCATACCAGGAATCTGATTCTCCACTAACTTGAAGGGAAATAAGGGTTTGCAAATATCAGGACTGGGGTGCTGAGTGAGGATCGTGGTAAGACTGGGGTGCTGAGTGAGGACAGGGGTGAGACTGGAGAGCTTAATGGGGACAGTGTGGACAAGGGTGCTGAGTAGGAATAGGGGTGAACCTGGCGAGATGAGTGGGAAAGGCGATATGAAAGTTTCATAAACTTAAATCATCTGATCCTTCCAGCCTATCAAGGTTTCTGTGACACATTAACAATTTACACACTGTGGCTTAGTAACAGGGCCGCCACCAGGAATTTCAGGGCCCCTTACTGAACACATTTTCTCTCACAATATCTCCCACTCGCCCCACCGACCCTCACAAGCATGTTATCCCGGTCTAGTGTAATATGGAGGGTGGTTGGGAGCAGTTGGTCAATATGCCACTTAATATGCCAGTAATATTTGCCCCTCAATAAGTCAGTATTTTTCCACTCAGTATGCCAGTATTTAGCCATTCAATATGCCATTCTTTTGCCATTTAACATGCCAGTATTTTGGACCTCAATATGCCATTCTTTTGCCATTTAACATGCCAGTATTTTGCTTCCCAGTATGCCATTCTTTTTCCATTTAATATGCCAGTATTTTGCCCCTCAATATGCAATTTTTTTGGCATTTAATATGCCAGTATTTTGCCCCTCAATATGCAATTCTTTTGCCATTTAATATGCCAGTATTTTTCCATTTAATATACCAGTATTTTGCCATTGAATATGCCAGTATTTTGCCCCTCAATATGCCATTCTTTTGCCATTTAATATGCCAGTATTTTTCCACTCAGGATGCCAGTGTTAAGCCACTCAGTATGCCAGTATTTTGCCATTTAATATGCCAGTATTTTGCCCCTCAGTATGCCATTCTTTTACCATTCAATATGCTAGTATTTTGCCACTCAATATGCCAGTGTTTAGCCAGTCAATATGCCAGTATTTTGCCCCTTAATATGCCAGCGTGCTCCCAGTGCTCTGCTTTTTAGCCGGTCCACGGCTGTGAGGGAAGCATTCTGCACTCCCCTCCAGCCACGCGGCTTCAATAAAGTTTGTTTTTAAAAAAATTCTTTTTTTTTTTTAACAAACTTTATTGAAGGGGAGTGCAGAACGCGTCCTTCACAGCTGAGGACTGGTTTAAAAGAGGGGACTTTTTTATTTTTCCTGGCGTGACCTGGGCCCGCCGAGCCCCCTGGGCCTGGGATGCCAGTATCACCTGTCACCCCCTGATGGCAGGCCTGCTTAGTAACCTCAGAGTTTACCCATGAGAAATCCTTTACCAGTCTATCAAGAACAGAGCATATGACTGTATTAGTGTATTGCCTGTAGGTAAAAGGACAGTTGTAGAAAAACTGAAAATAAGGCATTAAAACCAGAGCAGTAAAGATGGTGATGCAAATAAGGTGTTGGCTTCATGTGCACAAATGAGGGGGAGGGCGGTACATATGTGTCTACAAATTTGCCGCCCTAGGCATCCGCCTAGGATGCCTCGCGGTAAATACTGCACTGGTTATGGGTTGTCACAGTAGTCAGTGGGGGTTTGTGGTGCTCGGATTCCAAAAGAGCTAGTAGCAGCATTGGTGAATAGGATTCCTGTTATTGTGTGAGAGTTTGATTTCAGGACCAAGTTGCCAGGTAATTTCCTCAGGCATTAATAAAAGGCTAACACAAAACTTCCTTAAGTTGAATATTGTGCTTTGTAATTAGGAAATGTTGTTTTAGCCTCTTATGAAAGGGATAGTTCTACGTATTTTCTGTATATTGTACATCTTTATTATATGGGAAATGCTTTTATTTTCACTTTTAAAACAAATTGCCGTTCCCCTGTATTTTTATATTGAAAATAATTTTACAGGGGGTCTCTAAAATCAGTGAGGACTTTAAGAGATGGGCAGGACTGTTTCAAAGTGCAGTTACTCCCTGGCACCAAATATAGTGGGGCAGAGCGAAAGGGGGCGGGAATTCTGTGAATTATTTTTGACCCCCACACGATTGACCTCCAACCTATCCAGATCACATCCATTTTCAGGCCACTCACTGAGTAACCAGATTTCTGAGTAACCAGGCTCCTTCGCTTGTATTAACAGTATCAACATTTAGTTATTTATTTCATTCCTGTGGGGTCCTCCAAAACTATGCATGATTACATATTGCATGTCAGCTAAGACAACCTCAGTATTACATTGCTAGGTGATGGCTTTGCTGCAAAACAAAATGCTGGGGCTCATGCAAAACCTTTTAAATGGATTCCCAGGGAGCCATTCTTATTCCCAGCGACCCATTCAATGAAATGCCTTCTTTAATGATCTAATGATGTAACCGTAGATGCTGTGGTTAATCCCAGCGGTATCTCTTTTCCATTAAATCCCAAGAGGAGGCCAGCGAATCCTGAATAACTCAGATGATGAAATAAGAAATGACTGGCATGTAAAATAAAATACCGTAGTTCAATATAATGGTTATAATAAGTGTTTTTTTTTATGTGTAGTTTTACTCACTACTGAATATAGCATTTCCTAAATAAATAATTATTACCTTTGAAAGTTCAAACCATTTTTAAAATGTCACCCTGACCCTGTTAATTTTTGCTTTATCAATTTCTACCTACAGTCAGATAATATACAGAGAACACAAATGTAAAAAAAAAACTCTGCTCTCACAGCAGCAAAATAAAGGCTCCTATGCTACACTGTTTTATATCAAATACATGGTGATAAGATAATAGTCATACAGTAATACACTAACAGCCTTTTATCAGGTATCGCAGATGGTTTAGATCTAATAATTCACCAACTCTGTGCGAAACAGGTCCGGTTCCTTTACTTTCCATTGCAAGGGCATTTGAATAAAAGGCAAATTAAGTTTGCAAATGTGTGAATATATGGACAAAAACGTGACTTTTTTTTTTCCGACTGTATATCTCTCTTTTATAATTCATTGATGTGAAATCTATTTGTTTTTTTTCTTGTATCACCTTTTATTGTCTTATATTTATATATGTTTATTAAACTTAAATGCACACATTTTTCTAACTAATTACTAGATTTGGCCGCCAATTGTGTATGTTTTTCTATGTTATTGAAGAGTTCAGTGTTTTAGCCATGGCTGCCATCCAGCAGGTATTTCCCTGGAAAGCTGGTAAAAAAAAAAAAATTGGCTTGAGGACAATGATAAGTCTATGGCAGCAATATCATGGCTGGTATTTGTTTTCGAAGAAAATGTGGCAACTCTATTTGCAAAATAACATCCTTTGCGCTGAGTACCAGCCCAGGGACCCCACTACTAAGGTCTGCTTTTAGGAATACATAGGCTTTATTTACTAAAGAGAGATTGATAAGAGATTGATTTTTCCAACCCAGCTACTTTTACATAACACTATGGACATAACCATAGAGAGGTTCTAGAAGAACAAGAACAGACTGATACATGAGATAGAGGGAGTGGGGGACATGAGACACATAAGGTAGTGAAGAGCTCAGAAGGAAGGTGGTGATAGTAACAGTATTAGGGATGGCTGGAGCTAGGCGGGTTTGGCCACAGATTAATTATGTGTGTTTTAGTTGAGTTATAAGAGTCTTATTCCTAAGTGTTTGAGGACAGTCAGAGCTAGGGTTGCCACCTGGCCGGTAATTTACCAGCACAGCCGGTATTTAGTGTCTTGGGGCTGGGGCCGGTATATCTAATATACCGGCAATGCAAGGCCCGGTATTTTTCTCCTCCCTTCCCAATTCCCCTTCCCCAGTACTTACCTCTTTGCTGCTGTCTCCCGGTGATCTGCACTGCATGTCCGCGGCTGTGAGGGAAGCGTTGTGCGCTCTCCTCCAGCCGCACTTTTTTTAAAAACAAACTTTATTGAAGCCGCGCGGCTGGAGGGGAGCGCACAACACTTCCCTCACATCCACGGACCTGCAGAGCACAGCACCGGGAGACAGCAGCAAAGATGTACGTACTGGGGAAGAGGGGTGGCTATATCCTGGCATATTAAATGGCAAAATCCTGGCATATTGAGGGGCAATTTCCTGGCATATTGAGGGTCAATATCCTGGCATATTTAGGGGCAGAATCCTGGCATATTAAATGGCAATATCCTGGCATATTGACGGGCAAAATCCTGGCATATTAAATGGCAATATCCTGGCATCCAGGGCCCTGTAATAGGTATGACCGGTACAGTAGAATGCCTGTCGTTGTTCTGCCCTGCTTCTATACCCTGTTTTTCTTTTGTCTCTGTTCTGAATCCATTTCTGGTTGTCCGGTCTGCCTGTCATTATGTTCCATTCTGGGTTTTCTCTGCTTCCCTCTACCTTCTTAGTTTGCTTCTATATAAATGAGTTTCACCTGTTTCCTTTGTTTTCTTTCTACATTTCCCAGCCAGTCCTGCTGCAGGTATGTTTCTCTTTAGATCCTGTTAGTCATTTGTTAATTCATTATTAGTTTGTTACTTCAGTTTAGCGTGAGGGACTTGCCTGAATGCAAGGTACCTTGATACTGGATGGCAAGCTTCTTCATCTTATGGCCATCAGGTGTTAACCAAACCCTTACTATTACCATCTCTACTATTAGGTTAGTTCCAGTATTTATGTTTGTATGTTCCCTGACCCAAGCACTTGTTTGACTGGTTCCTTCTTTTGTCATAAAACATGTTCAGGACAGAGAGTTAAGCTTCGGTTATAAAAGAGAAGTTAGGTGGAAAGGTTTGTTTTAAATATCAGATTAGTAAACAGGTTTCTAAAACAAATTTCCAGATGGCAAACACAATGCCTCGGATCCGGTTACAGGCCTTATAAAGGTGCTTTTCATCTCATTTCTTTTGTAGCGTGTCACGAGTGTGCTACTCAGGTTGTGTATATTTGAAATACAAATTTGTCGTTAAATAAGTTCTGTAATTTGCCTTGTAACTATGGATGCCAAATGAGTTGTTATTTTACAGGAGCATGCAGGGCTGCTTTAAGGTGAGCCCCCTCCGCACAGATATTTAGAGAAATATCAATATACTAATAATAATAACGACTGATTGAAGAATCACAAACTGTTCCACCTTCTTATAACCCGATCTGAAGCCAGGATCACAACGGCGCATGTGTAAAATGCGGTGCATGCGCAGTAAGCATTGTCTGGTGTCTGGGACACCGGACAATGTGAACAGGACTGCGGGATTGCGGTTCTGAGTCCTGCTGTCCCACTGAGCTCTACATCTATCCTGAAAAGCGGGATAGAGGGACATAGCTCCCAAATCGTGACTGTTGGGAGGTATGCCCCATTCCCCTCTATATTGAACCCTGGGTAGTTGCCCTCTTCATCCTGCCTCTTACCAAGATATCCTTTAGGAAATATTTGTTCAGTTTACCTCCCCTGAAGCCTTTTTTCCCATTGCCTTACTTTTTTGTCCTTTGGTGGTGGAAGCCCACATTGTCCATTGAAGAATGCAGCCCTGGAACCATACCTACCAGTGGCGGATGCTCCATATGTGCTAGGTGTGCGCCGCACAGCTAACATGGAGAACCCGCGCTGTGTATTTCTGGGGGTTTGTGTGCTCCGAGCAGAGAGCACACAAACCCTAGAAATACATCCGAAAGACGACGCTGTGTTGAATTCGGCAACAGAGTCACTCACTCTGTTGCCAATTCAACAAGCATGAAAAGTATACAAATTTTTGTATACTTTTCGTGCTTGTTGAAATGGCAACAGAGTGAGTGACTGTTGCCGAATTCAGCGCAGCATCGACTTTCGGATGTAATGACGTCTCTCGGGTATTTCCGTGGGTTTGTGCTGCCTGTTCTCAGCACACGATACAGACGAGAGACGTCGTGCATCTGAGTGACATGCGTGCTCCGGGCTGCCAGCACGCCTGTCACTCAATACGCCCCTGATACCTACCAAGTGTCCTGGGTTGACAGAAGAGTCTCAATATGGAATCCGTGTCCTTGGAAGCTGCTCTAGTGTCCAGCTTGTTTTGTACAAAATGGAAACCTTATTTAAAAAGCACCATTGCAAATTTTAACCCCTTTGCGACAATGGACGTGTCAGGCACGTCCTGCGGTGAAACGAGCGGTTTTTGCGATCAACGATTGCGAAAACCACTCTAACGGTACTGATCTAAAAGCCAGCACAGAAATTTCCTCTCTGGGGCACCCACGATAACCCCACAGAGTGATCGGGGGCGCCATATTGACGGAGCAGCATGTGAAAAAAAATCACCCCTAGAGGCAGCCAGCAACATTGCAATGTAAAAAAAAATGTAATTAACTTAAAACTAGGATTCAAGTTAGATTAGCTGTTAGGGTTAGAATTAAATAATTTTTAGCATAAGGGATGGGGTTAAATTAAAATATATTAATAGATAGCATAAGGGTTAGATTAAGTGTTAGGGTTAAATTTAGGGTTCGCCTCAAAAGGTCAATTTAGGAAAAAAATAAAAAACACTATTTTTGGTTTTTGCCCCATAACTCGCAAAAAAATACAGAAAAATATGGAAACATGCAGTAGTAAATTATAAGATATGATGAACATAATGGTATCTAATGAAAGCCCTTCTTATGACAATAAAAACAACATATAATTTGTGTGGGTACAGTATGTGAGAAAGAAGAAAATTACAGCTAAACACAAACACCCAAGAAATGTCACAACAGCCATTGTCACAAAGGAAAAGTCAAGGTAAAAATGTCTTGTCACTAAGGGGTTAAGCACACTTCTGCAGCAAAAAAGTATATTGCCTCCGCAGACTTAACACTGGCCTCAAACCAATTTTTTGTAACAGCTGGTAAAATACCGGCTAGCAACACTACCCACAGCGCACCTAAGGGCGTGGCTTGGGAGGGGAAATGTCAGCACCATAGCACTTTCACTCTAGTTAACAACACTACAACGTGCACAGAATTCATTCTCTGGTGGGCTAAAGGACAGCTGGGTGGTATGCTTATGCACTTTTACCATATAACTAGGTTGCAGCGGTGCAGATACATTATATATTATTTATAGGGTTGTCGGCTCAGCCGCTTTTTAACGCCTACACAGAAATTTTACATGCTGCCTTGCGGAGATTAAAAGACATAAGTAACCAAGGTTTCAACCCTAATTACTGAAAACAAATATTTTACAACAATTTTAATTATTCTTAAAGGGACAAATCTTTATATTGTGTTAGCAAAATTACAAGCAAAAGCTTAAAATAAGAGATACATTTGTTTTAAACATACCTCCCAACAGTCCCGCTTTGCGCAGGGGCACAAAGTTGGTTGGTATGCTTTAGTGTTTATTGTTTGGCATCACCTTGTGGCTTGACACCAGACATCATTTTTTTCTTTTATGTTAACCATTTGCATAAATTATGGTAGAATTAAAAAAAAAAACAAGGTAGTATACTGTGAGGTTGCAGAATAACAACGGCTAAATATCACAAACACATTCATTGCCCCTGTTATTATTTGTGCTACTTTAGACAAGTGGCTAGTCAACAAACACTGTAGAATTACTGCCACCTCTCGAGAGAAAAGGAAACAGAAGGCGATTTAGTATAGTCAATTTAAAGCGGAAAGGGATTAGAGGGTTAAATGTGTGCACATGCTGGGCAGCCATCTTGTGTGTGGCGGTAGATTTTATCAGTTGGATACGATCAAAATAGTACGAATGAAACGAATATTTTCCGTTTCGCGTATTTGAATGCCTTTTGCGCCTTATGATATAGTGAATTAAACCATATTTGACGCCACACCTAATATGGCGTCAGACATGCGTCATCTAGTGACGCATTCCTAGCGCGACATACCGGAAGTTCCTCTGTCCTCACGAGTTGATAGCCCGTCCACGTGAAAGAATTTACAGAGGTGAGTTTAATCTGAAGATTGTCCATGTTTCTCGGTCCAACGGATGGCATATTGGATATTAGTGTTATTTAATCCAACATGCATTTATATTTAGTTTACATTCAGAGGTTATACATTCCACATGCAAATGTAGTGCGTGAGAATTGTGCCGATGTAAATAATTATAGGATTGCACTAACAACGTTTTAACAACCTAAACCACAGTGGTTATTACTTTTTTTTTAAATTAAAATACTGTTTTTTATTGGGGGAAAATAGTGTGTGAGATACTGCTAATACAGAAGTTCTTCATATATTAAAGTTAGGTTGTTTTAATATTTTAGTATTCTGGTGTAGGAATAGAGCATTAAGTAGAACAAAGTGTGCCCTCCACTCGCCAAGTAGTGAATGAATAAAGTGCTTTAATGCTTTCAAAAAATCCAAACAAACAGGGTAAGGTACAATCCACGGATGATAAAGTGAAAAGGGAAGGCCACCTAACGCATTTCACGTGTCACCACGCTTAGTCATAGGTCTACAGACTAAGCGTGTTTGTTTCTCATTAGGAATAGAGTACCCTCCTACATATCAAAGTGTTACAGAAAAATATACTTCCATCACCTAAACATTGTTTATACTGTAAATGTAGAGAATAGAAAACATATCAACAAGGTTTAAAGGGACATTCCAACTTGTTTAAACATCCCGCATTGTGAACATAAACCCGACTTGTATCTTAAAAGATACACACAGGTTTACTGACTGCTGTCTCACATGTGGGACACAGCAGTTCCCTGTTTTCGCGTGCTGACTGCGAGGGTGTCTTGCGGCTAGCGTAACGAGAGCCCCTCGTTGTGCATGGGATCAGCAGAGGGGACCTAGTTAAGGTCCCTCCTGCTGATCCCATCCAAAAACGAGGGTCTCTCTCTCTGCACTAGCATCGAGAGATGGTCGCCGACCAGACGGCTGCCTGCTTCCAATGGCAGCTGTCGGTCAGAGGATAAACTGGCATATACTATCAAAAGTACACGCCAGTTCATCCTCATACTAAGGACAATTGACATTTCACTTGTGCTTATATATTAGAAGCACAAGTGAAAAAAAAAAAAGTTTAGTGTCCCTTTAAACATTGCACTGGCTAAATTTCAGGCAACTACATTTTGAGTGGCCCTAGTATGAGGGTATACTGCTAACATACATTTTGGGTTACTCTGGAGTAGTGGAACATTTTTTTTTTTTTACTTCTATTTATGAAGCATTAGTAAAATAAATAATTGTGCCACTTTAATTGCGTCTGAGTTGTCTCCTGTTTATGATGTCACATGTGGCTTGGTAAACATATTTACTACTTTTGTTTACAGTATACAGCTGTATACAGAAGTTTGTTAAAGTGCAGTATAAAGTACATATTTCATACAGCTGATGCACAATTTAATATACCTTTCAAATGTACTCTATCATGTTAAAATACATGTAGGGGGTTATGTATAAAGTTCCCATTTTTTGTTTATTTCATAACAATAATAAAGACAGAATACAAAGAGGACTGCAGCATTATGATTTCAGCTCCTGGTGTGTTATATATTATAATATACCACTCCAAAGACAATAGACTCATCAACAATCTTGTACCATGGAGTCTCCACTTTGTGTCACAAATACATAGTTCAGAGTGTCAATATCAGGACAGCAAAATTGGATTGCAAGTGGTAATGATGTAATTTCTATAAAATACCTGGCTAAAGCAAGTGCATAACGTCCGAGAGTCCACTGTATTATGTATACATTAACTCAGGGCTTGACAAATGTATCCGAGTTTTAGGAGCCAGCTAAAATATCTAGGAGCCAGACAACAGCACATAAACACACGCAGTCACAGACAGACACACATAGCGAAACCCGCTACACCTTGTTTTCCTACATATACATACACACACACACACACACACATCCAGTCAGTCACAAATATACACACAAACACATCCAGTCAGACACATATATACACACAAACACATCCAGTCAGACACACAAACACATCCAGTCAGACACACACACACACACACACATACATTATATATACACACAAACACATCCAGTCAGACACACATACACATCCAGTCACACACATATATATACACAAACACATCCAGACACTTATATACACACACATACACATCCAGTCAGACACGTGTATATACACACACACACATATATACACACACACGGCAGAAGGTTTTTTTTAAAGGAAAAAAAAAAATGTTCACATATCAATGTCCCCCCTCCCTGCTATAACACCAGAGGGGGGGGGGGGGGTTCAAGCCTCAATAAAGGGAGGGGGAGGGGGGCGTTCCAATCTGGTGCCGGAGCGCAGCTTTCCTGCTGAGCTCCCCGATCAGCACTATATCGGTGCGCGAGGGGGCGGAGCAGGAAGTCTGTGCAGCCGGTGCACTCACTCTGCTCCCTCGCGCACCGCTGCTGGAGAGCCCTTCTCCAGCGATCCTATTGCCGAGGGCACCACGCGGGACTCACGATACCCGGGCGCCAGGTCTGATTTCCTGGTCGCCATGGCGACCTGGCGCCCGGGGTTTGTCGAGCCCTGCATTAACTGTATGGTGGAACAGTACAAGTGTATAATATATACACATTATATATACAGACATTTTCTATTAAACACCTTTTTAAGCAAGTGTGCAACACCCGATTTACCACAGTGTCCTAATTACAGGGAACACCTTTAAAATCTGATACCATATTCAAGATAAACCATCAAAGTCTCTATCCTACATGTCTCCAATGATATATTGAGCAAGCAGGCTGGATGATGCTGTCATCAGACTTAAAGTTCGATCTAGTCTGGCAGCCTTGCTTTGGTGACAACATCACCCATATCATCAGAGGAATTGGGGACTGCCTGCTGCCATGGAGTACCACCACTCCCCATCACAAACCCTTTGTGCCTCTATAAAGTATGGTCTAAAGTTGGTTCAATACAATAATACATTTTTCCCACGTTTTAAATACCTTTATTAAATGTCTTTTTTAGAGAATGGCTAGGCTCCTGCCCTGGTTTTAATCAGGCAAAAAGCCATTTCTATCTCCCGGATATACTATAGAATGGTGTAGTTTGATCTGTGTTCAAACAATGGTGACATTTAGTCTTAATGGATATAAAGAGTAGAACTGCATAAACTACATTAGTATAGTGCTAGCCCTGTAATATGGGGAATACATAGTCAGATAGCTATAATACGACATTCCCTAGTGTGTAGCAAGATGAAAGTTAATTAGCAGACATAACTGAAACTTGAAAGGCAACCTGGTAACACAAAAAAAGAAATATGCACATTGTTCATATTGATAATGCCACGTTAATAAATCTAGTTTTAAAATGAAAGCATCATCAGTTTTCCTATTCCCCACCATGCTGGTGCACAGTCTCTGTTCTTGTTTTTCTCTTGACATCCTAGACCTTGATTATCTCTCCCCCCAGCACCACAGACCCTGCTCCACACTCCTTCCCTGGCATCACAGACACTGCATCTCTTTCTCCCCTGGCATTACAGACCCTGCTGCCCTCTATACCCCTGGCATCGCACACCCTGCTGCCCTCTATCCCCCCGGCATCGCACACCCTGCTGCCCTCTCTCCCCCACACCAGAGCTGCTTAATTAACTTAAAGATGTATTTAACACAATGTGATGTGATGGACATAGCAGTTTTCCTTTAAACCTTGCTTTTAACAATATTATAAAATCAACAATTTATTCTGCATAATTCTTATAAAAAAACTCTTCTGTTTTCTGTTCCCTGGAATTGCAAAAACAAGGTACTAAACACGCAGGAAATCCAGTGTGATTGTCATGCTGGATGTGGCTTACCCATCAGTGGTCACTACAGGCTGCGGTTATTATTTGTTTCTTTTGTATTGGAGGTTTGTAGATTTCTGTAGCTGCAGGCATCATTTTTATGAACAGTGATAAATCAATCTTCGCTGCTGTCAACACTAGCTCTGTTGCTGGAGATATTGACAGGGTCTTCTAACTTGTGTGAGCAGCCTTCTGTAAAACAGGTGAAACTAAAGGACACCAGTTAAGTACAAATAGACCACCACACGCGGTGCAGGCAATAGACCACCACACGCGGTGCAGGCAATAGACCACCACACGCGGTGCAGGCAATAGACCACCACACGCGGTGCAGGCAATAGACCACCACACACGGTGCAGGCAATAGACCACCACACGCGGTGCAGGCAATAGACCACCACACGCGGTGCAGGCAATAGACCACCACACGCGGTGCAGGCAATAGACCACCACACACGGTGCAGGCAATAGACCACCACACGCGGTGCAGGCAATAGACCACCACACGCGGTGCAGGCAATAGACCACCACACACGGTGCAGGCAATAGACCTCCACGCGGTGCAGTGATGATGATTTAGGTAATTTCTTTGCCTCCTCACATGTGACTTGTTATACTTTTTTAAATAAGGAATAATGAGATGCATGAAATGTGTTTTTGTCGTGCTTCTTTCGTCTCATACTCCCAAACATTGTTAGTGTGTCTTTCTTGTAACTTCGTATATATTATATGTTTAACAGTATGTATCTCTATATATATATATATATCTATATATATCTATTTATAGCAGTTGGTTAAAAGCACAGCAGGGTATTTGGCTTTCAAGCTTATCACATTACATCCCCCATCATTCTGAGCCAGCTGCCAAACCGATTAACCAGTGTGGAATAAACATCATTTTGGTCAACGAAACTAAAAGACATATTGCTGAGCTTCTGTTTTAAGAGGAGATACGATTATAATGTACATTGTTTTTCTTACAGTGGAGCAGCTGATCTCAGATCCTCAGGATGGGAAAGAAAGGAAAAGTAGGGAAGAGTCGAAAGGATAAATTTTATCATTTGGCAAAAGAGACTGGTAAGTAAAATCATTGGAAGTTAATGGGATCTGTGTCTACACCATACGAGGGAGATTAACTCCGCTGTGAAAATGCCAGTGAGGAGGTAAAAACACGAAACCTCTTCCTCGAGTTAGAGAAGAAGCTTTGAGTTAGAACTGTAATGTGTCCACACTGACCTGTACACTGCAGCACTGTTTATCAAGCATTTCCCACATACCAATGCACATTCTAGCTTATGATTAAAGGAGGAGGAAAATCCGTTACAGGATTGAAACGTCGCCAAGTGTGTGATTAAAGTTTCTCACTTCACACTGAGTGCTGGTGTCTGCATTCATTATTTCATTGTGTCAGAGACTTGGGAAGCGTCTTGGACTC
Organism: Pelodytes ibericus; assembly: GCA_036172795.1. NCBI lineage: Eukaryota > Metazoa > Chordata > Amphibia > Anura > Pelodytidae > Pelodytes > Pelodytes ibericus. Next base: position 53,561,533 of record CM069867.1, read on the forward strand.
CTTGCACCAGACCTGTCTTTACATTTGCGGATCTGGGACTATTTGTTTTCTCTATGATTAAAGGACAGCTGCCGTCAAAATAAGTTCTGTTTAATTGGAAGATTGCATTAAATGGAAATGCAAATAATGGAAGAATACAAATAAGGTACATAACTGAGTCCTCTTTGCTTATATGGCTCTATCAAGGGACAGCCTAGTTGTTTAGAATCTTGGATCAGATGAAAGAAGTGCTGATGGAGCCATACAAGGTAAAGGGGCTCAATAAGCTACTTTATGTGTATTCTTTCACTAATGCATTGCTATTTCAAATGCCTGCACTTGATACAATCTTTCAATTAAACAGAACTTCATATTTTGCAGACACCTGTCCGTTAAGGACTCTCATGCTCAAAACGCGTAGGGCTCTCCTGCCTTGCTATCGCATCCCACTCTTTTGTCTTGCACATTTATTTTAGAATAAAGTTTTGTTTATATTAACTTGGTGTCATACGATACTGGAATGTGCTGTGAGACTCCTGATATAAGCATTTCGTATTAATTACTAATAATTTTCCAATATTAAATGGTCTTTAAATGTCCCAGAGTACTTAACGTTAAAAACAAATGCACTTCAGATCAGGGCTTCACAAACAACAGGAGCCAAGGCCACTAAAAATGGAAATGCGTGTGATGGCTTTAAATATGCTCCAAGACTCTCCTGCTGTTTTTCAGGGTATCGCTCTCGGTCGGCTTTCAAGCTCATCCAGCTGAACAGAAAGTTTCAGTTTCTGCAGAGAGCTCGGGCCCTTGTGGATCTTTGTGCTGCTCCCGGTGGCTGGTGAGTAATTGCATGTGTGTGCCATGGTGGTGGAACCAGGTCCAATCATAGTGTGGCAAGTGTTATACATTGCTGTGATTGGATAGAATGTGGGGAGTGTCAAAGGACGAATGGCACAGCTCTCATGATACACTAAACCCATCTTCCTTCTGCCCCTTTCAGGCTCCAAGTTGCGTCCAAGTTTATGCCAGTTTCCAGTCTCATTATAGGTGAGTGTTAAAACAATAGATCGGTTTTGTTCTTGTCTTGTGAAAACAAAACAACAATATCTTCTTATTTTTTTCCCGCATTAGGGGTGGATCTTGTTCCGATTAAGCCAATCCCCAATGTGGTAACTGTGCAGGACGATATAACCAGTGATACTTGCAGACAGGTGAGCATTTCTTTCTAGTCTTGGAAATGAGCAGCTCCCAGAATCAAAACACCAGTAACCAATGGACAGCAACGGGTTTAACCAGCGGTGGCTAACCTTGGCACTGCGGATGTTTGGAAACTACATATGCCATATTGCTCTGTAAGCCTTATGGCTGACTGAACATCATGGGATACATAGTGTCCATCAGTGGTCCTGACTTCCAACTCCCATGTTGTCTTTTCAGTGTCAAACAATGGAAAATAATTCTGAGCATTGTACTCCAGACCCAGGGGTGGACTTCTTCCTAGGTCCCAAACATTAGGATGCCTCGCTCTTTGAGAATGAGAACTGAGTTTTTTTGTTTTTGTTAAATGGAATTCTTTATTTGTAATTGTGTATATGAGGAATGAAACGGGTATTTGTTGTAGGAAAAGACTAAATGATGCGGAAATGATACTATCCTGCAAAATGTCTGTCTGTAAGTCATCTATGATTGAAAAACTTTACCAGATATTTTTATATTTTGCGCTTTGTGTTTGTTTTTTACACTTTTGATTCGTTTAATTGATCTTTTGCTGGCAATGTGATTGCTCACACCAGACAAACCCATACAAACACTCTGGCTTTACTCATCAGAGAAGGAATTGCAGGGAGTTGAGAAAGCGAGAACTTTTTCCAAGTCGGCTACTTTGGCCTTATGTTTATTCATGGAGGAGAGAATGGCAGGAAATTGAAAAGGGAATTTTGAAAGCCCTTTGTGTCCAAATAACAGTTACTGTTAATTGAAAAATGTAATTATTTATAGATCTGCGTCTTGTGTCAGCCCAAATAACTGGCTGATATAAAGTGTATGAGTATTCGTTGTATCACTAACATTGTACTTCTCCCAGGTGGTGAAGAAACAGTTACAGACATGGAAGGCAGATGTGGTTCTGAATGATGGAGCTCCTAATGTGGGAGCAAATTGGACACATGATGCATTCTCACAAGGTGGGCGATCAGTTCAAAGATAATGTCTGAGATCTTCTGATATTTGTTTTTACATAGACTTCAGTATAAGTGAATAGCCCCCTGTAATTCTGAATGATAAGTCATGGTGTGCTTCAAACCAATTGAATCTTCACCACTGGTCATCTAATGGTAACCCCTTCTTTTCCTGCTTGCTTGGCACTGATTGGTTTACGGTGCATTCCAAAGCACACGATTGGCTGAGTTGGTGTGGCCCTCCGTTATGCTATTAGGCAGATGGAATGTTACGTTTAGTAAGTGATGAAATCAGAGTTCAGGAGTCGCAGGAAGTTAAGATGTGCAAGACTTCCCTTTGTTCCTTTTCTGAAGCGTTATGTTTTGTCTCTTTCAGTTCACCTGTCCCTCATGGCTCTGCGCCTCGCCTGTGACTGTCTGTCAAAAGGGGGCTGGTTCATTACAAAGGTTTTCCGTTCCTCTGATTATCAGTCTCTGCTCTGGATTCTGCAACAGTTCTTCAAGAAAGTCAACTCCACAAAGCCTCAGGCCTCTCGTAGTGAGAGTGCGGAGATCTTTGTGGTATGCCAAGGTAAGCTACTCAGTTTTGTGCATGTCAGTCCACTTTGTCGGACTCTTCCAGTACAGATCGTGGCAGTGATACCAGTTTTAGTGCCTGCCAACATTGTGCACTTTGGAAGAAGGGGGATAGCTCAAAGCCTTTGAGTGGCCCAATATGATTGTTACACAAAAGCAATTCTACCATTTTGTCCCTGTTACTAACCTTTTTGAATTTTCTTCCTTTCTTCTTCAGGGTATTTAGCTCCAGATAAAATAGACAGTCGATTCTTTGACCCCAAGTTTGCGTTTAAGGAATTGGAAGGACCTGTGCAGACAGTATCACAGCTGGTCACTTACAAGAAGCCAAAGGTCCGTATGTCTCAGCATCTTACGCTAATGACCTTTTTACTTGATTATTATCCGATAGCAGTCATCTTGATAGTCGTTGAAGTTTTTAAATGTATTTTTTTGTGGTTTTTTTTTTTAGGCAGAAGGTTACGCAGAGGGTTCAACCACTTTATATCATCGGGCTTCACTGCTAGATTTCCTTAAAGCAGAAAACGCTGTGGACTTCTTATCCAAGACCAGTGAGGTAAGGATAGGGTTGGCACTGCTACTTAAAAGAGCACTGAAGCTTTTGTTTTGTATGAGGATAAATAATCTTGGTAATCTTCTGATGTACTATTGTAAGAAGCTGGTGGAACTGAGCCAAACAAACCACTGGGGAATTTCACTGAGCTTTTTGGTGGTCTGTTTTTGTGTTTAGATTACTCTGGATCACCCAGAATTAGAAAAACATTCAGCTACAAGTGATGACATCCGTGAATGCTGCCGGGATATCAAAGTATTGGGCCGCAAGGAACTCAGGTAATTGGTTTTCAGTTACTGCTAACCACTAGAGGACTGACTCACACTCGCCACATTATTTCCAAAGCTGGTGCTGACTGGAAAAAAAATCCCTTTCCCCTGCAGGTCACTCCTGAATTGGCGCTCTAAACTACGCAGGTATCTTGCCAGGAAACTGAAAGATGAATCTAAAGGACAAGGAAAGGAAATAGAGTAAGAACATTGACATCTTCCTACCAGAATACATTTTCTCCTGTATTTCTCCAAGTTTGGATATTCCTTTCTTTATTTTCCCCTTTTTTCACTCTTTGTCTTCTGTTTTTATCCTCTCCTGGCATGTGTTGTGTTTTTATTGTTTATTGTGTATACAATTGTATCAAGTGGTTTCATGTTGTTCTTTGCGTCAGATCTACTACACTTGTTTACATTCTGTCTGTAACTTGCTACTTTTCATCAGCCTCAGCTCAGGAGAGGAAGAGGAAGGTCCAGGGAGTGGGGCAGAGAATGCAGAGGAAGATGAGAATGAAGAACTCGACAGGAAGCTGGCGGAGGTGAAGGCCGAAGAGCTTGCAGTCCTCAAAAGGTCTGTGACATAGATACCTGTCTCAATCATAAATTTGTGCTTTAAGAGTCTTGTTCCACTTGCATAGCAGAGTATTTTGAATCCTGCCTCAATCCAACTTTTCTTTCTAATCAGGAAGAAAAAACAGTTACTGAAGGTGCAACGCCGACAGAGGGAGCGCGTGGAACTAAAAATGGATCTCCCAGGAGTGTCTATTGCTGATGAGGGGGAAACTGGCATGTTCTCACTGCGTACGATTGGCAAGAGCGAGGTAAATAATGGAAGCCATCATCTAATGATCCTGCATAGCCATTGCATCTTTAGCCAAGATGGGACTTCTTCAACTAGATCATGATTACTCCCTGAGAGAGGTTTGAGAAAAGAGGCAAGGGGGAAAAAGGCTTAGCAATATATGGCTCAATAAAAAGAGAAAAAATAGCAGCTGGGGAGTTGAGTAGTGGAGGGGAAAGTCCTAGGAAGGGTAGATTCATTCTTCAACTGGGATGCATGAAGATGTTTTTGCACCACTCGTCAGATGTTACTCGTTTAAGAGAGCAGATCCTCAGGGTTCCAGGCAGAAGTAAACATGAGGAAATATTAACTGTAGGAGGTTATGTGTTTTGTATAGTTTTTGGCCTGCTTTAATATATTTGTAAATAAAGGTAGATTTGAAGTGGAGAGGATGCCCAAAGTTTAAAATCTAAACCCACAGCCCATCCGTATTGGAATGGTAGCTATGTCTTCAAGAAAGGGTTTAGTTCCACTTAGCTTATGTTAGACAGAAAATAAAGATATGATCGCTGGACGTTGAATGTCAAACAGTAAGGTTATCTGCCGCTGCTGATTCGTCACTGTATGACAATGAACAGGGCTGCTCTTTTCTCACGCTCATGAAGTGTGCACTCTGTCAGAGTTGCTGGTGATTGGGGCATCCACAGCTTGTTCAAGGTCCAGCATTTCGTCCGTATTCGTAATACCTGCTTGTTTCCAGCTCTTGCAAACCCTCTCCAGGGGTGACATGTCTGTCGCGGACGCCCTTGTGTCAGATGCAGCTCACAACAGTGAAGATATATTCCTCTCTGACGACGAGGGCTCCATGGGGGAGGATGAAATATCTCTTGCTAGCGACCTGGAGGAAGAAGATATTGAGGAAATAAGAGAAAGGGAAAACAAAAAAAACACCACAAAGTAAGACCCTTCACAGTCACTGTTCTGTTTCTCATTTGCTGTTCTGTTTCTCTTCCATTCACCTTTCTGTCTCCCCACAGACTGCTTCCTCCCACTGAGCAGGAGGACAAGGAGGATGGGGAAGATGTGAATCCACTACTTGTTTCCCTGGAGGAAAAATCAGAACGTCAGCAAAGGGATACAAGCCTATGGTTTGGGAAGGTAAAAGATAATTACTGATTATTTATACTTTAGCAATGCTTGTTTAGAACACACTATTGGCGGATGTCTCTCTCTGACATTGCACTGTTTATCAGTTACCATGTCTCTTGTGGACCACATTTCCCAAGATGCATGGCTAAGTGTTCTGTGAGTGTATTCCACAACTGGATTATCACTGTTGTATGTGGATTCTGGTTGTTTGTCAAGTTGATGTAGGTGCTACTGCACTTTTCTGGAGAAATCCCCAGATCCCCTGGTTTCTTTGGCATAATATTCAAACCGTTCACCTGAGAGGTTCCATGGCTAAGTGCTATCTGTATATGACTATGTTATTACAAATAAACAGGACTTTTCAATTCTCTGTTTCCCAGGGGATATTTTCTTCCATGGATTTTGATGCTGATGAGGATTTGGAGATTAAACAGACACAGCTTCTTCAGGAAGGTGAGTGGGGGGAGGTTAAGTGAGAGATACTTGACAATGTTTGGGTCAGTGCTCATTTACATCTTCCTGGACAATGCAGGAGAGAAGCCGAAGAAAACAGTCCAAGAAAAAAAGAAACCGAAACCCCTCCAAGCGAACAAGGTCCCCTCATCAGAAGAGATTACTGGAGAGACCACCACGTTCACACAAAGTGCCAAAAAAGCTGTGACGACAGAAACAGGAGATGTAAAGGATGATCAGAGTGACTCAGACAGCGAGAGCAGCGAGGATGAAAAGTAAGGGAGTAGCTGCTTTGTGGTATGGTTCTGGCACATACGCTTATAAAAAAAGACCTGGCATCCTATAACACTGATCTTTTTATCAAAAAAAAAACAACTGTACATATTGTATTTGTCTGCAAAACTATATTTATTAAAGGGAAATATTACTGTTGTGTAACAAACCTTTTTATATAAGCAAATGTGCCAGTACCATGCCATATTGCGTCACCTATTTCTCCTGGGTAGGAGGGAACGCCATCCACTGCTATCACTGCCGCTATCTATACTGACCGTTTCCCTCTTTTCTCTCTTACATATAGTGCTGCTGATTTACATCAAAGTTAAAGGCACAATAAAACTAAGAATAGCATAGTAAAACTAAGAATAGTTAAAGAAATCATGACTTGCTTCCTTTCAACACAGTAAAGGAAGAGAGTATATTTAAAAGAAGAAAAACTACCACAACTAGAGGACATAGGCTTATATTAGAGGGGAAAAGATTTAAAAGTAATATCAGGAAGTATTACTTTACTTAGAGGGTAGTGGATGTATGGAATAGCCTTCCAGCGGAAGTGGTAGATATAAATACAGTGAAGGAATTTAAGTATGCGTGGGATAGACACAATGTAGATATAAGATGGGGAACTGGGGACTAATAAAATTATTTCGAAAATTGGGCAGACTAGATGGACCAAATGTTTCAATTTCCGAGCTCTTCCAAGATCAGTGCAGTGGTTTAGGAAGAGATTCTGTTAGATCATTTACCTGCCTCCCTATAAACAATCCGTTACCGCGTGGGCTGGTGGTGGCAGAATTTGATTGGTGTAATGCTATTAAGTGTTTTTCTTATAAATGCCAGCTGGTACCGGGGCAGGAATCAAAATCTTCCTTTAATCTATGCAGCCATTCAGAAACATTCCAGGTTGACTGTATAATAACTGTGTTGATCACACAGCCTTTTCCGCACTCTGTTTCAGTTTGATTCTTTGATTTTGTGCAGGGACATTAAGTCAATGAAAAGAAAGCACGGTAAAGGAAGACCACAGGAAGATGACGAAACGGAAGATTTTCAAGTAGTTCCTGTAGAACGTCCAGGTCTGTGTCTAGCATTAAAATCAGTTAATGGAAGAGGGGCCTGTCCCAACCATCCTTATCGACTATTAAATCTTTATTGGTTCCTACAAGAAATAGAATCAAACAAAATGGAGAAAGTTGTCAAAGACACCAGTCACAAAATATATCTACTAATATTAAATACCAGGTCACTTGAAGGCCAAATCCAAAGATGCTGTTTGTAGAACATAGATCTCACACGCACACATGGAGCACGTGTTCTGTAATGCCGCTGAAGCAGTTTACCCATGCACACTCATAATACATTAGTAAATTGGCCGTCGTGTGCACATAAAGCTTGCCTCTTGGCATAGTATAGCTGATCTGTTACAGACGTGAAGTCACAACATGAAGAGGTGACCAATGCACACACCAAGGACTGCGTTCCACAGTTACGTTTAATTTAAACTATTAAAAAAATAATAATAAAAAACGAACAATAGCAATATGTCAACCTCAGTAACATCAATATAAAACAAGGGAGCACAGATACATGGAAGAGAAAAATCAACAATATATCATAGAGCAGTATAGCATGATGTAGCTGGAGATGTAAGCAGATGTATGGATGCACTCACAAACGATTCTCTCATAGAAGGCCCATCAACAGATAAATCAATCCTTCATGTTCATGTCTGGAAAATTCTTCTTTAATATATCTATAAAATAATTAAAAAGCCAATGGCGCAGCATCCATATAAAGTGCAAATTCAGGTAAATGAAGACACAATTGTACAGGCACATATGGGATGTGCACTACAGGTTCAAAGACAATGTGGCAAAGTCAATGTAAAAGACCAACTCCCACAACTCCGAGGTAGATACCGTAATGGATGGTGTATAGGATCTATGAGAGAATCGTTTGTGAGTGCATACAAATGTCAGCTTACACCTCCAGCTACATCATACTATACTGCTCCATGATATATTGTTGATTTTTCTGTTCCATGGATCTGCGCTCCCTTGTTTTGTATTGCCGTTTGTGAGTACTAGAGGAGTACTTTTTGGGAATTACTGGGGAGTATTAATTTACACGTGGAAGTTGATCTCACTATTGTTTGTGTTTTGACCTCAGTAACATAACGGGGATACACGCTCCGTGTCATTTTGCTCCTTGATTAACCTACAGAGATTGTAGAATTTAAACAAACAAACGTGTTCCCCCTCCATGAAATCAGCTTATCTGTGATGTGAGGACATTTGAAGACTTTATATATTGTGTATTGTAAAGCTGTGAGGGGCAACAAGCAGTTGTTTAGGTTGCAGACCCTCATTCTATGATTATTTTAAGATCATATCTAGTTTCCATATAAAGTATTTCTCACGCTACTGTGATGACTGTTTTACAGTGAAACGTTCTCGTGTCCTGAGCCCCGAGGGTCTCGCTATCGGAACAATTATTGCAACATCAAAAAAATCCACCAGGGATCTGATTGACAAGTCCTTCAACAGGTGAGAGATCCAGTGAACTTGGAACGAATTCAGATTCTACATTGTAATCCGTTGCACTGAGGTTTGTTAGTGTCGGGTCCTATGCATGTAGTTCTGCTCGATCGCTGGCCTCAGACAATACAATACTATAGGGCTGTGCTTACAGTACTTAAATCTCAGTGACTACAGTCCCCAAAAGGCACCAGCGCTCCAAATGGTGCACACAATAATCCAGAAAAGGAAGACAGATGCCTGAGAGCTCTGGAGCTTTCACTAGTTTATTATATGTGGGCAGACAGACATGAAACAAACGTTACAGAGGGATAAATAACCCTGCTTGCTCAATGTAAAGTCATTCACTTGGACTTCTTTCTTCCTTTTCTGGATTATCTCTGGCCTCACTGTGTCAGTTTATCCATGAAAGAGGAAATTGACAAGGGAATTTCAAACTTAGTTGGAAAAATCTAAAATTCAATTGACTTGGAGAATAATTTCAATTTGACTATTTTGGCCTTAAGATTGAAATTCTCCTGGCAATTCTCTCTCTCATTAATAAAGCCCTAAGAATTAAACTAATAAATAATTTTAAAGTTGAAATAAGCTAAGGATGTAAACCTTTAGCGGGAAGTGTGCTTTTAATACTGGACTGAGCCACACTGTACGCATGTCCTTTTAATCTTCTCTTGTGCCTGTCCTTTAATAGGTACACCTATAATGACGACGAGGATGAACTCCCTGACTGGTTCTTGTCAGAGGAGAAAAAGCACCGTATTATTCAGGTTCCAGTCGATCGGCAGACAATGGAGGAATATCGTAAGCGACAACAAGAGCTCAACGCACGGCCAATCAAAAAAGTAGCAGAAGCAAAGGCCAGAAAAAGGAGAAGGGTGAGCTAATAGGGAAAAACTAATGCATTGTGGGAAAGGGGATCACTTTTTTTCTGTGGAATTTTAGCTAAAACACACGTGCGCAGAATGTCGCCAGGCAGCAGGGTTTTACCCTCCACTTCTTCTAAATCTTTCCCATTTGCCCCCAGTGGTTGAGCCTTTTCTGCCTCATTCTTTCTCTTAGAAAAAGCAATGTAGAGGCCAGAACTGATGTGATTTGGGATTTATTCAACAAAGCAGCAGTGTTTCATTCCATTGAACAAAATCCATGGATTTTTTGGAGCTCTTTCTCTTGTATTACCAAACATTTGTCTTTGTTTGATTTTTTTTTTTTTTTTTTTAATTTGAAAATTTAACAGATGCTAAAGAAAATGGAACAAGCCAAGAAGAAAGCTGAAGCTGTGGTCAATACCATTGACATATCAGAAAGAGAAAAGGCAGCTCAGCTCCGCAGGTGAGATATGCACTTATTAAATTCAGGTTCATTGATGACATCACTGTACATCATGGAGATGTGCTAATAAGAGATAAAAATATATATATATATCATTCCACTGTACATGTTGAATAATGTGCATCAATTTAATTTGTGCTGTCAAACCGTTCAGTGTGTTTGGCTGTATTTGTGCCAGGTTTTATTGTTGGATAGTAGTATTCTACTGAATTAATAATGAAGTTTACCAGTTCATTTTCTTAGACTTGAAGGAATCAGAAAATAAATAATAATATTACATTACATACACTGTCAACAATCGAATGCACAGTAAGGTAGAAGGTCAAATTATTTATTAATGTATGGAAAAAGAGCATTGTTTTTATTCAAAATGTATTTATTGAAAAATATAATAATGCTTGAATACGTTCTGACCAAAAATGTATTTATAAAAAAAATATATTTCTGCTTAAATTTGTTCTGACCACACTTATCAGTATGTAAGTTGTAACATACAATGATTGCTAATGCCAAAATATATACGTATGTTTGTGTGTATATTATTATATATATTTGTGTATCAACACCTCCTTAACTTGTTGTGCCAAAAGGACATATAAATGTCCATGATAGAATGGTCCTTGAGGACGCTCACGGAAGATAACTGCCTCAAAATCGAGCCCGACTTTAAGGAGCCTGCTAGGAGCACTTCCAGGGCATGTTCTCGCTGTGGTAATGAATCACAGAGATTGTATGCCGCCCGTGTCAAAGACCATTGGGTTTGACACGGACGTTTAGAAATAGACAGTGATGTCAAAGGCATGATGCCAAGGTAGAATTGTGTGATTCTGCGTAGCTGACACAGACCTTGAATGCACCCCGCATCATCATATCTCACATCCCCCGTTTTCTTTCCAGTGTACGCTTGGCACCAGGGCTCCCCCTTCCTTGTGTAATCAGTTGTTTTAGTTTAGATTCGATCACCTTTTTAGTGTTTTCGTTTGCAATTCTCCAGTTGTAGCACTCTGTTTCCTGTCCCTAGAGCATCTTTCATGAGCAATAAATGTCTCCTTTGTGTTTGTCTTATGACAGCGTATACAAAAAAGCTGGGCTTGGAAAAGAAAAACGGCAAGTTACTTATCTGGTGGCGAAGAAAGGTACTGGGAAAAAGATTCGCCGGCCAGCTGGAGTCAAAGGTCACTTCAAGGTTGTGGATGGCAGAATGAAGAAAGATATGAGAGGTCAACAGAGGAGAAAGTAAATGCACCGGAGCCTTCACTCCATCTTAGGTGGACACTTTCCCAATGTCTTTCAATTTGACGTTACAGCATTCTTTTCGCGATGAGGCTTTGTAATCACCGGACGCAAGCTTTTTTATTCAAATCAGTCTTGATCTTGACGTTCAGGCAGGGGCAGGACTACTTCTTGTTGCCCACCATCACACAATGTAAATAAAAGAATCTCCCCTGCATTTCTCTGTGTTTTTTTTTTTTGTGTCCCTAAGACAGAAGACCCCTAAAGGATGCTTCCTATTGGCTAGCTGCACAGGTTATCTTTAAACAAGTGTGGAAGTGGAGAGTTAAAAGGACAACTATTTTGGAAGGATGGGTGTTGTGTGTTTTCATGTTTTGTACTTTGTCGATGAATTTTCAGATTTTGGTAATTAAAGTTCAGGGTAGTTCTGACTGTTTGTTTTCAGATTATTTAGCTGCTGACAGTCCAACCAAGCATTATGTATCCCCTTGACACATAATGGGACCTCTTCTCTGCAGGTAAACTTGGCTCAAAATGCATTGACCATATTCCATAACATGTTGTTGGGTTCTGCTGTGTCCTCATTTATTAATAACTGGGAGTAATAATGACCAGGGTTTTACACTATAATCGTTTTTGAAATTAGGTTACTTGGATCGTCTTCATTAGAAATTGTAAATGTTTAATGGCTAAGGTTATGTGCATGTGTTATAGCAATTATCAAAAGAGATATTGGTAAAGGAACTCTTAACCCCAACATTTCTTGTACTGTGAATGGTGAGAATAAATTATATGAAATAATTTATACATTGTGTTAGCAAAATTGCAAGCAAATGCATATATATTTCATATGTTAATTACACATTTCCCATTTCAACGTTTATTTGCATATCAAGCGACAGGTGCTGGCATGGAAAAAATCACAAGATTTTTCTACAGTCACAAGATAAGCAATGATGAGGTTGACACGGTCTCTTTAATTGCACACAAGCTATTCTAAACTATTATATGCCCATTTTCCCCACTCCGTGTTCTGTAGGAAGGATGTCAAACTCAATCCATTAGGGCAGGGGGTAGGCAGCCTTTTGGCACTCCAAATGTTGTGAACTATATCTCCCATAATGCTCTTACAGCTGTAATGCTGGCAAAGCATCAAGGGAAATGTAGTCCACAACATCTGGAGTGCCAAAGGTTGCCTACCTCTGCTTTAGGTTTTCCAACCTAATATAGGCTTCAGTCAGTCAACTAACAAGCCAATGGAGAATCTCATTATCCAACTGGTGCTCTATACTGGTACCATTTTGTCAGCAGTTTGGACCGCCTTATCTGAGCCATGGAGGCAGGAGATTGGAATGTTCCATTTGTTCAGGAGGTTGGGGCCTCTTTAAGGATAATTAAATAATAGAATGTTTTTTATATGGTTGATGTATTTAAAAAAAAAAAAAAAAAAAAGTGATGCGTTTCGCTCTGAAAAAGCTGTAATAGCTAAATACGTCAAGTTCTTTCCATTTAGACACCAATACGCCTAGAACTCATTGACAATACATCACTGTTTTTAGGAATTTTAAATGTGATTTTTAAGACATTTTACTGATATTTTTCATTAAACATTTGTATTATACCTTCACCTACACCCTTATCGCAGTTATCTTCCCTCCAAGACTGGGCATTTTATTGTGACAATAAATCTGAAATGGATTGCCGAAGGCATTTGAGGAATGATCTAAATGCTTTTAGAACAGAGATGTAACTGTGTCTTCAGACATTTAGATGGCTCCCTCAGCGTTACGTGTGTGTATATGTATGTATATGTGTATATATATATATATATATATATATATATATATATATAATATATAATATGTTCAAATATCATAGGTTGGGCTACTGTGCATTTTTGAAACCGTAAATATTAAAATTGTCAAAAAGATTTTGAGGTTCTTAGCCAACTTATCAAACAATATGTGAAGCTTTCAGAGCCTTAGCAGATATAAAGAGAAATCAAAGCTAGCCTAAAGGAGAGCTTATGAGCAGATGACCGCATTATGGATTGTTTAGACCTGTGTTGTCCATCTTTTTTTAAGGTGGACACACACCATGTAAAAGCTTAGATTGGGGAACCAGACAATATTCATTTCATGAGGTAATACAATAGGACCTATGGGATTTTAAGCTGGGATAGGGGCCACATGAAAACTTTTCAGATTTACTTGCAGTCTATGGGCCTCTTGATGGACATCAGTGATTTACACAACTGCATAGGGGTAGATGTTACAAAAACATCACAAGTCTAACTGCTTATATATTATTGCTTCAGTAAATCTGCCTCAATTGTGTTTCACTGAATAATGAACGAAACCCTAGTCCATGTCAATATTCTAAATTAGTTTTCAAATAAACTAAAATGTGTGTGTTTATTTTATTGTTTAAAGAAAAGTAAACAAACCTGATACTTTGTGCTGATGTCTATGGGGCCTTCCCATGCTCACCAGGAGCTGCACTCATTAATCAGGCCTTGTCACAGAGAGATTATTAGGACTTATTATAAAGTGTGACTGGAAGTGACACCCGCAAGATGGATGATAGACTGCTGGGGGGGATACAGGAGGGCACCTGCCAGAAAGACTGCAGCCTGTCCCTAACTGTGCACATCAGTGACTTCTTCTCTGGCTCTTGGGTACAGTCCCACCACTCCTGTGTCGGTCCTCGAGCACTCGATATGTGCAGGTGTTGAGCACTGCATTGTCACTAGGGAAAGAGTTTCATTATAAGGAATCGATTTGAGTACAAAGCATCAACTTGTGATATTCAGAATAAGTCTTTATCCTGTCATTCCACTGGGGCCCAAGCAAGTAAAAGTCTCAGTTGAGGAGGGACAGAAACAGTGTGAGGAGTGGAGGGAAGGGACGGAGCGGCTTAAGCAACCCCGGCAAGGAAAGGGGTACAGAAACTAGAAAAGGGAAGGTGGAATTCTGGGTACAGCATTTGGAGCCATATTTATAGGATAAGTATATAATAATGCACCACAGGGCCCATTCAACAGGTAAGAAGTTCCCTTATTTTCTTCTTCTATAGCTCTGTATCAATGGCTTTATTCAGGAAAGAAGGGAATTCCAAATGTAAGGCCAAAGTAGCCGAGTGTGAAGTATTGGGGAATTTTTCCAGCTTGGTTTCTCTAGCCTTGAGTTTGAAATGCCTTCTCTCTTGCATGGATAAAGTGTTTTAATACTCATCTATCAAAGCACAAATGGAACAATTCTAAAGTAAGGTGCTAAAAAAACATTATATTGCATATGTTTTATATAAAGATGTGACCAAATTACCAAATGATGCAAATAACACTAAAAAAGTGTTTAGACCTATTCATATTCACTGTGCAAATTATTAAACCATCTATTGTTAAACATCTAAGAACCCGAGTTTCTGATTATTGTGTTTCTTTAAATGTTAATTAACTTCTCATACAAATTATATGTTGTTGTTTTTTAACAAAAAACAAAAAAAAGCAAGGCTTCATTTTAATACTATATTTATTTTACTTCTCACAATTTTGCATGATAAATGTATTACTATTATTAAATTCATGATTTTTTAGATACATCCATGGTTCTCTCGAGGTTAAGACATAAACTTTAGCAGAAACCTTATCTGCAGTAAGTAGTAAAAACATTTATGCTACTGATAGTATGTCTGCTTTAAAATAATGTGCATCTCAGACCTTTACCCAGCGACACCCAAATAAATCTTTTATAAGCTTGTCTAATTATAAGGCAGTATCATCACCTTACTGGCTGACTTCAAAGAGCTCTTAAAAATCATTACATGTATGTCTAGACTATATGAGTAAGTGCTCTAATATATATTTATTCTGTACTCTTATATTATATTTTGCTTGTGATATTAACATACAAGGTGCCACATTGGTTATCATGCAGTTGGCCTCCTTGTGCTGCCAAGTCACATCAGTGTACAGTTGGGTTATCTGTCGCAGTATCATACATACATCAGATAGCTCAGCTGAACACCATCATATTGATGCTTTCCATGTCACTGTCTTTGTCAAATTGGATGCAGTTTTATATTTTAAAGGTACATACATATAGTGTATTGCATATTTAAAGTCAATGCAAAGCCTTTTTATGGGATTTCATTATATAAGATACTTTAAAAGTAGTTTGACAGTTCAAGCTTATTAATAAGTTTCTTTTATTATAACAAATTCTAGCACTGCAATATACAATATCTCAGATAGGTACTCTAGGAAATCTGAAATACTGGTGTTTAAACCTATATTCATAGACTTTCTAATTGTGTAACCTAATTAAACTATAGCTCAGATATTACTATAGTATGTGTTCAATCATTGGAGTTGCTGGCTCAGTTCCTGGCAGGGTTAACACAACATTTTTCATTTCTCTGAGCTTAGTAACCATATGTTTAGGTAATAATAACATCAATGATTAGTGTAAATTCAGTACAGTCTGAGAGAGGGCATTTAAGTGTTCTGAGTCTACCTTTGGTACAAAAATAATAAATATTAAACAAAGTATTCTGGTTAAGTAACTCTGCACTCACACATTTTTGTGTTTTGATTAACATCTGACATTTTACTGTCCTTATTGCCTAATCTCCGATCTAACACAGATGTTATTCTTGAAAGATAGAATTGAAAAGGAAATTTCAATGCAGCTGAATGGGAGAATTGTTTCCCACTTGGCTACTTTGGACTGAAGTTGACCATTCCCTTCTCAATACCCTGCAATTCTCGTGATTAAAGTCCTTAGTTCATCTTGTTTCATGTCTTACTCAGCCACATGCATCGGTCCTTCAGGGTGCTTTGTGACTCAGGGCACAGCCCCGTGGTCGTCTTCATTCATAGATGCTCCTCGTTTGCCCCAAGATGATGTCTCTGGCAAAAACCCTGCTCTCCGTGGAGTGAGTGTTAGTCTGGAGACAGCGGGATTATGGGAGACCTTTAATTGTCTGGGAACAGAGATGATTGTTACAAAGGCAGGAAGGTGAGAAAACATTTTAGAATGTTCATTTGTTGTGCTTTGTCCTGTTTCAAACATTGCCTTTTATGCAGACACTATTTATAATTAATAGAGTTTGACTTTGAATGAACCTGGTTAGGTACAATTGGCAATTGGTGTTTTTTTGCTTTGGTGTCTGAACAAATGACCACATTGTTATGTAGTATAGCTAGCAAGACTCAAACTTATGTCAAAGTTATATGAGGAAATAAATCCCAAATTTATGAACGTGCCAGAGTCACAGAGAACTATCAGGAACCCCTGAGTGAGCATTGAAATGAGTGCACTAATTTTGATTTTCTTCTTCCTTCTCTCTAAAATTCCGACTTTTATCCCAAAACAAAATCCACTGACGCAGGAGGATGTTCCCACTATTCCAGATCCGGCTTTGGGGGATGGATCCAGCCGCAGAATATTCTCTCCTTCTCGACTTTCTGCCAGTGGGAGACAAGAGATATCGGTAAAATATATATATAAAGGCACTTCATTAGAAAACCAATGTAATATCGACTTATCCAGTGTCATATATCATGTTAAGCACATTCTTATTTCGTTTTGCTACTATTTTTTGTAACATGGTTCATGGTGGAAATTTACTGGACTTTCTGATGGACCTTGCTATGGACACTGGTGTCATTTTATGGACTCTTCACCGTAAAGTACATGGATATACCAGATACTTTTAAAGTATATATCCATGTGGAACTTGTATGGGCATTGATTAGACAGGAAAAAATTGGAATATCTCCTAACGCATGGGCCGTCTCACACTTGTATTTATTTCAGTCTATTTAAGATTCTATAATTATTGTAATCTTTAGTACATCTTAAAAAATAATGTAGTCGTGTCTTCTGCTCCATATAGACAATTTTGACATATATTAAAGACAAGCTTTGGCATTCAGTGTAAAAACGTAAACGCTTCCTCATTAACATTCGATATGTAAATCACAATAGCTAACAGAGGGTTTGATTTGATAATTTGAATGAATAGCTGTAAGCACAATGCTGTCATGTGCTTGCACTCGTTCTAACGGTATGTTTTGGTTTGCTCTCAGGTATGCATTTCACTCGTCTTCATGGCTGGTTTCGGGCCCAGCAGACCCTGCACCACCTGGACGTCTTCACTTCCACCCAGACTCCCCAGCGAGAGGAGCTCACTGGATGCGGCAAACTGTATCATTTGACAGACTGAAGATTACGAACAATGCACAAGATATGAGGGGTCATGTAAGAAAGATTATGGGAGGAGATAAATATAATATGGGAGATAAAGGTAGAGGGTGGTGGAATACACATCTTGCAAATTGTTCACTCAAAATGTGAAATAATAATCCCAGAGTATGTAAGCGGAATAAGATGTTTAAATTTAATCACATACTAAAAACAGTATGCCTGAGGATGGGACTGAGTGGGTTTGAGAGCTTGCAATCAAATTCTCAGGCAATCAAAGCTATAATTTGAACTCTATTTTTTTCCTGTATTGCTATCAGTTATTATTATTATTGATATTACTATTTGCCTTTAATTTGCAGTGACTCATTTATGTTTTTCCTCCACTGTACACAGATAATTCTGAACTCTATGCATCGCTACCAGCCAAGACTCCATGTTCTTCTCTCGGACCGGCGCCGGGGTGGTGAATCCCGTGCTGATCAGAACTTTGTGTCTTTTGTATTTCCGGAGACCCAATTCACAGCTGTGACAGCCTATCAAAATCAGAGGGTAAATAGTGCTGAATACATGATCTGCATTTCCATCTGCTACAGCTTTCCTTCCGACATGGATCTCTTATTGATAAATCTTCATCCTTTGCATATTACCCACAGATTACACAGCTAAAGATCGCCAGTAACCCTTTCGCTAAAGGGTTCCGAGACTCAGAAAGTGATGAATGGTAAGGACTGTGCAATTGCCCTAACAGAATACATTGTATTCTTGCATTGATCCCAGTTTTTATATACATTACTTACCCACCCAAATTACTGCATTACTTTCTTACATTTTTGTTTGGAATTTCTTCTCCATGTTGTATATTATGCATGCTGTAAAACAACCTTCATTTTTTCTATTCATAGACAATTTTATCTGTAAATTTCCAATGTTAAAATGAACTGGTTCTACCGGTTTTCTAGAATGTTTCACAATTTAAATATTATATCTTACTTATACTTCTTATATGCCATGTATGTTTTGGCACTCAAGATTGCTTGCTAGGATTTTATCTAGATTTTTTATTTGTCTTATCTATATCAATGGAACACGATGTAATGGTTCTCTATATACCCAAGTAATATTTGACCAGTATAGAAGTGCTCCTTAAACTTGATATTCCTGCATAGGAATGTGGATTTTAATTGTTGTTTTATCCATGAGTCTTGCCCCCCTTTTTCTATGTTGCCCATACGTGCTGCACAGCTTATTATATTTATTGACGTGTATTCTGATATGACGGTACACACTACTTATCGGGCACACTTTGAACTTGCTATACGCTCTATTCTCAGAATGTTTACTATGTCTGGT
Source organism: Pelodytes ibericus (assembly GCA_036172795.1). Classification (NCBI taxonomy): domain Eukaryota; kingdom Metazoa; phylum Chordata; class Amphibia; order Anura; family Pelodytidae; genus Pelodytes; species Pelodytes ibericus. Next base: position 53,580,407 of record CM069867.1, read on the forward strand.
TTAACAAGTTAAACATAACATCATATTTATATTTTCTATATACTTTATGTATGTTACGACTTCCAAGACTATATGCCATGTTTTCCTTGTCATTTGCCATACTATGAAGCACCTGATAGAGCTATACTGAGCAAAGAGGTATAGGTGCATTTCTATTTAAAATTCCTACATTTTATGCAATCTTTCAATTAACAGAACTTGTTTATTTGCCTACAGTTGTCCTTTAAGGTGGCTACACATATATAACGCCTACATGCAATATGTAGAATTCTTATGTGATCAGAACTAAATAAATTAATAAATAAATATGGTACTGTAGAATCTGATACTTTAGTAATGGATCGATTCCTTCGGGATCTTTAGGCCAATGAAGCTGAGTTGGAAAAATTCTCCATTGCAGCTGAATGGTAATTCTCCTATCTCAGTTTCCTGCAGTTCTCTCATTATTGGGTAGACCCTTTTGTTTCATTTTAACACTGGAAAAGTCAAATTAATGAAATGTTTGTTTACTACAGCATCTTCTAAGATATTATTTACTACCCCAGGTCGCTCTGTCGTGGTCCAGTAGCTGTCAGATTAAATGTAAATGACACTCCAGAGAGAGGTAAGGTGCCACATTTATGTTGATAGCTGTAACCTTTAAAGGATTAGATTCATTCTTATCACTCTCTACATAGAAACATAGAATGTGTCGGCAGATAAGAACCATTCGGTCCATCTAGTAATAATAATAGTGTATATGTCAGAATCTTCATTATCCTGTTCAAGTGTCAATCAGCTGAAATTTTAGAAGGAAAGATATATACAAATGTATAAAGTGAGTTAATTTTTGGAAGCGCTGTATCAGAGTTCTTGTAGTTTCTTATTCCCAGCTGAAGTTTTAATGTAATCTATTCTTTCTGCAGATGGCACAGTTTGGGGTCCTGCCCCATCTTTTCCCCAGAGTTCTGTGACCTCAAGTCCGACCTCTTCCAACTCCCTGTCTGAAGACCCCTCAATGTGCTGCTACCATGAATATGAACTGTGATTTGCAGGAGTCTGCAGTCGCCTGGCTCTGCAAGGGCCGGATCCCATATTTGTGTTGACTAGTTCAATACATTGCAAAAAAAACCACACAATTTTCCACATGTGGGTATCTGGCATAACCAAACACAAACAAGAAAGCAAAAACATTCATGTCGCTTCCGATATTATTTCAAAATGGCAAACAAAATCCTACAAAAATAATAAGTGGTATAATTGTCCACTGGATCAACATGCTATCTGGAATTAATATCACTGATACATTAACTGAGAGGAAGTTATACAGTAAACAATGATTTGAATTCTAAGTGATATGGGTTGTGATAGCAGTATCTCAAAGTAATATCTAATCAGAAAAGTGAATTACTAATCAGTTATATTAACACTATAAAATAAATATATATAAACAATAACGCAACTGTTTAACATATTTTTGCTCACTGTGAGCAAATGAACAATTGTTGTATATATAAGCACATATACACATTAATTTATTAAATGCATATTTCAGTCAGCCTGCTATTTTATATGGGGTTAGATAGAGTTCAGTGCAGATTTGGAGAATTATTATTTATTAGTTATACGTAATGTTCATTTATATAACCATGCAGCCTCCTAACCTGTAGGATTTGGTGTTTTAAAAAAGTTTTCCACAGGGGCAGAACAACAGGGGGCGGGCCATGTGCAATGGCCAGTCCCTTTAATAGGGTCCATGACAGACACTATGTCCACTATCATAGTCACACTTAGCCATTCATTGGCTTAGTTTTGGGTTTGGGGTAGAAATAGTTGCTTCACCCTGGCTCTTACCAGAATGAAATGTCCCGCGATGAAATCTCCAGTGACGATCTGTCTTGCTGTGTAGAGTCGGCGGTGAAGCGGAAGCAGCCGCGATGAAGACTCCCATCCCCTCAGATGGAAGTCCACATTTTTGTTCAGGGTTTAGTCCCTCTTCAAATTTGACCTCCTACCTGTACCAAATCCTATATTTAACTATTCAGCCCCCTATAAACCAATGTAAACAACCAATATGCCAATATTAATAAAAACATTAAAATATGTCCTTTGCATAAAAAGCCAATAGATACACTACAAGCACATTTTAAATATGTTTCTCTTAATATTTACATTTGCATATGAAGCCACAGGTGCAATTAGGCTAACACAATGTATAGATCATTTTTATTCTCTACATTCACAGTATAATCAATGTTTAGGTGACAGAGTCCCTTTAATTGACTACAGGATGCAAAATAAAAGTGTAATCTGTAGTCCATGCTTTTACAGTTTGTATTATTTTATTGTATGTAAAATTACTGTATTTAAATCTACAACAAATACTTTCATGTTTGCATTTATGTAAATGTAATTAAGGAGTTAACAAATCCTGGTGGTTCCTGAATATATCAATCTAGCTGACAGAACTAATATTTATCAAACTATGCTGTAATTGTTGTTTAACTGACTAAATAAACAAAATTTCAATATTTTGTGAAATTCTGCTTTTGGTTTTTTTATTGGTGTAACTGTACTTCATACCTTAATATATCTGTCTGACTCCTAGTACTTGCATATATTTATCAAACTTTGCTGTAATTGCAGATTAATATAGAGTATATCAAAATAATGAATTGTAGATACGATTTCACAATATTTTTAGATGCAAACCTCCTACTGTATATAATATGCAGTATTATAAATATATCTTATAAATGCACAAATAAAATTAATACCAGTCTGGGGGTCTTAAAAGAAACTTGGGGCATTCCTCAAAACATTACAAATGGATAAGAGGAGCACTTTGATTTTAGGCAAGTTTCTTTGGGGCATGATATAATTGTAAGCTCTTTGAAACTTTATGAAACTAGTGTTCATTTGTTACATGAACAAAGATTATTATGTTCACAAACTGATTAATGCATGCATTAATTACTAAACACACATTATTATTCAGGGTTTTATTTTTGTGGACATTTAGCTCTTACAAGAGTCAATGCTCGACGCACATGCAGATATCGCCAAATGGTTTCATACTTCCGGGGGTACTCATTGCGCTGGCTCAGCCAGTAGATAAAGAATTTGTGTCGGAGGTCCTTCTCCTGCACTAAAATGTGAAGGGATTTATAAAAATGTAAGGTGTGAGGTGCACGAGCCATGCTCCACCAAGTCCCCAATAAATAAATACACTATACGCTAAGCACTCTATTCAGTGACGTGTTTAATCCACAAAAAGCAATGTTTTTGACCAAAAGATTTTCTGCAAGCCATAGAAAATATGTGACTGATGCAAACATGTTATACACATAAATTCAGCAGCTCCCTCTCTGCAGCTCCCTCTCTGGCTCCCCGTCTGCTCAAGGATAAAATGTTAAATTCTGTCTTTAACCTACAAAGCCCTCCACTCCTCAGCCCCACTGTACATTGCCCTGCTTGTGAATCGATACTTCCCTGCACAACCTTTGCGCTCCTCAGTGGGACTAAAGCTCTCCTCCAACCTCATCGCCTCTTCCCACTCTTCCCACTCGCGTCTCCAAAACTTCGCCCTTCGCCTCTCTTTGGAACTCCCTTCCGCAGAGCATCCAGCTCTCTCCCTCCTTTTCAAACTTTAAAATATCCTTCCAAAATGAATTGCCAATTAGTGTACAGTTTATTATATTTTTGAATCCTAGAAGAACCCAGTATTGTTTTATCACAAATCTGTTTCCCTTTGCTGAAGAACACTGTTACAACATTTTAATTGCTACCCATCATACGTGAAAAGTGAAGCATTGCCTATGATCAGTATAGAGGTATGTGAATTGTTATTTTCTACCGTTTGATTGTTACCTGAATTCCGACATTGGCCAGTTAGTGAAGAATTCCATAGAACCATCTATAGAAATCTAGCCACTGGATATGTATTTAAAGGTGATCTAAGCTAAAAAAAAAAAAAAAAAAAAAAAATTCTGTTTTAATCAGCCTTAGTATGTACTTCCCTTCTATGCTCTGTACCCAGCGCTACATAAATTGTTGGCGCTATATAAATAAATGTTTATGTAATGTAATGTAAATACACACAAATCTCTCTGCGTTTAATACTGAGCATTGTGTGTTTATTTAGGGATTTATATAAAGGGGCAATCATCGTTGTACATAATGTAATGAACACTTTTCAGTGCAGGAGTTTTTATACATGATCTGCAATGTGTTCATTTTGTTATTCTGTGCCACTGTTTGCAATTCTGTGTAGCTAAAATACGCAAATACAATCTCTATAAGATATATTTTAAAAGTACATTATTATTTTTGTCTTTCTGGGACCAGATTCATTTGTATGGTATTTCAGAACTAGGGCGGACTAATACTTGCAAAATGTATCAAAGATTAACCTAATTTGAACTGCTTTGCATAGACTTTCGCAGGTACTATGGAAACCCAGAGAGGGCATGTATTTTAATTGTTTCCGAGTTGTCATCGTGAGAAAAATACATAGTTTCTCTGGACTTCTGTACTGTGCAATATATACTATTGAGTGTATTTATTTCTTGTAGAGGATAGCAAATTCAATATAGTATCAGATATCGTTATTATTTATCCTCTCAGATCACTATAGGTTTATCTCATGATGCTCATGTATGGCATGTCATTGTTGCTGAGATGCACGACTCATGATTCTGTAGAACTCCTATCTGTGAATCATGAACCGCTCACATTCTAAACACTATCCCAGCCCCGCCCTATCGCTGACGCAACTCAATGGGCTCCCTGAATACGTCACTTCCCATTTCCACGAGCAGTAGCCTATCGGAAGTAGTTCGGTAGCGGTGGGTCACATGTGAACGTACTTTGTCGTGTTAATAGTAAGCCTGTATATTTATGTTACACTAGGTGGATGGGATGATGGGGGAGGGACGTCACTCATTACATTGGCCTTGTATAATGTCTGTAATTATGGTGGCGAGAATGGGACGTGTATTAATATGTCATGTTTATAATATCTCTATGTTTCTTTTAGTCCTGTGAGACTCGTGTATCCCCCGGTCCCCCCCGCCACACACCGTTTTGTAGTTTTACGTACATCTTTTTATCTTGGATTTGTCCCCTCTACGGAACCCCAGCGGAGCCATGTATTGTATTTTCATTATTTTTCTGACTTGTTTTCTTAAGAAAAAAAAAAAAATGCATGGCCTTGCTGGGGTTACTCCCCTGTGTAAGATTATTGTATAATCGTATCTCCTTCCTTTCTACTTAACCCGTAGAATACTTTAAAAAAAAAAAAAATGTTTTATATCTTAATTAGTTGCTCGATACCTTAGTAAATAAGTTTTGCTGGTGCTCCACAAACAGCATATGGTGTTAAAATAGTGACAGTGTTTTGAAAATTGTAACCATAATAATAAAAACTTTGTTCAATTGCTACCTCCCATTTTACACACCTAGCTTACAAATATATTTATCTATATATATATATTTTTATTATTAATAGGATATCATGTCCAACGATGACCCAACTCCTCCTGGTCCCTCTACACTTGATGGTGGTGGACTATGGCAGTCTTCCTCTTCTGGCCCCTCCACCAAATTTGAGTTGGACCGTGAAACAGAGCTTAGACTGGAGGTGGATGGTCCAGTACCTGTGCGGGTAGAGCTGATATCTGGTTTGGCTGAGGTATTTGGGACAGAGCTGACTCGAAATAAAAAGTATACATTTCCCCCAGGAAGCCGAGCAGCAGTTTTCACATGGCATGGCTGCACTGTGCAGCTATGGGGGAGTGCGGATGCAGCTTATGTGTCAAAGGATACTCCGATGCTACTTTACCTCAACACTCATGTGGGACTGGAGCAAATGCGTGTTCAAGCAGAACGTGAAGGAGAACGTGGACCAAGGGTGCTGGTGGCAGGACCTTCAGATGTGGGTAAATCTACCGTCTGTCGACTTCTATTAAATTATGCTGTGCGGAGGGGACGACGGCCTACACTGGTAGAACTGGATGTCGGACAGGGGTCGGTGTCAGTACCTGGCACTGTTGGAGCACTTTGTGTAGAACGGCCAGCAGATGTAGAGGAAGGATTCTCAGCCCAAGCTCCACTTGTCTATCACTTTGGGTCCACAACTCCTGGGACCAACATAAAGTTGTATAATAAGGTGAGGCCTCCAACATGAATGTGCTCAGATTCCTCATATTCTTATTCTCAATGGGTATAGGTGTTCCCAATGCTATGGTTTTCTTTTAAAGGACAAAAAAATTGTATGTACTGTGAATTTAGAGAATGACAAATGACCTTTGCATACACCGTGTTGCCAGAATTGAAAGCAAATGCATAGATGAAGAAGACAATCATGTTGTAAACATGTCTGTGCTGTCTTGTATTTCACATCGCATTGTGGCTTTCTATGCAAATTAAATCCCTCAATGGAGATTTATCTATTTTCTGATCAATTAAAAGTTGATGTCATAAGAGGCTAACTGAACACTCTTAATCTGAGTACTGTATTTCTATATTGTGAAGGAGGGAGTGGACCTGGGGACAACGCACCCACCTTTAAGATATTGGGTGTGCTCCTTCATCGTATTGCCTAATATAGGAAGACGGCACAAGTACATTAAAAACCTAGTTTTCTATTTGCATTTGATTCCCCATAACACATTCTGTATATACCACGCTCTGCATTCCCAATATAACTATTTGATGATGGGCCCTTTTACTTAATAAATAATTCTAATCAGCATCATCAAAATAAATATTTTGGTTAAAGGATGTGTAAATGGGCATGTAAAAATCACAAATGTTTTTAAACATGTTTTGAAACATTGTAGTATGCATGTACATCTACACATATATATGAAGGCACATAACAGAAAAATTAGCATGGTGATTTAATGTCTCATTTTTTTTTAATGTCCCCACACACACACACACACACACACACACTTGACTGAAAAGGATCCAATTGTTTACTAGTTGGTGCAGCTTCCAATGCCGTACCTTCCAAATATTGTTTCCACTTATTTTATTATTTAAGGCCAAGACAATGAATTCTTTATTCTGCACTTTCTATTGTATTGAACATCAATTTTGATTGTAGTTTTTAATAGAATAGATTTTTATTCTCTTTTACATACTGTACTACATGTCTTTCAGGGTGATTGTGTTCTGGATTTTTTTATGCTTCTGCATTTTTCTGCTTTTTAACGCTGGTCTTGCAGTTGATGCTTATCCATGTGGGTCTCAATACATATTTTTATTTTTTAACCACCACTCATTTATTTTCTCTCATGGCCTCTAGCTCACCTCTCGCATGGCACACGTGTTTAACCTCAGATGTGATTCTAACCGTCGTGCATCAGTAAGCGGATGTCTTATCAACACCTGCGGCTGGGTAAAAGGGTCTGGATACCAGGCTCTGATCCATGCTGCCTCAGCCTTTGAAGTGGATGTTGTCCTGGTACTAGATCAAGAACGTCTCTATAATGATCTTCTTCGTGACCTTCCTCACTTTGTGCGCACACTTCTTCTACCTAAATCTGGGGGGGCATCTGAGCGCTCTAAAGAATGCCGGAGGGAATCTCGAGATCAGCGCGTTCGTGAGTACTTTTATGGTCCCCGTGGCTCACTTTACCCCCATGCCTTTGAAGTGAAATTTTCAGAGGTACGAGTCTACAAAGTTGGGGCACCATCTATCCCGGATTCTTGCCTCCCCTTGGGTATGTCACAAGAAGACAATCAGCTTAAGTTGGTGCCAGTGACGCCTGGCAGGGACATGGCACATCATCTACTGAGTGTTGTGCCCATAGATGGTGGGGGAACAGAAGAAGGCATGGAGGAGAGAAGTGTGGTGGGATTCATTGTTATTACCGGAGTGGATATTGAAAGGCAAACACTCACAGTGCTGTCTCCTGCACCCAGGCCGCTGCCTAAGTGTGTGTTGCTTATCATGGACATTAGGTTTATGGACCTCAAGTAAATTTAACATGGGGAATGTGAGAGTGCAAGAGATTGATGTTGACAGTTGTGAAAGAGAGGGTTATTAGCCTGGAAAGGGACAGTTTTAATGAACGTGTGAGATGGACTGAATGAGTTAAAAAGCACGCGGTAAACAGATTCCTAATTCAATAAAGTCTACTTTTATTTAAACTTTTAGCTTGGATTTTGTTATAATCTTAATAGGTAACTAAGGACATTCGTACAAGTAATGACTGAGTAGGATGACTGCTTAGGTACCCTAGTGGAAATATATTGTTGTTGCTTGGAGGGCGCCAAGCCCCCAAAAGAATCAACACCAAAATTCTATCTGAATACATCTGAAATGTGGCTGTCATAGCAGATTCCAAACCGATATCTACCGAGACTGAAATCAGCTGAAATGCACTGAAACTAAGTGGTAGTCTTGGTCCTTCCCGACTTCTGCTTATGTGAGGAGGGGCTTAGGACCTTGGCTATTAAGAATATAGCTGAATTCTGCCCATAGACAAAACGAGGACTTTGGCTATAGCCACACTCCTCCCAAAATGTAATAAAATTAAAACTTATTTAAAAAAAATACATTAAATACAAAAAAAAATATATATTTTATAATAATGCTTATATTAATGTAAACATAGTACAGGTTGGTTTGCTTGCGACCAAAGGTATTTTGGATAACGGATCATTTCCACCAATATGATATATTAAAGCCTCTCAATAGTATCAATGTAAATACTGTATAGAGCAAATCAATCACCTTTACCCTGATAATGCTATATGAGGCATCGTTGGGAGCATCAGGGTTGCACATGTGCCGATGTATTACCCTTTATGGGCCTGGGGGGGAATCTGAGCATGCATGGGAAGGCTTTAGAGGGCTGGACACTGAATAAACTGTTGTGCACTTGGATTCTGACAGGTGTGTGCCGAATTTGCAACTTGCTGCAAATTTTTTTTTTATTCAATTCTCCAGCTAAAATCTGTAACTGGAATTCGAAATGTGTTAAGGGGTGATCGGCACATATTGGGTATCCTAAAATTCAGAGACACTGAGCGGCTGCATTTCGGCAATTTCTGAAATTTTGACTAAAGTGTCCGATCTGAATCCATTTAAGGCCAAACAAAATCACAAAACTACTCCTGTCATTAAGGTGTTAAAGGTCCATTTCGAATAAAAACAAATGCTTATTAAAGCTGAAACTTACAAATAAAATGCATTATTTTTTTTCTATAATTCTTTATTTTTCATTTTTTACATAGCAAAACAATATAAATGTTCCTATCCGGGTATCGCTCAATAGGTATGACAAGTATGTGAACTGTAAGATATTGCAAATACAACACAATTAACGTCTAAATAACCTTTTGAAAACAGTCAGTCAAAGAAAAAGACTTCTCTTTTGTTTTATAAAATGCATTCTTGTTCCCTATTATTATTATTTCTTTGCAATACTTACCTTTGCACACTTTGTTCCAAGGAATGATTATACCAGTATGACAACTCAGGCTACCCTCTGAAAAGGGTGTCCCCAAACACCCAAATTTAGAGGACTTCCATAGAGAGAGACATCTGCAGTGTACCTGGTAAAGTATGTGAAAATCCATAAGACGACATTAACCCTTTGTGACGCTAGGGCCTTCTATGTCATACTAATTTACAGGTCCTAATAGACGCTAGGATGGCAAAGAACATCCTTAACAGCGCATCGTAGCTCCCGGCGATAAGCTGTGATTTGGATACCGTTGCAGTTTGTGATCGGGACCAGAAACAAATGGTGTTTTGGTGCTTGCATCTTTTAGGATACAAGTATTATACATCGTAAAGGAGTTAAAAGGACTCTGTAACCCTAAACATTACTCATACCATGAATGTAAAGTAAAAAAAAAAATGAAATCTATAGATAGTGTTATCAAAACTGCAAGGAAAAGAAAAATATATGTTTGGAATGTCCCCGTGGTATTGCCTGCTTATATCAACCTGTGGCTTGCCATCAACTACACATATATAAATTAAATACTTTTCAATGGGAAATATCAAGCAACAGGTTATGTCATAAACAGGAGACACTATAGGCATGTTTAAAACATTTTTTTCCCCTTATTTCTGCCTTTGACTGCAATTTTGCTAATTGAATCTATAGGTGATTTTTTTTTCATTCTTTACATTAACAGTATGATCAATGTTTAGAAACAGAGAATTATAGTAAACTATCTGACCAATATTATGAATTACTTTCTATAATCTTTGGCTTTATTTTATATCTAGGATAGCCTCATGCTTATCCCAGGCATGCTTATACTCCTCGCATTCGCAATATTCAACAGTGCTACAGAATAACTTGAAAAATACGAAGAATCGTTGTCCTCACTGCCGTGTGCTGAACGCTATTATCAAATGCAACTTTGTAAAATAATAAGTGTTGTCGCCAAGCGCAGTCGCAGTTAACTCCAACAAAATGGATACTGAATCGGAGACCGAAAATAAATGCATACTGCGAGTCTCACACTGTCGTGGTCAAATTTCGTCATGAAAAATGTACGCCAATTATAGGTCTGAGTGAGCCACTGACGTATGACCCATCGTCACCAATAGCAAGTCGTGTTCTTCCCGGAAGTCGGCGCCGCAAGGCGGTCCGTTGATTAGTAGGCGGGTTTTGGTTCTTAGTCCAATCGGAATCTTTGAGCAACGCTTCTTTGCTGACGTAATTTTGCACTGCAGCCAATGAGACGGAAGAAGGCCTTTGTAGGGGGGTTGAGTCGAGCCCAGAGGAGACGCGAACTGTAGGAGGAGGAGACGGCGGTCGCGGAGCCAGATTTGGGTGTATCGCGATAGGACCCCTCGATTGTAGTGACTGGGAGGGGCTTTGGGATCGCAAACACGCCCCCAGTAATCAAGGTAAGCTCTGCGCAGCGCGACATGACGCGATATTGTGCGACAGACCCCACCCTTGTATTGCTATCCCGGAATTGACCCCTTTTTACTGTCCATATCGCGATCGCCTTCTGTCTGTCCCCATTTAGTGACTTTAGAGCTGTATGATTATGTCTGCGTCAATTCAGCTGTTTCGGACCACATTTTCAGTGATGGTCAGTCAATCAAACCTTACTGATTGATACACCCATTCTCCTAGCCAATATACAGACCATCAATAAAATAATGAATATTTTGACAGGTCAAACAAACATCCTTAGTAATCATTAAAATAATACATGTATATTTGTGTCCATTTATGGAGCCAACCTTATATGGCACTAGTTGTGCTGTTTTTCTTTAACATTCACATATACTTTACAAACATCTTCATATATTTTAGGTTTGTATTTTTTTTTTTTTAAGTCAGTAAATGTTTAACGTACTGTCAGTAAAAATGATTTTGTGTATGGTAATAATGCCATGGTTTGTAATTATAAGTAATGGCATCCACGTAATGCACATTTAACCATGCAGATATTTGGGGTAGAGGTTTAATTCTGTGTAAGATTTAATAAGTAAATGAATAGGCTATTTTTGAGGACTTACAGAAATGAAAGCGTATATTACAGAAGAGGATAATATTTAAATGTATTTTTGTTTTGCAATTGGCGATAACGGTTTGAAGCTGAACATATAATATTTCAGTATAGTTTTCCATGTAGCGGAAGATATTTTTTATAACACAATGCAGGAAATACAAGATATTTCTGGTATTTAAGAATGGTATGAGTATAAGAATGCAAATAGTTGGTGGAAGTGTAGTAATAGTATTGGTATTTATAAAATGCAAACATTGTTCCAGTCACTGCACTGTATAGCATATATTTGTGGCATTAAAGGTTTACACAATGGAATGGAACATGAAAATGGGGGCTCTGCTTTTTTATAAGACAATAAATATATGTGCCATCTTAAAAAAAAAAAAAGACAGATTTTATTTTCTTTTTATGAAAATCTTTTCAAAGTATTTTTTTTAAAGCGTTTGCTGCAGCACTTTCCTTCTTAAGAAATGTTCTATATTATGCAACTGTTTTCATAAGAAGTTATAATTGACAAAGGCGTTCAGTATTTTATTACATTTTTTGAAGAAGAAACTCGCATTATACTAGCATACACTACCTAGATAAAAGTATTGAATCCGACCCATAGCCCTAAAATTAAGCACCTAGCCATGCAGTCTGCATTTACAAACATTTGTGCAATAAATGGGTCATTCTGAAGAGCTCAAGCATGGTACTGTGATAGGATGCCACCTTTACAATAAGTCAGCTCGTGAAATGTCATCCCTGATAGATATTCAACTAGTGGTATTAATGAAAAGGGGAAGCGATTAGGAATAGCAGCAGCCTTGCTACGAAGGACAGAGGCGCATGATGCGTAAAGGTCGCCAGTGCTCTGCTGATTCCATAGCTGAATTCAAAACTTCCACTGGCAATAATGTCTGTGCAAAAACTGTGTGGCGGGAGCTTCATGGAATGGGTTTCCATGGCTGAGCAGCAGCATGCAAGCCTCACATCACCAAGTACAATACCAAGCATCGAATCGAGTGGTGTAACGAATCACACTTTGCTTTTTGGCAGTCTGATGGTATGGGTTTGGTGGATGACAGGAGGAAGTTACCTGCCTGACTGCATTGTGCCAACTGTAAAGGTTTTTGGAGGAGGGCTGATGGTATGGGGCTGTTTTTCTTCATGGGTTAAGGAAGGCCCCTTACTTCCAATGAAGGGAAATCTTAATGCTTCAGCATACCAAGACATTTGGACATTACTATGCTTCCAACTTTGTGGGAACAATTTGGGGAAGGTCCTTTTCTATTCCAGTATGACTGTGCCCCAGTGCACAAAGCAAGGTCCATAAAGACATGGTTGGATGAGTTTCGTGTAGGAGAACTTGACTGGCCCACACAGAGCCCTGACCTCAACCCCATCAAACACCTTTGGGATGAATTGGAACAGAGATTGTCCTCATCCAACATCAGTGTCTGACCTCAACCCCATCAAACACCTTTGGGATGAACTGGAACAGAGATTTATGTACTTGATTTGTTATACTGTGAATGTAGAGGAGAAAAAAGGTGAAAAATGATCTATAGATTTTATTAGCAAAATTGCAAGCAAAGGCTTAGGTTAAAATATGTTTTAAACGTGTCTGTGGTATTGCCTGTTTATGACATCTTCTTTGACTAGCAATGCAAATTTCACATTTTCCATTGAAAAGTAGTTAATTAGCATATCAAGCCACAGGTGATGTCATAAACAGTAGACGCCACAGAAACATTTTTTTTCATGATGTATTTGAAACAATTCTAGTAACACAATGTATAGGTTATTTTTGGTATAATTTTAAATTCTCAGTATAAGCAATATTTAGATGACAGAGTCCATTCTAAGTACAGAGTGTTGTGTACCATTTAAGGATTTTAGTTGTTATGTTGGTTTTTTTCCTATCCAAGATTTAAACACATTGGAACATTCAGTAAGGAGGGGGTATGTATAAAATCCTCCTAATGAAAACTGTTGGAAAGTTGAAAGAAGAGGCAAGTGCCTTATGTGTAAATGTTATTGCTGAAATGTACTTTCAAAGTATTTGACAAATACGTCTTCATGGACTGTACAGTGAAATTACATTTTTTTTATTTTTTTTTATTCTACGTGGTAACACTGGTTCAACTCGGCTTATATTTTTTAAAATAAATTGTGGCCAACTCGGTTACCTCATGAAATTGATAATGTCTAGCCTATGCTTCTGATGTGTGGCCCTGAAATACTTTATAATATACTTTGTTGTTTTTTTAAGAAGGAACCAGTAAAGAGATCCATCTGTTAAGTTCTGTCTAAAATTCTTGAAAGATTAGGCAGTAACATCAAGCCCTGAGTAATAGACTGTCTTGCCCTCCCTGGGGGTCCCTAAGTTATTATTAATATACTATTACCCCAAGTATCTAGTAAACAACCGAATTGTCAGCGCATGCCCAGCCAATCAGAGCAGGGTCTTGCTGATCAGATCAGAATCCAAGTGGTCTGGTGGTCTCTCACTGTTAGTGCAGTCAGAGTCCTCAAACTTCAAAGGGGATCAACAGAGTGGACCTTGGTTGGCCTGACATGCATCTCTGAGTATGTGGCCTACTCCAGAAAAATTTGGACACCATGATGACGATCCTATTTGGCTGAATGTCCTGCAGAGTAATATTGGCCTCAAAGGCCCAGTTATGACTGACTGTAAAATTCCTTCAAACCAGAGCTGATACTTTGCTAGTTGTGCCAAAGGTTCGAAAACAATCCAGCAACTCAGCCAAGCTAAGATGATCATCAATTGGCACCAAAGGAGATCTTGTAAATCATAAGGAATCAAACAAGTCCCCACAAGCATCAACTTCACATTTGTAAATGAACAAACGTGTCCTGTGAAATTACTGGTATACCTTTTTTAAGGTTATTGTCTGTCTTTGTCCACCACATTTTCCATGTAGTCCTGCACTGTATTTACCCAGTCCTGTGTGAAGGGCAGCTTAGAACCGACCCAATGCCATTTTCCTAAATACAGGTATCCAAGCTGTGTTTGCAGAATAACATGGCACAGGTAGATTAGGCTCCTGGTCTGCTTCAGTTACTATAATTACCATCCAGGGGAAATGCAGCAATGCAGTAAATCCACGTTTCCTGAAAATCCCCAGATATCTGTGTGTAGCATTGAGAGATACAGAACAATAATTTAGCAAATTCAAGTCATATTACTGCTTTACACGAGCACTATTTGGGTAGTTTCCTAATCTGATCATCTGATCATAGATGTACTAATGCCAACCTGTGGTAGATAGTTTTTATGTCTAGCTAGCTTTATAATAGACCCTATTGTGGCATGAGATTTTCTATTCCTAAAGTGTCCACATTACTCTAGAGTTGGCATAAAGTCTCCAAGTTCCAATCGTAATGGAATTATTGGAAGTCATTAATCCATAAGCCTCTAGATGTAAGCTGGTAGGGTGTAAGCATTGCTATATGCTGCAGGGCACCACATGCATTGTCGCAGGGTAAAATTTAATAAAACCCGGTGTATAACTATGCCCACACACAGAAGTCCTACACCCCCTGTGTCTGGAATGGTGCCGGTGCCAGGACTTTCCTTTTGCTGAGTGAGACAGTTGGGAGTATAACATAGCCAGCAATGTCTTCTCAATAAAACATGATAGAAAGACACTTAAAAACAATAAACCCCAGTGAATCAGCAGAGCAGGCCCAGTTTATTACACGTTTTAGAATTATGACTTTACTTTTCCTTTCAAGCTTGTTTTGTATTGCTAAAAATGGTAGCTTTTGCATATTGCCACCCACAGGCTGAGTTTTGCAGGTTCTGAGCATACAACTATATGCTCAGATGAGTGTACGCCCAGAACACTTGCCATTCAGTGTAATAAGGTTTATATTAAACCTCTGTTTTGTTGAAAAGGCAATAAAAAACACAGTTTTGAATTAAATGAGGGAAGTACTGGGCATGTGTGATGTTGGCTTCATGACTCACTTTCAAACTCACTTTGGTACAAGATGAAGATAACTGCTTGTATAGTGCACAGCCTTTTCCCAGTTTGATTTCATGCCGGCATTCTGTATAAATCATATTTTTAATATTTGACTCAAGCCCTCCCCCAGAGATTACTCTGCATGTTTACTGCAGGTGCGGCAACACTGATTATATAGGCACTGAGGATATAAAGTTTTTTGTTTAATTTAGTCACTTCCTGTGCTTCTTGAATTGAATACATTATGTGGACTCTGAGTGACCTTGCTCACTTAGGATCTCTTAACAGTGCAACACATTGTCTGATATCACTAGAGAGACAGGAAATTCCATTAATTTAAATTATATTATTCTCATTGGTTCCTGCAGGGGAAAAAAAAGGAAATTACTTTTACTCAGCTAGCTGTTAGTATTTTATATTTTAAGAAATGCAAAATGTAAAACTTGCATTATAAAGTACTTTGAAAGCACATTCATATGCATTCATATTTGGAAGATGCATTTGGGCACTAGTAGGGTTGCCAGCTTTTCTTTAGAAAAATACCGGCCTTGCTACTGTCTCCATTGACTTTAACATTGGCCTGCTGCCAGTTTTTTTTTTACCAGCCTTCCGGGAAAATACCAGCCAGGTGGCAACCCTAGGCACTAGACAGTGACTTTAAAGTGTCTGTTTTGATGAACCATCCTTGACAGGAAATCAAATCTACACACAATGTATTCTGATTTTCCTAAGCAAGTATCCATACTTCTAAACATGTTTTGGATGGCATACAGGATTACGCACAAATCTGGCTTGCACAGCATGTGATGTCTGAAACGTTCTCAAATTACACCAAACTTTATTAGGTATTCACACATGCTTGCCAGGCACTAAAGCAGCTTCAATGACCTACATCCTGGCTATGGAAGAACGTATTTATTGCTGATTAGGTTTTTATTTTTAAGAGCATAGTCCTGATAAAAGAACACGTATATTCCAAGCAATCAAGGAAAATTGGCCTCTAGCTCCACTTAATGCTGAACAAATATGTTCAAATCAACAAGTCTATGGTGAAAACATAGAAGTCAGCAATTTGTACCACTGAATATCTACCTCTATTATTATTTTCCTTTTAATTAAATCTGAATCCATTATGATAGCTTGCATGACTTCCTCTAACCCTCCTCTTGCATCACAGTGCACACCTACAGTACACTCCTTCATATTGCACTTCCTTGATTGCACAGGAACCTAATGCTGTGGATGAATGTCCGCAATATAACATCATTTCTAATATTGTGGGGTATCTAACGTTTACACCTAAATGGTGTCACTTCAGCTATAACCTTTCCTGGCTTGTTAATCTGTAATGTATGTATGAAGTCAGACATTAAAACTTAATATATTTAAATAAGCCACTTTTACTAGTGTTGATGCATAAACACCAGGCAGCTTTTCCATGAGTCACAATCAAAGGAATTCGGGCGGACAGAAAAAACTACAATGGATCGAAATTAAAACCTGAATAATTTGATACCAATGAATTAACATCTCCATAACCATGGAGTCTCTTAAAAATATAGGTGTTTCAGGCAGGTAACGAGGATGTAAATGATGATATGAGTGTTATTCATCTGTACCTTCTATGTATGTTGATATAGTCATTCGCAGTAATGGAGGCAGGGACAGCAGGCCGTTTACTAATGGACTCATTTATCAATCTTGGATGCAGTTAGCCCGACTCCCCTCTTGCATGACCCCAAACACTCATGTAGTTGTTACTGTGAGCTAGGGTTTGACAAATCCCAGAAGTCAGGTAGCCATGGCTCCTAAATCCATACTGTTGGCTTCTGGTTTTTCTGATTGCTTTACATTGAACATTATGGAAGTGCCATTTCCCTGGCTTCTGAAAAATAACTAACCAGGCTGGCTCCTGAATTGATCACTTAAAGGCTGCAGAAATGTGTCAATCCCTGCTCTAAGCTACTTTGAAGTTCTAAGTTTGTAGTATCAATACATACGGTATATTCTTTCAATAAAAGTGATGGTTTTTTCTAAAATAAATTAATTAATAATAATAATTAAAGGGATAGGATTCCCTTTTGTAACCACCACATTACAGCATCTTCTGATAGGTGTTTGTAGAGCTGAGGGGAATGTAGTAACAGATCCATTTAGAGCCTAGTTGGTTAGTGTGCAGACTATAGATTCCAGGATAGCAGACGTGGCAGTGTCATCTCGGCCTTTCATCCATCTGAAGTCGATACATTGCGTAGAAATAGCTTGGGTGACTGTAAAAGATCTATTATGTGTGAATCATACATGCATGCATACAAACGTGTTTCCTGACTAGATAGGTCCATGCCTCAGGACATGAATAAGTCCGGTCCCCCAGGCTAAGCTTCTGCGGCCCTGGTCTAGTGGTCTCCCACCCTGCAGATACCACAGATATCCCCAAAGCTGCACTGTGCTAGGTAAATGCTATTGTGTGTGTGTGTGTGTGTATCAATGCAACAGATGACACAACCCAGCCACACTTCCTTATTTAATAAAAAACAACTTCTAAACTACATAGACATTGCGTAAAAACCCCATCTGCCTCATACATGGATCTCATTGTGAAGTAATAAATATTGAAGAAAATGAAGCGGTAATATGAATTATTCTATGTTTGTACATAACAGTTGGTGCAATCTTGTTGCTCTCTCTTACACAGGTCCAGGAAACCATTTCATCCAGAAGTGCATCTTAAAGCCACAGACGGCACCCTGCTCACAGTGACATCAACCACATGGATTAACAAGGGATTACAAGGGAGGGAGACGATCTGATCGAGGGGGAGGGGGGCAGAGGGCTGCAAGACATAGTCTGCTCCCCTCACCCTCGAGATTTGGAGGAAGAGGGGAGGCTGCGACCAAAGAGGAGCCCCTGAATGATAAAGAAGAGACATATACTCCCCAGCACCAGATTATATCCTCCCTGTCCCTCCCCTTGGCTTTTCTTCCCCTTCTACCAATAATATGACCTATTTTATAATTCACATTTGGCGTTATATTTAACACCATTATTACCCCTTCCCTCATCTCTGTTTTTCCCTTTGCCCCTTTTGCTCCTTCCTATTTCTCCCATTCCTTCCCAGCTCTGTGTGGGGCTATGCTGCACCCCTCAGGCTCCTCCCCCCATCTTCACGATGCCCGCAGGAACTGTCAGGTCATTTAAACCCAGCAAGTACATCCCTGTGTCTGCAGCAACAGTCTTTCTGGTGGGATCTACAACGCTCTTCTTCGCGTTCACGTGAGTTGGGAAAACAAACATTCCTCCACCTTTGATCATTTGAACTTTCTCAGACCTTAACCACAGCTTTACTATTTGGACACAGAAATTAGCACAACTTCTTTTGTTGAAAGAGGATAAGCCCAGAAACCTCTCACCCTCCCCGTTCCCTGTCCTCGTGCAACGAGACCGTGACCTCTCCACCACCCACGCATTGTATAATGATGACTCTCATACCTGCGTATGATGCATAGATGTAGTAATGTGTTAGTTGCCCCTCCCTCAACTATGCATGGGCACACATGCTAAAGAAAAATAGTTCTTATGTCCTATTCCTTGGTCTATACGCAACTCATTGCTTCATTTTCTCTGATTTCTCTTGTACATCCCCCTCATTGGTCTAAAACTGCTGTTTCTAATGATCCAATGTGCCCTACAGTTTTATCGTCCATCTGTCACACGCTGTTTCCCAGATCTGTCTCTTTTTGTTGATCTCTGGGTCTCTCTGTTTCCCCTGTCTGCTCTCTCTGTCAGACACTCCATCTGTCCATTTATTTCTGTCCCAGTTTGTGGGATTAATCGGCATGTAACAAGCTCGTAAAGAGATTACACTGGTTTCTCAGTCCTCGTTTAGCCATCACAAATCGAACTCCTCTTAGTCTTCACTGACTATGACAAAGCCCCCCGTGCCCTTTATTCACTACTCATTAGCAGGCACTTTTTGTAAATTAGCGGTGATAGGCGCAGTATTGCTCACAGGCACTCCTCAGTCCCAAAGCTGGCTTCCTTCTATAACCCAATGTCTCCAGTACAGTACTACTTCTCTTTGTCAGTTTGGAGTTCTTTCTAGTTATCTCTTATGTGATTGGTTATGATTTCTGCCTCTTAGCTGTAATAATATATTATTTCTCCAGATGTCCCTGGCTTAGCGTGGAGGTGTCTCCCGCTCTTCCTGCTTATAACGCTGTCATGTTCCTCTTCGTGTTGGCCAATTTCAGTATGGCCACATTCATGGACCCTGGAATCTTCCCTCGAGGTGAGTCCTTTAACCAACTCCTGCTTTTACATTGTGTGTCCTCATTCTCTCTGCCTCACTTCATTTTCTTCCCCAATCCCAGCGGATGAAGACGAGGATAAGGAAGATGATTTCCGGGCTCCGCTATACAAAACGGTGGAAGTGAGAGGGGTGCAGGTTCGGATGAAGTGGTGCTCAACATGCCGCTTTTACAGACCTCCTCGTTGTTCACACTGCAGTGTTTGTGACAACTGTGTGGAGGTTAGTGCTAACATGATGCAGATTCGTAGCATACATGTCTGTGCAAACTGATATACCTATAGCAGGGAGTGCTGAAATATGGATTTATTTTATACTTTTTCTAGAGGCATTGATTAATAGGGTTTTAATCTTTCATTGTTGAAATTTGTTGTTTTCCTGCTGAGAAGCAGTACATGTAATCTTAAGATCTGTTAATAATATTTGAACATTTCAAAAAAAAAATTACTTTTGCCTCTTACTTCTGGTTCTTATATGGAAAAGAAATTCCTTTGACCCTGTTACAGCTTTATACTCCCTCTAATAATGGTGTTGAGTGCTGGGTACCTTCTTAGTAATGTTTTGGATAATGATCTGTGTATCAACACTAAACATTTTGCTGTCATTCAGTTCATTGTTGACACAGTCCTAACATTAATTTCTAAGTATTTAAGATCTAGACATTTGTGTACCTTTGGAATAATTACTGATGCTAATAAAAGTAATATGTATGGGTCAGCTAACATGAAATGCGATTAGTATTTCATGTGTGTATGTGTATTTGTATATATATGTGTGTGTGTGTGTGTGTGTGTGTATTTTAACTGTTTTATATTTATTTAGTATTAATCCCATCCCTTTTTTTTTTATATCAACTTTCCCCCCATTCCCTTGGTTTCTTCATCTTATCTCCTTTTCTTTACATCTCACCTTCATTTACCTTTACCATTTACCTCCTCTTTACCTTGCTCTTATTCTGTATTCCTTTCATGTTTACTCTCTAACTTTGCTCTCTTTGTGCCTATCCATGTACCCAGGAGTTTGACCATCACTGTCCCTGGGTAAACAACTGTATTGGGCGCAGGAATTATCGTTACTTCTTCTTGTTCCTGGTGTCTCTAACATTGCACATCATGAGTGTCTTCATTTGCGGCCTCTTCTACACACTGGGGCATCCTGATCAGCTCCAAGACATCCCGGCAGCTGTCACGTATCCTTCCCACAACAACCCACATTTACTACTTTTTGTACTGACCTAGCCACTTCCTAAATCTTTATCTCTCTCTCCTGCTTCTGGTGGGTATTTTGCCTACTTGTTCCGATTCCCCTCTCTGTCATCAAAATTCTGCCATGTGTCTCCAGTCTCCCCACCCTATTCCTTCTTCCACTGCTCTCCACTCTCCTTTTGTTTGAAGGCTTCCCTAACTCTTTCCCAGTATCTCCGTGATGTGCGTGGCTGGATTGTTTTTCTTTCCTGTGGCCGGCCTTACTGGCTTTCACATTGTGCTGGTGTCTCGAGGCCGCACGACAAATGAACAGGTCAGAGGAAACCTTACATCCATGTTGAATATATGTCCTGTGTCTTTTTGTTTAAATAACCCTGGTTTCAATTTAAAAATGTTTGTACATTATTACTCCCCCACCCCCATATTACCATACCTCCAAAGTTTTCCTATTTTAGAGGGACTGTCCCACTTTTAAACCTAAGTCACTCCAAGTGTCCCTATTTGTTAAGAGCTGAGACAGAATGTTTGTGTATCAGATACCTTGCCTAGCGTCTAGGACGCTTCATCATGGTCATTTCATGCTGAACAGTCAGAGGTGAATGGCAACGCGGTCGTTTCACCGCGCCAGTGTAAGTGCTAACAGTATACACAAACACGGTAATAACCCAACCACAATACTAACTCCCAATACTAACCCAAACCCCAACACTAACCCCTAATACTAACACTAACCCCCTAACACTAATCCTAACCTTTTATTCGACCCCACGATGAATTGTCCCGCAATGAAGTCTCCTGCGATGACCTTTCACGTGATGAACTGACCGTCGCTGTGATGTGGCTGCGTTGAAGCAGCTGTGAAGAACCGTCCCAATCCCTGCTTGTCTAATGGCTGGACTTTTGTATTTTAATCAAACTACATCACTAAATCCTTCACAATTATTTAAATAATGTTTAGAGCTGTTTAGTTTGAGCGCTGGTAATATATTTATACGTCATCTTCCCAGCAATAAAACTTCCATTTCATCCATGTTCTGATCGATTTCACTGCTTACATCTATATAAATAACCAGTGGGAGGTACAAAAGTTTTTCCTTGCTGTGACCCCCTAATAATTCACTCTTGGCTCTTTACTAAACTTTCCCTTATACTTTGCTTCTCCTAGGTCACAGGGAAGTTCCGTGGAGGCGTTAATCCTTTTAGTGACGGCTGTTGTCGCAATGTGGGCCATGTGCTCTGCAGCTCCCCCCCACCCAGGTAATACTGTCTGAACTCCATGCTCACTGTGTTCTGCAGCTCCTCAGTAGTGAGTGGAATTTGTGCTCTGAGGTGTGCTTATTACTAATGATACTCCCCTTCTGTCTGCACGTGTTTTAATCCAATTCATTTCATGTAGACAAAGATCTCTTTTACTTGCGGTGCAGACCCCCACAAGTACACATACTATTTGGCACTTGCCTCAGTCTGCTAATCTGACCTTTACTAGGTCAATCCAAACCGTGCATAAACATCACCTTAAACAAAGGTCAATCCAGGGAAATCCTTAATGCCAAACAGGCAGATGATTCTATCCAGGAAGAGTGCATATATCCCTCGACAGTAAATCAAATAGTTGGCTACTAGGCCAATTTGCTTAATATACACTGAGGATATATCTGGGGTCATTTCTCCACAGCGTGTAACATTGTTCTGGAGTGGGAAGTGCTTCACTCATACCTCTCTACTATTGATGTGGGTTTCAGACTTCTTAAGTTGTGAACTTCAAACTCTGGGAGGCTGGTCCCTCCATTAGGAAGTGTTCCTTCTTATCGGGTATCCCAAACATTTGTCCTCAGACCAGCAATGGGTAAAAAGTACATTCAGGGGCACCAGTGTCTGAAGGACAATGTCATGATGTTCTATTGACCAGTAATTTATCCAGTGTTGGTACCTGCCCTGCTTCAGACTTAACCAATTTTTAGTATGGCCTGGTTTGTAGATTGCTTATTCATTTTTTTTAATATATTTTTTTTTAATGCCAACTAATTAGACGTATTAAAGGTTTTAAAAGAGTGATTTTTGCCCCGATTCTATTTGTCAGTCTATAAGAAAGATTAGTAGAAACCAACATGCTCTGTTTCCCATCTAACTAGTGTGGTTTCTTTCTTGTATGGTCAGTATTTCCTCTTTTTGTTTTATTATTTTTTATTATGTTTTTTTTGTTTTTCAAAACAACCCAGGTATATCACATAAAAGTGATATGAATGTGAGTTATTTTCACACAACAGAATTATAACAAAGCCTCATATAGACAAACAAGTGTGCTGTGAATTAAATCTGTATTAGCCAAACTTGTGGGGGTAAGCCTATCTAGATAACTCTCTTTTAACATCCCTCAATGTAATCAAAAGAACAGTTTAACGAGGCACCTTCCACCCTGTGGGGGAAGTAAATATATTCAATGGGTGCCACTTCAAATATGTCATGTCTAACATTGACATCAACCACCATCAGGTATAGCCTTCTTAGTGAGGGTTAAGAACTTCAATTCAACATTTACATAAAAGCATAAGAGAGACCATGCACATGTAATATCACATTTGTAAGTGAATAGCCTCCTATTTAAAATGTAATATAAACAACGTTAGTTAAGATCAGAGGATAGAGAGGGACAAGAAAGTGGCAGGACTGAGATAAGAAGTATTTGAGAAAGAAAAGGAGAAGCCAAAAAACGGAGAAGGAAAGAAACAGAAACGGCTTAAGGTGAGGAACTAGGAACATGGGAGGAAAAAAAATAATAATATAATAAGAAGGCGAGAAAGAGTAGGACTAAAGTGGTGAAACAAGTGGGAATAGAGGAATAGGGAGTATAGTGGAGATCAGATTAATAAGTGGAGATGGCAAAGGCAGTACGATAAGCACTAGTGTATTTAGAGTTTTGGCCCCCTATTCATGGACCAGGACGATGTTCAGGAGTATCTCCCTGCTTCTAGAGGGTAAAGTTTTCATCTTCTGTGGTTGTCCAGGGATATAATCTTCTCTGCTGCCCCCAGAGCTCCATGAAGAAGGAAATGTGGTGCATTTTGGTTTAGAGCAGCACTCCACAAGCGTGGATGCACTGGTTTGGTTTGTCAGTTTATCATTGGTAATGCACTGGTTTGGTTTATCTGTCTATCATTGGTAATGCACTGGTTTGGTTTGTCAGTTTATCATTGGTAATGCACTGGTTTGGTTTGTCAGTTTATCATTGGTAATGCACTGGTTTGGTTTGTCTGTTTAGCATTGGTAATGCACTGGTTTGGTTTATCTGTCTAGCATTGGTAATGAACTGGTTTGGTTTATCTGTCTAGCATTGGTAATGCACTGGTTTGTCTGTCTAACATTGGTAATGCTCTGGTTTGGTTTGTCTGTTTATCATTGGTAATGCACTGGTTTGGTCTGTCTGTTTATCATTGGCAATGCACTGGTTTGGTTTATCTGTCTAGCATTGGGAATGCACTGGTTTGTCTGTCTAACATTGGTAATGCTCTGGTTTGGTTTGTCTGTTTATCATTGGTAATGCACTGGTTTGGTCTGTCTGTTTATCATTGGCAATGCACTGGTTTGGTTTATCTGTCTAGCATTGGTAATGCTCTGGTTTGGTTTGTCTGTTTATCATTGGTAATGAACTGGTTTGGTTTATCTGTCTAGCATTGGTAATGCACTGGTTTGTCTGTCTAACATTGGTAATGCTCTGGTTTGGTTTGTCTGTTTATCATTGGTAATGCACTGGTTTGGTCTGTCTGTTTATCATTGGCAATGCACTGGTTTGGTTTATCTGTCTAGCATTGGTAATGCACTGGTTTGTCTGTCTAACATTGGTAATGCTCTGGTTTGGTTTGTCTGTTTATCATTGGTAATGCACTGGTTTGGTCTGTCTGTTTATCATTGGCAATGCACTGGTTTGGTTTATCTGTCTAGCATTGGTAATGCTCTGGTTTGGTTTGTCTGTTTATCATTGGTAATGCACTGGTTTGGTCTGTCTGTTTATCATTGGCAATGCACTGGTTTGGTTTATCTGTCTAGCATTGGGAATGCACTGGTTTGGTTTGTCAGTTTATCATTTGTAATGCACTGGTTTGGTTTGTCTGTCTAGCATTGGTAATGCACTGGTTTGTCTGTCTAGCATTGGTAATGCACTGGTTTGTCTGTCTAGCATTGGTAATGCACTGGTTTGTCTGTCTAGCATTGGTAATGCTCTGGTTTGGTTTATCTGTTTATCATTGGTAATGCACTGGTTTGGTTTATCTGTCTAGCACTGGTAATGCACTGGTTTGGTTTGTCTGTTTATCATTGGTAATGCACTGGTTTGGTTTGTCTGTCTATCATTGGTAATGCACTGGTTTGGTTTGTCTGTTTAGCATTGGTAATGCACTGGTTTGGTTTGTCTGTCTAGCATTGGTAATGCACTGGTTTGGTTTGTCTATTTATGATTTGTAATGTACTCTTGGTTTGCACACTTGTTTGGATTTAAAGGTAAATAAAGCCATCTAGTTCTTATGTTCTGTGTAAGAACTTGACTTTATAACTTCACTTTTATATATTTTTGTTTGTGGTGTGCCACGAAATTCTGGGAAAAGCTTTGGTATGCCCTGGGTGAGAAAAGGTTTAGGAGCACTGGTTTAGAGTACCTGACGGGAGGGAAGGTAAGGTGGGCAATGAAAGATTGGAGAGGAAGGTAAGATCCTCTCGAATGTCAGTTTTGTGGCAGGCCCAGCTTGGAAGTATAGAATATATAGTAAAGAAGTTACAGAAAGTGTAGTCTTGTAAGTATAGTTGCTATAAGCTGAGGTTGTCTACATTTTCTCATTTATCCAAAAAGGAAAATAGAGTGCCAGATGTACATTCTGTACCTAACTTTATAAATTACATGGGAAGACCGCTTGGGCTAGGTAAGGCATCTGTTGATGGCTGTAGGCAATGGGAGTTGTGCCCCTGTTCTAAGATTGGCGCTACTGGATATATTGAATTAAAGGGTTAATTGCACCCTGGGTTTTAATCAGACAAAGCCTCAACGTTTCTATCTACTTAACCACAGTCTAATTGGCTGAAAGTGTAAAGCTGGTAATGCAGCCAGAGATTCTAATGGGAGCTATTATGCCGGATATACGGCCAGGTTGTTCACTGTTGCTATATATTCTACAGCACTTGAAGTGGCTTTTGGTTGACACAAGCCTTTTCCTATTTTATTATATTATTAACCGTTTCCTATTCTGGTTTTGGATAAATATAATATGTGATTGCATATTATTATAGTATATATTGCTTATTATTATTATTGTACATATTGCATATTATTATTATTATGGTATATATTGCATATTATTATTATGGTACATATTGCATATTATTATGGTACATATTGCATATTATTATTATTATCATTGTGCATAATGCATATTATTATGGTACATATTGAATATTATTATTATGGTACATATTGCATATTATTATGGTACATATTGCATATTATGGTATATATTGCATATTATTATTATTATGGTATACATTGCATATTATTATTATTTTTATGGTATATATTGCACATTATTATAATTATTATGGTATATAGTCTTTATCATGCTGTGTGATTTCCGTTCTGATGCTGCTTTTTATTTTAGGCTTTTATGTCTGGATATAGTAACTGGATCTGACACTATTTCTCTTTGTTCAGTTCTTTATCTTTACACTTTTTTAGTACTGAGGTTTCTTTACCTTGTACTTTCAGTTCTTGTGTGAATTCTTATGATGTAAAATGCCTGTGGCATGAGTGAGGATTTCTACTGTGATATTTTCTTTGTAATTGTATTGCTGACTTCTAGCATTATTTAATCCAAGGGGACGTCGTGGTGTTATTCTGTGGTAGGACATTTATGGCTCATTGTGTTCTATTCTGTTTGTGAAGATCTGGTAGGGTTACTGTAGTCTTTCATTTTGATCAGTGTTTTGAAAAACATAAAGGGACTATAACAAGAAATGTACAGTGCAAAAGTAAAAATACCCTGTGATATATAAAATACATTTTTATTTTGTACTATATGTTTGAAGATTCCAAAAAAGAAATCCTTATTTTATTATTTTAAAGAGTATAAAGCTCTGGAATATATCCGGATCTGCTGCAGAATCAAAATGAACACCAGAACAATTTCTAATCAACTCAAGTATATAAAATATTTCATGATAAAAATAATTCATCATTAAATATTTTTATCATTTTTCTATGTCCTTTTAAAATACAATAAAAAAAAAAAAACCATGATAAAAAAATCAAATAAATAATGAATTACAGAAAAGAAAAACTTATATAGGAAAAGGATTACAAAAAAAAAAGATAAAAATATATATAATTACAGAAAAAAAACACAGGACTACAGAAATGTTCACGTGTATTTTAAAAAAACGTACTTTAAAAACTTCACATACAAATGACCATATACCTGCAGTGCAAAAAACTGACTTTAAAGTCAAAATTTTGGCCAAGAAATTTACATGGAAGTGCCTTCAAAAGCGAATTGTTTCAGAATAACCTTGGTCAATGCAAGCGTTACCTCCAAATGAGATGTATTATCTCTACCTTTTATAAACTCTGCAGTCATACTAATTTGTCATTCGGAGGAAACGTTCGCATATGTTTTAAATGCGCCTGTGGTGTCCCCTATTTATGACATCACCTTATAGCATGATATGCAAATGACCCACTTCCTACTGAAAAGCAAGTCACAAGGTGATGTCATAGACCAGAGACACTACAGACAAAGTTTAAATCATTTTTACTCTTAAGAGTATTCACTAAAAGCTGAGGTGTGAGAAGTAATTGTACACACCTGGTGAGTTTCTCCGGCTAAGCAAACTCTCCAAGATTGGCCCTGCACAATGTATAGCTAAATCTATCATGCCTCATCTAACCTGCAATTTACCTTTCAGTAAATAGGGCCCTTTTATACATTGTGTGAGACTTGTAAGTAAAAGACATATATAAATAACATATTATGTTTTATTTTTCTTCTCTACATTCACAGTATAAACAGAGTCCCATTTTATGTGAATTAAATATGATTTATGTGTTCAAACATCTTACATGGTATTGAGCAGACTTCAAGACGAGAGAAATCTCAATATGTTCTTTGTTGCCAGTATATGCAGATCCAAAAATAGTACCAGCGCTCACGGGTCCACTTGTGGAAAATAATGTCAATTTATTTATAGAACAGAGCTCTGGATTGTATCGACGTTTCAGTCCTCATCAGAACCTTTGTCGAGATCACATATACACGCCAGACAGCTGAAAACCATTGTGCTTTAGAATCAAAATCATTATTTCTATCATTGTCAATGTCTTTTCTATACTTCCTATGCATTTGATGTATGTTATCATGGAAAACGAGGACATTTCTAAGTGACCCCAAACATTTGAACGGCTTTTTAATACATAACACTGGTACAAAGCAGACATTGATGAGGTCAATTGCATACGTCCACATCTGACAAGATAACATCTCTACCGTCTCTTTTAGCTGATTTGTCCATTATACAGGTTCATGTAGTGTCCTCTCTGTCTGGCAGGTACCTGAAGCGCAGTGACAGTCACACGATGGTCACAGTGTCTCCACCATTTTTACGTCCAGCGGTGTCTGAAAGTCAGATTGGCCTTAAAATCCTGGACAATGGGGTACAGAGTCCCCCCCAACACTACCAGGTAAGATATTCTGCTCAACCTAACATGCTTCCTAATCCCCTCATATCTACTTGATGGGAAACTACTTCTACTTCTTACAACATTTTTGTAAAAAAAAAGAAAAGGTTATCCTTAAGATGGACAAGTTGGAGGGTTTTTCTCCCCTCATCTCTCTTAAAAACTCTAAACTAAATATTGTTTGTACTGTGAGTGTAGAGAATAACAAAATAACAGAAATAATCTGCACATTTTGTTTAGCAGATTCCATAAATTTACCAAAAATGTGTGTTAAATGTTTCTGCGGTGTCTGCTATTTATGATATCGCCTGTGGCTTCACATGCAAATTATACTTTTCCCATTGTAAAGCAGTTCATTTGCAAATGAAACCACAGGTGATGTCATAAGCAGGAGACTCCACAGACCTATTTAAACACATTTATCTCATCATCAATGCATTTCCTTGAAATTCTGCCAACACGTTTTAGGAACTGCTCATTGGTGTTTTATTTGCTGTTCTCAATTCCCTTTCCTCCTCCTATAATGTTTTTACCCTCTTTTCCCTCCAGGCGCCTTCTTATATATATATATATATATATATATATATATTATAGAGTATGAGAAAAATGTGCTCTAAATTACCACTGTCCTTCTTCTCTTTTGTAGTCCCGCAGCAGTTTAGAATTGACGGAGTCTCAGTCAGCAGATGCAGATCCACCACCGCCACCAAAACCAGATTTGAGCCGCTACACAGGCCTGAGAGCACAACTAAGCCTCGGGGAAAGAGAAGGTGAGGCCATGCATGATGTGTTACATGTGGTGATGTAAATATGAGGAGAGGTAGAAGTTGGTGTAGTTTTATGGACCACAGATAGGTGTCTTGTGTGGGGCTGATTATTATTTTTGAATGCTGGGGTATCTCCCCTAATTTGTGCAGCAGTCTGTGCTTCCTGCTCTGCTCATTTGGCCTCTTGACCTCTCTGCATGTCACATGACATCCCAGTGCTCTGACTCCTTGATACCCATGAGGGCACAGGGTAAAGTCTATAGTGATGCCGAATGGGCATGAACGAGAAAGGTAGGCAGTCTTCTGCTCCCATTTGTGCAAGGTATTGGTATATGGAAATTGCGTGTAAATTGTGTAAATCGCATGCATGCTTATGTCTTGTTTATTTTTCCACACCAGAGAGTGCTCTATTAACCACAGAGAGCCCCCCTACACCCACGATGTTTAGATACCGTCCGGGCTACAATACTGGGCCAGGATACAGCAGTGGAGGGAGCATGCCTTCTTCTGGAGCCAAGGTAAAAAAAAAAGATATATGCAGATTTATTTCCTAAATTCATGGACTGGAATGCCAAATTAGCTTTTTTCTACCCTTAGTCCAATGCTCACTTTGTTGAGCTTAGCTACTTGGTCAGGGCAATGTCCATGATCTGAACATTTTGTTTTAATTTTTTCCGATTTTAGCTCTCACGTGTTGACAGCCTTCAGGACTCACCTGTCCCTACATCAGATCTATCAAGACCCCCAAGTTCTCGCTCTGAACCTAGCCTTGAGCCGGATCAATCTTGTCACCCCCCACCTGCTCGCTCTTCCAGCCTACGATCTGCCACCGGTGCTCCTGGACCACTACCATCTCTTCCTTCAGAAGGCACAACATCCACTTCCTACAAGAGTCTAAATCAGACACAAAATGGCAGTCTGTCCTACCAGAGCTTGCTAAGTCCCTCTGACGAAACAGAACCAGAGACAGCTGGATACTCCTCTCCTTACCTGTCAGCGAGAGAACGCCCCCGACCAGCCTGTCCTCCTCCTATTGCCCCACGATATGGCAAGCCTCGAATCAGCCACCACCGAAGTGTGGACACCGATGCGGCTGCGCTTCCTCTGTTAACCCTAAAGTGAGTTCTGTGATTCCCTACACCATTTTCTTCCTGTTACAGAACAGTCTGTGCCTTTCCTCCTCTTCTGTCTATAATTTAAAAACCCAAGCAAGATAGCCTTTTGATGGATGCATTTGATTTCAATTTTCCATTTTATAATTTTTGTTTTTTGAAAAAATGCATTCTCTCTTCCAGGGATCAGTCTCCCGTGAAGTCTGCACATTCTCGCAGCAATGGCCAGGTTACGGTTTCACCTCCAGTTAGCCCATCACGTCCAGGGGGCGTAAAGACTGTATCCGGTGTGGGTGGGACAACATACGAGATCTCTGTATGAGAAGCAGAGTACTCAGAGATACACATAGACTGTCACACAATGACAGCGCACCAGCGTGAGCATCAGAGATGGCCTGTGCTGGCACTTTCATGTCTGGCCCCTGCTGTTCAGGTGCAGCCACTTGTGGGATCTTGGAGATTTTTGTTTTGGGTTTTTTTTTATGTTTCTATTCAGATTTAAATCGCCCACCATCCCCTTTTCTGTCCACATGAATCAGGTTCACCCGTAAGAGTCTATAGGTGGGTGGCATCACAAGGCAGCATTTGTTTCTAGTATGGTTGTTCTAATGTGGTCTTACTGGATTAACGTCTGACTGTTTTCCATTGACAGAGCAGTGATTCCTTTATCCCATAATGCTTTGCATTTTGTGCAGCTAGAGAGGATTGTTGCTAACGCTTGGTTTTCTCTGGCTGTGTCAGGTTTCTGCAGGTTCTCCTGTGGTGATGGTGACATCCTGTGAGTATTTGGGAGTAGGAAGTGGTTTTCCTCCTTGTATGATGTGTGGATAGTGGGGGCACTTCTCTTTTTAATGTTTATATTTTTAATTTTTTTTTTTTTTGTTTATCTGAGAGAGGGGGATGTGATCTGCACAAATTTCTAGATACATATAAATATATATATTATTTTACAGCTGGGGAGCAGGCAATAAATACCCCCTCCACCTCCCTGACAAGGGTTCATTGAGGGAGGGTGCCTTCATTTTTATTATTTCATTTACAAAAATGAATAAAACAAAGACCAAAATGCTGAAACGTGTAATAAGTCTAAGAATTTTTTTTTTTTTATTGTGACATCTTCATATCCAGATTTTTATTGCAAATGTAACATGCTTTTTTTGAGATTGTATATATTTCTAAACTTACAGTTCTTTTACCTGCACATCAGTATTTTGTTTTTGTTCTGTTGTTTTTTAAAATATTAAAAACATAAAGGTTGACTAAGAAAACGAAGAATTGTATCTCGCCAAATCCAAATATATACTTCTACATTGAGTTCATATACAAACTAAAGACTTTTTAATGAATGGTAATCTTTAATGTATACTCTACAAAGGCAAAACCAAGCATGCAAATATATATAATGCCTTTTAACAAAAAATTGAACAGGATAGATCACAAAAATTGAACAATGATACTGCAGTTAGTGATCTGGAGCAATCTGGACAAAGTTTCCGGTTGTTGCCATGGCGATCCACTTTACAGTAATCAGTTCTGGCATAATACATCCACAAAGCGGCCGCTCACCCGGATTTAATGGAAGATCCTCCAAACAGATGCATTCTCTGTAAAACATGCATCTTTATTTTAGCAAATTCAAAATATTTCCTTGCTTTGCGTTTGTATGTGAAGCTATATTGTTACTCCATGGCATTTTTTTCAATACGCTGAAATAGAGATCCATGTTTTACAAGAACTCATTCGTCTGAAGTTTTTTGGAGTATCTGTCTGGTGCCCAAAATGCTTCTTCCAAATGGTAATGCATATTAATAATCTATCAAAGTACTTTTACTCAGCTAAGCATTATAAAGTCAATTTTCATAAAAATTTTTTGCTGCTGGAACCAGTGAGAATAATTTCTCTAGTAATTTCATCAATGTGTTGCACTGTTAAGAAATCCTAAGTGTACAAGAGCAAGGTCACTTTTACATTGTATGTAAAAGTACAATGCATTGTATTCCAGCAGCACAGGAAGTAACTAAATGAAACAACTCTTTATATCATCTATGTCTACACAATCAGTGCTGCTCCACCTGTAGTAACCATAAGCGAAGCAAAGCTACACAATAGAAATAGCCGGGGGTAACCCGAAATAATGATATTTAAACAAAGAGAACAGTTAAAAGAACAAATTTTATTCTCAATATATATTAAAAGGTGAAAAATCACCATAAGTAGTTGCAAATTAAAGGGACAGTGAAAGGGTAAACCGGCAAAAGGTTATACCAAATATTTACCCAAATCAATACTAGTAGATACAAAGGATATATTAAATCATATATCACAAATGAAAACCAAAAAACACACACATACAAAAAGAATAATAATAGATAATGATAATGGACAAAAAATATATATGAAAAAATAATAATAAAAATAATAACAGAGCCCTATATTATATACCTGTCTATAAACAGAGTGCAGCCTGGGAAATATATCTTATTCCAAGATAGTCCAACAAAAAATAGATAATGCAAGAAAAATAATAGCAGGGGTGGAGTAAAATGGAAGTCCCTAATCTCAAATCAAAGTAATTCCTATCTAATGATCATACGCCTAATAGCGGGGATAGCAAAAGATAAGAGAAAGGACAGCACAAGCTGCAAACTGGCGACAGGTAGGTAATCAAAGAAGATGTTAAAAAGGGCTAGATGTCAACAAACAAAATAACAAAAGAAAAAGGAGAAGCCCGACGCGCGTTTCGCCGTGGCGGCTTCGTCAGGAGCATAAGCAGAACTAAACAGAGAGGAAGTTTAAATAGTGGCGCTGCAAAGTTGGCTAGAACGAAATAGCCAATAGGAGATCAGTGGGTGTGTCGGAATAGCCAATAGGAGATCAGTGGGTGTATCCTAGCTGTCAATTGGCTTTAGACCGGAGGTGTGTCTGCCCGTCACAGAGAAGGAGGGAAGGGATGGGAGGGGCTACACGGAGCTACACTAACAGGAGAAATTGCCGTCTGCAGGCAAAAAAAGTCAATAATACATATAGAGGGAAACGTACGCCAGGTGTTCAGATGCCTACAAGGAGGAGATACATATAAATAAACAAATAAATTAATCAAGAAATAAGGATATATATATATATATCTCTCTATATCTATCTATCTATCTATCTCTCTCATAATTGGTATAAATAAATAAAAATAAAAAGTGTGTCTACCTAACAGCATAGTACCAGAGGTTAACCCCTAGTGTTATATCTTATATACTAGGGACAGCAGTGGATTTGTCAATTACAAAATATAAGCCAAAAGGGGATATACGTATTTCTCATATATATGTTGTATAATATAGTGCCGCTGTATGAACTACACTAGAGTAGTAAACATGCAGAGTAATCACATGGGGAGGGCTTGAGTAAAATATTAAAAATGTAATTTATGCAGAATGCCTGCATCAAATCACACTGGAAAAAAGCTTGTGCACTATACAAGCAGTAGTCTTCATCTTTCACCAAAATTAGTTTGGGGACTAGACTGTCCCTTTTAAAGCTGGGTAAGCTGCTACTTGTATTTTGTGGATAGGTCACAAAGCGGGCTAATTGTAGCATGTGGTTCCTGTCAGAAATATTAGAACAAAACAACAAATATTTTACCTGGAGATTATTTAATGACAATTCAAGCTCAAGGATGGCTTGGGATGCTCTCATTCCTAGGGATAAATATTCGGTTAAATTCCACCCTAGAACCTGACAATTTAATGTTTCTATCACATAATTAGAACCCTAAGAGTATGCAGCTAAAAAACGGATTTAAGGGCCATCTGAAGGTGTTGATTAATCACACAAGGAGGATCCAACTTTATATTTACATGTAATAATGTTTATTGGTTTGTATTTCTGGAGTATCTCTCTTTATTGCATATGAAATCACCAAGACCCCCCGCACCCCCCAAGATCATGTCTGTCTTTAAAAAGTTTCTTTCCATACCATATGTCCCTAAGCAGGGAGATTATAGCCGATTACCCCTCTCACTAGCCCTTAAAATTACAAAAAAAGTGTGTGTCTATATACATATTGGACTGTGTTGGTTGGAAGATATATAAATTTCATTTATAGATGGATCATGGCCACACAGAGCCAGAATATGAGTACAAAGTAGGTGGAATTTGGTTAAGCATGAGTGGGGCTTACCCTATAGATGTTACATTAAAATCACACTCCACTTAAAAAAAGATGGTGGTCTCTGCAAGTATCTATTCTGTATGATGGCCGACCTGACCGAGCACGGTATGCTAATATAGACCAAAATCTAGCATAAATCATAGAGCTTGTTCATTTCCTGGGTTCAGTAATGTGTATTCTTTGAGTTAATAACTTCAGCACTGATTTTTTCCAAATCATCTTAACCTCTGTAGAATCTGAATGTAACTTCCCCGTGAGACTGTGAATTCAGTAGTGTCCTCAGAAAGGGGGTTGATCGTTGACTTTTCTGGATATCCCTGCATGATCAAACATGAACACACAATAGCTTTTCCTTCCTGTGAAGGAGCATTCAGAGGTGGGGTGAAACTGACTCAGTAACCTGAGGCAATGTATAATAGCACTAGAGATTAGGAAATACTGGGCAGGTCCACAGCAAGATGTATGACATATAATTCTATCCAGAAACCATAGTGATATTAAAGGGGGACGGTATCACCCAAACATTGTTTTACTGTGAACGTAGAGCATAAAAAAAATGATCTACTAAATTAGCAGGAAAACGTGTTTTTGTGGAGTTTCCTGCTTATGACATCACCTGTGGTATGGCATGCAAATTACACAATTCCCATTGAAAAGCACTTAATGACATCACCTGTGACCTGATAAACAAATTAACAAAGACTCCACAGACACATTTTCTCCTAATTTAGGCATTTGATAATACAATGTCTAGATAACTGTTTTATGCTCCACATGCACAGTAAAAATAATCTTCAGGTGATACAATCCCTTTAAATGCTGTAAATCTTACACACTAAAGCAGCAGTAGTTCCACATGGAATTTCCACACTCTCTGCCAGTACTGAACAAAGTACCATCAGCAAGGAAATCCCCCCCTCCCGTTTGCAACCATGATTTTTGGGGCAGTATTGATGAGCTTAGATTGGCTTGAAGCCATAATTTATTTTTTTTACTTACTAGACTGGGATCTAATCATAGGATTTAGAAAAATGAAAAAATGCTCTGTATTATATAGCAAGCATCATTCACAGCATTTTTTTCATTTTTCGAAATCCTATGAGTGCGTGTCTTCTTTCTATTTTGGACATGTATGTTACTTATAAAAACTGCACTGCACCAAGGTAATGAGTTTTTTTTACTGATCTACATTTGGAGCTGAGTGCACTACAGTTTGGATTTTTTTATATATAGAGATAGAGAGAGAGAGAGAGAGATATCGATATATATTGATAAATATACACACACAGCTGGAGTTACGTAATTAAAAAACATTCTATATACAAAAGTGTTAAGAAGATGAACAAAAAAAAAAAAAAAGGTGATTGAGTCTTTATACAGCCCAACGCTGTTCTGTATAAA
This sequence comes from Pelodytes ibericus, assembly GCA_036172795.1. Lineage (NCBI taxonomy): Eukaryota > Metazoa > Chordata > Amphibia > Anura > Pelodytidae > Pelodytes > Pelodytes ibericus. The sequence continues at coordinate 53,616,529 of CM069867.1, forward strand.
ACTGGTGTATGTGTATTATATATATCGGGAATACCGAGAGGTTGTGTCTATCATGAATGAACCATTCCCAGGAATCTAATTATCATCATATCACAGTGCCTTCTATTTTGAAAATCATACAGTTCTATATTAAACATTAGACAACTACAATTTAATCAGCACTTCATTACATTTTTGTACAATGTGTATTCATCCCTGTTAAAACTATTGCCAGGCTAACTCTATTGGATATTTTGAAATCCAGTTATAAGAGGCGAGTTTTACTTTTTGTTTGGAACTGTATTATATATATAATTCATTTACAAAACACCCCAGTCATTGATATATCCTGTTACATTTGGATCTCCAAGTTGTAGACTCTATTTACATTTTTATTTATAAATTATACTGTTTTGATTACATCAGTTGTGTGTCCACAGCCACCCCCACTCCACCAGGTTAAAGGTAAGTTTGGGAGGAGTGGCGATTGCCTCCGACTAAAGCCATAATGTTGCCGGAACACGTTGTATTGTGCCTGAACATCACAAAACATGGTGGATTGTCTCTGAGCTACAAGCAACAATCAAGACGGATTGATTTGGTTTTGGGCTCAATTATTTTCCTTGAAATTCATTCATTAATTAGAGACAACCTCTCACATTTTCCTGATTAAGTTGAAGGTGGATTATAGTGGGGGTGGAGTTCCACCCCTAGAACCCTGCGATTTATGGATACACTAGTGCCGTTTGTACTAAGCCACTGATGAGATGGACCTGTATGGTTGTCTCTCAAATTGTGCTGCATTCTATAGATATCACTTATTTTCACAAATCTACATATATAAAAAAGTTTGCTGCATGATGATTAGTCTTAACTCTATTTGTTTTGAAACATTGTAATATGTTTCACTAAAGACAATTGAATACTCAGCCACTAAACTATTTAATTCCATCTGTGCTTCCAATACAGTAACTGTAAGTATTTGCCTTTTCTGGGTCAGCACAGCAAGGAATGGAAGCACTCTGGATGCAGGCAGTTGGCACATGGGACGATGTTTCTGAAAGGTATTTCCAACCTATGAATTGGCTTGTTGCCCACCATTTTTTCCATACATGGCACAGGCAGCTGTCATGTTTTCTATAAATCGCCCTTATAGATAATCAAACAGGAGTAAATAAAAAATTGAATTTACTTTTGTTGATAACGCCACCTGAGAGCTGAGCTTCTTCATTCAAGATGTCTGATCATCTCACTTATGATATCAACAAGACACTGTTCTATCACCCACTACATCATATGCAAACGCCAGGTTGAGTGGGCACCATGGGCATGTGCCAGCAAATAGATCAGCTTATGGTTAGCTGAACATAGCAAATGTGGTCCACATTGCGGGAGACATCTAAACACGGCCCTCCTACCATCTGAACTACATTCAGCTGAGCATCTAATTCTACTTATCTGCTGGCTATTAAGTCAATTACTTTCAATAGCATTGGAGTTAATTCCTCCACCCTCTTCCCCTCCCCCAGGATGCTGCATACATCACTTTTGAACACTCTCCAGATAACATATTTGAATCCTTTGGATACAAATGATGCAGGAACATGACACAGTGTAGGGTAAGATGGGGGAGCTTTATTTAAAAAGAACAAAACCAAGTAAAAACGATGGGTTTGGGACAGTCTGTACAGATGATGGTGGCCACTTAGCGGAGCCCACTCTGTGAACTTCCTGCTCCCGGGTGATCCGGGCTATGGCGGCTCTGAAAATATTGAAGGGAGAGGGGAAAAAAACAAAACATTTAAATGGATTAACTACAAAAGGAAATTGAGCATGTCTGGTATGTGCATAAGGCAAGGAAGAAAATAAGTCTTAGATACTGTATGGACGAGATAATCCAACTGGCACTGGTGCCGCAACAATCCAAAGATCTATTTACATAGAACATGAGAGATTCTGCTTAGCAGAGGAGTTCAACAACAGGCAACCAATCTCTTTCAATAGGTTTCTGTTCTAAATGTAAGCAGGTCCCTTGTAGTATATCACTAATTTAATAAAGCTTTGCCACTGGATAGCTTTTCTGAATGATATACAGGTTACATTAATGACACTTTATCAGGAGTAAAGCTAGTCATGAGCAAAACGCGTTGTGTGGTCAGGTCTATGCGAGTTTCCCTGCAGCAAGTCCCTGTTGACGTCTGGACACCAACAGATATTGAATACAGTGGGACTGTGTACCTTGGAACATTGAAGTTGTGGGTTGACTCTCACCCTGCAGATCTCAAAGTTTGGATTTTAATGAATGTGAAAAAAGGGCCTAAATATAAGGCGGCCCTCTAGGGGAAAAAAGTTTAGTAAATATTGTAAACATCTAAACTTTTTTCATGTATTTAACAAAAATGTTATTGAAAAAAATGCAACCATATTGCACCCAAAGCACTTTCTCATTGCATCCATATTGCGCATACTCACTTGTCAATGCACGCATAGCACTTGCCACAGCACACATACTGCACCCCAGGACTTGCCACTCCAACCCCTTTCCTAATTTAACCACATCCCTGGTGTCTCGGGCTGGATGCCTGTGCACTGCCCAGGTGTACAAACCCACTTTTTGGCTTCCAGTGCATGCAAGAACTCACGTGCCCCCAGCACTCCGACTACCGGAGACTTATGAAGGAAGGAGGGGTGAAAGTCTTGTACGCCCATGATCTACTGAGTGACTATACATGCAGAGTGTGTACTTTGCACTATTATTATTTTCCCTTATGGTTCTGCACTATATTGTGAAACAGGTGAGGTGATCGGACTCCCATCCACGGATTGTACTGTATTGTTTGGAAGAATAATGATTTGGTTTTATCCTCTGATTGGTATAGTGTTGTTTTTATTTGGGGGAAAGCCTACATTTCAATACTGTTTATGGTTCAGTTTAGGAGTTGGAACTCTCCCTGGAACACAGCATCCTCAGATACTAAAGTGCTACAGGCACTGAAGCTATACTCATGTGGGATCTCACAGGAGCTGAAAGGCTAGAGCGCTATACATAAATACGTCTGCAATTTCACCTGCCGCTTTAAGAGTAGCAGACCTTAATTTGTTGTACACCAACTTTCCCAACTCTTGAGGATCATGTACCAATCTTAAGTTATTTCATCTGTGTTAATCAAGGCAAGAATACTTGCCTATAAGATAAATATGGCTTAACCAATACTGTTAAAGGGACCCGGTCACCTAAATAGTACTCCAAGTGGGAATGTAAAGCATGCATAGGATTTATATATTGTTTTATTAAGGTTCGAAGCCAAGGTACGGATTATGAGAAAATTGTATTTGAAGCATGTCCATGTAGTCTCCTGTTTATGACATCACTTAGTGGCACAATATGCAAGTTACACATTCTCCAGAAGTAATTCATTGGCATATGAAGCCAAGTGATGTCATAAATAGGATATGGCACATTCTCATTTTATCCACCTCGGAAGGATGAAGGGCCTGAGGCTTGTACAGATTTTACATTCGGTACATTTGCCACGTCACTCGCTTCCATGCAATGTGTCTGGTAAATACACAATGCTGACTGACTAACCCAGCCTATCTTTTACCATTTCAAAGGCTGCGGTATGAATGGCAATAACCATAGCACACAGGGTTGGCATGTGCAATCCTGGCATTGGTTATTACATTAGGATTGCAAGCATGCTCCCAAACTATTGTGTGCATCTGCATCAACCTGCAAGTGACATGCAAGAGCCTGGGTACCACAAGGTGAGAATTCCAATCGCTGGCTGCAGATCTGACTGACACACTCATTAATCCCTCTAATGGAAAAGGTTCCTTAGTGCTTCATTAAGTACTACTACCGTTATACAGTGGATCTGCCAATGTGCTTTTTATTTAATTACAAGGAGCTATTCACCTTCTTTTTCTTCTTTTCTTTCTTTTTCTTCCGTCTTTCTGGATCATCTTCTCTTTGTTTCTTCTTCTTTTTCCTGTGATCAGAATCTGAAGGGGTTTCTAAGACACGGACAGCGATAAGAAGTCATGAAACCGCACAAACCCACACGTGTGACAAAAACGGACAAACGCAACTCCATCTGACCTGGTGGTGCTGGTTCCTGGGTTCTACTCTGTTTGTGTTTCTTACTCTTCTTTTTGGGGGGCTGTATGTGCATCAAACGACACTGTTCTGGAAGCTGAGAAGATTAAGATCACAGATCAGGATGAGGCAGCTTACACATTTAATAGAAGCCATCCTCAAAAGCGTGATACAGCAAGTAGCAGGGATTGTCAATCAAAACAAGTCATAAAGCCTGCTTTTCCACAGAAATCACACAGTCATAGTCCTACTCCCACTGCAAGGGATTCTGGGAAGGGAAACTTGTTAATAGGGTAGGTGAACCTATCCTATTAACAGGTTTGTCATTCTTGGGTTATCTCCATCCCAGTAAAAGTGGAAGTGTTGTCCCAATATTGTTCTTTCTGGATAAGCATTTAAAAATCCGGTCAACAATGATCACCTTTTGCCTCTTAATCCATTTTAAACATGGATCCCTTGAAGCAAATGCACGCTGTACGGATAGAGGTGCAAAAGCCAGGTGCCTCTGCTCCCCACTACCCATTTCAGGTGGAGGGGGTTTTCCCATCACCTTTACCACCCATTATTTAAATAGTTTGGTCTTCTAGTTATTACTGGACTCCAGCTCCCATGATCCACGGCCATTATGGCCAGCCAAAGTGTTTGCTGGCTAACAATTTGTGAAGTTATAGTTCACCAGCAACTGAGAGTTAACGAACTATACCATAGAGAGGGACAGAAAGGTATGTCAATACATATACTGTCTGCCTTCCTCTTCATTTCACTTGTAAAGGTGAAGTAACACAACTTGAAGGCCTAGTAACCTCAACAGAATCTTTAGATACCAGATTTCAAATGACCAGAATTACTCCTCCTTCTCAAAGCACTAAGTCACACTCACGGGGCCAGCATGCAGTCTGAATCCTGTAAGTAGTGCTCCTGTGAGAGGGGTGAAAGAGTGGCCGCAGATTGGTGGCTTCTCAATCAAGGACCGCAAGCTGCTGTTATCCTGAGCTCCGGGAGTATCAATCATACCTAGTGAGAAAATGACACGATGAGATAAGTTTGAGGTTCCCTGCAATTCTCTCTATATTGAGTAGACACATTAATGTATAGTCGTCTATATAAATCTGACTATACATATTAGCATACATTTACAAGACAAAAAACCCCACAGATTTATTGTTTTTCCTATGAGGAATCTGATCACCAGTTAGGAATCAATAAATAATACATTTCTTGTTTTAAGTACATGTGTGATTCTTTCAATGTGTCCTTTTGTCTGCTTTGAGATTGCTCTCTGGATCTCACTATGAGTTATGAGACTGTATTAATACCCCAGCAGTCATCCTGCTTCCACTCCCACATTACCGTCTCCTCTTTCTCACCTGGAAGGTCAGGAAGAAAGTTGCTGAGTTTTTCTTTCACTTTTTTGCCACAGAATTTACTGAAGGAATGTTCAAGGTTATAATGTAGGATGAGATTAACACTGCCCGTCAGGTCCGAAAGCCCTGTGAAAGAGACACACATAGATTAATCGGTCACTAGGAGTGAGGGGCAGAAAAACTGATCCACGTCACATGTAAATTATGTCATCTGGCATTTCCATCAACAATCTCTTGCCATTCATATCCTACTGGAAAGGATAATCAGTTTTCATCCACACAGGATCAATATAATAGAAATCCCCCACTCTCTTATCTTCCCCAACATTTTTGTCCTTTTATTTTTTTCTATTTTTTTTTGGGAGGGGGGGGGTAAATTGAACCTGCTGGCATTCATTGGATGGTGGGACATGGGCCCACATTGTCCATTGGATAGGGCAGATCTGACCACAACAAAGTCCCTTATATTTAATGCACAAAAAGAAAATCAGAAAAGAAAAAGAAACCTGCTGCAAACCCCAATGAGCAAGAAAGGCTGTACCGTTATGGTGTATTGGGGCAAGTGCTGTTAAACACTATTAGACAGAACGTGGGTACAATACATTTTATATAGAATTTTTAAAAAGTGGATGAAATGATGATCTAAAACGGGTAGGCAACCTGCGACCTCTCCAGCTGCTGCTGAATCTCCCATAATGCTCTTTCAGCTAAGAGGCTGGCAGAGGAGTTTGGGAAATGTAGTCCTGCAAGGCTGGAGGGCTGCATGTTGCAGACTCCTGGCCTAAAAGAATCACTGTATATCAGGGCTCGACAAACCCCGGGCGCAAGGTCGCCATGGCGACCAGAAAATCAGACCTGGCGTCCGGGTATCGTGAGCCCCGCGTGGTGCCCTCGGCAATAGGATCGTTTTTTCCCTTGTCTTTACTCCAGCAGAGGTGCGCGAGGGAGCAGAGTGAGTGCACCGGCTGCACAGACTTCCTGCTCCGCCCCCTCGCGCACCGATATAGTGCTGATTGGGAAGCTCAGCAGGAAAGCTGCTCTCTGCCACCAGGCTGGAACAACCCCCTCCCCCTCCCTTTATTGAGGCTGGAACGCGCTCCTCCCCCCCCCCCCCCCCCCCCATTGTGGTGTTATAGCAGGGAGGGGGGACATCGATAGGTGAACATTTTTAAAAAAAAAAACCTTCTGCCGTGTGTGTGTGTGTATATATGTGTCTGCCTGGATGTGCTTGTGTGTATATATGTGTCTGCCTGGATGTGTTTGTGTGTGTATATATATATGTGTCTGCCTGGATGTGTTTGTGTGTGTATATATATATGTGTCTGCCTGGATGTGTTTGTGTGTGTATATATATATGTGTCTGCCTGGATGTGTTTGTGTGTGTATATATATATGTGTCTGCCTGGATGTGTTTGTGTGTGTATATATATATGTGTCTGCCTGGATGTGTTTGTGTGTGTGTATATATATATATATATGTGTCTGCCTGGATGTGTTTGTGTGTGTATATATGTGTCTGCCTGGATGTGTTTGTGTGTGTATATATGTGTCTGCCTGGATGTGTTTGTGTGTGTATATATGTGTCTGCCTGGATGTGTTTGTGTGTGTATATATGTGTCTGCCTGGATGTGTTTGTGTGTGTATATATGTGTCTGCCTGGATGTGTTTGTGTGTGTATATATGTGTCTGCCTGGATGTGTTTGTGTGTATATATGTGCCTGACTGGATGTGTATGTGTGTATGTGCCTGACTGGATGTGTGTGTGTGTGTATATGTATGTGACTGACTGGATGTGTATGTAGAAAAACAAGGTGTAGCGGGTTTCACACTCAGAAGTGGAGGGTGCACGGAGAGGACTTTCACCCGGGTACTCCAAATTAGAATAAATGATCCTTTATTCTGTATGTATTTGTGATGATGTGTCTGTGTGTGTATATATGTGACTGACTGACAATGTGTGTCTGTCTGTGACTGCGTGTGTTTATGTGCTGTTGTCTGGCTCCTAGATATTTTAGCTGGCTCCTAAAACTCAGATACATTTGTCAAGCCCTGCTGTATATACACTATGAGTGTATAGGAGACATTTAAAGCGGTTATCCCTAGTCTGTCTACATTTTTCCAGTTATTATAATGCATCAATTCTTATAGGAGCATAGCACTGCTCAAGAACTGCGAGCTCCATTTTCCTCAGAGCCTGCAAAAGGTACAGTTTGTAGCTATTTACTCTTTTTTCCTGATTAGACCAAATAATCCCCCACAGGTATATATTAAAAATAATCTGAATATCTCTGGTGCGGTAATCAGAATGTATCTACAAGGCAGACTATACAGTACTTCTTTTAGATCATTTCATCCAGATCCTCTATCCAGTTTTGTGATCCTCTTCAAAACAAATTACCATTTCTCCTCCCGTCTCTGCAAATACAGACAACACTGAAAGAGACAGTCAGTTTCTGCTATATTTTCACTCAAAAGGCAATGAACAGGTGCACTAGGTGTTGAACTGTATACACGAAATACCACCTCCAAGGCGAAGCCTTTAGAGAGGTGAAACGCGTGGAGTGTTTTGGACATCTCTTTTTTTTTCGATTTTGCACTTTATCTGAATTACTATCGAATTTGCTACTACTGTGAAGGCTGTTTGCTTACGTGTGAGACCTATATCCCTGACTGATACCAGCTATAGTAAACTTACTTGTAAGCAGATAATTGTATCTATTAAATGGTTTGATTGTCCCACTATTAATTTGGAACCATCTGTCTCTTTTCCAGACGACGCAAGCACCAAAATGTCACGATTTGTTCCTGGCAAGGAACACTATGACAGAGACCAGTTTAGGGTCTTAATAGACCCTGTGGGTCCCTCGCAAGACGTCCTAACATCTTTTAGGCGCTGAAAATCAGGACGGCATAGAACGTCCTACCGTAGGGAAGTGGTTAACACTCAACTGCCGCTGAGGAAGCCAGTGTTGGCGAAACGCGTCAGTATCTTCACACCAGCTACAAAGAACGTGATGCTTGGGTTTGATTTTATTATTTAATATGTACTTTTTAAAAAGGATATATTAAAGTAACTGTAATTTCTGTTCTAGGTGTCTAGTATTGCCCCAATACACCACAATTAAAAGGTAGACCACTATGAATACTGACTGCATAGTAAAAGGATGGAGAAGGAAAAAAAGCTAATTTTATGACAACATAGGAGGAATAATCACAATTCACTTAAATATGTCTGCTTGAACTAGGATTCACTCAGCTGTAGAATGTTCCGCACTCACCTGGCAATTCCCGTAGCAGGTAGAAGGGTCCCGCAGGCGACCTTCGTGCTGACTCTTCCCCAGTGGAGCCTCCAGAGTGAGGCGGTGGGGGAGGTAGTGGAGGGCCGGGCACTGTGGAGTTTGTAGTCCCAGTAACTTGGGATTTGTTTGGGCCGAACCCTCCAGTCCCGGGAGGTACACAGACTGGGGCCCCTGGACCTGAAGTGATCGGTGGCGGTGGCTCCGCGGAACCAAAAAGCGCTGAGAAGCCCTCCATCATCTTGGTGTGAGGAGCTGGTACATCAAATGTCACCGGAATCGCAACCACTGAGGATTGCTCTAATGTCACTGACTGGAATATTCGCCCGTCCGATCCTTCCCGTTACTCCAATTAATATCACAACCTGGTCATCCTTCCTGCCCTCCAACACAGTTAGTGGGACGCTTATTCGTTGTCACACAGCTCTGTGGAGCTCAAATCCTTAAAGCTAACTTCGCCAAGTAATATTTGTTTAAATATGTCTTCAACGCATCTGCATGACTTGTGTCGGAGACGGACATGCTTTTGGAGACTGGAATGCATAAATATGTAAGCAGTTGGCTCCAAGAAAATGTGCCCTGGTTATAGATATTGGGGTTTTGTGTCTAGCGTTTAGAACTCTGTTAAATTCCTTACGGCGTTTCTGTCTATATTCAAACTGTTGATTGGTGAATGAACCTCTCTATGTTGGCATTCGAAGTTGATTGGAGGGCTGTGTCTTGATCAGCAGTTCCTATTGGCGTACTGCTCTCTAAAGTTCCTGTTCGTTATTGGATCTTATGTAGCATTCATCGTACTCCGTTATTGGTCAGTCTTTCTTAACATTTGTGGATTGGTAACATCTATTGCAGTATATGGTTGGTAACTGAGAACATGGCGGTGCTCACTCCGATTCTTGCTATTCTATATTCGGCTCCTGGGTTATGGCGTTGGATTTCCCAGCCCTATTACCTTCTCTCCGCCTTGCTGTCCATATCATTCGTTCTCATTCGGAAGTTGCCTCCTGTTTGCCAGCATCTACCCACCCAGCGTGAAGATGGGAACCCGTGTGACTTTGACTGGGTGAGGGCAGCTGTGGCTTTTTCTTTAGAGGACATATTAAAAGAAAACTATGGATATTTTCGTATTTTGTGTCGATCCAAACAGAGGCAGAACGGGATTTATTGGTTATACTTGGCAATTGCATAGAGAGTATAATAAATAATTCCTACATTTCATATTACAGTTACTTGCATTACACCCAAAATTAGGTTTGGTGTCCAATTGCAGAGACTGTACCATAGCCCCAAGTCACACAAAAAAAACCCTCTGAATGTGTTAACTTCTTGTTCTGCTAGGAATTGTTTCTTCAGAATTGACCTTAATCATTAACCTTTCTTAGCAAATCAAAACTAAAATGTGCTTTCTAGATGATAGGTATAGATCCCTGAGCATTGGTGTTTATTGGATTGCTTCAAAGGACTGCTGTTATGCCTTGTCATTTGCTTAGTAATAAGCATTTCTGTGTGTTTTATTTTTCTAAATATAATATATTTCAGAGGGAGGTGGAGATCCTAATGTTCCTCAGTGCCATCGTCATGATGAAAAACAGACGCAGTAGTGAGTGTCCCACTATATGAACTATTATAACCATGCCTGGCAACTCTCAGCAGTTTCATTCCAACCTCTGGGTAAAAAGTAACTATGCAGATTGACATAATTTAGAGAAAACGGTCTTATATGTAGCTTCCTTAAGTACCAAGCTTTGCTGGGATTTCGATTTTTGTCACTACTCCTTATTTTGGTGTGCTTTCAGTTGCGAAAGCATTCGGTGTGTATTCGTACATGATGGCCCAATTGCAAGGTTATTCGGGGGTCATATCAGTTGACTCAAAATTCGACTTCTGATACGGCCCTAATGTACCCCACATCTTTCCAAACTTTGGGCCAATTGGCTTAGAAACCTTGCTGACCTTTATCCATCCATACAGCCATACTGTCAACATTCCAAGTCAGGCATGTTGATATCTATAAAAATCATTTTCTAAAATTTTGCATAGGTTCCCCTTAATTAGATTTCTATTTTGAAGACCTTATGTTCTAGGTTTCAACGGTCGATTGTGCCATCGCTTCTTTTGAAGCGTCTAATCACCTCAAAAAATAACTCATAACTCAGAAAAAGGAACAACATAGAGAGCTAAAAAATGGTTGTGTTGACCTATAAATTTAAGCATGAATCAGCTATGAAATCTTCATGATTCTAGAGTTCAGTGTTCGATAGTATAACCTGCCTCAGACAAGCAGACAGACATTTTCGGTTTTATAGTTATGATACCTGTTTTGTCATAGTGGAGTCTGGCTACTAGTGTGCCCATATTGACGTTCCCAGCTGGTCTTTGACTAGAGAGTCGTTTCAAAAATCGTATTGGCGTGCCACTTAGAAGTTTTAATATTTTAAAGAGACTCATTTGCCAATCCCCATGATTGAATAAAACTGTTCATATGCATGCAGATCTCACATGTTCACTAAATCAGGCTTGTCACTGTATTTTTTTTTTTTTTTTTGTCCCATCTCTCAGTCACCATTGAGCAGCACATAGGAAATATCTTCATGTTCAGTAAAGTTGCCAACACTATTCTCTTCTTCCGCCTGGACCTTCGCATGGGACTCTTGTACGTTACACTGTGCCTAGGTAAGACATACCATATTAAGAGATGGGATTTCTAATGCAAGGTGATGCAGACACCACAAACTCTTACTCTGTAGTGATAGGCAAAATGGATACTTTCTCTGCAGAGTGACAGAGTTGGCTTGTCCAGCGATGCAGACCCACCCTGCAGGGAAATGCATTCTTACTTTTGCTTGCAGGGTCATGCAGAATGCCTTCAGTCCTCCAACGAGATGACACTCCATCAGGATCTTGCAGGCTGGATGACATTTTATTGTAAGGGTTAAAGTAACCCAGAGTAATCTTTTGCTAATGAACACTGACGGCATTAGCTTTAACTCTGCATGAATATCCTGAATAACACAGAACTTGCATGTGTTTATGCTTTAATGTATTGTTACCAGGGTGAGGGGGACATGTAACCTTTTATGTTAATTCTTATTTTTAATATATCCTCCCCTCAGTCTTTCTCATGACGTGCAAGCCTCCTCTGTATATGGGTCCTGAGCATATCAAGTATTTCAGCGACAAAACAATAGAGGTAAATATGTTGAACAACTTATTTTTGTCTGATAAAGTATGTGTATTCGTGTCATTTTTGGAGTGGAGACTTGTTTACTGTGACATTTTTTATTTCTTGTGCCCTTAGGAGGAGATGCAGTCTGATGGGCGTGTCTCCTGGCTTGTAGAATTCTTTGCTAACTGGTCGTCAGAATGCCAGTCCTTTGCTCCTATATATGCTGAATTGTCATTGAAGTAAGTGTGGCGCTGTGTACCAGTCATGCTGAAAGTGTTTATGATTTGCCAGTTTGTGTGAAGGTTCTAGAGAAATCAGTTCAGCCCTAGCATAGCTCAAGCAGGCTAGTTCTGTAGAGTTAACAAATAAAGATGCTAAAACCTGTGTTGTTTCTCAACACTGTATAAGATTCCAACTATTTAATGGCGGGAGAGCTTCAGAAACAAACTCGTTGGTACATTAAAACCTTTTTCAATTTGAACGTGTTAATTCACAAACTATTTACAAGGCAGGAACTCGGTGCATTTGAAAAGTGATAAATGTTGCATTTTAATAAAAGGCCATAGTTAAACATTGGACCAGGACTAGTACATTAACACAATTAAAATAAAACCGCTTCCATAGTAAGATCATTTTTCTGCTTACTCTGTGTTTGGGATCAATATTTCTATCCCTTCTGTTTTTGCACTTTGTTCATATCACCCAACGCATTTTTGCCACTGTATGGCTTCCTAGAAGTAAATGTCATGGTAACCATAAAACCAGTTCCTGCCAATGAAAGAAAAGTCATTGTTTGAAGGATTGTGCTAGCAAATGTTTAGAAAACATTTTACTAACTGCTGTTAGTCTTACCTGCTGTTGGTCATTATCACTACATGCATTTGTCTACCTTCTGAATTGCAATCTGGGCCATGACCATTTTGTTTTCAACACCATGGATTTATTTATTTTTTAAATACAATTTTTGGTCTTTTAGGTACAATTGTGCTGGATTGAAATTTGGAAAAGTTGATATAGGACGGTATCCTGACTTGAGCTCCAGGTGAGGGATTTACCTATATCTGCTTTTCTAGGAGATCTAATGCTGTCCTGTTTATTGCTGCACGATCATACATGCACTTGATGTCTTGCAGGTATAATGTTAGTACATCTCCTCTGTCGAAGCAGCTCCCGTCCCTCATTCTATTTCAGGGTGGAAAAGAAATTATGAGGAGGCCTCAAGTAGATAAGAAAGGCCGTGCTGTGTCTTGGAGTTTTACACAGGTAATGCACAAATAACTTTTTATTTTAACACTATACATGTGTTTTTTCACTGCCAATTATATCAAACCTCTAACTTCCTGCATGTTTATTTTTTTCCCCTCTGCCTTTACATTGATGTACTGTCTCACAGGAAAATGTTATTCGGGAATTTAATCTGAATGAGCTTTACCAGAAAGCCAAGAAGATTTGGAAACAAAAGGATGAGCCGTCTGATGACACAGAGAATGATACTGCTCTCACAGAGAGCAAGAAGGACCAGTGATTCTCCCCTCTCCTCCCATATTTTGTGATGCTAAGTAGGGTCAGTCTGTACCTATCCCATCAATAGCGGATGGAGTGGCCATGCAGTAACAGACTGAGAAATGCTGCTACTCTGTAAGCCCAGCCTGTATTTTCTAACATAATTATCACTGACTGTCCATTATGGTGGCTTATTTATATTGGTTTCCACTCTGTACTTTTTGTTTAAATTTGCACAAAACTAAGTAATTACTGATTCATGTGACTCATATTTTAATCTAAATTAATAAATCAAAACATGTACATAAAGTATTAACGTTTCTGGACATGATAGGCTATTGAATGGTGCGCATCTATTTACAGTAGCAGATTGCTGTGTGTAAATCAATGTGCTTCAAGAAGTATATAAAAAAAAAAAAGTGAGATTTCCCCCAACTGTGTAAATATAATTAAAACTCAAGACCACCAATATCCTCTGCTAGGGTGGAGTGAAAGTAAAAAGGAAACTAGGGAATTTAAACTTAAGGCTAAATTAGCCAAGTTGGAAAAACGCTCAGCAATATAGGAGAATTTTTCCAACTTGGCTACTTTTGGCCTTGTGTTTGATAGTCCCTCGCTCATGAATAAAGTCCTACATTTTGGTTGTGTCTGACCTGCCTAGGCATGGGTCACATGATGCTGTGCATTTTTAGTTCAGAGTATTACTAATTTGATTTTGTCCACTTGACTTTTTTTAGGCTTGCATCAGGTTAATAGACAAAACCCAGCCTCATTAACAAACAGTCTCCCTTTGTTTGGATTATGGGGGAAGAATCAAAGTAACATGATGAAAGCACTTTAATAATAGTGCAATCTCTACATGCACCAATGTATAATGTCAAAACAAAATGCCTGACAAAAGTTGGGAATTTGTGTAACCTGTAATGCTCTGAAACCTGTGAGTTGCTCCAGAGCAGCCAATATATTTAAAAAGAGCAGAAATGTGCCTAAGCTTGTGCTGAAAAGGTCTAGTATGCCTTGGGGTTAAAGGATAACTGTAGTTCTCACTTATTTTCTTTCTATAAATTTCAAACATTAGTTAATAGAAAAACACTTTAATACAATATGGGATATGTCAGTTTTTTTTTTTTACATTCCTGGGTGCTGTCCAAAGATGTGCATCCCTTGTTCTCAGTCATATGGATGATGTGCAGCCAGACAAGACAGCAGAGACATTTAAGGTCTACATCGGAAGATGACAGTTCCCAGGAATGTAACAACAAAGGTGTATAGGATAAAGAAGAAAATGTCCTTAATATTGTAAAGTGTTTGTCTAAAACGACTGATTTGAAAGCCATCTAAGTAAAAATTTGCATTACAGTTGTCTTTTAAAGTAAATATCTTGGAACATAAAATCTCCAAACCTTCGTTCAAAAGAGAGAAAGTCTCACCCCTTAATGTTTCATGCACTGTAAAAACATAAAATGACTGCTTTTCTTTTGTAAATAGTGCCACATGTTTTCCCTAGTATCCTGAGCTGTAGCATATTGGTTAGAATGTAAACGTTTAGGGTGTCACTATGAATTTGCTCACTGTAACTTTTGTTGATTTGAAATAGATCAGCTGTAATTTGTCCCAGCTTCTCACTGTGAAAATGATTTGTTCAGAGGCACAAAGCTCTTAACATTTTAAAATAAAATTATGAAATCATTGTGTGTTATAGCTTCTTACAATGTCACCTGTGGTCATTTGATAAAAGGAAGTGCTACAAGATTATCAATGAACAAAACCTAACCATAGAAAAGGTTGTATTAAAGTGGCATCTGGCAGTTTTTGGATATTTAGTAATTTGAGTTGAGAAAAAAAAAAAAAAAGTCCAAATTCAATCCTTCCAGCTTTTGATCCAACAGAAGGCAAAAAAACCTAAGGAAGCTATTTTGAATTTTGCCTCCTAGGGTGAATAAAAAAATACTTCTCAACTACAAAAGGGCAATAGGATTTGTCCTTGGATCAAGAAGCTTTATTATTAATAGCCCTGCATGTTCTGCTTTTCTAAAAAAACAAAAACAAAAAAAAAACATCCAGACCATTTTTAAATGCATCTAACGTAGTTGATAGCACCACCTCTCTTGGCAGTGAGTTCCATATCTTTATTGTCCTTATCGTAAAGAATTCCATCCTTTGCTGTCTATGAAATCTTTGCTCTTCCAGTCTCAGAGGGTGACCTCTTGTTCATTGTACATTTCTGTAAATGAGCAGGTCACTGGAGAGCTCTTTATACGGGCCCTGCACTTATTTATATAATGTATACAAATACAACTTAAGTCTCTTCATAAATAAGATCTTCCAATCCCATTATATTGTCACCCTCCTAAATTAAAATATCCAGATGTTTTGCATCTCTAGCCAGTCCACTATTAAATGACTTAAATCCCAGTCCCCATAGCTTGTGAATATGACTGCTGGTGCCTCAATAGATTAAGCCCACAACTTCAGTATTTAATGATTTTGTATTGATAAATTGTATTTGTACCAATCTTCTCCTAAAACTGGATACTGTGAATATCCAGCGATTATATTTTAGTTGTGTAGTCCAAGTCTTTATAGGGGCACATGTATACCTATATACAGAGCAGACACCTGACAACTTTACATACATTTTTGTTGTGCTGATACTCATTACACCAGCACAGACAATGCATATAAAAAAACAACAACAAAAAATCCCTCTTATGCATCTCTCAATACTTACCAGTGCAGGAGTTTATATACATGGCTCACCCCTCTACCAATACAATTTAATGCAGTCACAGGGGCATGCTAGATCACAGGATGTAAAATCTTTGCCAGGTTACAAAAGATCCAAGCACTATGCAAACAGCTTGCCTGCTGAGTGTAGAGAAAATACAAAAACAGGTCCCACTTAAAAAGGTGTAAACTTTATTCCTTTAAACACATAAACCAGGTCTGTGCATAGTGATCAGCTGCTTGCCCTCCAAATGCCCCTTTGCTGGCTGAGTGTCAGAGGTGTAACTGGTCTTAACCCATTCGTTACGACTCGTCATTGGCTCCAGGTGCTGGGGAAATCTAGAAGATTGAGAGAGGTCAATGGAGTGGTGTATCCTAAGCAGAGTAGATGCAATGATCTTATACAAATGACAGGCCTGTCAAGCAATGCAGTGTACAGACATCATAAAAAAAAAATCCTTTTATTTTGGTAATGGAATCCGGTTATACATAAAAAAAAAAAACAATTGTAGATGAGTGCCTGCTTTATACACCCTCCTTAATACCCGTCTCCAATACTGAAGCACAAATTTCACCTCTTCAGATGCCAAGTTACATACCTGGTACTCACTACTGAAGAATGCTTTTCAGACTGGAAACAATAACTTGTGGTTCAGGAAACTTGAGTTTCCTAGGGGGACCTTTCTTAATTCCGGTCCACAATTCCACTCCTGCAGGTATATTAAGGAACAGAACAAAAAGGTCAAGAAAAAGGGACTTAACAATAAATCCAGCATATAATCGTGAGTAAATAATATCTTACGCTTTCCATCTTCATGCTCCAGCACCACCTCAAAGCTCCCCCTTCGTGGCTTCACAATATTAGATTCCACATGCAGTTCTGGAAATTGAACTTTAAGAGCTTCCTTGAGGTTGTTTGCAGAGCGTCCATATACCCGTCAGCTGGTACTGGGAAAAGAACCTCAAAGAGTTAATCAGCAGCTGTGCATGCAACAAATCCAGACTGGCCCTTCTCTAACGTTTACATTACTTAGTCACTACAGTCCTCGGGAATCAAGTCACTACAGTCCTCGGGAATCAGATTTATACACTATTGCAGACATTTACCACTTAAGTTTTCAACTAGACGACTGGTGATTTTTCTTTATATGAGGTTGCATTAGAAAAAGGGTATTGCAAACTGTAATGGCTCAAGAGGGTTATTTTTATCATCTGGGCATTTTGCATAGCACAATACATTACATTTTTGGCCCCAATAAGCATTATGCTGGCCCCCATATTAAATGTTTGTAGACTTTAGGTTGCAAACCCTGTCAAGGCTACAGCTTTAGAGTTAAGCAGATGTGACACCCCGTGCATCAAAACTGGACCCCCCCCCCCCCTTATTTATTTCCTAAAGCATTTTTTACATGCATTCTCTCCACTGCTATTATAGACAACATTTCATCTATACATTAGCCATTATTTTACAGAGTATAATTAGAATTCAGATTCCATTCTTTATCTCTGGAATAATATTTCGGAAAGATGAAAGCACTTGAATGTAAAGCCATCCACCCAGTGAAGTATGATTAATGGTCCACAACAATGAGAGTGCCAAAGTGTGACCCACCACTGGTGCAAGACAGATATAGGATGTCAACGGTTAACTACCACAGTGCTACGCACCAGTGTTCGATCACCAGGCGGTCCCCTTGGGCCAAGTCACTTCCATTTTTGGGCTCAGTTTCTTCAGACACTTCTTTTGTCGTGTCCAGCTTCCTCTTCTTAGCACGAGTAGCCATTTCTGGTAAAGGAAAAAAGTGTAGATTTATAACTTAGAGAGAAAGATTATCTGAACTCAGGTCAACTGACAAGAGCAAAGTAAAGCTGCAATTGCAAGCACCATACATGGGATTTATTGTTGTTGCATATGGAGGAGAAAAAAACCCATATATAACAGAGCTAAGTTCTCTAATAACACAATAGCAAACCACAGCGTCAGAAAGTAAGGGTGTCAGAGAGAAATATGAATATAAATGAATAAGCCGGGAGATTAAAGGAAGAACAAATCGATCAAGGGGCAGAAACTTTGGAAGGGAGGATTAGAGAGGTAATGCCCTGTACAGAGCAGCGATTGAGGCCAGTTCCCATCCATCCTTTCTTACTATCATACATAACAAGTAAACTAAGCGCCTGCGGACTACAGTTCCCACAATGCTCATCCATCTGGCCGGCTGACGACCACAGGAGCTTAAGTTCATAACATCGGAGCTGTGATGGATAATAAATGGCTCTCAACGTCACGCAGGAGATTTAGAATAACAAAACCAGCCATGCGGGCGGCTCTGTACTAGAATAGCACACAGCGCGTTACTTACCTCTCTGTGACTTACACGGTATCCGCGCGCTTCCCTTCAGCCCAGTCCACTAATTGCTGACGATCCCACTGACTCTACATATAGGGGGAGGCACGCCTGCACACTGTGGGGTATTTGCGCAAATACCTGGGAGGATAAGTCGCCGCTTTGTAGCTGGTAATAATGGATTACTTTCACTTATATTAGTTTTAGTTCAAATTGTGTAGAAAGCATTGTTTTCCTGTATTAACCGTTTTTCAGTGTAAGACGCCCCCCCCCCCCCGGAAACACAGTTTCTTCCAGTGCATAGGGCGCTCATGTGATAACGCCACGCACGTGGTATGCGCCATTAATGTCTGGTTGATATGCATTGTTTGTAGTGAAATAGTCTATTTTTCTTTCAGCCTAGGGGCTGGAATTACCCATTATACATGTATAAGGACATCTTTTAAAATGCTTTACATTATTGTGAAAAATAAAATGGAAGCCCATTTTATTTTACACCCAGCCCTGCCACATGTGTCCTACCTGCGTGACAGCGCTGGCTAATACAGGCTGATGTGAGCTCAGCTAATGCGATGACGTCACGTGACCAGACATTTTCACCTTGACTTTCCCTTGGTGACAAGGGATGTTTTTACATTTCTGGGGTGTTTGTGTTTAGCTGTAATTTTCTTCTCTCTCACATACTGTACCCACACAAATTTATGTTGTTTTTATTGTCATAAGAAGGGCTTTCATTAGATACCATTATGTTCATCATATATTATAATTTACTACAAAAAAAAATATTTTTATAACTTTGACCTAAAATATAATTTACACAAATACCGTATTTGCTCGAATATAAGACAAGGTTTTTTTCAAAGCAAATGCCTCTCTCAAATCGAGGTCAGACTATAAGGCAGGGATCCAGGTCCCCCACAGAGCTGCAGGGGACCTGGATCCCCCTCGCTAACAGCTGGAGGATCGTGCAGACATCCTCCCCTGCCGCCCGGCACAACTGCCGGCACTTCTATGAATGGTGTAATCACCCACATTACACACCATTCAGTGAATATGGGATTAATACCCCATTACCCACATTGCACCCCATATTACATGTTCCATAACCCCAGGACATGCCCCATAAATCGCATTGCACACCCATGACATGCCCCATCAATCCAGTACAAGCCCCATCACCCACACTGCACAACCATTACACCCCCCATCACTTGCCCCATAACCCACCTTGCACACCCATATTACACTCCCCATCACACCAGGACTTGCACCATAACCCACACTGCACATTTTATTACATGCCCCATCACCCCTAGTTCTTTCCCTGGGCAGCGGTGTTCTCTGGTGTCTAGTGCTAGGCAGCATGGTATCTGTGCGCTACCCAGGCGCACAGACAATCTACCATGCTGCCTGTTGGACTCCCCACGCAGTTTGACTGATGAGTTCTGGAAGGTCACGTGTCCCGGTGAATGTCTGACGTCAGAGTGCCCAGGACAAGTGACCTGTCAGCACTCACCAGTTAAACTGGGTGGTGAGCGTGACACTCAACATGGGATTAAGTCTGTGCGTCTGGCCAACAGGCCATTGTCTCTGCCGGCAAGCGTTTATCCCTTCAAAGGGACACTTGCCTTGTCCCCTTGCGCTAAATACAGTGGTGATAATATCACCTATTAATTTGATAGCCTTGTTGTTTATCTACCTCCTTGAACTGGCCCTGCTGCGGCAGAGACTGCAAAGTAGTAGATGGTGTGCCTGTGAACTCACATGGTGCATTCGTGCTCTGTGCAAAATATGCACGCATCTGCATTAACCGTAAGACAAGGTTATATGTTTTACACTAGAAACTGACAATCAAAAGGTGCAAACAGGCTTTATTTTCACCACACAAACATCAAACATGCACATATTTGTGGTCATATGTAACATAAAAAAGCATTTATAAAACAAAGCAAACAAAATGAAATCAGTAAATGGCCAAGTGCGAAAAACAATACAAAAAAAAACTCTCTCCTTTCATAGTATGTAGGAAACCAAGGCATACTTGTTGAGATGACAAGAGTATTGAATCTTCTTTTTCCTATAGTTATTGTAATATGGATATCATTACTGCGTCTAGGAAAGTCCATCGTGGCTGTTTCATCGCGGCAGTTTGAGTGCTCAACTGTCAACGGTGAAAGACAACACAGCCGTTTCACTGCGGCAATGAAAGAGTTATAGTTCAGTTCAGCTCAATCAATCACAGTAAACCCCCCTAGTTACCCCGAACCCCCATATTAACCCCCAAACCCTAATACTAACCCCTCAAACCCGAATACTAACACCCCTACTACTAACACTTAATGCTAATAATACTACCTTTGTACGCAATCCAGCAACAAACTCTCTGCGATCATCGTGTGAGAGGTCACGATGAAGTGGCTGCGTTTAAGCAGTCGGGAACAACCGTCCAATCCCCTCATTACTGGGTGTGATGGTGTATTGTTAAGGCAGATCCCTGTCTTTTATTTATAAATGTTGTTTTTGGATAAACATCCTACAAGGTGGAGAATTAGTCAGAGCTTTAATTAGATCCCATGGTGTCTGCTCCTCTATTGACCTTGATATGTGTGACTATACCTGCAATCTATGCTAAGTGCAACAAGCTAGTGAGATGTTATAAAGAAATAGGAGATGACCAGACAGACCTCTAACATAACAGCAAGCAAATAATATACACATACTACTTCTATAGATTTACTTTAAAGCATATTCAAACAACTTTTTCATATTTTTTCTTTTTTATTATTATGCACACAATGAAGTGGCTTTTAGTCCAAAAGATTACATGTTCATACGCCTACATATCTGTGAATGTTCTACATCCTTTAGATTTAATCTCTAGAGTCCAATAATGACCATTGCTTTATTCTATGTCTATTTCTGTGTCAGACTCTGAGGAGAAGTCAGGCCAGACAGTCTCACCCCATGTTACCAGATTGGTACTTGTCCCTACATCTAATTCTGGAGAATCAGGGGATAGCCCATTCAGCATATGGTCAAGCAGCTCATCCAGTTCACCAAACTGTTCGGCTCTTTCTCCAAGGGGCTCTGCTTCCACTTTTATGCCGGCCTCCACACCCAGCTCATTGGGCAATTTTCTGCACTTTGCGTCTTTCATTTCTTTTTCTGGGTCAATTGAATTCCAACATCTTTTCCTTTTTTGGGAGCCATTTTCCTCCAATGTAGGTGTTTTTATGCTAGTTTTACTTGCTTCTCCACAAACTATTGCCTCCAAATTTTTCTTCTCTATAGTCTCTTTGGACAGCTGCCTAATCTTCCCTGGCCAAGTCTCCTCTTCAACAGCAGTCTCCCTACTGACCCCAGCCATGGAGTTCTCTTCTTGGCCAGTGCATGCTGTCGGTAGCATCATTTCACAGTCAGCAGTACCCTGCCTGTCTGTGCTGTCCTCAGACTTTGTAGCAACCCCCTGCCAATCTGTGGTGTCCTCAGCCTTTGAAGCAGTGCATTGCCTGTCTGTGGTGTCCTCAGCCTTTGTAGCAGTGCACTGCCAATCTGTGGTGTCCTCAGCCTTTGTAGCAGCTCCCTGCCAATCTGTGGTGTCCTCAGCCTTTATAGCTGCTCCCTGACTGTTTGTGTTGATTTTAGCCTTTGGAGCAACCCCCTGCCTGTTTGTGGTGTTCTTAACCATTGTAGCAGCCCCCTGTCTGTTTGTGGTGTTCTTAGCCATTGTAGCAGCCTCCTGCCTGTTTGTGGTGTTCTTAGCCATTGTAGCAGCCTCCTGCCTGTTTGTGGTGTTCTGAGCCATTGCAGCAGCCCCCTGCCTGTTTGTGGTGTCCTCAGCCTTTGTACTAGTCCTTTTCTCAACTCTGCTCTCCTCGGCCTTTGTAGCAGCCTCCTGTATATCTCTGCTATCTTTAGCTTTTTTGGCTTTAGTCTGTATTTCTGTGCTGGTTTTATCTTTTGTGGCATTCCTCTGGCTGTCTCTGCCTTCCTCAGCTGTTTTCCTCTGTACTGCCTCTTCCACTCTCTTCTGCCTGCCTCCACTTCCATCAGCCTCTCTACTTTGCCTAGAACTGCTTGCTTCAGCCTCTGTATCATGGCTGCCTCCATGTGCATCAGCCATTGATGCTTCTTCTTGCTTGATTTTTTTGGGGCTAGCTACTGCAAGTTTCATCTGTCTGTTTTTATTTAGGGTTATTAGTTCCATTCTCTTCTGCTTGCATTTAACAGGTTCTTCTATGGTTACTGCACATTTCGCTTCTCCCTGTTTGTCTCTGCAAAGCTCAAGAAGAGATACTCTCTTTTGCTCATCTTCACTTAACTTAGTTGCTGACATTCTTCTTTGCTTGCATTCACTTAGCTCAGCCCTGACTGCAACACCTTGTTGGTTTCTGTTTAGCTCAGTCACTAGTGCCCCGTCTTGCTGCTTGTCTTTGCATAGCTCAGACACTCTTCGCTGCTTGACTTGAGAAAACTTGGAAGCAGCTGCCCCACTCTGCTTGTCTCTGTTCGCTACCGCTAGTCCACTTTTCTGATTGTGGTTTAATTCAGAAAGGGATACTATGACTTGCTTGTCTTGGTTCAGCTCACTCCTAGCAGATCTGTGTTTCTGGTCTAGGCTTAGCTCAGTCGCAGTTGTCTGAACTTTCTTCTCCTGCTTAGCTAACCTGGCTTGCTGGTCTTGGCATAGAGCAGCCTCAAATGTTCCACCTTTTTGGTCTTGGTTTTGTGTAGGCGCAGCTTCAACTTTAGGGACTTTGTTCAGCCCAACCACTATTCGTCTGCCTTGCTTATCTTGGTTTCGCTCAGCTATTCGGAGTTGCTTAGTTAGAGAAAACTTAGCTGCAGCTTCTCCGTCTTGCTTGTTTAGATTTAGCTCAATTGTAGCTGCCCTTTCTTGCTTGGCCTTGTTTAAATCAGGAACTACTCTGCTACGTTGCTGGCCTAGGCTTGGCCCAATCCCAGCGGCTGGGCCTTGCTGTACTTGGTTTAGTTTGGTCACTGCTCCCTTGCTTTGCGTAGCCATTGTTTCCCGACCTTCCGTGTCTCTGACTGACACGGTCTGTTGTTTAGTTCTACTTGGAGCAACCACTGTCAATTGCTTCTGCTGGTCTCTGTTAAACATAGCCTCCAAATTTCCATGACTTATTGTTCGCTCAAGGCATTCCCTGTTTATCTTTCTACCAGAAATAGGCCTTACAAGTCTGCCACACTCAAGCTTCAATGTCTCCAGCTCAGGGATCCTCAGCTTCTTTGCAGCTTCCAGCACCTCATGAGTTTCTGCAGGTGACACATCCAGTTCAGAAGTATAGATGTAGTGAACCAAGGTAGACAGGCAGTGACTGGAGAACCCAGGCATCCTGAGCACACGTCTATTGCATACATCTTGCCTTCTGAGATCACCATCCAGCTCTGTCACCTCATCAAGAGAAGAGACGAGACTGGACAAGTATGGACTACAGGCTGCAAGAAGGCAGGAATGAACATGGACTCCATCCCCTGCAGGAAGACAGAGACATATTACTAGTGGTAACTAGTGCACTCTATTAATCTGTACCTAACCGATATAAGTACTGTGTACTGTATAAGTGAGTGCTTTCATAAGCAATGTAAGGAAGAAAAAAATGTAAAAACATTTTTAAATACCCATACCGAAGGCTGGACACATCAATATACAACTGAGGATCCATCAAAATAGCTTTTGCATATTTTAAAATGGAATCCAATATTTATTTATTTTATACCGTATTTTCACAGGAAGGATACATTTAGATTTCTGGGTCCATGAGCATTGCATTGTTACAATAGGCTACAAAATAATATTAAATGCAAAATAATATTACAAACAAATTTAACACAGAACAAAATCAACCATGATTAGAGGTGCATTCTGTATTGAGATTTTACACTGGGGGACAGTTGTGGTGCTCTGTGGGAAAATGATGCTCTAGAGACTTTCTTTTTGTATTATGGTAAAATAAATGAAATGCTGGTACTGGATTGGAGATTATAGGAGGTAGGAACAGCTAGTGAGAGCATTTTACTTAGGTAGGGTGGGAGCTTCCCAGAAGAGCCTTTACAGACACGGCTGGAAAGGTGAAGAGTGAGCCTCCAGCACCCCCCAGTTTAGCTCTTTTAACATGTCACAATGGTGGGTAATGTAATTACATTTTACCACAAATATGCGAATGCATACAAAAAAATAGTGGATGAGCTCTCAAAACACATGATGGGTATTTAGTTTGTAAAAAATTGAAGGCAGGCGATCAAATAGGATCATATAAAAGTCCCCTGTATACACCAAGTACCCAATAGGTCCACTCACCATCACCCTTTATAGTTAAGTCACAGAACAGGCCTGCAATTTGCTGCTGTTGGAGCTGAAGGAACATTGTCCGCATAAGACGTGGGTTTCCATAGTTGAGTCGTAGTCCTGATGCCATGTCACTATCTGTTGGAGAGATTAGAAGTCATATACTGGAACATAAAGCTAAGTTGAAATCACTCATTATGTGCTAAAGTAATTTTTAAACTGAACGTGCTTTTAAAACATAGAATGTGTCGTCAGATAAGAACCATTGGGTCCATCTACTCTGCCAAATTTTCTAAATACTTTTATTAGTCCCGGCCCTATTTTATATCTAGGATAGCCTTGTGCCTATCCCAGGCATGCTTAAACTCCTTCACTGTGTTTACCTCTACCACTTCCGCTGGAAGGCTATTCCATACATTCACTACCACTAGACCTGAATGTGTGGTGGTGAGCAAAAGTCATCAAATGTGCAATAGCATAATACATTATGTATGCATTTGCTAGCATAATATATATATGTAAAATTGTATCATGCTAGTTTTACACCATGTCATTTATGCATCACTGGTGCAAATTAAAATCTAAATATGTTTGAAAGCAGTTTAAAATTTAAATCATCAAACAGAAATGCAGGTTTAAAAACTCGTTATTATATAGAATTTTAACACAAGCTATTTAGACCATTAAAGGAAAACTGGATATTTTGTAAATGGTGTACACTGGGTATAGAGGTAAAAAGGGTACCAATTACCCAATTTGCAAAGTGACTTTAAAATAAAACTCAGTTTAGTTTCACAATTGAATGACACAAAGTAATCTGATTAACTGTATTTATTTGAGGACTGTTCATTTATCAAAAACGTTTTTCCGTTTCTATTTTTCGGACATTGTACCTTTAATATTACATTTCTGCAAATCAAAAACATTGTACATAGTTGAAAAGCTATTTCTTCATGGGAATGGATTCATGTGAGTGAAGGGCTGCACTATTATTTCTCTATATTATGACATCATTTCTATTTTCTGATGCCATGAAAGCACACAAAATAATATTATTTTGTGACTATATTTGTAATAAAAATAAATGAGCTCTAGATTTGCAACATGCGGTATCACTGGTGTATCCAACGCTGAGAAGGAGGTGCATGACAAAGCCGTGAAACTGGCACTGAAGGGGTTATTCCACTCAGTGACACAATAAATTGGGAAAGAAGGGACATCTTTTAATAGGATAAAACAAGTTTTGTCGTGTGCCGTGTGTAAAATACTCCATTTCCCTTACCAACTCAGGTAAGATCCATGCATAGTAATCCTGACAGCTCTGAGTAACAGCGGAAAGTGCTTTGAACAGCTTCACTTCGACCCCCGCGCTGACGTCAGTGTAGTGCGACGCTTGTCCTCAAGGTGACGTCATTGCGCTCTGATCGTCAAGTGCTACAAGGTGGCCAACATTCACTAATAAATCTGTATGGTAGCCACTCGAGATTTACCAACCAATGTTAAAAAAGAACTGTACGATTTTTATAAAATGTAACTGATGAAAAGTTCTAAAAGTGGTCTAACCAGAAACACCTGGAGGGTCGCAAGTTGGAGACCCCTGCCTTAACCCCTTCATTGTACTTGCGTCCCAGAAGATAGGAGTACCAAACGGCGTTTTTGTGTTCCCGGCCTCAATCACATGGTGATCGATAGCCAGAGACCCAAACAGGGTATTAATAGACCCTATGAGTGATGGAAATAAGCCAGCCAAAGGGCAAAAATGGGGTGAAGCTGGGAAATCCTTTGTAAGCAGATTTATTACAATACAGATTCTGACTGCCATTCATAAAAATAGTCAGCAGGCGTCACTCTCTCACTACAAAGAGATAACATTTTCATTTGCTGCACAATTCTTATGCACATCCCAAACTATTTTGACTAATTTTTTACTGTGCTAACCTCTGCATAGTATTTTGCAAGTCAGCCTTAAAGCAATAAAATTAAGGACATTCTAAAAATAGGAAACTAATTGTGTTCTACCAATCACCATCCAAAATTTAAAGGAAAACGAATCTTTCTTTTAATTCTTGTGTTCTTATTGTAAGCAAGGGTTAAAATTTTAATTTTCCTTCTTGTATTTCTACTTGTATCTTTACACAGGTGAAGGTGCATTTTGATTTGCTCCAGCATCCTGATTGCACTAACAGGACTTACCCCAGGACTCAGTTTGCACCCAGGACTTACCAAAGCACCAAGGATTTGCCCCAGTACACCGATTGCACATGCAGGGTCTACCATAGTACCCAGGATTTGCACTAGCACCCAGATCGTACCCCCGGCATGCTGATTGCATTCACAGGACTTACCCCAGCACGCTGAATGCACTCACATAACTTACGCCAGGACATTGATTGCATTCACTGGGCTTACACTAGCACACTGATCGAATGCATTTGTCAGTGGATTAAATATAATCAGCCATGCTTTAAAATGTATAGTTGCCTATGTGTTCCCTCCTCCAATTTAATTATCCTTTGAACTGGTGGAAATTAAATCAGAAACTATTGGGATAGAACTCAACTTGACCAATCACTGATCAGGAGCTCACTGGTAAATAATTAAAACAAAGGAGTTAATGTAAGTGTAAACACGCCATGAAATGGATGTTAAAACCGGCTGAACTGTAAAAGCATGTTCACACAACCTATAGATAGTTGTGTGTGGTTTATTGAGTAATGTAAAGTTAATTTTTAGTTGACAGATTCACTTTAAACAGAAGTCAACACTGTGAGGCAGTGTGAACATGAATAGGCCTCAGGGGCTCAACAGCTGAAATATTCTTTCAGCTCATAAAAGAAAGAGATTGTTGTCTATATTTGCTGTTATATAAGATACGTCAAATATGTAAAAAAATATACTACGGGTAAAATGTATAGAGGTCAATACTGGAAGAAATGGTTTAAAAGTGGACAGATCAGGGGGCGGAGTTGGAATGCCGAGCTGGATGGACGTGCTCTGATGCAGCTCCCACAACAACGGCTTTAAACTGAGAATTTGTATAGCTACCCCAGCTAAAAGAACGAAAACTCGGGTTCCTGAATGTACCACTGACATGGGGCGACGATCTAAGAAAGTGGACACTCCCAACAGCAGCAACAGGATATTGGTGAGTTGCTAACGCGGCCTGCTAGGCCTCAACCTCCAGCCTTGCCACTTTTGTCCTGAAGACACGGATTCTTCATCTGACAGTTTTGCTGACCGAGTTCCTCAGGCCGTCGAGCAAAGTCAGGAGAAGGCGGACACCCCGGCGACTAAAGGGGACATAGATAGACTGGTCCGTGAGCTCCGTGAACAGTGGAAAAACGAGGCTGTCAAGTTAAACTCTGGACTTGCCTCTTTACAAACTAAAGTGGCTGGCTTGGACACCACTTCAGATAACCTGAACAGGCAGGTATCGCTGCTAGATGCGAAGCGGAGTCGCCTCCGTCTTCGAATAGGAGAATACCGGAGTCGGTAGGGCCCACCGAACTCTGGTCTTACTCCCTGAAAATGTTAGGCTCATTGTTAGGCCTGCACATTCTGACCCACAACCTACGCTGGTCGATATTGCGCGAATTCGCAAAGAGCCCCCTCAGAAGCCTCAAGGGACGTGCTCATTAAGCTGGCTACAGTTGAGGAGAAGATTGTAATCCTGAATCAAGGTCGGAAACTTTTACGTTTACCTATGAAAATATTTCTCTTCAAATGTTTGATGATATTGCCCCGGCTGTGTTAATTTGGAGAGATCAATGTCCCCACTTACGATGCATTTGCGCAATCATGGTATTCCATACAGATGGGGACTGCCTCAAACTTTTACGGTGACAACCAGTGACAAGACTGTGACTATTGACCGAATTGAAGAAGCAGCTTTGTTTTTAGAAACTTTGCGGTTGCCCCCATGGATGAAGAGGGGTCGTAGGAAAACCCCACAATGATGGGCCTGGTTCCCGTTTTTTCTCCATATTTGATTTTTTTTTCTTCTTTTTGATTTTATGCTGGACTTTAGTGCTATGTTGTGTTTTAATTTTTTCTCATTTGTGGTCAACACGTATGTTTTTTTTCCCTCTCTGTTACTGCAAGAGGTTAACTGTTCTTGATATTCACAGTAGGGACCGTCTTTTTTTTGGTCTCGGGCTCTGGTATCCTCTATATGTGGATTTTTGACCCGCTTTTGGACAGTACTCTCTTGTGCTGCCAGTACTTTTTCTCTTAGAGGTACTCTCCTCCCCCTATTTTTTTTTTCTTAATATTTCCTCTTATTTCCATCTTTTTCTTTACCAATCTATTTGCACTCTTATTTCAAATTTTCTTATAAGAAGGATTGTGACAAGGGGGTTTATATTGTACATTTACTTATGTTTTGGGGTTTTTTTCTAGCCAGAGAAGCATGTTTTTTTGCTTGTTTTTGTTTATTTTTTTTATTTTTATTTTTATATGATGCACACCTTCATAAGTAGATTTATGTTTCAAGCAAGTATGATGAGGTTTTTTTTTTAATGTTTTTTTTTAATCAGAGTGTCTTTTTAATATCTTACAATTGTATTGGAGGGTGTTTACCGGAATAAGCTATGTTTGGATTATTATTTCAGTACAATGGTTTGCTGCCCCCTTGTCCAGCTCCAGTTGACGATTATGTCATAGTATTAAAAATATTGTGTATTTGTATTTTTTATGTATTCATCGACATTTATGGCCATAAATATGATTTCATATTCGTTAATCCTAGCGATCGAGAATGTTACAATGTGTAATTGACCTGATATTATGTGATTTGTGAGATGTTTTTGAACTTGTCAAAACAATAAAAAAAAACTTTCATTTAAAAGTGGACAAAGCAGGAAGAACATTCCACTGGTTTCCTTGGCAACTGCCCCACATCTTATTATTATACATAACTTCTAATATGTATGCAGATCTAGGGGATTATTCTGAAGCAAGGCTCTAAAAGTGGAGTAGTCAGCCCATTGCAAACTTGTAAATGTCCTAAGTGTAGGTTCTATATGGAAATGTATATGTCAACATAAGAGATAAAGAGCAAACACCGGAAAGCGAACATATGGTTCTTTTACTTAAAATGCTTCATGTGAATCAACAATGATTCTTCACAGCAGAAGAACTCCTCCCAGATGGGCTTGTGATGTAATGATGATATATCTGCAATGAGGTCATTCAAAAAAATCATAAAGGTTTACAACAGAAAATGGAAATACATAAAAATATGTGATCTTGCAACACTGTGACTGCTTGCAACACAATGTCACACAATACGCTTTGCACTGAATGATTGGCATCGATGTGGGTAATGGATATCAAATGTTTTCACAATAAGATGTCAACTCTGGGGACAAGGGAATTGCAGCTGATGAGCTTCTTTTGCCCAAACGGCTTCAATTGGGGTGTATAGTTTGAAGAATTATTTAGTCCCTGGAAGTGTTGCATTTCTGACTATGCCTGTGTTTCCAGACAGAAGGGGGCGACTGTAGCACTTGTTAGTCATACACCCTCCCTCACTGCCTTGCTCTATCTGCACAGACATCCCAATTGCCCCCACTAGATCAACAGGGATGGTGCAATGGAAATGATTTGGGAAGAAGGGGTGCACCCTGGAGATGAAAGGGTGAGACAAATAAAGGTGTGCATGAGTTCAGGCAGAAACCTAAATACATTGGTCCCTGCAGGTCAACCTTTCACAAATATACATTCCAGACTACAGTAATATTTCACATAGCTACAATATTGCACAGGAACATATATGGTGTTTAATAGAAATTGTTGCCCCCAGGGACTCTACCATCAACTCTTGCTTTTCATGACTTCTTCAAATAAAATTGGGCCAAAGGGTTAAAATTTAAACAGGGCACAGTACCCATTGGATACTAGATAACATACTTTACATTCTGGGCTGGATATTCTTGTTGTGGAGACAGAAGTCACAGTCAATCACTGTAAACTACCATTTGGTGGCTCTTTGATCACAAATGGAGTAAACCACACATTCAGGCAGCCAAGGCTTAGAGATAATGCATCTACAAGAGGACTTGTTAGCTCAGGTTAGGGCAGCATCAGATTCCACTGAAAAGTATTGTCTTCATAGAACCTGGCACAGATCAGTCACTTGTCATCAGATGCTGAACTCCACGGTCACTGCAATCGTACACATCACCTGTGGCCTTAGATGCAAATTACACATTTCCTATTGAAAACCAGTTCATTTGCAGGTCAAGCCATAGGTGATGTCATAAACTGGAGATGCCACAGACACATTTAAAACACATTTTACTCCTAATTTAGACATTTGCCTGCAATTCTGCTCACAAAATGTATAGACATTTTCAATCATTTTTATTCTCTACATGCACAGTAAAAACAATATTTAAGTGATACAATCCCTTTAAGTAGTAACCTTGGTGCCCTGTTACTTAGTTTTTTGCTCTGCTTAAACATCTTTAGAACATTTTAATTAGCAGCGTGACCAGATTGTTCAATTATTCAGGAGGAACTGTGGTGGCCAATGTTTGCTAGGGACAGCTCCCCTTCTGTGCTGAGAATTCTGGGTAATCAAGCAAAATATTGTGTCTCTGGAGGTAGCACCAGAAAAATCGTGCAAGGGTTCCTACCTCATTTCCCACAATGTGGAATCCATGGATAAATAAATCCATATTAAGATGTGTGCTTCTATTCCCTGCTTTCTTAACATTTTAATATTTGTATCTAAATCCTGTATAAGGTGAACACTGATTTCATGTGAGTGTATTTTGCCGTATATGATTGCACCTTCTTTGTAAAAGATCCTTAACTCTGGTAATGATTTACTTTTCATATAGTTAAGGTTTTACAATGACATTTCAAAAAGTAAAAACAAAAACCAATGTGTATGAATCAAGTAAGCAGGTATATCAGGTTAGAAATGACTATAGAAATGAGATCAGCTGTAAAATTGCCACCTCATTCTGCAATGATGCAATCCAGTCTTAGCTAAATAAAGGGAATTAAATTAAATCTTAAAGGTCCCCCCAGTTTGTGATAATGCAGGTATGTAACTGATAGTGCAGGATACATTTAACATGGCATTACAACCTTAATAAACCAGGCCTGTATGTAAATAGTGGGTGTGGTCATGCGTCAGTGTGGGTTATTTGTTTGTTTTAAGGGAGCTGTTGACGCTCGTCTTGCTTGAAATGAAAATTACAGGTTTGATTTAGAATCCCACTAGTTTCATAAGGAGCCCCCTCCAGGTGCTGTGTTTTCCTCAGGTGGGGGTAAAGTGGCACCAGGATCTTGTTACTGAATGTTGAGTTGCCTGATCGTACACAATCCCTGATTTGCTCTAGTATTAATAGCCGAACACCTATTACCGCCAAGTCTTGACAATGACAAAGGTCAGGGTTAGCTGCACCACGTTATAGGACATTACTAGTGAAAAGGACCTGGATGCTCAGGAAAAGTGCAATGCTGCTTGTTCAACAAGGGTTCAGGTCATTAAATTGTATGTGAAGCACAATATAAGTGTTAGTTGCCTCAAAGTTGCTCTGCAGACTCGCATATCAAAGTGCTAATTGTCAGACCTCTTATACATGACTCACCTCTGCAGCTGTGATTATAATTATTTACTAGTCTTTTTTCATGTGGTGTTTCCTTTATTTTGTCTACCCTCTGTATTGATAACTGTGCATGATTGGTAAGGATTCCTCAGGTAAGATGTAAATACCACAGTCTGGCAGACAGCAGGAGGCCAGCGTTTAATAGCAGAGCCATACTGGTCTCATCAGTAATGAAACATGAGTCTTTGCTGTCAGGATAGTGGTTTGATAAAAGGTACTGTCTGGGGAGCTGGGGATGTCAGAGATCGCCGATGCTGTAAGATATTTTTGGATATATCATTCTAAATATGGTCACACTAGTGAATGGAAAAAAATATACAAAAAATGTAGTAAAAATAAAAAAGAATGAGAATATTCATACAAAATGGTCCAATTAATATTTACAAGTGCCCCCCGGCAGCTGTGAGGGGTGGTCAATCTGTGTGCATCATCAGTCTGTGTGCATGTCACTCATACCATACACCACTAGCTGTAGACGAGATGAGCATCTTCACTAAACTGGAGGTATTTTCAGTTTCTAATTCCAAGCACCATCAGTGGTGTCTTGTCAGAGCAGCATCTTTGTTATAAATCGGCCTAAAGGTCTGCATTAGACATCCAGAATAAAGTGAAATTGCATTAGAGAGAGGACTGTTCATTAGCGGTCTAAATAAGGCAGAAGTGGGTTTCTGTTTGATTCATAGTTTGTTGGGGGGGGGGGGGGGGGGGGGGGGGATGTTGTACCTGTTTAATTATTATAAGAGTCTAATCAATAAAGACAATTGCCGGATATTGAGAACTTTGGCCCAAAGTAGCCAAGTTGTGAAAAATCTCCAGTCCTGCTTAATGGGAGAATGTTTCTAACTCTATCCTTAGGTTTGAAATTCCCGTCTCAAATCCCTGCAATTCTCTCTTTATTGACTAGACCCTCACAACTCAGCATTTATCCTCGTCTGCCAAAATGCATTTCATATATTTATTGCTCATATAGAAATAGTGTGTGAAATCTCTTCTCCTTGACTTAATTAATAACTACATGTCCTTTATAAAGGGCTAGTTCATATTTCTATTGTGCTATCCTAAGCACGGTTTTTGTACTGTGATCAAGGCTCATTTTTCAAACCTTGCTTGATAAATACAAACTTCCAAACCCTTTATTTTGTAGAATGTCTGTTCCTTTTAGGGTTGCCACCTAGCTGGTATTTTACCGGCAGGCCGGTAAAAAATTAGCATCAGGCCAATGTTAAGTCTATGGAGACAGTACCAAAGCCAGTATTTTTTTTTTTGAAGAAAAGGTGGCAACTCTAGTTCCTTTTCAAGTTTCTACTTTCTGTTTTACTTTGGAATCTAGTTTGCCTGTGCCGACCTTTATAGGAGCAGTTCCACAAAGCTTATATTCTGAATGCTGTACTTGCCTTTAATGTGTATATAATGCACTTATATTATGTTTTGCAGATTCACTGTTGTTTTACATTAAGAATAACCTCACTCACTAAGCATTTTTGGACTACCATTATTTTGGCTGAGCATTATAGGACATGTAGTGAACTACTGCTTATGTGCTGAGGCTAAAATATGTGAATGCTTATCTTTGGACACTCACAAAACTGTGGACTCTTTTTTTTTCACGATGTTCAGCCTGCTATATGTTAAGAGGAAAACCAGTGGGGTAAACTAGGAAAGGGGTACTGGTGGCTGATATTCAAACAAAAGCAAGAAAGGGACATCCACCACGGCTTACCAATAAGTGAACGCATTTCTATGCCCAACAGGATTCCAGCAGCTGCAGGGCTCTCCTCAATGCTGAGCATCCCTGCCAAAATTAAACAGGCAAACACAGACGGGATGAGGAGGGAGCCCCAACAAATTTGTTGTGAAGATCACCTGTATTCCACATCCAGGATTTTCTGCTGCCCCCTAGGACATGCTCCATTACCTGCATTGCACATCCAAGACTTAATTTGCCACCGCCAGTTTTTCCATTAATATGTCACAGCCAGTTTGTCTATTAGTATTCCAGAGCTTTACCATGAATATTCCACAGACAGTATGCCCATTAATATGCCACATATAGTATGCTCTTTATGTCACAGCCAGTATACACATTAATATGCCACAGCCAGTATGCCCATTAATATGCCACAGCCAGTATGCCCATTTATATGTCACTTATGCCCATTAATATGTTCCAGCAAGTATGCTCAGTAATAAACACAGCCAGTATACCCATTAAAATGCCACAGGCAGTCTCCCTTTCCCCCCCACTTACCTCCTGTGCGTAAGACAGCAGTCTTCCATGGTCTCATGCTCCCCGCGTACTGATCTGATTGAGCACCGGAATGTCATGTGACCTTGGCACTATGACATCAGATCAGTGTGTCACAGTGGAAACATGCTGCCTTCTCGCATGGAGATGCTGGCGAGAGGAAATCTTTTGATGATATACATTAACTTGCTTATCATCAGTGTGTTTTCTGATTGGCTGCCACGGTTTAAATTTCAGTTTTCTGATTGACTCAGAACACCAAAATGCCAATCAGAATGCATCTGTTATCCCGTGTGCACCTCATTTCCCTGCCATTGATAGTCCCTTTTGTCTCAAGCTTTAGCATACATGCCACATAATATATGGGGGGTGGCACGGTTTGTCGGTGCTGACTGGAGAGGATTTTTGTAGAATATATACTCTCTACTCTATGTAGTGGCGGCCGCAGCGGGCAAGCTAAAGGGCATGCGGGGGGATCCTTGCTCCTGATGCTTCACCCTCTCATGGGCGAAGAGGAGCAGGAGCAGCGGCGGGGAGGGGAGTTCAGGACTGTTACCATGGAGACGCTCGAATACGCAGTCTGGGATAGCTACGCAGGTGGTGCCGGAAGAAATTAACAGATGCGGTGTGGGGGTTGCTGGGAGAAGTGTTAAACTGCGCTTGCGCAGGAGCTGTGCGGCTGCACTTTTGCAATACCAAGGGCTTCCACTTGGGGGAGAACTTCAATACCTAAGTATTTATTTTTATGAAAAAAAAAAAAAACTGAAAGTGACAGTCTAGTTCACTCTTTGGTGCCTACAAGTTGCACCAAAGTCATAAGGTGACTAGAATGTCCCTAATAGTTTGCAACATGGAGTTTGTTGGGTTAATTTTAGGTTATGTCTTCAACACTAATATGTGGTGGTAGGTATCACGTAGAGTCACTAACTGATATTGCTCCAGCATCCCGGTAAACAACTTGCTTGAGGCCAATGTGAAGTGGCGAATGTCTGGTATCATTTAAATAAAAAGGTAAAAACACTAGCAGTTTTGTTATATTTTGTTGATGTCAGTGCATTTGTTTTTGTATTGTATAGATTTGTTTCATGTCATCCCTGTTTATTGGGAGTATAGGCCATTATAGCTAAAAAGGCAGAAGTGTGGGAATTATGCTTAAATTTTTACACAGATGCCCAGATTGTTTTGGTAAGTTATAAAAGGTGTTTTTCTTTTCAATACCATAAATAAAGACCATAGAAAGAAAAGAAAAAAAAGCAAAGCCGGTAGAGGCACTGGCTGGGGAGATAATCTCTCCTCACCAGCCCTCTAGACGGCAGGAGTGCAGCACCCTGGGGGAGGGCGGATCTCACCGGGTGTGAGGTCCGCTCCCTCTCCTTGAAGCAGAGCAGCATCTGTGTGACAGAGCTCAGTAAGTGCCGCTCGCACTCCCCGTACTTAGTGATGATGCAGGGCATCGGATTTTACGCTAGTGCGACCAGATATGCCTTCTATCTAATCACCATATTTTACTTTACAGAGTCCCTGCATTTACTGTAATATTTATATATATATATATAGGTTTTGCAATGAATGATACCCCTTCTTGATTTTGAATGAATCATTTATGCACAGAGACCATACTTTCATAACCAGGGGTGGGCACCAACATTGTTCAGTGGGGTCTGTGTTGGACAATTTAGTGATGTTCTATGGACCTTGCCACTGACACTGGTGTTCTTGTAAGGACTCTCGACCTATCACTGTGCATAACCAAAATGAGAGGCTTCTGTTTAAAGTAATGATTGAAATAATATTTAAAGAGCCATGCACGATCAACAACGTATCTCACATTTGATACCTCTGCTTTGGGATTTCGATCAAAATGTATTTTTGTGACTGGTAAATATCCACACACCACAACTCTTATTTTGTAGTAAATAATTGATCAGGCTGAAATAACACTTTAAACAGGGAATAAGTCACCTAAACAAGTGCGAAAGTTTCCAAGAATCTTGTATCTAAAATTATGAGGCAACAAAACTGAATTTATGGTCGATATAAATCAGTGCTGGCAGTGTCTTTGAACTCTCAGCTGTTATGGACCCACTCCTAATGATACTCAGCCAGCCATAGCTGGGATACATAGGCTACTGAAATACAGGCTCTATACAGGGCGTGTATACGCTGCTGATAATAATGGTGCATTACTTTCCAGCAGACATTGCTCACCTCACCACCCCTTTCTTCCTGTTATCTCGTATATCTCCCTACCACTCCCTGTTATCTCTCTATGTGTATGTATATATACACCCCTCCCTGTACACCCTCCTGCTGCTACTCTGTATAACACGTCTTTTCATTGGGCAGCGGTTTCACCCAGTAAACTTCGCGCTCTGCCATTGGCGGGAGGCGAGCAGGCAGTGACATCACAGACGGGCCTGGTCAGGGCGGGTTCGGTGCGAAGCGGCGGCGGCGGTGGTGGTGGTGAGAGATCCACCGGGAGTGACGTCACTGGGATCTCCA
This sequence comes from Pelodytes ibericus, assembly GCA_036172795.1. Taxonomy (NCBI): domain Eukaryota; kingdom Metazoa; phylum Chordata; class Amphibia; order Anura; family Pelodytidae; genus Pelodytes; species Pelodytes ibericus. The sequence continues at coordinate 53,653,690 of CM069867.1, forward strand.
GCGGAGAGAGGCCCGGAATACACCGTGCGTATAGCTCCTGTTTCTCTTGGGCTGGGAGTTATACCGCCCTGCGTGCTGTACGGAGTGCCTGCCCTCTGGGTTTTACCTGTGTGGGTGTCTGTGGAGTTATACCTGGGTGTGAGGATCCGTCAGCGAGGTGCGTGAGTTCAGCAATGCGGCCTATGCGTGTCTGTGTGCGTGTATATATGTGATATTAAGGCCTTTTTGCCACCCTATTGTTGCTGTTATTATTATTTTTTATATTATCATATAGCATGTCTACAGGTTTTCTACCCTGTCTTAACAGGAGCACACACATCTGAATGTGGTTTTTTTTTTTTTTCTTTAGCTGTGCAATGAGGGCTTTGCACATGCCCTTATGTATTGTTTTTACATCTATTCTTTTATACTTGTAGTTAGTTTATTTATCTCATCACTTTTAATTTAGTGAAACCAGGAGCTGGTGACGCCCAGGAATCCGTTCTTAGATATATGAGGATAAATACTAAGCACGTTTATTATATATATATATTTTTTTGGTGGTTTTAGGAGCGTCGGTGTATATTGTGTGCGCCTATGTAATCCACACACTTGTCTAATACACGCAATGTATATAATGGAGTTTATTTATAAAAGTTAATAATGGGGCAAAGTTCTGAAAGTGGTGCAATTACCATGGAAACTAATGGAATGTTCGTGCCCCCCAAACTGAGTATTAGAAATGAGCTTTAATGTATTTAATTTGAAAAAAGATGATCTTAGACTGAACGACCTCCTTGTTCTGAAAAGTTGTATGTACTGGTTTGTGCAGTTACCTACTGTGCTAGTGGTACTAAGAGACTGGGAGATTTGCATCATGTACTTAATTTGTATATAGATAAACTGTACTTAAGTGAAAAATTGAGTGCAATTGTGGCAATGATTCCTTAACTACCTACACATATGGTGGAATTGCTATGAAATGGATTCACTGCCTGGATAACTAATAGTCTGCTGGATGAGTGTGTCTAGTTTACTGTGGAAACCGACAACCGGAATCTTTTTTCTCTAATTATAAAATTGCTGGAGCTCCCCCTATCCCATAAGTGTTTAAGAAGTGTAGCTCTTGTTTGTCATTTTTACTTTTCATAAATTATAATCTAGAACTATTAATGATCCATCCTCCTAAAGTTGTTCGGACATGATTCCATATAACTGGAGTAGATGTTGTTGTTTTTTTTTTTTTTAAATATATGTTTAGGGACCAGGCTGGAATTGTTCAGGAAGCCTAGTTATCACTGTCTTAAAGGGAGTCTGTCAACCTACACATTGCTTCTAATGGGAATTCATAGAATGAAAAATGAGCTATGCATTCTTTTTGTAAAATGGCATGCAAATGCATCAAATAAGAGAAATATGTTTTAAATGTGTCTGTGGAGTCTCCTGCTTATGACTCATCTTCTGCCTTGATAGGCAAATCAACTACTTTTCAATGGGAAATTTGTAATTTGCATATCAGTCCACAAAGTGAGGTCATAAGTAGGACACCACCTACCTTTAAATCCAATTTCTATTCTTCTATACATTTTTTTTATGCTATTTTGCCAACACAATGTATATATTTTTTTCTTTATTTTCTACATTCACATTCTAAAAACTGTTCAGGTTGACCGTGCCATTAACTTTTATTTATGCCATCTGTGCTACAGTGTGTGATGTGCTCTTCCCATGTATAGTGTCCATACAACATAAGTTGTATAAATATGGGGATGCATTACATTCCTTGTAGGTGATTATAAATACACCACCCTAAATGTCTGTTTACATTTTCTTCAAACATACACTTCAAGGGAAATTTACCAGGTTAAGTTACCCTGCCACTCCTGCGTGATGTCTTCCATAAATGGAAGAAATGGTCTAGTAGCATTTTACCTCTGTGCCTAAGTTTATGTAAATGGCATTTTTAAAACTGAGAGACTTCCGAATTCAAAGTGGAAATCATGACCTATTTCTAGTATTTACGCTTCATTAGACAAACCTCTCCATTTGTCAACATAAATAATTTTTAATATGTTTGAAATCATTGAATTATTCAAAATTGGAGAGGTGATTATTTATTTTGTTAAAATGTTTAGTGATTTAGGGAAACAGAAATCTGATTTTGGTAAGTCTACCCAATTTTTTTTTTTAAAGAAATCACTTCCCCCCCTTCCTGAATGTTTTCGCTTCCTCTTTGGTGAATCTCATCATGTTTGGTTTCATGTACTTTTAATATTGCATTGTGTGGTCACAGCCACTGTTGATAACCAGATCATCTTTTGGTGTAGTTGACCAGTGAGATGTAGTGATTATTGATTTAAGGGTCCAATCAATAAAGGGAATTGAGATGAGAATTTAAAACTTTAGGACAGTGTAGCCACATCGGGGGGGGAAAATGTAGCTGAATGGGAGAATTTTTCCAGCTCTGCTACTTTGACCTTAGGTTTGAAATTCCCTGCAATTCTCTTTGATTAGACCGTTAAGTTATTGCTGGCTGATCAGATCTTGTAAAAAATAAATGGTAAAAGGAAAAATTTTAATTATTAGAAGAAATTCATGAAATACTAAAAGAGTGTCAGTCAGTCACTCTGATGGGCTGCGTTTGTAGATAGACAGTTTTAGGAATTAGTTTTTAAAAAAATCTCATTTACTTTCCCCACTTTAGGAATTGTTTGTGCTTTTCTAGGATTTGGGTATAGTTTGAAGGGGTATATATTTGTTTTCCAAGCCTCGAGCAGTAAGCCCGTAAACCAACTTCATGCTGACTAGCCCCATTAAAAGGGACTGTATCACCTAAACATTGTTTTTACTGTGCATGTTGAGGATAGGGAATAAAAATGATTGAAAATTATCTATATCATTGTGTTGGCAAAACTGCAAGCGAATGCCTTAATTAGGGGAGCACTGTGTTTTAAATGTGTCTGTAGTCTCTTGCTTATGCTATTACCTGTGACATGGTATCAAATTACACATTTCCCACTCAAAACCAGTTCATTTGCATATCAGGCCACAGGTGGGGTCATTAACCGGAGATTCCAGACACAATAAAATGTATTTCCCTAATTTAGGCATTTGCTTGCAATTTTGCTTACACAATTTATTTTTTTATTCTCTACATTCACAGTAAAAACAGTATTAAGCTGATAGTCCCTTAAAGGACGAAACCACTGACAATGAGTGTTTATTTGGCTTTTGGAACTTGAGCTATGTTTAAAAGCTATACAGTGTGCACACGCGCCAAGGGATCCATGTTTAAAATGGATTTAGAGGCAAAAGGTGATCATTGACTGATTTTTCTTATGCCTAACCAGATGATAGCACTGTGAATGTGATATTTGTGTGAGAAAAACAGGCCTTCTGGCTTGTTTGGTGTGTGTAGATTTGTGTACTTCTGCTATTTATTTTCTGTAACATTGTTGCTATAGTCAATAATGAAAGTTTGATGGAAATTTGAAACTGCTTATTTTGCTAAGCTTATTTAAGACGAGGCTAATGTAGACTTCTTGTCTGCTCTAGACTGTACCGCCTCTGTGTATTTCCTGTTTTTAAGGGGTTTTTCCCCCCCCTACATGGCCTAGTCTACCAGTAGACAGTTTTTGCCTGATATCATTCTCACTACACCATAAGGTTCATCTCTCTCTTATAAAGGTTTTAGAGGCCAGATGACTGCAAATGTTGACAGCCAGGTAGCCATTACAAATCTTTTAATATGCATCTTCCTGGATCCTAAATTCTACATTTTTGTTTTTTCTCATCCTATGAGACAAACGATTTCTGTGCTATGTTAATGTGAAACACTGCCCAAATAGATGTGTATTTTCAAGTGTCATATAATATAAAATCTACATTTATGTAAAAATGCTACATTCAGCTGTTTGCTTCACCTGTCCAGTGTTACTGAAAGTCATGCAAATGTCCTGCATACTGTCTACTTGGCAGTCTCACATTACTTTAACATTTATTTATATAGCGCAAACAATATCCGTAGCACTGGGTACAAGAACAGACTGCTACATGAGGTGGATTTCAAGATAAGCTTACAATCTAGAGGACAGGCTTAAATTTTGCTCCTAGTCCCAATTCTTACTGTTTCTTTCTTTCAATTCTTTACTCCTTTTTGACATTTGTTACGCAGGTTTGTAGCATAGTGATTACTCTTGCTACTATTTTAGATTTATTTTATAAAATGTTATCTGCTGAATTGTTGTGGAATACGAGCAATGGAACCTGTTTCATCATTTCTGATTTTAGTGAGGTGTTCAACATGAGCAAAAATATTATGTGGCTTTGGGAAATGACTTTCATTTTCTGTTTTTTTTAAAAGCCTAACCTTCCCCTCAACGCATTTTCCCCACGCTGCCTATGGTGCATGCTGGGCAGAGGGAAGATGGCCACACTAGACAATGGATCTGTGCCCACATTGGGTAGAACACACACATATTCACGAATATTAATACTTAGGTGCCAGGATGGAGCTTTTCTGTCTCTGCCTCAAACATTTTGCACTTCTTTATGGCTTCTCATATTTTCACGTTGGATTTTTTTTGCATTTATTCTCTAGTGCCAGTGGTTTTCTTCCTGCAGTTTTTAATTGGTGCCCAGTCTTTGTAATGCTGTTCTAAAAGATGTCACATTAGTTCTTATTCTGCATAAAACCACAAACCTCTTCCCCCTAATCATAAATTAAGCAAATAGCTATTTATTTCACTTTGTATTATTTTCATTGCTTTGTAGTGTCGATGCCGATGATACCCTGGTACTGCCAATAAGCTTAGCCATCCAGGCAAATGTTTGTGTAGTTTTGAACATTCTCTTTATGCATTTCCTTGGCAGCAATATTTAAGAATGGAAGTATGTGGTAACTCTGTGTGCTCAGTTTTACAAACTGCCAGTAATTTTCTTCTATTGCTAGAAACCCCCCCCCCAAAAAACTCGGTCAGTCCTGCTTTTGCTCTTTAATACAGCTTTTGATTCCTGTCTTAAATAACCTACATGGTTTAACTCTTGTAAATCATACCTTTTTAAGTGCTCTTTAAATGGATACCACATTAAAAAAGCTGTCAGAATATTCTTATGTCCTCAGGTAGCCAACAATTGTCCAACCAGCCTGTACAAATTGACTCAGGATTGTTGATGGTTCAGCTCTGTAACCGTGGGAAATCTAACTGTTGGCTACCTCTTGATGGATAACTGCTTTTTGAGTTGCAATTACAGCTTAACTGACTACTTGGGGGCTATTCACTAAAACGTGAGTTACATATGAAATGAACTTTTAATCCCACCAATTTAGCTATACATTGTGCAGGGACACAGTGACTTTGTTTTGTGAGGGGAAACCTTTTTGTTCCCTGTACAATGTATTGCTAAATAAAGTTAATGCTACAGTGCTATGTATTCAAATGTGAATATCTGTATTCTAATGTTTTATTTACTCAGATGTCTAATTCAGGTACTTCTACGGACTTGACTCTTGACACTTTTTGGGATGGGGGGGGGGGGGGAGCGTGTGTGTATTTATATTTTCACAGGAGCTCGTACAAGGCACCACAAGTTGTATAGTTAGGGTTGCCAAGTCAAACAACTTTTCCCTGGACACGCATGACTTTTGAAATGCTCTCCTGGAGAATACAAATGTATTCAAGGGGAACCAGTTATTTAATAAAGGGGTTAATTTCATTGGAACTACCTTGATTAATGGCTTTTCATTTATGGATTCTTCATTCCACAGGGCAGCATGTTAATTGTGCCCCTGAAAATGTCTACATGTGTATGCACAGTATGGGTAAGCAATTCAAAAGTCTAATAACCGTGAGTTTAAAAATAAATTTGCTCAGAGTTGGACTTGGAAATTTAAGAATATTCCCCAACACAGTCACCGCTACTTCACACAGATTCTGGATTGCTAATTATAATTAGGAAACTACATACCTAGGTCACTACTAGAAATCTACTACAACTTCACGTTGTGGGCTTAATTTTGAAATGCCCTGAACTTCTCTCTGGCATGTACAAAGCCCTGTGTGTTTTCTAGTCTTTGCATAAAATATATGTTGTGCTGGGCAAAAGATTTCTATTTACTTATTCCATATTTAGAATATTGGTTGGACTGGCACGGTGAGCGGACAAGGTTTTTTTTCCAGAGGTTCTATACAGTATTTGATATGTACATGCACGTCTAATGTTGATCGTTTTAATAACCGGATGTAGGAACTCATGTGAGTTGCACATGCGCAGTGATGTTACTCGGCATTCATTCTTTTCATAGTAAAGGTGCTGTTGGCACCAGTTTGCTGTAATACTTGGGTTGTGTGGACTTAAAAGTAGCTTGTTTCAATGCTTCGGTTATTGTGTACTATGGACCAAACCAGAGACCCTACCATGGGTTCTATGAGTAGCTTGTTGGATGCCCCTTCACTAGAAACTTTCATGCCCTTTCTGCCCAATCTAACTTAAATTTGCTATGGAAAGTGATACCTGTCAAATGATAAGGAATAGGCTATGAAGGATTCTTTCAAGGAATGAAAGATCAGGTTAAGATAGGAAGACTTCCATGTCTATAGGGTTTTTAAAATGTTGTCTCGGCAGGAATTTATTTTGAATTGATAATTTCCTGCATTTTAGGGTTTGTCAAGGCCAGATTTAAAGCAGAGCTTGACAAATATATTGATAGACTTCAGGACACACGTAGGTTAATGTCTGAGCCAGCCTTTTTAAATTTTTTTGGGATCCAGAGAAAGGGTTAGCCACAAAATGTATGGGTGACAGTTCTGGTAGGTATAAATATTTAAGGGTCAACTCAATATAGAGAGAATTACAGGGAATTGAGATGGGAATTTCAAATTTAAGCGAGAAATAGCAACTGCACACCTCAATATAAAAATATATATATACAGACAGTAAGATAGCATCAGTGGTAGACTCCCCTTGAGCCATCCACCACAAGCAAATAAATACACAAACAGTAGAACAAGCAAATAAACAATATGTATCCAAATATATAAATAAATCAGAACAGGCTTACAATGGACCACAGGACATATGAGAGTACAAAACCCCAATGTTTCGGCTAAATTAGCCATCTACTGGAGGCAAATTTAAAGGAACATCAAACATTGTTTAACCCTTGCTTGAAGGAAGCAAGGGTTAAACAAAACATTTCCCGGTACAATTATGTAAACCCAACGTGTATCTTAATAGATACACACGGGTTTACTAACTGCTGTGTCTCCATTGCGAGACACAGCAGTCCCTGGTCACGTTTGTCAGCCAAATGCGAGGGTCTCTCGCTGCTAGCGCAGCGAGAGACCCTCGTTTTTGCATGGGATTAGCAGGGGGGACTTTAACTAAGTCCCCCCTGCTGATCCCATGCAAAAACGAGGGTCTCTCTCTGCGCTAACTTGTGCTTCTATATTTTAGACGCACAAGTGAAAAATGTTTAGTGTCCCTTTAAGGTCTATGTTGCTTAGGGGGGAACATTTTTCCAACTCTGCTACTTTGTCTGTAAATTTTAAATTCCCATCTCAGTTACCTGCAATTCTCTTTATTGAGTAGACTCTTATATAATCTGAAAGTACATCTATTGTGATCTGGAATTACCTGATTTGGTCCACCTTCTGCAAAACCGCCATCACAGATCACAGGTAACACTTTGGGGTGCTAACATTACCGTTGGCATGCACATCTATTTCAACAGTTATATTTGTATTCTTTACAGTACACTGCTAGCATAAAGGTATTTATGGGTTTCCTTAAAAACAGCTATAGTTAAAAGCTAAACGATCTTTCAAATGTTTTTGTTTATATGATAGCAATAGGTCAAGCAGAATGGGAGTGGGGGAACTGTTAAAGGAGTCACCATGTTTATATAACCAAATACACTTATTAGTATAATAACCTTTCCCCTTTCCGACTAATACAAAGTGTTATTGTATGTTTGAGATGATACCTGGACAGGGCTGCCCAAAATGGTAGAGGATTTTTTAACACAGAACCATAAGAGTTCTATCCTGTTGAATAGAAGTGGTGTGAAGTGTAATGTCCTACCTAAACAAAGCAGAGAGGTTTGGGATTCTGAGTGCTTTTGTACAATGTGTCGGCAGATAAGAACCATTCGGTCTATCTAGTCTGCCTAATTTTCTAATTACTTTTATTAGTCCCCAGTTACCTACCTTATATTTAGGATAGCCTTGCTCCTATCGCACGCATGCTTAAACTCCTTCACTGTGTTTTCATCTACCACTTCTGCTGGAAGGCTATTCCATATATCCACTACCCTCTCAGTAAAGTAATACTTTACTCAAATTTAAGACTATGACCCCTTCTTGTGGTAGTATTTGTTTTCTTCTTCTTTTTTTTAAATATACTCTCCTCTTTTTTTCTTTTCTTTTACTGAAACATTTCCTCACATTTTTTTTTAATTTCACCTCTGCTCCTCTTTGGAAAAGTAGCCTGTTAATGTTTGACAAGATTCAGCTGCAGTTCTGACACTAGTTCCGAGGAAAACGTACAGCCATATAAAGTGCACATTTTTAGTTTTTGGCTTCTCTTGTACCAGCCTTTTGTGACAATACACAGTATGTTGAGAATCTGTGCTTCACTGTCTGATGTGTGGATTGCCTATCTGAGCTACTATCAGTAACTGTCTACATGTGTAAAGTCCCATCCCTCCCCCTCCATTGTTTTGCAATATATTTCTTCCTGCAAGGATATGATCTCATAGTTGGGATCTCTGCTCCCACAGTAGTGTGTGTCAGGTAAAGTATATTTCCCTCACCCCTGCAATTCTAGTAGCATGCATCTGCCTAATTGGTTACTTATTTATGGTACTTTTATTTTATATATAACTTCAGAACTTGTGCAGCAGAGGTGTGAGGTTTTACATGACGTTATACTAGTAAGCATAATGTCCCACGAAGGTTGGAATGCATATCAAAAGTTTCATTAAAGATGCCACTTGATGAAGTTTCTTTCCTGGGGGCTTCTTCCCAGCATCTATTGTTGTTTTTTGGGTTTGCCTAAACCACTAAGCCCCAGGCTGCTGTGCATCTGATAGTCTAACCATGGAGGACTTTCGGAGGCCCATGGGGCATCTGTTATCTTACTGGAATTTTACAAGAGGGGGTTGCAAAAAAAAAAAAAAAATTGACCTGCTCTGTTGAAAGGCATGTAAATGACACATTCAGATAAGTTAAACATAGCCTGACCACTTACAAAAAAAAAAGAAGACATTTCAATTTCATGAAAGTCATGCTTCCACTCTCTAGCGAAACTCGCTCCATACACCTCCACCAGTTTTGTTAGCTTGTACAGGGCGAACCTGTCTGTACATGCACCAAGAATCCTGCTCATTGTAGGATCAGCCCCTGCACTTCAGGTAGTCCAGATTTTCTTTTTTGATTATGCAAAAAATATAAAAACAAATCGTAATGCTGTGTTATTCTGAAGAATAGTGGGGTAGAGGGCAGACAAAACATGAGCGGAATGCTTGGAATGTGTGCTAAAGTGACTGCATTATATCTGTGTCATTTATTGGTATAAAAATTAGTTTTTTGTGCTTTAATATATAGGTCAAAGTTATTTTTTTCCCCCTATGAATTTGTATATCTAGCATCTGGACACATTTGTGAAAACCGTTTTGAAACTATTTTGTGGGACTTGCTCTTGGGGGTAGGAGGGAGTTGGGTGTGGCAGGCAATTTAACATTCATATCTGTTAAATTAGGCTACCTGATTCCTAGGATTTGTCCAACCCTGCACCTGGCATTCTTGCCTATAGGGGACTGATTTGTCTCTAACCCATTAGTGTAATTCTTATTTAAGTGCTTCCTGAGAAACCATGAGCATGAAGACTGAATAGTGTACAAACCTTCTTCGTATATCGGCTTTCTTTACTAACTGTGAGTTGAGCCTTGATAATTTTCTTTCAAATATGATAAATTGAACTGACCCCAGATTTTGGTTTTAGCAGCTATATTGCCAGAGTAGAATCCATACATTAGCATTGTGCTTTTTTTGTTTTACTTTGTTCTTTTAGGTGATCAATTTATTCTGCGCAGCAGTTGGGGAACAAATTTTTATTTTTATCACATACAAAAACCTCTAGTACAGAATAGTTATTTTGATTGCATGTGCCAAATACGCTTTCGAAAAAAGTATTGTTTAAGTAATGGAATGATTTTTATAACGGGATATACACTTCTGATAAGATCATTAAAGACTGTGCCGATTTACATGAACAGTGTGTGTAAAAACTATAGTATTGTTTAGTGTTCGTTCTAAAATCTTGGGCATTTTCTTATTAGGAGGGCTGGTAATCTGACGTATTGGGAGCCTGTATTTGTGCTTTTTGTATTTATTTTAATATCAAACATCAGTAGGTGAAATAAAAGCTTGATAAATCCCAGGGGGATGAAACTCTATGAAAATGCAATTTCCCCGGCTCTCAAAATACTTGGCTGGCTCCTGAAACCTACAAATCTTTGTCCAGCCCTGGTGTAAAATTTGTGATGGGAGTTGTGATTTGTGTGGGCTGAGGTGCACAAATGTGATTTGTGGGTTCAGTGGAGATTATACAACGCAGATGGTTTTATAAACAATTGCTTTTTGCATTGTTTCTAGGATTGCTAAATGTGGTGCAATGGACCTGCTTATGCTGTCCCCAAACAGTATAAAAGTATTCATATAGAGTACAACAGAAAACAGGAATGCACACACAACGGTTTATTAACCAACATAGTAGCTTTTATGACAAAAAAAAAAATGTACCAAGCAGACTTGTGGATTCAGGGTATGTATTTTTTTTTTTTTTTTTTTTTTAAAGCAAGAACTTGTATAGTGAGAACCTGCTGCTGTAAGGGTCGGTGTGCAGTGTGGCATGTACTGTAATGTCTTGGGTAGAGGTTGATTGCACGTTGCAGGAGTCTAGCAGAGTATGTGGTTTCCTGATTTTGTTCTTCTGCAGGAATATTTTGATGATTTTCTGCTTCCCTCACAGCTTCCTCTGTTCCCAACTATGGGCAACTCTGGGGCAGTGACACACTGCACCAATCTGTGTGCAAATGCACAAGAGGTTTGGACCTGGCGCTGTTTCTTTGAACCCTCAAGCAATGACGCCTCATATGGATGTGAACCGTATGCGTTTGTTCTCAACTGTTCCTGCGCCTCCCAGTCCGACCGTTTCCTGGGCTCTGAATCACCTTCCTTCTGCTGAGGAAGTACATGCTGGAAACATTGCTGTGTTGCCGTTTTAGTTGCTTGCGTAGCTTGTTGTGTAGCCTGTTGACCATGGTGTGTTACTAAACTTTTTTATTTTTGGTATTTATAAAAAAAACATTTTATGTGCCGTCTCCTCCATGTGTCCTGTGAAATCGGTGTCTGGTACAGTAGTAGCGTGAGTGTTAGGGGATTAGTGTATGCATGGAGCTTGCTCTGTTCTGCAGTATATAGCCCAAAGGGTGTGTGCACAGTCTTTTACAGTACAAGGGTTGCAGTAAGTGGGTGTGTGACACAATACAGGACTAAGGTTGGGGTGTGTTCTTAGTTGCATTGAAGCAGGAGTCCACTGACAAGATTTAAATTGTTTCTGCCTAGTAATCGGGTTTTAAGCATTGTTGTGCCTTGTTTTATTTTAGTGGGACTCCCAGTCACTTTTTGTATTGTGACTGCAGTGCAATGATCACGATATACGTGCAATCTAAAATTTACCACCTAGGTGTGTGTAACATGGGGGGGGGCATGTTTCTCCCCCGCCAGAAGTCAAACCAGTTTGACTAGGTGACTTCATCTGTAGTAGCTGGGAATAACCTTTGCACACAGGATGTGCCCAAAGTATAAAATCCGTTCTAATGTTCGGACATTAACAGATAACTGTACGGCTGAGACAGTGTGTATATTTCCTCATAACCAGGGAATTTTCCTAGTTGTCCAAGTCCTCATAGAAATGTGGCTAGGTGTTGACAAGTATTTGTAGATTTAGGCACCCAGCAACCTAATTTGTACTCTACCAAGTCATTTGTACTTATTTTTTTGGAGCTGCTCTAACTGTACTTCCGTATTGTGTATGTGAAACGGAGAAGGAGTCTGCAGTAGGTATTTTAAGAGCCATGGCTACTGAAACTTGACAAATGTACTAAATGTCTTTAGCGGTTTATGAGCAGTGCCAAAAAGTTAATTTGTGCATTATTTATAAATTAAAATTATTAGTCTGTGGATTTCTACAGCCATCCAATATTGGTGTTTTCATTAGAGCCAGATTCTACTAATGTAATCTCCTGGGGTATAGCATTAAAGGGACTGTATCATAAGCATTGTTACTGTGCATGTAGAGCATTACACAAGATCGAAAATGGTCTATACATTGTGTTGGCAAAACTGCAAGCAAATGCCTAAATTGGGAGATAAATGTGTTTATCAATGTGTCTGTGGAGTCTCCTGCTTATGACATCACCTGTGGCACGGTATTCAAATTACACATTTCCAATTGAAAAGCAGTTCATTTGAATAACTTGCCACAGGTGATGTCATAAGCAGGAGACTCCGCAGGCACATTTATAAACCCATTTCCCTCCCAATTTAGGCATTTGCCTGCAGTTTTGCCAACACAATGTATAGACCATTTTCGATCATGTGTAACGCACTACATACATAGTACAAACGATGTTGGTGATACAGTCCCTTTAATAACTTGTGAATGAAGCATCTGGGTTAGTGAGTTTGTTTAAAATTGTCTTTAATAATGTAACTGTTTTTTTTTTAGAGGGTAAAAAATTATCCATCCAAAATTGAAGCTATACTCTTTGGCTTTTGTGACTTACGTACCCAGTTCTGATTGTTTCAGTTGCAAGATCCGTAACTTTTCCACCCATAATTGAACTTCTGTTAACATAAAGTATTATTTAAAGACCCTTTTATAATACATGAGTGTTGAGGGAAATGTGTGTCTGTAAATGTATAGCAGGCTGCTGAGTGGCTGGGAGAATAGTCAGTCATAGATTAATGTTGTGTGTAGGTTGACTGCTGTCATACAGTGTTTTTGTATTATATGTAATTTAATACTTCATTGGTTTGTGACATGGCTGATTCAGACTACATTATATCCAAGTGAATCTGATGCTACTGATCTTTGTGTAGTCGAGTGTGACACTTTTTCGTATATACAAATTTACGTATAATGTACTGTTGCCTAATTCCACGTGAATGCACATTTAAATACTGCACACCTCCACTTCCATAATAACAGAATGCTTGCACAAACGTCATCCATCCATCCATCCATGCATGCATAAAATCCATCCATCCATGCATGCATAAAATCCATCCTCCATCTCTTGTACTATATGGGTGTTTGGCGCACTGCATCCCCTTTACCTCTGCTAAGTAACCTGTGGATCATTGCTGCTCCTGTACTGCTGACCAAAGCATTGGTTCTGAATACTTCTAAGTTTCCTTCATTAACCCTATCCTTCCATTTTCTATAAATCAATACAACCTTTTTAGTATTTTCTTGTCTCTACCTCCTGGTTTGCATTGGGTGAGTTTTTTTTTTTTTAAAAGGTAACCTCTTTGCTTTTTTCATATGATGTATTGGACATGCAGCCAGGAGTGGGAGTCTTCCTTGGGTTTGTGGGCCTGTCTCTTGCTAATGGTTGGTTTTAATTTGGTGTCTGTCTCTTTCTTCTCTGTACCCTTTTTTGCCTTTTCTCTGTTCCCTTTCCAGCTGTGGGTTTTTCTCTCCTATTTATGGATGAGCCAGAGTCTGACAGTCCGGCCAGTATCCTGGCCTCAGTGAGAGCCCAGGAGGCGCAGTTTGAACTGCTGTCTCGTGCTCTGGAAGAAGAGAGGAGACACGTCACTGCTCAGCTGGACCGGGTATGGGTGACCCCACAGGAACCTCCTTCCCAAATGGCCAATGGTACCCTCACCCGTCGCCAGCAGGTAACACGAGGTGGGAGGTAGTCCTCTGCAGTGCAGTATTGCATGGCGTGTGCAATGCAGATATACTGCTCAATAGACTAGTGTGTGCATGTGTGTATTTGTTCTTTTAAATGGCAACAATAAAATGAAACCATGTTTAACAATTGTATTTTATAGGTTTTTATGGCTCTTAAAGTATATGCTTTTGTAGCACCATTCAATTGGTGTTCTGGGATCTGTGGGCGCAGTGCATGTTAAATCTGGAGAAAATCAGTTTTCCTTGCAACAGCCCTCTATTTAAAAATAGATTTACTGTGAAATGTAGAGCAATCGCTTGGATCCCACATTGTCTCATAGAAAGTCTGTGTACTATGCCATGGCTTTTAATTAACTACCAGACGGTTATGATATGCTCAGAGAATCCATTCATTCCTATGCAGAGCCGGCTTCTCTCCGAGATATATAAATAAAATTGGTTTCACATGCTTGGTAATGACATTGGTAGATGGTGTGTGAGGTTAGTCCTATTTGTAGGTGACACACACCTCTGTTCTGTAGAATTGGCAAGTCACACACACCCCAAAGGGGGCAGAGGAAGTGCCTAGGACGGAAGGTGAGGTGGGCAGGAAAAATGGAATTTAATTTAGGGCAAAAGTGGAATGAGAATTGGTACAGGAGTCTGGATTCTAAATAATTTATACATGAAGTTAAAAAAATGAAAATTTCAACCAAGAGGTTAATGCAGGGCTTGACAAATTTATTTTATTCTAGGAGCCAGCAAAATTTTTTAGGAGCCAGACAATCACGCAAACATACACGCAATTCATAAACACACACACCAACCCACGTCACATATACACCCCACACACACCAACCCACGTCACATATACACCCCACACACACCAACCCACGTCACATATACAGCCCACACACACCAACCCACGTCACATATACAAATCCCACACACCAACCCACTTCACAAATACACACACACACTTCACATATACACCTCCCCCTACACCTCACATATATACCCCCCCTTCACATATACACCTCCCCCCACACTTCACACATATATACCCCCCCTTCACATATACACCTCCCCCCACACTTCACATATATACCCCCCCTTCACATATACATCCCTCCCCCCCTTCACATATACACCTGCCCCCACACTTCACACATATATACCTCCCCTTCACATATACACCTTCCCCCCACACTTCACATATATACCCCCCCTTCACATATACATCCCTCCCCCCCTTCACATATACACCTGCCCCCACACTTCACACATATATACCTCCCCTTCACATATACACCTCCCCCCACACTTCACATATATACCCCCCCTTCACATATACACCTCCCCCCACACTTCACATATATACCCCCCCTTCACATATACATCCCTCCCCCCCCACTTCACATATACATCTCCCCCCCCCCCCCCCCCCCCCCCACTTCACATATACAACTCAAACATACACAAGTTTTTTTTTTTTCCTTCTTAACTTCTGAGTGCTGGGTGTCGTCACTTGACAACCCAGCACTTAGCCGAAAGAGCCATGAAGATCGGCTGGGGCACGAATGTTTCCCCTCCCTGCTGCCTTACCTCATTGCTGGGGAGGGGGAACATTCGTGCCGCAGCCGATTCTCGTGGCTCTTTCGGCTGAACACTCATACACACGTGTAGCGCGAGGGGGCGGAGCTTGCTGTCTGTCCCCTCGCGCTGCAAAAGACGGATGGCAGCGGCAAGGGGAACGGCACCCGGGCGCCAGGCTCCATTTCCAGGTCGCCATGGCGACCTGGCGCCCGGGGTTTGTCGAGCCCTGGGTTAATGTATATTTTTCTCCCTCCTGTTCCTTTTATTAGGATCGGCCACCTGTTGTGTACTCTCCAAATAGAATGGAGAGCCACCTATTACCTGCGGATGACAGCTATGTGCTGGATGACGATCCTTCCTATTTATCCTACATGTCTGATGAACACCGGAGCGTTGACATTCCAGTAGGTCTAGCACCATCAGAACATCTCCTTTAACTTGAGTTTACTATTTTTTTTTATAAAATATGGTCAATTTACGTGAGCATTCCTTGCTCTAAACATGAGAGAGAGATTTTAAATATTTTTTAGGGACACTACCACTTACTTACGATGAAACTCTATTACCTGTGCATTTTTAAGACATATGCCACTGATTTTTTTTTTTTTTTTTTTTTATATAAATGTTTGATTGAATTGCATATAAAAGTAAAAATAGCATTAGGTGTTTATATCCAGCATACATTTTGAGATACACCAGGATTTGGTGGCTGGGTACAACTTCTTTATATTTTTTTTTTAACCGGTCTTCTAACACAAGAGATAGCAGACTGACCTGATCAAACAGGATCATAGTTCCACCCCCTTGTGATGTAATAGTTACATTACCCTCCCATTCAATGTAAGTCTAGGGTAAGAATTCAGACTTATACACTGCATTCTCTGTCCCCAGACACAAAGTGAGATACTAGTGTTGTAAAGTCACTTTTGGGTTAATCTACTCTGTGTTGGAAGGCAAAAAAAGTTGTACAAAGCCACCTAGTTATGCCCACTATGACAAACAGGAGCCAGTAAGAGAGTAGGGGAGTATCTTATGCCTTCATTGTGCAGGCTTTGGCCACATTTGTAAAGTGAGACTGGCTGGAAGATTTTGGACGATGTTGCATCATGGGAAATATTCACAAAATAGAGCCAGGAGATAAAGATCTAATTTTATGTTTCCTTTTTATTTGCAATTAATTCAGTCATATGAAAAAAAACACCCAGTGGCATATGATTTATGTGTTTGTTTTAAATGACCAGGTTATCTAGTTACATCATATGTAAGTGGTAGTGTCTTTTTAAATATTGTTTATACTATGCATGTAGAAAATAAATTGGTAAAAAAAATGCATATATTAGACAAAAACATGTTTTAAAGGTCTGCATTGTCTGTAATCTCATCTGTGGTTTGATATGCAAATAAACTAATTTTCTGTAGGAAATGTCTAATTTGCATATTAAGCCACAATGTTATATAAAGACTCCACAAACACATTTCCAGTGTGTGTGTGTTCCACAGGGATATGGAATTTCTTTTTTTTTTTTTTTTTTTTTTTTTTTTTTTAATACTTGCCCAGAGACTAAAGGAGTGTTATTTATTTTATATTATTTATATAAGGGGCTGGGGGGGCTTAGCAGACATGACTTAAGTACTTGGTACCTCTATCGCTTGCCCACAGTATAGCTAATGGTAACAAGAAAGCTACCAAATAAGCGCCCGGAACTGCATGTACCTGGCGTCTGGCAATAGGAATCACACATCCCTGGTTCCTTTTTTATGCATTTGATTGCACTTTAATAAACAAAATGTATAATTATCGATTTTATGTTTTATTCTCTATTATGAACCATGTTCAGGTGACAGTGTCCTCTTAAAGTTTTATTTTTTACACTGAACGGTTTGTTTCTTTTTCTACCGGTCACGTTTCTCTGCTCCCTTTCAAATATTTAGCTCTACATTTTCTTTGCATACTCGCACATCATAACTTTACTTGGGTTTTATTTTCAGTTCCTTCTTTGTTTCCACTTTTCCCGCTTACACTTCTTTCTTCCAGATAAAGCCATCGATTGGATACTCGCAGACATTAGATCGTCCATATCGTGATGCAGTTGGAGTAGGTGGAGCTTATACAACTGTACCCCGCAATTACCATTTTCGTGGTCCGGGTGCAGAACCAATGCAAATGATTCCAGCCAGTCAGCATCCAGGATACAGCAGCCTTTCCAGGCCTAACCAGCGTTATCGCACTGTGGAACCTTACAGAGGTCCAGGGTATGGACCTCAGCCACAGGTCAGAGGCGGTGGCTTTGGTGGCAGTCAGTCTGACCTACTTGCAGGCCGGGGTTATGGATCTGAGGATGCCTATGGTTTGGAGGATGATCGTAGGAGTCTTGGAGGCTATGTAGATGGCCCTGATTACTCCACCGCCGGTAGGAGGGGAGCAAATGGAGGAGACCCACGCAGAAGACTAAGGTGAGAATAATGCCAGTGTTCTGTATTTTGGATTTTGTCGAAGTCCTTTTGTAATAAACAGTGTGGTGGGTCAGATTCTGATTTTAATAATTTGCTTACTAGGAGTTATGAAGATCCACTTGCTGATCATTACGGCTCAACTCTGCCTACCTCAGGCAGCCTTTCCAGCCTTGGGCCTGCTCCTATGACACTGGCTCCTAACAGTGGCACTTGGCGTCAACCTGAGCTGCCAGAGGTTCTTGCAATGCTTAGCTACACTCTGGATGCTGTGAGGTTGAATGCTGCGGCCTATTTGCAGCATCTTTCCTACCGAAATGAGGATGTTAAGAAAGAGGTTTGTAATTTTCTATTGCTGTTTTTAGTGTATGAACGTCAAAGCGGTTTACTAGTGCGTAGTGCCTTAAGAGGCTATATAGTGACAAGGGCAATGTCTAGCAAAAAGTAGTTTGTATCTGGAATACTTTGTAGTTCTCCATAAGATCCTCTTATGGGGTATTTTTTGTATGTGCTCCATGGAATACAGTTGTTCTGATCGCTTGATTTCAACCTTCCCAGGTATGTCGCCTCCGTGGAATACCTCCTCTTATAAGTCTGCTGGAAGACCCCCGAGCTCCCGTCAGACTTGCAGCCTGTGGCGCACTGAAGAACCTTTCATATGGCCCTGCAAAGGAGAACAAGTTGGCTGTGAAGAACTGCGATGGAGTGCCAGCTTTAGGAAGGCTGCTGCGCAGAAGAGGGGAAGGCAGAGAGGGCAGAGAGATGGCAGAGTGTGTAACTGGTAAGAACCATGTGGCAAAACAGAGGCCTGGCGACACTCTTAATGTATTAAACGTCCAAATGGGTAGAGATTCTTGTCAGGCAGGAAAGGAAAGTGCTATTTTGAGTCTTATGTACATGAAATTTTTTTTTGACATATTCAGGAAAAATAATGTGCACCTTACTTGCCTTACCATCCATGTTTGCACACTGAAAGCTGATATGATCCAGTAGCTTTACACATTATGTGTAATCTACGAATATAGGTAACATAGGCTTATGAAATGATTTGAACTGTAAAATGTAGGATCAGTCAGTCTTTGAGCATAAAATCAATGAAACAAATGTTGCACTATCTGTTAAGGTACCACTGCTCTGTGAATGCTGTGTAGCATGTTCTCTGAAAAAAGTAAAGTTAAATTGGAGATGAATAGGTTGGTGCGTGTTGATACATTTCGGTGACTCCATACCTTTCCAATGAATCGTACTCCTTTTTACCACCTAAAGGCACACTTTGGAATCTGTCCTCCCTGGACTCTATAAAGATGGAGCTTGTTGACCAGGCTTTGTACACACTCACTCAGGAAATACTTGTCCCCCACTCCGGGTGGCAACGAGATGGAGGTGTGCCTGATGGAGAAGAAGGAAAGCCCAAAAATATTGAGTGGGAACAAGCCCTGGTTAACACTACAGGATGTTTACGGTAAATATTTTGAAATCTTCACACAGCTGAACAATCACTTGATCCTAATGTCTGTGTTTAAAATCCAACAAACCTTTTGATCTATGTGGCGAATTTTGCATCTGCAATGTGGATCCAGCAGTTTATAACTAGTAATTACCGTTTACACTGTGCAGGAACATTTCCAGTGAGCGGTCTGAGGCACGCAGGAAGATGAGAGAATGTGAGGGCCTGGTGGACTCTGTAGTTCATATACTAAGGTCTGAGATCAGCAACAAACAAGTGGACCGTAAGGTGAGTAAGACTCCTTTTTCTAACGCCGTTACTATTGCGGTGTGCGCGCCTTTGTGTGTAGATTTGTCTGTTTTAAATTCGGAGAAGGAATACAGTATGGGCCACTTACCCAATAACAAAATGCAGTGGATTGAAACTGAATCTGGGTGGAAAACTACTTTTTCCATTTTTTTTTTTTTAATAGGGTGGGCTGTACTTGGTTTCGGTTTTATTTTTCCTTTGTTTAAACTTTACAGATGTTGACATCTAAGTGTGCAACAAATTACATTTGCAATACGCATTTTTAGGAAGTTATTATAGGGGTCTACTCGGTAAAGAAAACTGCAGGAAATTGAGATGGGAATTTGAAACTTTAGCCCAATGTAGCAGCGTTGGAAACCATTCTAAAATACAGCTGAATGGGAGAATTTGTTTCAACTCTGCTACCATTTGGCATTACGTCTGAATTGCAGGAAATGGGAATTACACTCTTTATTGGCTAGACCCTTAAAACATGAGGGTAAGCTTGTAATGTGCATGAGGCTTGGTCTCCTAGACGGCATGGACCCTGCCAATTAGTTCTCCTCTACAGTCACAGCCTGTTCTGATGTTTAATATGGAACACTCCAAAATGACAAGCTTTCCATAATGGTGTTTTCTTGTGTACTTTGAATACTTTGTTAATTCAGGTCTTTCTTCCCCTTAGCTTGTGGAGAATGTAGTGTGCCTGCTTAGGAACCTTTCATATCACATACATCGGGAGATCCCACAGGCTGAGAAATATCAAGAAACTCCACAGAACAGCACAGCTGAGCCACAGAACCAAAGCTGCTTCGGAGTTAGACGTGGGAAAGGTAATTTCTAGACATGTCCGTCTGGCCTGTCTTACACTGCAGCTGTGTATTAAGTGAGGATTATGTCCTTCTCTCCTCCTCATGAAGCCTTTTTAATGGGTCTGTGACGATCTCTTTATATGTACTGTTCATTTCGTCTTCAGGTAAGAAGAATTCAGAAGAGACTGCTGCAGACACTGTCGATTTTCCCAAGAGAGCAGCCCCAGCACAAGGTGAGATCCTTTCTCAGTGGGCTTTCCAAATGTAGCCTGTTGCATTCTCCAGTGTGCCTTTTGAAATGTGTACCCCATCACTCAATTACTTCCACACTGTATCACCTGGTGTGGGTATAGCTTTACATAGGCACATCATCTAAGTGAAGGGACGTGCTGCAGTGGGTTCTTTTCCTTTTGGTCTGTGCATCTGCCTGTTTTGTTCTTATTTTATTTTTTCTTTCCCTGTGTCTTCAATATGCTTCAGGTTATGAGCTACTCTTCCAACACGAGTTAGTGCAGCTTTATGTGTATCTAGTGAAGTTCTCACACACTGAGGCTGTTCTGGAAGCGGCAGCTGGAGCCCTGCAGAACCTATGTGCTGGAAACTGGACTGTAAGTGTATTCTGACTAACGGCACCGTTTAGAGTTGTGTGTTATGCTTTCATGCCCTAGCGTGTGTTATGCTTTCACATGTGCCATGCTTGCATTACGCTATATATGTAAGGAATTTGAATTAATCCATTTACTAGATAGTAAAAACATTAATGCACTATAAATAGTAAATACTTGTTTTGTTTGTGTTCTTTTGTTTTGTCTGCTTAATGGACAACTGTAGGCAAAATGTCTTATGTTTTATTTGTATCAAGTTGTATGAAGTCTCGGCTTTTAAATAGAACTGCTTGTATAAATGATTACAAATAAAGTACCTTTATTGAGTTCTCTGTGCCATTGATGGCTCTATTGGGGTTGACGTGTTAAGATTTTTCAGTAAGATCTGTCTGCTCTTCCTTCATTTGACCCAAAGTGAAGGAAGTTATGACCCAAGATTCTTAACATGTCAGCCCCCTGAGAGAACTCATAAAGTACTGTATTTGTCAAATGTCTAAATCTGATGCAATCTTTCAATGAATAGATTTTTTGCCCACAGCTGTACTGTAAGTTGGTTTGTTGAGGATGTTAGTTTGTCCTAGCATGTAATATTGGTCCATAGTCTGACGCTCTGTGGTGTATGTGTGCGCTCTCGCAGTATGGCCGCTGTATTCGTGCTGCTGTTCGTCAAGAAAAAGGTCTTTCGTTACTGGCTGATCACCTGAACCACAAGAGTGAGCGTGTTGTACGTGCCGTATGTGGAGCATTGCGCAACCTGTGTGGAGACAGCCGGAACAAAGAACTGATTGGTGAGGCTTTATATAAAAAAATAATAAGATAATGGGAGGAGACGGAACAATTATACATGGGAGCATGAGTTGGAAGCTTTGGAAAAGCATGTCGGGAAGTTCTAGAGGCGAGTTGGAGTGTCACATTTCAATTCCAGTTTATTTGTATCCCTTACTCATAGGCAAACATGCGCTGAACAGCCTTGTGGCTCGCCTTCCCAGTTCCTCTCCCCAGTCTCCTGGACTGTCTGAGGAGACTGCAATTGCAATTCTCAGCATTATTCAGGAAGTAATCACTGGTAACGTGGAAGCTGCAAAGCGGCTGCGGGAAAGTCAGGGAATTGAACGACTGGTTTTGATCAACAAGGGAGGGTAAGTCGGTCAACTGTTGCAAATTGAATGACTGAGGGAATGTTGGTACAGTCTGTTCTCTGCCTTAACATTTTCGTAGAGCAACCAATCTCATTGTATCAATTTCCTCTTAGTGGACGCTCTGACAGAGAGATACGTGCAGCTGGTCTTTGCTTACAGACAATTTGGGGCTACAAGGATCTCCGAAGACCACTGGAGAAAGAGGGTTGGAAAAAGACAGATTTCCAGGTAACCAGATTTCTACAAAGGTGGTTTATGTACTAAAGCGGCACATGCCTAAATAGTGGCGCTACATTTGTAACATGCATTCACTTCTATACACAAGACCTGTAATTTGCACCTTTTCATTCCTTCCTGACATCTTGAGCACCAGATTAATACATATTTTTTTTCCTTCTCCAGGTGTCTGTTCCTGGACCGCCTCGCACGCAGGGTTATGATGATAGCACTCTTCCTCTCATTGATCGGAATCAGAGAAATGGTGGGTTTAACATCAGAAATAGTATTTCTTTTGAACTTTTTAAGCATGTAATAGATATTCCACGCTAGATCTGAGCGGTGAAACCTGTGCTTTGGTCTTATAGATAAGAAAGCGGAGAGTGTTGATATCCCCCTGAATGACATCAGAACAGGTGAGTAACTTTACTAGGAAAGTGTTTAATGGTTGGACTGTGTCAAAAAATTAAGGGGGGTGGGGGGGGAGATCTAACCAAGTTCCTCCTTCATAAACTGCAATACCATGCTCTGCTTCTACCTTAACGCTGGCCAGATAAGAGGAAGAAAAGATATTAAAATGCAGTAAATGCCCTGAAATCATTTTTATAAAACACTACGCAAGCACTATGCAATTCCATATTCGCCGTAATCAAGTGGTCTAAGCTCCCTTTAGTGCTGCATTGTATAATCCAAATAGTTCATACAATGCAGTATAGTTGCAGTACTGACCAAACTGAATTGTTCCCAAACTAGTCTGCCATTGGGCAGTGAACGAGGACAACCTTTTTAAGATGCTGCCCTTTTAAACTTCAGTGACCACGTCTATTTAATGCACTTTTGTTTGTTTAATAACTGAAACTTGTTTATTTGACTTTAGTGTGCATAGTTTTCTGGAATCTAGAGATAAAAGTCTTTTTGTAGAGATTTCATCTTTCATCGTTTTTTTTTTTTTTCTTCTCTCTTTTGCTTTAGACCCATATTCCCATAATGGGGACAGTAGCACTCGCCACTTAAACCGTTCAGGAGATTTGTCAGAACTGGAGCCTCTAAAGGTAATACTGGTACATGCATTTTCAGTCTCTGCTTTCATCTGCCATTCATGCTGTCTCACCTCACGTCTTTGCATAATACCTATCTCATCACTAACGCTCTCTATCACAGGATCGGTCTCTCAGTGCTGGGGGGTCTCTGGATCTTGGGGATGCTGAGGACCAGCCAGTCTAATACCACATCTTTCGCATGTGTATGTAACATGAGTTGCGTGTGGGTCTCTTGCATGCATATTGGACCAGTCTCATTATTGTTTGTGTGTTCTGTTACAGATTATTTGTAAGGAACAGCTGTCTTCTCTTCCTCACATCATTTTTTTTTTTTTGTTTTGTTTTTTTACAGGGTGAAACTCATGCTTGAGAGCTTTCCCAGGATCTACATGGTCCAGAATTGCTTCATCCTTTATCCCTCACTGCCTGTCTTTCTCATGCCTACCTTGGTCTCTCTGCTGCAGTCTGGAGTGTAAATTGTAATGACCTATTTGGGATATGGAGAAAAGTGATGCAGCACGTGCGATAATACTGGAAGTATCTCTTATAGATATGGAGACTGACGGTGTAAATACAGGAACACTAACATATCATGACATTGCTGAGATTGCAACACTAACAGTCTTTCAGGATTGATGGAGAGGCCATTGTTCTGCCTCCACCCTTTTCTGATTAATTCTCCCCTCCGCCCCCTTTTTTGTTTTTTTTCTGGGTGATCTGGTTTCATGTTTGCTGCGGATAATTTTTGTCGTCTGACACTTCCCCCTTCCCTTATATTTCTTGGAATCACCAGTGGCCTTCTCTTGGGGGGGGGGGGGGGGATAGAGGGGAGTGGCTGTATAATTAACTCCTGCCCTTATTGCTTCTCTACAAACATTTTTCATAACAATCTGATGCCAAGGATTATGTTTTTTATAAATAAAATTTTTAAGACAATCGTTTAAAAAAAATATATAAATGTATCATTGCCTGATATCTTGAATATTTATTGGAATTTTCCAAGTGTGCAAACCGTACTGTTGGGAATTGTTAAACTTTTAAGGTAAGAATAAGGCGTTAACTGCTCCCATTTACTGAATCTGGTAGTGGAAACATCACATAGGAGCAGTAAGAAGTTCAGAATGGACCTTTGTATAATAACCAGTTCTGTACAAGGGTCATTGAGTTGGGGAAGCGAGCAAAAACTCAAGACCTGTGATGAGCACTTCTCTAGTAGTCTCTGTAGAACCAGACATCACCTATATTTATCCCATCATAACAAAGAATGAAGATGGGAATTTGTAGGTTTCATTGAGCAGTTAGGTACAGACCATCCATTGTTTCAGTTAACTGTAAACTCAGGATGAGTTTGTTATAACCATGAAATTATCCTCGCAGTGCGTATTGTGAATTACAAACATTAACATACTAAAGCACTTGGCACATTTATTTCTAAGTCTTCAAGAGGTCTTCTTCATCTTCAGTGTTTACAAACATGTGTATTATAAAAACAGTATTTCCCACAGTACACTAACTTTCGTAAAGCTATCGATAGTGTAACGGACGAAGCCAGAGCTTAGTGGTTTGCCAATATGGTTTGAAATGCGTAGTTTGAAAATATGGTTTAAAGAGAGAAAAAAAAACACTTCTAACAGCTGTTTTTGAATCCAGATTGATTTACATTGAACCCTGCTGTTTGAGTAACTTTGGGCTACCAACTTTAATTTGACTCTTGAAAGCCGGCCCAGGCTAGTAATGATCCAATTTAGATTTAGAACATGTAGATCTGGAATATGTGTGTTTTATAAAGTATGTGCACAACGGCTCTCTAACTTCATTATCTGTGAGGCATCTGTCCATGCAGACCGCATAGATTCAGACTAGGCTCCCAGTGACTAAAACAAGAGCACGACTAATTTTTCCTTTTAAAAAAAAATCTGATAGTTTCCGGTAGTAAATACATAACTCTAAACCTACAAACATTTGACTCTATTCAAGCAAGGGATCACTTGTAAAATGGTTGCGATGCCTTTCAGGATATTCTTTGAATTAGGGGCAGGTTTTTTCATGAATGGTTAGAAACATAGAATGTGTTGGCTGATACACATTCAGTCCATCTATTATGCCTTTTTTTTTTTTTTTTTTTTCAATTTCATTAGTCCCTGGCATTTTCTTATATATAGGAAAGCCTTATCTCTCTGTATTACTTTTAAACCTTTGCCCCTCTAATGTAAGACTACATTCTTACTGTAGTTTTTCATAGATTATATAGTCACTTTCAATCCTTGCAGGTGCTTTTATTTGTTTATGAAAGACACAAAAATACTTTCTATGCACAATCTAAGTAGCCAAGAAACCTTTTCTACATTAAAGATTGCTGCTTTCGTCCAACCTTATTTTTTTTTTTAAAGGAAATTATTCAGGAAGAAACAATGTGCTAAAAACCTTTTTTTTTTTTTATTTTATTTTTTTTACCTGAATTTACCCTAAAGGACAGGTAAGTGAAAGTAAACTTCAAACCGATCCAGCTAAGATTTTTATTTTTGGCATTTTAACACCTATAAGATGTAACAGATTTTTGTTTTAGCAACCTGTTAAAAGATGCAGTGGAAAATGAGAAACGTGACTGCAAAACAAAATGTGTTAAATCTAGAAATTACAAATAAGTAAGATGTCTCAAACCATGTGAAGGGCATTCATATACCTACTTAATGAATGCATACTGAGATCTTCAGGAAATTGCTATTATATCTTTTTTTTTTTTATGTAATGCTTAGTAAATTATGTATTTATTATAATTTGAAAATCTATATATTTAACTTTCTCACAAATCTTGCCTAACCTCTATAGCTGTAAAGCTATGCTTGGGCTTCCTAAAATGCTATCTAGGAACTTGTGGTATTGAGCAGGCGTTAACATGGGGCGTTTGTATAAAGGCTTATTTTATGTGCTATTTATGGCAGTAAGCCACAGTATGGATCTAGTATGAGCTAGCTTGCTTAAATGCAGACAATTGTTAACACTCTGCATACATGAACTTATGGTAATAAAATAAAAAAAAGGCAGGTGATAAAAGCAGGAGTATGGTTTTTACTTGGGATAGGAATGGAGGTCTTAAATTATCCTGTTTGTTTAGACCTCCATGGGCAACTCTGCAATAGTCAATCACCTTCACATCCAGAGGTCATGTTAGAGGCTGGCTGCAGTCCAGAAATTTTTGTTATGCCCAGCTTTCATGATCATCCTGCATCCCTGTTTAGTAAGCTCTCAGTGGTTTAACAAGTATGAGTGTTCAGTGGCTGAAATGTGTGCACACATGTTGGTATTGCTATTCGTGTAAGGCTCAGAGAGACTCCATCATCTAAACATTGGGTCCTGTGCACTGAAAGGGGAGTATGGTGACTAAGATGAGTGCTCATCTCGACCACACTCCAATGCGGGCAATCTGATACTTTCGGAAGTGCTTTGGTGAACAATCTGGTGCTGCTAAAAGGGAAGGAAATGGTGTAGCTAACATGGTATAAGGGGAGAAGAGGAAACAGTAAAGTTTGTACTGTGTGACCTAAAGCTACTGAGGCAGGGTCAGGAGGGGCAGCAAAAAGCCTTGCACTGGCCAGAGGTGTTACGTATAGAGCCTTGCCAATTTGCATTAGATATATTTGTAAAACCATCTTTAATGCATTTTTGTTAATTCATTGTGTGAGAACAGGGCTTCTAATACATTTGGAGAAAAAAAAAAAACACTGGAATAGAGATGACCAATGTGCAGGCATGATTGAATTCGCCACGCAGGATTCATAAAACTTAGCATTTATTAAACATCAAGGTAAAGGATACATAGAAGCCCATCTTTGGTAGTGCCACCTAATTTCTAATAGCTTTACCAAATGCGACTATCTAAAGTTGTTAACATGTTGTTCCCTTGAAGCATCCCCCTGGACCTGCCTGGGATCTGGTGAGATCTCTTCATTCGTCAGAGACTGATACAATGTTGTTTTTCGTGCCGTCACTTGCATTTCCATGGCAGCCCCCTTGTGTTCTGTGCTGGTTAGTACAGCTCTGTTGGATATTCTCCATAATAGACAACGTTTGTACATGTCTTTGTCACATTTTCATACTGTGGCCTCAGATTTTCTATTCTGTTAGCGGTCTTCATCTGTTCTCCTGCTAAACTTAGATAAGATGAAGTCCACGTATAAATCTACAGGACTTGGCAAATCATCTAGTTCTGTAATCTCCAAATTCTGACCAGGTTTTATACCAGAGAATGTTTCTTTATGATTTGAACCTGTTAATTGTTCTATGACTAATTTATGAGCAATAACAGAGTGTACAGAAATCCTAAACCTTTGGAGGGTGTGAGGAGTAGAGTTTGGGAAAGCTAGCATAGATTATTATATGAGGGCCCCTGTCCTAACCACATTAGTGGCATTATGGGAACAGGGATACATTTTTACTTTTTGTAGCTTGCAGGTTTATTTAAAGAAGTATTGCTGCCATAGTCTATACTCTAACCTGATGTCCTCTCACCACTATACATTTCACCATTTTACTTTACTTATTTTCTACCTTTACCTCCCCCATCTTCATCATAAATTTCCTTCCCGTTAGTACTTACTGCCTTTTCAACAATAGCTTTCCAGCACTCTCTGTATCAGTCCCTTTCCAATCTTAATTTTCAGATACAAAAACACTAGCTCTTCTGCCCAATCTCTTTCGTGTTCTCCTCAACTTTCCCCATTTGTTTCTATCTCTTTCACACCCTTGTTTAATCTATCTTTTCTCACTTGTTTTGGTTTTCCTGTGTCTATATGCCTTCCAATTTTTTGGATACATTTCTGATTCTTTCAAGGTGCATGCAGTGTGTAACTGCCAGAGGCCTTGCTAGGTCTCCAAATAATCTAGTGCTACAGTCAATGGCAGATTTGAAAGAAGTGGCGTAAATATGCTCACATGCTTGTCTAATCATGCCAATGATCAATAGGTACATATATTTTAAGCAATCAGAATATACACATGATTTATATGAGATTGCCAGTGAGCAATAGGTATATGTAATATAAGCAAGGAGCAATAAATAGAAATGGTTTATGGGCAGCATCTGAGGAAGTCTGCAAACAATGTTCAGATATCCATGGGCCGCATGCCAGGAGGATCTGGGGGGTACCTGGATCATATACTTAGTCAGACACCTATTTGAGCTCTATTGCTATTCTAGCAAATACAGTGATGACACTGAGCAGAAACTCTATATGCAAAGCTTTATAACAATAGAAATATCTAAATGATGCCAAAGAGCAGTAAAATGCATAAATGAAAAGCTGGCATTCCATAGAAATTGTAAAGCAGAACCAAGTTCATCTGGAACTCGGGTGAGAACTCTAAGTGACTGGGAGCAGATTAAAAGAAGCTTTAAAAAGCCTCAATCTTTTTTTTTAAATATTGCTAAAATACTCCCTGTGGACAAAATAGGAAATAAAACATGTCTGTATGCAGAGTTAATTAATTTTCATCAATATTATACATCACAATAATAAAATCAACTGAAAAATAAGATATCAGCACAGACCTGGTTTACATAACACATATAGTTTATATGCTAATACCATTCAAATGCCATCACCACCCAAGCCATGTCTTAAAACTTGTAATCTCAAAACAAGTATGTGATTCACTGGTTTTGTATCACAGACAAATTAAACAGTGGGGCTATTCACTAATGTTTCGTCTCATAACCATTCATTATGCAGGGCTAAACCTGGTCAGATTCTCCTGCTAGAAGAGCCCACAAGGCCATAGATAATGTATTGTTAAATATTTACACACAAAATGCATTATGCAGGGCCAAAACTGTTCATCTAGCAATGGAAATTGGCCTGGTTTGTCCCTGCACAATGCATTGTTGAATTAGGTATCTTGACTTGTTTGACTCACTTGCTACGTTTTGCAATGTCAGTTACATGAAGAGAACACAGCGATTTCATATTTTAAGCTGCTCACCTCACATGTTGCCTCCACAGACACGGGGAAGCATGTCAGAAAATGAGACTACAACTCCCAACATGCTCTGGCACTTTCCAAGACAGGCATCAGAATATTACTGCGACCCCAGTAAAACACGCTGGCCCCTGATTCAGACAACATGATGACATTTGCTTTATACCTTTGACTTAACCGTTATGTGCCAGTTAAGTGCTCACTTTGCGCACCCACCAGAACAAAGCATGCTGGGAATTGTAGTTTCTGCCCAGTAGCAGTGACACTCTGCGGGCTGAGAGGTGAGCAGTTTGTCTGATTTGTGCACTACCTGCCGCTCACAAACAGACGAATGCTGAGCAGCGAGGTAGTGCTTATCAATTCTCCATCGGGAAAGTTCGCACAGTTAATTCGGGGGGGAAAGATGAGTCCCCAGCGAATGGTAACTGCACAAAGAGGGATCTTTGATGTTTGTGTAACCCCTGCTACCCACTGGACCACCACAGAACAGCCCCCTACTTCTCCATCCAAGGACTAGGTAAGTGACAGAGCTCTGTGCTGCTGAGGGTGGATTTTGGTGGAGAAAGGGTTATAGATCTTGGACAGTTGAGGGAGACAAAAAAGTGCTCCATTTTCTGTTAAGCTTTAACATAAGTAAACTCTCACATCTCTCATGTAAAACCATAACAATGGAGATGGGATTGTGAAACTGAGATGGGCCTTTAAGTATTTTTAACGTTACACATGACAAACAAAAATAGCCCAGGGCCATGTCACCTGAGATCCAAGCTGGGTCATTTCTCCTGCTGCCTTCAATATCTTCCAAATAAATTAGAATCTTGTTTTAGTTTGTAATTACTTTTATTTTTGCTCTTTTGTTGTTCTCTGACTGAGCTGGGGTTAATGTAATGGTGTGTACATTTACATTTCTCTCTGTTTACTTGCTGGGGTCATTGACATGTCCTATGAAGAGGGGAATATTGGTAATGTCACTGGCCAGGATGAAGATAAAAGGTCTCCGAACCATAAAGATATTAACTGTACGAGCCACGGAAACAGCAGTGGCAGCTGCTGCGGCAACACCATCTTCTGCAACCTCTAGAACCACTCTGTGGCGGACGTCACTGACCGCGAGGTCTGATTGAGTGGAGAGGCCACAGAGATCTGGGTTGTAGAAGATATTATCAAGATCTGTTGGAGGAAGACACCAGGTTAAAACATTCGTAAAAACATTGTTTAGCTGTAAAAATTGACACACACAGACACACATAAGAATTGTGTATATCAAGGACAGTTCTACTTTTTGGGGAGAACACTTAGGAGTCCACTGGACCATCTAGTTGCCCATTTTCCCATACATGTTTTTATTTGTTTTATCAATGGTGTATTGTGCAGTGCAGTATTTATGCACAAAGTTTATTTAGTGGTATTTGCCTATGAGTTGGTGTAGTCCTTATTACTGTATATACTTTATATTGTACATTAATTATGAACTATTGCTATTTTATTGGGTTTGGTCTGATACAAAGGTATAGACTCATATTTAATAGAATCATTGTTATAATATATTAATTCTTTGTGTGTTCTTTTTCTGAAGTGCTGTCTATTTCATTGATCCATCTTTTACCTTTTTAGTGGTCAATGACTTAAAGATTAGCATCTTCTCCTAATTTACAATTCAGTCTTCTCTTGTCTGTCTTTGATTTTGTAGCCAATTTGGGTTTGTATTACTTAACACATAATTATTATAAGTGGATATTTATCACATTTTTAGTACTGTGCATATACTGATTTATTGAATTGCCATTGAGCAACACATTTATCTAACTCATGGACATCTGTTTAAAAACTCAGCAGAGTAAAAACCATATAATACAATCTTGCTGTTCTTTTAAGTAGACTAAGACTCTATCATTTTGTAAGTTACGGAATTACATTTTATAGATAATTGTTTCAAATATGACATTTATATTTCTCTGAAAACCTTTGTTACGACAATATAATGCTTAATGTTAAATATGATTTTTCTCAGAAAACTGCTCTCACTAATTCACACCTACTACTATGAGCATCTTGTCTGCACGCTGCCAACTTAACTCACCAAGTTTACTTAGCGTGTCAACCAATTCATTGTCTGAATCCAGTTTCAGACGAGGAATAGATACACTCGTTGGCCGAGGAGTTAATTCCTGCAGTTGTTTGATCAAGGTGCGCACGATCGCTCCATTCAGCCTTCTCCCAACCTTTTCCACGTTTTCTGATGATTGTGGAAGGATGATGACAAAGCTGATGTTGTTTGACAAAGGAAACCGAGCCACCTATTTGGACATTGATTAATTGGGAAGACAACTGGATTAGCAAACAAATTCTATTAACATAATAACCTGATGGTTTGAGATTTTTTATAATGGCCTGTCACATTGGCATCCTAAGGCAGGGATAACCAAAGTGTTTGTACTAGGACACTAGTGTCCGTGGCTGGGTCCGTGAAGTTCCATAGACAATAATTACATTGTTTTTTTCAAAGTTCAGTAAATTACCACCAGGAGGATTGTTATCACATACCCCTGTCCTTGGGCCTCCTCACTTCTCCCCCAATAACAGGGTGAAGGATAATCTATCTGCCTCTGTTCCCAGGTGATATGATACCAGGGACCCATTAAAGTACATTAAAGTAATACCATGCCACTTTCAGACACACAGTGCATACAGACCTGGGCCTTCAGATATTTGTCTTTAGTAGTTTGCAGGGGATACTTATGGCGGTTCATCATAAGGACCTTGACCTCGGACCGCTCAGTTTGTTGAAAGGATTCTTTCTTTGTGCGCGCTGGATCAAAACGAGTCAGCCATTTCCCTAAGGAAAGGGATACCACTTGAGTGAGAGATCCAAATATAAATGATGAACAAGAAGAAAATTAAATACAGACAGACAGTGCATCTCTTTCTGTACC
This sequence comes from Pelodytes ibericus, assembly GCA_036172795.1. Lineage (NCBI taxonomy): Eukaryota > Metazoa > Chordata > Amphibia > Anura > Pelodytidae > Pelodytes > Pelodytes ibericus. The sequence continues at coordinate 53,686,137 of CM069867.1, forward strand.
AAGTCATTTATCCACTTGGCAGTAAAATAAAGGCACTTGCACCATCGCTTTCATATTGCTTGATATGTTAGAAGATGTGGGGTTCCGTCTATGGTGTTTAGAGCAGCCCTCAGTACAACTACTGATACTGAGAGGTGGACCTTATCTAACCTATAATTTATGTAGAACCTGAGAGTGGTTTAGAGTCTTCAAGAAATCAAACTCCATATAAGGTGTACCAAACTCCAAGGAGTGCTGATGAGACTATAAACTATGAACAAGAAGTGACTCCATCTCTGTTGTCAATATTATTGAAAAGGAACCAGTGTTAAAGGTTTCTGTCACTGAAATAGTATTCAGGGTGACAATGCACAAGATCATACAAACAAACAAATTAATTGATACATTCATAGATAGAATGAAAGAAAATGTATTTTATATTTTGTAGGTGTAGCAAACTCCACCACGAGGTGATCTGGAGCTCAGACCAGATTGACACGGTGCTCAGACTGACCTTCTAATACAGGTAATCCGAATGATGAATGTATTGGCAAACGGGTCTGGTATTCAGTGACAAAAGTAAGTGCAGTTTAATCGATGAGTAGGCATATAACATTAAGCAAGCAGTAACATGGAGTGCAACAGCATAACCACCATGCGTTTCGCATCTCAATGATGCTTAATTATAAGTGCCAATATATGTGTAGGTGCTGTCTTCCATTGATGATGTGACTAGGCCACCATATGCAAATTACTTCTTCTGCATTACGGTAGTTTGTTTGCATATGGTGCAACAAGGAGATATCATAAACCGCAGACATTTAAAGGACAATTTTATCTAAGTCTATGCATTTGCTTCTAATTCTGCTAACAGTGTAGTAGTAAGTGTAGTTTGTTATGCACTACAAACAGTTATAGATGACTTAGTCCCATCTAGTTTAGTTACCTTGATAGAAAATTGCATTGATAAGTAGCAGTTGCAGGTCATCAGAAATCTCTTGCAGTAGTTTGGGAATTCGCTGAGCTGTTTTCTGTGATACCCACTCATTAATTAGTTTCAGGCTGTTCTCTGGAACATTGGATAGTTCCTTTCCGCCACTCCCATAATACTTCATGGATTGGTTAAGGAATTCAGTAGTAAGAGCCAAATCTATATAAAAGCATACAACATAAAGTTATCAGTGGTGCCATTTGAGCTTGTTGTACAAGCTCACCTGATAAACGGAATAGGCACACCTTCAACCCATGTAGTCTATACATTCTCTCCTTGTGTAGGCTATCCAGTTGTGTCCCATTTTGTTCAATATGGAGAGATGGATATGATGAAATAGTTTAAATCAAGTGAGCCATACACTGTTAAATTATTGTTACAAAAAGGTATGAAGCACAAGGAATTATAAGGAGCGCTCAATTTACCAAGCCGGCTTTGTAAAACAGATGTATGTAGCACATCTCCGCAGTTGATAACCAGTATCAACATTTGTTGTACAATGCGTTTTGTTATCAATTAACTTATACTAGGTTTGTTTCGAAATAGAGCGCTTCAGATGAAACCTTATCAGCATGGAAACCAAATGAGAGGTTGGGGTTTAGCCAGATGCCAAGTGATACTGCTTTAAATCTTGTTCATAGAATAAGTAACTTGTGCTTTGTTTAAGTGTCATAACTTATGTTGTGTGTACTACTGGAACCCAGCCAGTAAAAAAAATGGCTTAGGCTTAATGTTAAGTCTACAGAGGCAACAGCATGGTTAGGATTAAGAAAAGGTGGCAACTCTTGTGTGTGTGTGCTTCCCTTATTTCCAAGCCACACAAGCAGGCTGACAGAAACCAACCTCATGTTGATGAGATCCCATTAAGTATAAAGCAGCTGTCCGTGATTGGTTATATGGCTGAGCTATGTTCGAAGGCTGTCCTGAAAAGTGTCCATATATTCCAAGGGATCCATGTATAAAGTGGATATTGATCACAAAAGTTAATCATTTTGTACCTACCCAGAATCCTTTACAGCACTATAAATTGGGGATTTATGTGGCAACCCCCCCCCCCCCCCTCCACATCTTATGACTTGTCTAGTGTTTGCAGATACATTTTTTATAATACCACCGCTGCACATGATATACCATATTTGCGCAAATGCTCTGAAAAATGCCCCTTGTCTTACATTCAAGCTCCGTCTTATAATCAGACCTAAAATCGAGGTCTAACTACCCTAACTGTTTTTTAAGGGTAGTCTTATATTCAGACTTTTTATTTTTTTCCTAAATGAATATCCAAAGTTTGGGGGGTCGTCTTATAATCAGGGTCATCTTATATTCAAGAAAATATGGTAATCTAAAAGGGGAGTTATTAGAGAGTAATGTTTTTGTGGGATTTTCATAGGTCTGAGTCCATGGAGAGTGATAAATTATTCTCTCAGTTGGACATTATATGAAAATTTAAAGGGACACTACCATTTACATAAGAAGTAACTAGATTACCTGAGCATATAAAACAAACACATATATAAGACATATGCCACTGTTTTTTTTTTCAATATGTTTGAATTTATTGCATATAAAAGTAAAAATAAAATGATGTTTCATAGTTACATTACCCTCACATTCCATGCAAGTCTATTATCAGAATTCTGACTTAGAGACTGCATTCTGTGTCCCCAGCCCCAAAGTGAGATACTAGTGCTGTAAAGTCACCGGGGGGTGGCACCCAAAAACACTTTATTTCACAAAATGGTGGTGCCCAGTCACACTTGTTTAGTAAAATATTTCCCATGAAATAAACTCATAAAACAAAAGACATATCTGAAATCAACAATGGAAAATAAATTAAAAAAACCTTTTCATGTTTTTGGCGGGAGTGTCCCTTTGACCTTTTCAGCCAGGTAGTATCATTTCATTTCATTCCACCCATAAAGGGACTGTAGAAAAAAATATTGAAAATGGCCTATATATCATGTTGGTAAAACTGCAATCAAATGCAAAAAAAATAGGAGAAAAATGTGTTTAAATGTGTCTGTGCTGTCCCCTGTTTATGACATCACCTGTGGCTTGATTTGCAAACAAACTGCTTTGCAGTGGGAAATGTGTAAATCGCATATCAAGCCCCAGTGATGTCATAAGCTGCAGACTAAGTTATGCATTTGTTGGCAGTTTTACTAACATAGTATAAAGATCGTTATCAGTATTTTTTTATTCTGTACATTCACAGTTAAAACAATGTCTACGTGATACATTCCCTTTAAGTGTTTTTTTCACAAGCTGCTTCACTCCTCTTCATATCTCACCTTTTTTGTAGAACACTTCAGATGCGCTGAGAAATGAGTCTTTATTGAACATATTCTGCAATGCTTCATGCACACATTGGGTTTCTGTCACTCCTTTGTATATGTTTTTCAGCATTATATCTCGGGTCTTTTTACCAGTTCCTGCATGAATCAGTGTGAAAAAAACACCTTTTTGAGTAATCGACGCGGGTCAGACAGTTATCATAGGGACAAACAGAATTCTGATTCTTTACATTCTACTGCACAGGATGCAATAAGGAGCAGGAGCTCTATGAATAAAAACTTACATTAAAGGACTACGGTATCAAAAAATAGACTTATGTTTGCATCAAGTGTGTACTTTTAAATAGAAATGTTTTAATAATGGGCACAGAATCACCTAGATTCCCTTTTCCTGATGAACCCCGCCAGGGTTGCCCCCGTCCCCATTTCTATTTGCTCTAACACTCGAACCTCTATCTATAGCGAAATGAAACAATAATGACTAATAAAGAATCAGGGTGGGTGACACTGGCGATAAACTAGGACTCTTCACCGACGGTATACTGCTCAAACCAGATGGTTACGTCTATCGGTCAGAGATGAAAACAAAATACATGAAATAAAAACGCCCAACCACCACAATCTTTACCAGACTAATTACTCCACGCTACTCCAATCCTTAAAAACAGACCTTTTTTTATACCTATCTAAATATAACTGCAAGAAAAGCAACTTTACTCATCCACTGTAATACCTCTGTTACTTTTCTTAATAACATACATTGTATTTACCAAGGCCAATGCTTTGAACTCTTGTAACAAAACTCTTTAAAAAAAAAAAGTGTTTTAATAACATAATATAAATAAAGTACCTTACTGAGCCCTCTTTATTTCCGATAGATCAGGGGGCAGACATGTTGTTTGGAATCTTGTGTCAGATTGTCCTTCATCTTGGATCAGAGGTCAACATGTCAGCCTCATGATAGAGATATATTGTATAGAGCACAGATGATTATGAATGTTTATTTTTTTATCATGATAGTTGGTACAGAACCTAACGGGAAGTTACAAAATTGAATAGACCTACATAGAAATACAGATACATGAGGTAGAGAAGCCCTACGTTTAACAGGAATTTAGTAAACCAATGTCCAAAACATTACCACAAACCATTTCAAATATATAAAATAGACCCAATCAGAAAGGTTTTAACCGTTTTAGGCATTCCATCTATCACTGCCATTTCCTTTTGTCACTTGTAAAAAATTGCAACAATTACTTAATTGTTGGAATTAGGTAATGATTTTATGTGCAGCAGTAGTTAGATCGGCACCTTATATTGTTCCAAGATACAATAAAATGTGAAACCACAGAATTTTTTCTATATACAGATCTACATTCTACAAAACTAAAAAAAAAAACAATAAACATGGAACACATATGTTTCCCTGTATTTCTTACCGAGCATGAGATGAGAGAGAGCCAAGACAATGCTTATTGGAGCCACAGCGAGATTTTGGTGGGAATCATATGGTGACAGCATTTTGTACAGATTCACTGAAAAACTGGCCAAAGCTTTTGCAACCTGCTCTGTTGCATTGTCCATATGTTCCATTGCACACTCCGGCCATACAGGAGCACAAGGAGTCGGAGTCGGGATATTGGGGATATCTACATATGTGTCAGGTTGGTCTTTTTCTGGTTCTAGATTTTCCTGTGTTGTTTCTTCTGCTTGTAAAATTGTATCACTCTCTGGATCCGACAGTTCTTCTTCCATTGTTGTATTCTCAGTATTTTCTCTCTCTCCACAGGATTCATTTGTCACGTCTGAAAATGTATCATTATTGTCTTCTGTTGCCGGTTCTTTCGGTCCTAACTTACTGAAAGGAACCGCATTATTGGATTCAGGATCAACTTCTACATCTGTCTGTCTTGACTCTGTTTCATGGCTTGTCAGCTTGGTCTTGGTTTCTTCATTATTTTCAGACTCCTCTTCATGTGGGTCTTTTCTTTCAGAATTATCATCTGCATCATGTGTTATTCCTGTGCCTAGGATGGTGGGCTTTGGTGTTGGGTCGTCCATGTTCCCATCTGCTGGGATCTCTGTGGGAACAAAATGTTGCAGAATTCTATTGACCTAAAAATAAGAATAAGAGAGAGAAGGGAAGAACGTACATTTAAGACAAAGCGCTTTTAGAAAAATAAGCTAAATGCACATATATCTATGATATTATAATATTCTAGTCAGAGATCTGGAGGCATTGGAATAATAACTATCCTCCAAACCTCCATAGGCTGCATTGAAGGATGTGGGTTATATTTTTACTTTTAATTCCAAATTTGGTAATAGGACAATAGAGCGCCGGCAAATTATTTCCACTTTTATTAGATTCTTTCTTTGCTCTATCTACATACGCTCTACGCAGTCACAGTTAGTCCTTGTTAGCGGGTTTTGGACATGCCAGGCAACTGAACACCTTACTAGGAGACCAAATTATACATAATGGTACAAGAAAGTAATGCAGAGACCATACAGTATAAGGATGCACCTTCAGACATATAAAATACCTACATATTTTATCCACACACATAAACAGGAGCAGCCGTTTTCTGGGATTTTAATATAGAGGAGGTATAGGTTGGATCTGGATGGCTACTCCCCAACCTATTTCCTGTAGCTACATTAGTCGACATTCACATGGATGCTCGTAACTGCTCACCACTATTGCACTGAGAAGGCTGTACGATTCCGATGCCATATTTTAAAGTGACAGAGCACTGAATTTATCTCTCTCAGGGAAGGCTATTAGCAAGGCTATTTACAATATTCCAAAGAGAATGCTGCTTGGACGGCTCACCATGATCAGAAGTAAACTCCCTTTGTTAATAACTGCTGGATAATTTTTGGCATTCAGGAGTTCACAATCAACGCTGAGCTACTAGGATCAAATAGCAACAGCAAACATAAGATTGGGGTGCGGAGAGAGCTTGTCCAGAATGGTACAAAGCAATGCCTTTATTCCATAATATATTGCAATACACACAACAATATAGATTCCTAATGCATAGGTTCAAAGTTATATGAACAAATACCCAACTAAATTAATTAAACACAAGACAACAAATCATGGAAATGTGGTGCACAACCCCTCGAGCAGGGGAAAATTATGTCATTTGAATAGGAAACAGTTTCATGTTTCATGTTTTGATCAGTACATATATATATATATATCGTGGAATACTGTGCAAATTGGTTTTTGGAATAAATTATAAGGTTTCAGAAATTAAATTATTTTTGGGTCGTGACTTAATGACCACGGACAAATGTGGGTCCTGAGGTTCGACAGGTTGAGAACCACTGCTCTAGTGGCAATCCACTCCAGGGATACTGGTAGGTAGAGAGTTACACTGGGGCAGTAAAACCATAATGCAGTGTGCTAAGGTGTTAGTGAACCCAGAACCCTTCCAGGGAGCAGGAAGTAACTGGCTACGCACTAGTAAGGAGGGTCACTATTGTATGGTTTGATCCAGTAATAGCATAGTGCTCTCTACTGTGTGCACACAGATATCAGCTAGGATATCCAATAAAGACAGCATTGAATTAAGTGATTAACAAATGCTGATACTTACTCCATAATATCATAATATGATGACAGCTTATGTTCATTATTATTGAAGCAGCACTTGTATCATTAGTAACTTGCTACTGGGTACAGCTACTGGCAACATATATAAAAGGGCCTCCAATGAATACTATCAGCAAGTTAGAAAAGAGGAGAAGTCGCCAGTGTTTTTTTTTGTATAAAGTTAGATACCCTGATTTTTAAAACATCCCAGATTTTGTTCCACTGTAAACTATGGGTGGTCTCTTTTTGGAAACGTATACATCAGTGCACGTACAGATCCAATGCACTCGCTGCAAACTCATGACTTTTGTTGGGTGTTTCGCCAGTTCTACACTAATGCATGTGGAGATAGCACCACTAGTAGCGCTATGTACGTTGCACCACAACATATCCATTGTCATAATGTTATTATTTATTAATTTTTTTACATTATTGGTGCTACTGGTTTTATAGACTTTATTTATTCTTGGGCACAGAAGGTTTTACTTTAGTTTCCATAGGGAAACTTGTGGACACCTTTTAAGTTTATTTCTTTAAAATATTTCAAAATGGATTTATGTTTTAAAATTCCGGCTAATGGGTCTGTTTATAGCTTTATAGCACTATTTAAAATTGAGGGAAGCTGTTTACATTGACCTTGACATATTATGCAATGTTATACATTTTTCTAACTCACCAGCGTAGAAAGGAGTGAGATTATGAGAGAGCAGTGCTTTTACAAGGTGCGTTTGTTATCACTGATTTATAAACATGCCATTGCTCTAAAGCTGTGTTGTTCAACTTTCTAAAATAGAGTCACAAACCATGCAGAAATTTAGGTTGGGAGAAGTGGACTTTATGGAGTAACTGCATAGTTATTTTTGCTTTTTCAGCTAAGATCGTGGCACTGCACAAAAAACCCCATTAAGGACCACCTCTGGCCCGTTCCGCCACCAGATGGTCATCAACGCTTTAAAGCAAAACCCAGCAGATTACATTTTTTTCTTGAGCATCCTGCAGTCAATCTGGGGGCAGACATGATCATTTCCCAGCTATGGCGTTTAGTGATCGCAAAATATTTTTCATATCACACTTGTTGAATTTTGTCGACTTCCCATATTCTAACCTTATCAGCGTTCTCCGAGATGTCTTCAGCTTCGCCATTGCAAACCATCATTAAAAAGGCAGTGGGTATTAGAAGGAAAGTCAACCATGATGCGAATAATCCCATGCTTGATGTGAAAAGGAACTCTATTAACAAGAAGATCAGATAAACAGAATGGATTATTTGTCAGATATACACAACATTCCATATTTGAAATGTACCTGCTATATGGTTTCTTTTACCTTCATATACCTTAGGCAGCTCTTTTGTAGTTGTTCAGCTTTTACAGTGTTTTTGTGCAGTTTGCCTCTTGCTGTCTGTCTGCGTTATCTGCAATATCACATCAAGTAAACAGCAGGTACAGCAAACATCTATTGGGTCTTTGGGATGCTGATTTCACCATTGGTTGGAACGCAGAAAGAGAGTTAAATATTCTCCAAAGTCCTAAATTCCTGTAAATTCAGTGACTGCTCACCAATCCACTCCCTTCAACCTAAAAAATACTCCTACAATCCACCATATCCCACCCCCCACAATACACTGCCAGCAATGCTCCTGAAAAATGTTTCTAATGGATTAATGAAATCCATGATTCTGTAGGTCATTTTTTTTTTACATACAACTTGTCAGTATTTATTATATTTCCATAGGTTATGCAGACACTGAGTTTGTAAATGATAGGGTCTACTCAATAAAGAGAGAATTTCAGGGAATTTCACACCTTAGGCCAATGTAGAAGAGTTGGAAAAATTCTCTAATGCACCTAAATAGGGGAATTTTTCCAGCTCTGCTACTTTGGCCTTTAGTTTGAAATTCCCATCTTTAATATGTGTACATATTACAATAATTATCACATTCCCTTCTGAAAGCACACAATACTGCTTACATTGGTGACCTGGCATTGTTTTTGGCAGGAGCTGTTTGACAATTTGGGTTGAAATATTGAAAGTGCTATACACATGAGCATTTAGAAGTAAAAAGTCTGTCTGACACAAACCCATTGAGTCAGGTTAGAAAGCAGTCTGGGGGACAATTTTCTGCTGTCCCCTCCATGTAGCTCAGAATTTATATATCTATTTCTAGGTATTTTAACCAACTGCATCCATTTGTCAGCCATACCCTCTCCAACACTGTTCATGGTGGACATTTACTGGGGTCTGTGGTGGGCAATGGTGATCCATGGACTATCACAGACATTTGCTAGAGACACTTTACAAATCCCTGCCTCATTCAACATACCATCTATGTAATACTTCCCAACACAAACCTAACACTATGTCAGTCACATACTATCTTGAAAGTGTGCCCAGCCTGCAGAGCCATAGCTAGCACTTTCTGTGCCTCAGTCACTTTCTCCTAGTGACTGCTCTGCCAGCCTGTCACCTCTAACACTGGTTCCAACTCAGATCTATATGAAACTGTTAGCCTTTTTCTGGCCAAATACCAACTATTTAGAAAAGATAACGATCGATATCTTGACTACACTACAACAGGACCAACAACAAAGGATTCCTCTGTCCCAAGTCATGCGTAAGAACAATTAACACTAAGACCTTTCTATCAGGAAAGAAAGAGAAAAAAACTGAAAATATTTATTTTTCCATTCTTGCATTGCCCAACCCCTTGCTTATCTCCTCTGGTTTCTGAAATATCGTTTATGATCATGAGTTGAGGGAGTTGAGAGGTTTATACATTTAAGTTTTTTTGTGTGAAACTCAGGGATACTTCTGTACAGAGTTTATAACGGTGTAGGTTTAAATTATGATGTTTCCAATACTCCTGTATACTCCTGGTTTATATCAGATTTCCTGTAATCTCGCCATAGTGTTCAACACTCTGTGATCCTCCTCATTTATTTTCCACCCCAACCCATACTTTTCTGGGGGTTTTTTTTTTTTTTATTATCCTCCCCTATGAGCTCGCCCTATCCATTTAATTACAATACTATATTGTTCCATGTATATGCTTATTTCAGAGAATGCATACTGCATATTACGTAATGCAGCACATGTTGTACTTTTGGTACCTATATATTTCCTAATCATTTTGGTAAACTTACTCCCCAGTAGTTATGTTATCTGTACATCTTCTCGTGCCCCTCATTTGAAACTGTGTCTCAATCATGCAGATCTTATATTGGTTTTTCTAACAGGTTCTTCTATAGGGGTTTTATGCTTTCCCTTTAAATTATGAGTTACATTTGTTTCATCAATTCTCCATTGCTCTTTGTTTTATTCTGGGCCCAACTACCCAGGATTGTAGAAGTCATGTCTTTTCCTGGACATCCCTTTGTGGCAGCTGACGGTGGATCCTGTTTCTTTGTGACTATTTTTGGTTCATTCAGGTGGGTGGTGGCATTTTTTGCTGTTGTTTTGCGTCATTTCTGTTTATCGTTGCTCTACTGATTAATTCTAAAATAGTAACATATAATTTAGACGAGAAGTGTTCAACTGCAGCTAGCCTGCTATGGATGGACTATATCTTCCATATTTTCCTCAGGGTGTGTTAAGATGACAGAGGTTTATGGAGTAACCTTTAGATTAGAAAAGCCTCAAGTATCCCCCCCCACCCCCCATTAAAAACATGGCTGGGAGCCACTCAAATGGCTCCCAGTCTTTCAAAAATAGATTGTCGGCCAGAGCTACTTGCTTTGGTCCCCATACAATAATAGGACCCCTCCCCCCCAGGGTCCTGAGGCTGGTAAATGCTATTCTATTAAAAAGAGTCCCTCTAAGCATCTGTCCGCAGCTGCATTATGGAATTCCTGCTCTGAGCTATTAGGCCTGGCCCTCCAATATATATTTTAGGGGTCTGGAGCACTTTCCTAGCTCCCAGACCTATTTATTAGGGCTATTTGCCCTGACCTCCCATACATGGAACCAGGCGGCAAGGAGCCATTTTAGCGTCTCCTAGACCCATTTTTTATAGTGGTGCTCAGGGCTACTTGCACCCCCCCCCCCCCCCCCGATAGTATAAGCTTTTTTATATTTAGTATCCTTAGCCGCCCTAATTTTCTTTACATTTATTTATGGGGCCAGCGTATTTTTATTACTTTTTATGGTTTTCATTTCAATGTGCCGTCTCACACAAAGGCAAATTTTTATGTCTGTAATGTGGCAATCATCCCCGAATCCAAATTGTATTTGGGGTTGATCGTGACATATTGTGTAGCTGAATTCCGGGGATACCTTCAATTCGGCTATTATTCAAATTGCTTTCGGAACGGGCTATATTGTTTAGACCCTCATGAGTGTACAGCTGTACGTTCAGAATTGTGCATGCTAAGCATTTCTTCAGTGGATATAAACAGGATCACAATTTTTTTTTTTTTGGACCACAAGTATTATTTGAGAAAATCATTATTTGAAAAACTCCATTCCTCTTTAATTCAGAAGCTGAAAAAAAACTGGGTCCCAGCAGGGCATCTCAGTATCATTGGAGCTGAGTTGGAACACATCGTATTAGATACATAAAAGGTTTTAGAAAAAGATTTATTCATTTTTTTTAAATGTTAGCTTTACAATACATATACTATTTCTGGTGTGGGTGTTCCTTTAACAACAAAAATATATTCTAATAAATCTTAAAATAATATATGTTACTTAACAACAATGTTTATATTTTTGGTTAACTTGATCTACAAACCAAATAAATAAAACAATAAGATTGAGTTCCCATCCATTCCAGGGGGCTTGGGGAAGATCATTACCTCCCAAAACCTTGTGGGAGCTTGAGGGTAATTGCAGATAATTTATGTCTTGTTATGAGCTCTTTAGTAAAGCCAGCCTGTCAAAATAATTCTCAGTGGTTGATCCAAGAAGCACGATTCTTGTTATAGAACCACATTTAATCATTTTATTGATCACATTTAGAGAATATTTGTCATATAATGGAATATATTTACACTGGAGCTGTATTTACTGTATGAACGTCCTTCTAAATCTGCACCACAAAACGCATAGGGTGGGAGATGCCACAGTTCCATATTTCAGTACTACCAGGCAGTCATATCTGGGATACATGACACTCTTAGTCACAATGCTGACAGAGATTGTCCCACAGACATTTCCCAAGGTATGAACACCAGGAAACATATAAACATAGAGTGTGTGGGCAGATAAGAACCATTTGGCCCATCTAGTCTGCCCAATTTTCTAAATACTTTTATTAGTCCCCAGTTCCCTATCTTATTATATCTAGGATAGTCTTGTACCTATCCCACGCATGCTTACAATCCTTGACTGTGTTTACCTCTACCACTTCCGCTGGAAGGCTATTCCATACATCCACTACCCTCTCAGTAAAGTTATACTTCCTGATATTACTTTTAAATTGTTGCCCCTCTAATTTAAGACTATGTCCTCTAGTTGTGGTAGTTTTTCTTCTTTTAAATATTCTCTCTTCCTTTACTGTGTTGATTCCCTTTATGTATTTAAATGTTTCTATCATATCCCCCCTGTTACGTCTTTCCTCCAAGCTATACATGTTAAGATGCTTTAACCTTTCCTGGTAAGGAGTGGGGGAGAAAGGACAAATGGGGTGGGAGTGACACAAACAAGGGGGAACGATAGGAGAGGGACACAGATATTGGAAGAGAGACAAAACAAGGTAGGCCCTGGGCGAGACACAGAAATTGGGTGAGAGAGACACAAATAAGGGGATATGTGAGGAAAGAGACTCAATGGGGAAATAGAGGGAGAAAGACAAACAAAGGGGTTGGGAGACTAAGAGAGAGACAAACAAGCAGTGAAGGGGGAGACAGACACAGGCATTGTGAGTGTGGGGGAGTGAGACACAAGGGGGGGGCTACAGATTAAAGAGATACAGAGAAAAGGAGAAAGACAGACAGAGTAGGGGGTAGAGAAAGAGAGGACAGAGAGAGACAGATAATGGGGATGTTTACCTAGGGGAACCATGCGGCACTATTTGTATGTCTCTGGAGAACTGTATATTTAAGGAAACTATGCAGCAGCATGTGTATATCTCTGGAACACTATAAAAGGATTTGGGATGTGTAGAGGAACATGGTTGGGGGGGGGGGGGGGGGGGGGGGGGGAGTAGAGCCCCTGTCAAAAATAAGCCTTGCCCAGGTATGCCCTTCTGTGGGACCTCAAGCTTGCTATGTGGACTTCATCCTCCTTAACCGGGACACCTGAGAACTAATAATGGGCATGTTGAGGCTCCACTGTGAGTAAAGCTGACCTCTTTCAAACAACTCCTCCCTAGTGTCAACAACCCAGCAGACCGTGAAGGAAAAGGGAAATATGTATCTGGAATCAAATTAATAAAGGTTGAAAGAGATACAGACAGACAAAGCCACATAATTCAATTTTATTTGAAAATAAAACTTTTTTAAAGACAACATAAACTCAGCTTCCTTTCCTGGTTGTCTATTTATTATACAAAGTCCATCTCTGGGTGAAGAGGATGGAACTTTAAACTGCAAACCCCCTACCCTTTCAATAGACACACTATAAAAGCCCTGTCATAGAGACTGAGATAAACACAGTGACACTTCTTAAATGAATCATCTTGTAATATAAGAATCAAAATGTCCCTGGCACCAGGCGAGACAAGGGTAGGTGACGAGGGTATGATTTATAAGACTTTACAGTGATCTGATCAGTATTATAATCAGGTGCTTTAAAGACTTGTTATATACAATTCAACAATATGATGTTAACCCCCTTAAAGGACCAGTGCTATTCAATGTCTCCATCACAATCTGATCCTTACCTACACTAAGCCTAAAGGAATGTGTGGCTTATTTAATATCCCTGGCCCTGCTGGTGACAAGGGAGTGGGACAGTACGTGTCTAGGCAGGTCTGGTCTCTATAGACAATCACTGGAATCTCTTACATACATACACAGATTGTGACGGCAGATAAGAGGTTAAAGGGTGGCACCTGGGTTAGAAAGGTCACCTGGTCACATAAATATACCTGATAGCACATGTTTAGTGTGAGGCTGTCTCTGTACTTATTTAAATAAGAAATAAAAACATATGGTGTTGTGTATTGTGTATATGGTGTGCAATGTGTCTTTATATTGTGTCTTTCTAGTGATTTTGTATACATATCTCACAAGTATACCTCTTTGGGAGAATCTCCCTATACCTCTTATTATGAAGATCCACAGCAATTAAATAAATCATAGAAAAATAAAACTCATAATAATGTATGGTTATTCTGTATTTATATATAATTAGTTAACGTAAATAGCAGTCTATTGGTAATGTCCTGCACCATAGCCAAGCCATTGGCAACTCTCTCCAAAAAAAGTTTCTTTCTTTGGCTAAGTCCATTGACGCGAGGTGTGCAATCATGTTTGCATTTTAAGAATAATCGTCCATGTATATTGCTTGTTATATTTTGTGTACTGTTTCATATCCTGTTTGGTGTGTGTTGTATATAAGGCATGCAGTCTATAGCTCGGTTAAAGTGCAGCATATCTGGTATACTTGTGTGTATACTGTATAGAATTCGTATCAAAGTTCATTGCATTTTGCATACAGGAGATTCTCTCGGCTTACACCTTCTTGGTTTTCACAAGCCCTTTGGTGACCAGGCTCCGGTACAGTTCTTGCACGTACGTGTAAACACACTTAGAGTCGGGAACCTTCATATGCACCATGTCTTCGACGTCCAAGAGAGGGGGGCAGTCAGCATGGGTTCTGGATAGAGCAACAGTGGTGCAAGCAGTTAATACATGGGATGTATAGTAATTGAGAAAGAGGTATGGGAAGAACAGAAAGTCAGCAAGCAGTATAGAATAAACAAGGGCAGGAAAAAAGGGAAACTGTGGTCCACAATCAGAGAGACTGTGGTCTCTTATTAATTTACACCCCTCATAGCCCTGATCTGTCTGGCTTCATTATGGAAAGTCCATACATTACACATGCACAGTAACAGTGACACAGTGACTGTCCCATGTCTATATCTCTCCTATTGCTGTGTGTGGTGGCCATCCCCAAATGATGTTTGCAAGTCATTGTCCGAGGGTTTTTTCCATAATGAATTCAGGATCAGATCCATCTTTTCTATTTCTTCTCTCCTCTCCCTTCACATGACTGTGTATATCTCCTCTTCCTTCCCATGTCTGTCTGTCTCTCCTCTTCCTTCCCATGTCTGTCAGTCTCTCCTCTTCCTTCCCATGTCTGTCTCTCCTCTGCCATCCCATGTCTGTCTCTCCTCTGCCATCCCATTATGTATTATTGGGACTGTGTGGTGCACAAAATGCATCGTCTAAATGTTAAAAGTTCTTTAAAATGCATGTTTTAGAAGTTGTGTACAAGAGCAAGGTCACTTAGAGTCCACACAATGAATTTAAGTAGCACAGGAAGTGCTAAATTAAACAAAACTTGATATGCTCAGTGTCTATCTAATCAGTGCTGTTGCACCTGCAGTAAACATGTATTGTAATCACTGGAGAGGGCTTGAGTCAAATATTAAAAATGTGATTTATGCAGAATGCCTGCATCAAATCACACTGGAATCACAAAAGCCTGTGCACTATACCAGCGGTAATCTTCATCCAAGGCCCAACTGGGAACAAAAACCGGCCCTGGAAAAAAATTGAATACCAGCCCCATAGCATAACATTATTAAAACAGTCCCATAGCATAATATATTTTTTGGTTCATAAAAGGGAAAACCAGGCATTTTAAAAGCACATTTGAAGAGTATGTACACAAAGTTTTATGAATTGCCCTGTGAGATATATATCAGAGTAGTGTGTGAGACATAACCTTGTGTACATACTGGGTGGATATATTGACGTACCCCAGCACCCAGATTGCACTCAAAGGACTTGACCCTAAAACCATACTGCTCTCACAATACTTGGTCCAGCACCCATATTGCACTTACAAGATTTTACCAAGCACCCAGAACTTACCCCAGCACTCAGATTGCCCTCACAGGACTTGACCCAGCACCCATATTTCTCTCACAAGACTTAACCCAGCACCCATATTGCACTTACAAGATTTGACCCAGTACCCATATTGCACTTACAAGATTTGACCCAGTACCCATATTGCACTTACAAGATTTGACCCAGAACCCATATTGCACTTATAAGATTGGACCCAGCCCCCAGGACTTACCCCAGCACTGAGATTGCACTTAAAGGACACCCCCCGGCACCCAGCCCAGCACTGAGATTGCACAACAGGAGCGGATCCATAGTCTTTTTTCAGAAGGGGAACTGCTCATGTTGGTCCGTTTTGTTTTCATTTCTGTAGTGTCTGTCTCTCTCATTTCTGTAGTGTGTCTCTCTCTCTCTATCATTTCTGTAGTGTGTCGGTCCCTCTCTCTCATTTCTGTAGTGTGTCTGTCTCTATCTCACTTCTGTAGTGTGGTTCTCTCTCTCATTTCTGTAGTGTGTCTGTTTCTATCTCTCATTTCTTTTGTGTGCCTCTCCGTCTCTGATTTCTGTAGTGTGTGTCTCTCTCTGCTTTCTGTAGTGTGTGTGTGTCTCTCTCTCATTTGTGTAGTGGGTGTGTCTCTCATTTCTGTAGTGTGTCTCTCTTGCTCTCATTTCTGTAGTGTGTCTCTCTCATTTTTGGAGCATCTGTCTCATTTTTGGATCATCTCTCTTTCTCTCTCATTTCTGTAGCATCTCTCTCATTTCTGAAGTTACTCTCATTTCTGTAGTGTCCCTCTTGCTCTCCTTTCTGTAGTGTCTCTCCCCCTTCCCCCTGTAGTGTCTCTCTCTCCCCTCCCCCCTGTCGTGTCTCTGTCTCCTCTTGTGTCTCTGTCTCTCCCCGTGTCTCTGTCTCCTTCCTCCTCCTTGTCTCTCTCTTCCCCAGCTCTCCCTCCCTCCTCTGTGTCTCTCTCTTCCCCCAGCTCTCCATCCTCCTTGTCCATCTCTTCTCCAGCCATCCCTCCTCCGTGACTCTCTCTCCTCCCCAGCCTTCCCTCCCTCCTCTGTGTCTCTCTCTCTTCCCCAGCCCTCCCTCCTCCATGTCTCTCTCTTCCCCCAGCCCTCCCTCCTCCATGTCGCTCTCTCTTCGCCCAGCCCTCCCTCCATCCTCCATGTCTCTCTCTCTTCCCCCAGCTCTCCCTCACTCCTCCATGTCTGTCTCTCTTCCCCCAGCCCTCCCTCCTCTGTGTCTCTCTCTCTTCCCCCAGCCCTCCCTCCCTCCTACGTGTCTCTCTCTCTCTCTCTCTCACTGTCTGCCCTCCCCACACGCCAGATCCGCTGCCGCAACATCTGGAGGCAGCTCGGAAATTACTTAAAGTGGGAGCGGCCACTGAATTTCTTAAAGCACCGATGAACAGTTTAAAGAGGCCACAGCGGTGCAGAGGAAGGCGGCCCACCGGGATTTTTCCCAGTATCCGGGTGGGCCAGTCTGGCCCTGTCTTCATCTTGTGCCAGAGTGAGTTTGTGGACTAGACTGTCCCTTTAAGGCAGGAAAAAGAGCAACCTCTAGATTGCTAACTTGTGAGCAGACCTCATGTATCAGTCTGTGCTTGTTTGTCTAACTTAGTATGTATTTCCCCTCTGTGCTCTGTACCTAGCGCTACATAAATTGTTGGCACTATATAAATAAATGTTAATGTTAACATAGGCTTAATGACTGCTGAAGATGCTTCTTCACAGACTGTTGTGACTTGTAAAAGCCTAGGAAGTGATAGAACTCATATCTGGTCTGCCCTAGATTGTGCTTGCAGTAAAACCTCAAACCTTATTTGGTCATTGGTCTGGTCTTTACCCAGTGTAGCTGCCCCCCCTTCCCTTCCAGAATCCCCCACTCACTCTGCGGTGCTGAATGCAAGCTGAAAGTTCTCTCTTCTATTCTTTGGGTCAAGAGCATCATAATCAAATGCGTCAGGGAAAAAGGCATGAATGAGAGCGCAGAATGCAAGGCCGCTGCTCCAGCTGCTGGAGAAATTCTGTATGTCTACACCCTGGTATCCCACAGCAAGATGACCAAGGATAAAGGAAGAGAAAAATAGAAGTTAGTTATCTCTATCATTTTTCAGTTTGTCTAAATATTTTTGTCATTATCCCCATCCATCAGTATTATTTATAATAAAATTATTTCCAGTTCGCACTTCTGACGTCAGTGTAGTGCCCTTGTGCAGCTTGGCAATCTAAGCAGCCACCTAGTTTGCCCATATGTTTCAAATGCTCTTGGGTTTGCCAATAATTTGGGCATAGTCAGCATGGTAAAACCTGATAACATTGTAAAAGAAGCAACATATCTACTAACTTTCCTCGGTCTTATTGTGTATCATTTGTATCACTCCTTTTAAACTTCGAATCTCAAAGGCTTTGTTTTACATTTATTACTAGTTAGGATATTACAGCGGCAAAATACCAAAAAGCTGTTCTCCTCTAAATGTGGGAAAAGGGACTGATTGTTCCAGATTGTCTGTAACAATTTCTAAAAGTGTACTGAAACTCAGTTCAAGTGAGCTTGTCCTAAAAATAATCCCAGATTACATGTGATTAGCTATCATCTGATAATCTATCATTCTTTGCATGTTGGAGTGACTGTACTCATTCTCTGCAGTGAACCCTTATATTACATATATTACATAGTCAGCTCCTAGCAGTGGCATTGGTAAAAAAAAATTTTTTTTATTGAGAATTGATATCAATCTAGACACTTTCTATTCCCTGATTATTCCATTATCCACAATTAGTCTTATTTTAGGAATGTTAATCTAGTTTTTATTTGATTACACATTAAACAAAAACAAATGAAGTTAGTAAACATATCCGGAGAGACAAGGTAAGGACTACAAATTACATCCAATATGCAGATATTTCACTGGGCCCTTTCATTGTCTCACCTCGCGGCCTCTTGTCTTTGCTCGGCACCATTCCAATAGCATGTTCTTCACGGCACTTGCTCCACAGCTTGTTGATCTCTGGACACGGACACCAGAAGTGGCCACCCTGTGTGATAGCTTCATTAGCAGCATTAACATAGAGCCTTCCGCACACCATTTTTTCCCTAACCCTTATAAAGCCAAAAAATATGTCCCAGCCTCCCCCTATATCTTACCCTCCAAATTTCTCCGCTATGTCTTTTCGTGTAGCCCTTCCGTAGGATTTTGGCATGGTTCTAGAACGCGGAAGATCATTTTTCCGCTCTGGACGTTCCTTCTCCTGAGAAGGCTTCTTATCCGATGATTTTACAGCTGGAGCCTTGTCTTTTACAGCACTGCCAAGAGGAGAGAGTAGACATATCATAATTAAGTCTTTTTTTTTTCTCGCTAAATAAACTTCAGTAGTAACAAAATGTAAATGATACATGTATGTGTATATACACAATTGAAAACCTTGAGTCCACTTGACGGAAACTAGGATAAAGAGTAACTAAAACCAATTTTTTTTTAAAAGAAGACCTCATAAAAAACATACAAAAGCAAAAACTAGAGGGAAATGATCAGTTCAAGAGGATCTCTCAGTGGTCTGGCAGCCATCTGGGAGCCAATCACGGGAGAGGAAATGAGCCTGCATCACAGATAGTGCACAGCATTCAGAGCTCCCAGATCACCACAAACAGCAGCTTCATAATAACAGTCTGAAAGTCTCTGTTTGACTTCCACACCAAAAATGGCAATCACTTATAAACCTTGCTCCATGGGAGCATCATCCAAAAGACTTCTGAATCAGACAGAAGTAGCACATTTATCTGCACATTCTATATATCCCCATGTGTTTATATCTGCTTTAGCAAAAGGGCAAATGAATAAACATTCAACTGTGTTAGTCTGCAGAATACAAACTCACTAAGGATAAGAACCAGGTTCATCAGTTGTGGTTCTCTAGTTAATGGACAGACGAATGTGCAGTTTAACACAAACATTACCGTAATAAAGTCAAGTTTATCTTTTAACAGTAGCTATACATGAATACTCAATGACAAGTATTTACAGCATATTGAAAATAGTATTGTGGATGATCGGATGGAAATAAAAAGCAGGGTCCATTTGTCAGGCCTGTGCTTAGTTATTATTAACCCCCAACCAACCAAGAACAGAGAAGCCAACTTACAGTGAGCAAGAAGCCTGTTTGCTCTGTATGAACCCTCAGATCCATGCACTTGGGTTGGTATAGTAAGGGGAGCACACGTCAGCATCCCCTGGTTAGTTTGGCCCAAGAGAACGCATTTGATTATTTTTGTGATTTATTCAATTATTTAAAACTTTAAAAATATATATTATTTTAAATGCTGGATGGGGGTGAGGGATAGATGCAGAAACAGTTCAGAGGACAGTGTAATGTGCTCTGATCATTTATGTATTCAGTGTCTTTCTTTTGTCATTTACAAATATTTACCAAATTACCACCACCTAGAATAATGTGAATCTACAGGGAATGAATGGAGGGGAATTTCATGCTATCGCCCAAATTATTATATAGCCTACAATGCTAGTATACTCTGTATATTATCTCTTTGTGCATGGCATGTTACCTGGCTGTCTCTGGGCTCCCAGGCTCTTGGCTGTCCTCTGAAGTCTCTTTTGCTGTAGCTTGAGATGTCTCCTCTTTTCTTTCACTTTCTTCATCTTTGCCTCTCCCAGTTTCCCCGTCATTTTCTGTCTCTTCTGTGGTCTGGATACTTTCCGTGTCTGCTTCAGGGTCCACATTATTTGATGAGATCTCATCTTCTGTCTTTGCATCTTCTACTGTTTCTGTAATTGTTTCTGGTATCTGCATCATCTCTTCCTTTGATGACATGGTCTCTTTATCTTCCGGAGGGATTTCTACCTCAGTGTCAACCGCCTCGTTACCTTTGTCAGCCTCTCCGGTGTCTTCATGGAGAGAATCGGTTGTCTCGCTTTCTTTCAAAGACATCACCTCTTCTTTCGTGCCAACTGCTCCCTCCTTCAGCCCCTTCTCCTCTTCTTCTCTGGGCTGGAGGCCAGTCTCTTGGTCCTCTGAGTCATGTATTGTTGAGAGATGAGATTGTTCTTCCACCATGGTGTAATTTGGAAATTGTCTTTATAAACAAACACCTCTGACAGCTCTGGGTAATATCTTCTCTCCCCGTCTTTCTCGCTGCTGCTTATCACTGACCAGGGTGGGTGACTATTTTTATTCCGGATTAGCTGGCATTATACATCCTCCTTGGCTACCCCCACCCCCTGCCAGCTGTCACCTTGATGCTCTGTCCCTGGAAAGCTAAAAACAGTCTTGTATTATGTCACTAGTCACTGTTCCCTATGTCTCTTACAGTGTCACACACTTCACAGCTGTTGGTACTAGTGGATCCTTTATGTGGCATGAATGGATAGAATGCCAGCTTTTCAGCCCAGGGTGGTAGTCAGGGTTAAATTCCTGCATACAAGGAAATCTGAGTACACATAATGGTTTTGAACACTGTGAGAGATAGGTTTGCTCCTGTGGATGCAAAATCCTATACGTTGCGAAATAGGGAATCCTGTCAAGGACGGGATGGATAATGCAGCTTGTGCAGAGCAAGATTTACTTTTGTTATGGTCCATAGCAACAGAGCCTCCTCTGCCTTTAATTTTCCCTTAAAGGTCTACCCCAGCCATTTTATTTTCCCATTTAGTGCAGCAGGATGCCTTGGCATGCACCATTTTGCAAGTTCAAGTACCCATTCTCTATTACCTTGTCCTGTGCCCTTCAGCAAACTTCAAACTGCACATGCCCAGCGCTTCCTCCATTACAAAAATGGGCATGTGCTGGGTGGACGGGGTTAGGACACTATATATATGCGTGTGTATAGAGATGTATAAGAAAGACATAGTGTAGTGACAATGAGGTGGTGGGGATGGCCATTTTCAGAAGAAGATTATTACAGGGATTTCAAAGGGAAATACTGTAAAAAATAAATATGTATATATATATATGTTTGTGTGTGTATCACATTAAATATTGTATTTTTGGTTCTAAAATGTCAGAATTAATCATTATTTTAGCTTTTTATACTAAATGTCATATTAGAACTCAAAGCATCCACTGAATAGAGTTGTGGTTTTGTAGATTACAGCACGGAATGCTTTAGTAAGGTAGATCTGTGCTAAACAAGAAGAGGGTACAACTCGGTGCCTATATGTTAAAGGGAACTCGTAGATTCTCATGTAGTGTTGTAAAATTGTATTGCCCCAATAGGTGAATTGTGAGCAACTGGGATTCCCACGATGCAATTCTGCTGCAACCTACTACAGGTTGAGTATCTCTTATCCAAAATGCTGGGGACCAGATGTATTTTTGGATAACCTGACATTTGCGATAATGGCTCATTTCCCCCAATAACATATATTAAAGCCTCTCTGTACTCATGAAATACAGTATCAATGCGAATTGATATAGAAAATAAGTCACTTTTACTGTGATGTAGCTGAGATGTGATGCATTGTTGGTGCGTCAGGCCTGCACATGTGCCATTGTATTACCCTTTGTGGGCTTGGGGGAACCTGAGCATGCATGGAAAGGCTAGATCACAGCTTAAAGGGACTGTATGGTGACCAAAATGCACCTTCCAATTGTTAATGCATATGAATGTTCTTTCAAAGTACTTTAAAATAC
The DNA here is from genome assembly GCA_036172795.1 of Pelodytes ibericus. Taxonomy (NCBI): domain Eukaryota; kingdom Metazoa; phylum Chordata; class Amphibia; order Anura; family Pelodytidae; genus Pelodytes; species Pelodytes ibericus. The sequence continues at coordinate 53,708,610 of CM069867.1, forward strand.
AAGTTTTACATTTTGCAAAATACTTACAGCTAGATGAAATTGTGAAATTCTAGCAGTTTGCAAGAAACCAGGACTGCCCACACTAGCTGTGTAAAAGTCAAAACTCGATATGCTCAGCATCTATATAATCAGTGCTGCCGTTGCTGCAATAAGCATGCAGAGTAATCACTGGTGAGGGCTTGAGTTAAATATTAAAAATGTGATTTATGCAGAATACCGGCATCAAATCACACCGGAAAAAAAGCCTGTGCACTATACAAGCAGTAATCTTCATCTTGCACCAAAGTGAGTTTGACTAGACTGTCCCTTTAAGGGGGCTGGACATTGAATAAACTGTTGTTTGTTTGCATTCTAACAGGTGTGTGTGGAATTTGCAACTTGTGGCAAATAACAGATCACTTTGGATAATGGATTTTTGGAAAAGGGATGCTAAACTACAAAATAGCAGACTCCAGAATATTATTTGTTTTGTTAGTAATATGGCCATCACAGCAACTCTGTTATGTTGTTATTTTTATCTGACAGATTCACTTTAATATTTGAACTTAGATGTGCCTGCTGGTCTAAGGTGTTCTGGGCACACTGCCTAATGGGAAATCTTCTCCAAGGGTATGTGTGAGAGAGGGAATCCACAGTGTAATGTAGAAGAGGAGGTGGGGGCTGGTGGATTTGGCAAAGGGAAACCCTCTGAGTGAGGGAGAGGGGAATATTGGATGTGAGAAGGATGAGGTTTTGTGTGAAAGAAGAGATGAACCCAGTGTAACAGAGAAGCAGTTCTGTATGAGAGGAGATTTACAGTGAGCCTGTATATTGCAATGTATGCAATATAATGGAAGGTTTCAGTGTTTATGCTTCACTGGTCCCTGTCAGTGTTTGGCAGAGCTTCAACAACACAAATCAGGCACCTGCGCTGGCACAACGATCGATGACACAACCAGAATCTCCGTATTCGGTGGAGGCAACGCAGAATCCCTGAGAACATGTTGGGAGTCTACTTTATACACTGGCGCACACGCTGATTGTGCCAGTATTTGGTGCATGTTTATACATGCCCCCATTGGGTATAGTCCAGTTACATTTCATACAACCGTATTTGCTCGATTATAAGACAAGGTTTTTTTCAGAAAAAAGTTCTGAAAAAAATTACCTTGTCTTATAATCAAGGTCGTCTTATAGTCTGACCTCAAATCGAGGTCTGAAACAATGCTGGGAGGAGGGGGGCAGAGAGAATGCTGAGGGGAGGGGGGTGAGAGAGACAACGCTAGGGTGAAGGAGGGGGAGAGAGAGACAGTGTTTGGAGGGAGGGGGAGAGAGACAACGTTTGGGGGGAGGGAGGTATAGAGAGGCAGCGTTGGGGGGAGAGAGCCAGCATTGGGTAAGTCTGGGGTGTAGGGGCAGCATTGGCACATGCAAATGTATACAAGTTAAACTTTTTTCCTATAGGGTAGTTTTTTTCCTAAAGGAATATCAAAAGTTTGGGGAGGTCGTCTTATAATCAGGATCGTCTTATATTCAAGCAAATACGGTATAACTATAAGAATGACAGGACCTTACCACTGAAACAGGTTTGTTAATGATGAAACTTTACCAAGAGAAACTTGTATACCGTGGATGTCTTTAAGTTGATGAGCCATTGCATTTCACATGCACCTTATTACATAGAAGGATAAACTGCATCAGCTAATAATGAATACTTTCATGAGTCCTTGGCCTTATCGTATATCTAGGATAGCCTTGTATGCCTAAATCATGCATGCTTAAACTTCCTCATTGTATTAACCTCTACCACTTCTGCTGGAAGGCCCAGTATTACTTTTAAACCTTTGCCCCTGTAATTTGCCCCCCCCAAAATTAATCATATGTCACACTTCAGGGTTCATTTCTATCCTACATGAATTCCAACCATTGCACATTGACTGGTATTTATAAACCATGCCCCACCCACAATACAGGATAAAAATACCAAAGTGACTTAATAAACATCCAAAACTGAAACCATACCATATAGCCATGGTATATCAATCAATTATAGATCCCTTTAAAAAAACAACAACAACAACAACAACAAAAAAAAAACATTTTTTGACAGGATTGTGTGTTTAGTAAATTTCCCTCCTATTCACCAGCTCTTTCCTTTCAAAATACACCATTTGGACTTTGCTATTGTTGCAATCAACATAAACAAAATAATCTTACTGAAAGGCACCCCTCAGTCACAAAGTGCTAGATTCATATGTTTTAACTATAAACAATGTATTACAGAATTATTATGTTTTTGTACTTTCTGCTAGCAAAGTTTAACTAATGGCCTACTTTCTGTAGATCTCCCCTGTGACCAGAAACATGACTGATACATGTGAGTGAGGTATATAATCGCCCTCTGCCCCCAGCATCACAGGACTCTCCACATCCCTCCTCTTTTTTTCTTTAGCATCATAGGACTGTCTCACTCTCCTCATTCTTTATACATGATCACAGAGCATTACTCAGCACTGATCTCAGGTCATTGTAGTAAAAAAGCTTAAAAGGCATGGGTATTTAAAATGTTGGGGTTTTTGGTTGTCAAATATATTTGCAGGTATATACTGCTAAAAAACAGATTAATGATGGCAGCCTGGAGGTTTCGAGGAGATGTTTGTGGAATGGTGCACCAGCCAACACCTGCCCCATGGATGGGGAACAGAAACCTAACTACAATGACAGAAGAAAACCAAACTCCCTTCTCTTTTACATACTCTATTTATCCAACTCGCCCTGAGAACATATAACTGGATATCCCCAGCCCACCTAAGGGCAACTCAATCAACACATGGGAAAACCTGGGAACAAACTACTATCCATGGGGGCACCAAATACTGTAGGTCCTCACATGTAAGTCTTAAATCCCAAAGGGGCTACACCTATACACAGGCTTCCAATACTAAAGGCTTTGTATAAATATGACCATGCCATTTCCCTAAGTTACAATGCTAAAGGGCCATTATTCTGCTTTCATAACTCTGGAAGCTGGCCAAGCAAGAACCAGCTGTGATCTCTCTTGTGATCTGTAACTCATGTACAGACATCTTTAGGACATTGCCAAAGAGGTTCTATTTTTGGCCAACTGCATTAAAATAGTGATTGCGTTAGTTTATTTACCCCACTTCCTCAATCTGTGAAAACTAGAATTGTTTATTAATCACATTTTTACTCTTTGTATCAAGTCCTCCCCCAGTGATTACTCTGCATGTTACTGCAGGTGCAGCAGCACTGATTACCGCATTTGCTCGAATATAAGACAACCCTGATTATAAGACGACCCCGCAAACTTTGGATATTCCTTTAGGGAAAAAACTAAAAGCCTGAATATAAGACTACCCTATAGGAAAAAAGTTTAACTTGTATATATTAACATGTAAATTACTTTTTAATATTCAATAAAAATGATATTAAACAAATGTATTTCTTGTATTTATTGTGCCAATGCTGCCTCTCTCTCCACCCCCCCCCTGCGTTGTCTCCCTCCCCCAAAACCTTTCTCTCTCTCTCTCCCCTCTTGTCTTTCTCTCCCCCTCCCTCCCCTTGTCTTTCTCTGCCCTCCCTCCCCTTGTCTTTCTCTGCCCCCCCTCCCTCTGTCTCTCTGCCCCTCTCCCCCTCCCCTTGTCTCTGTCCCCCCCTCCCTCCCCTGTCTCTCGCTCCCTGGTGGCTAGTGGGGGCAGCCGGGGGATAACTGCACGTATCGTGTAGACATCCCCCGGCTGCCCAAATCTCCTGGTGGTTAACGGGGCAGCCGGAGGATGTCTGCACAATACGCGCAGACTTCCCCCGCTGCTGCCCGGCACTTCCACCAGGACTTTTATGAAGAAGCCAGAAGGACCATTCGCGCAGACATTCCCCGGCTGTTAGAGAGGGGGATCCAGGTCCCCTGCAGCTCTGCAGGGGACCTGGATCCCAGTCTTATAGTCTGACCTCGATTTGAGGTCAGATTATAAGACGACCTCGAATATAAGACATGTGCTCTGAAAAAAACCTTGTCTTATATTCGAGCAAATACGGTAATTTGAATGTAATTATTCTTATTCGTTCCTGCAGCAACAACAAAAAAACAGAAATCACTTTTACTCAGCTAGTGTGGGCAGTCCTGCTTTCTTGCAAACTGCTGTAATTTCACAAATTCATCAAACTGTAGGCTTTTATATTTTAAGCAATGCAAAATGTAAAACATGCATTTTAAAGTATTTGAAAGCACATTAATATGCATTAACATTTGGGAGATGCATTTCGGGCACCAGACATTCCCTTTCATAGAGACAGAAACAAAATCACATCGTTTTTATAGTTTCCAACTTTATACACAATCAACACAGATGATCACAGTAATAATAACTATCATTCTCATCGCTATAAATGTAGGGGAGCAACAGCTGGTTTCGGTCACATTCCAAGATTATTTTATGGGCTTGGATGGAAATCAATTCTCTAACTATCCCATCATCCCAACTCAGCTATTAAATTCTCTATTAGTAATAGTAGCATGATCATAATCATCAGGAACAAAATTCAAGAAGTCGTAGACACAAAATTCATTGCGTTAAAACTTAACTTTTATTGTAGACAGGAGCATACAGAGAATAATCAACCAGAGAAACCGGCAGGACCCAACAAGAAAGTCCCTCATGCGTTTCGCTATATACTGCTGTCTTAAAGAGACTCATTATGTCAACATAATTAGTGCTTATACTGTGAATGTAGAGCAGAGCTCGACAAACCCCAGGCGCCAGGTCGCCATGGCGACCAGGAAATTAGACCTGGCGCCTGGGTGCCGTCAGCCTCATGGTCCCCAATCCGATTTGTTTATTTTTATTTTTGCGGAGCGCGTGGTGGTAAAGTCTGTGTCATCCGCACAGACTGCAAGCTCCGGCCCCTCGCGTGTCGGAGTGCCGGGTTTCGTCACGTGACATCCTGGCACTCGGCAGGCAGATCAGCTGCAACACGAATGTCCCCCTTCCCTGCAGTGAGGTAAACCAGCAGGGAGAGGGGACACGTTAAGAAGAAAAGAAAAGACTGTGTGAGGTGGGTGTGTGTTTGTATATATGTGTATATGTAAAGTAGATGTGTGTGAGGTGTTTGTATATATGTAAAGTAGAAGGGTGTGTGAGGTTTTTGTATATATGTGTATATGTAAAGTAGGTGTGTGTGGGGTGTTTGTATATATGTGTATATGTAAAGTAGGTGTGTGTGTGAGGTGTTTGGATATATGGGTATATGTAAAGCAGGTGTTTGTATATATGGGTATATGTAAAGTAGGTGTGTGTGTGAGGTGTTTGGATATATGGGTATATGTAAAGCAGGTGTTTGTATATATGGGTATATGTAAAGTAGGTGTGTGGGTGAGGTGTTTGGATATATGTGTATATGTAAAGTAGGCGTGTGTGAGGTGTTTGGATATATGTGTATATGTAAAGTAGGCGTGTGTGAGGTGTTTGTATATATGGGTATATGTAAAGTAGGTGTGTATGTGAGGTGTTTGGATATATGTGTATATGTAAAGTAGGTGTGTGTGAGGTGTTTGGCTATATGTGTATTTGTAAAGTAGGTGTGTGTGAGGTATTTGTATATATGTGTATATGTAAAGTAGGTGTGTGTGAGTTGTTTGTATATATGTGTATATGTAAAGTAGGCGTGTGTGAGGTGTTTGTATATATGTGTATATGTAAAGTAGGCGTGTGTGAGGTGTTTGTATATATGTGAATATGTAAAGTAGGCGTGTGTCAGGTGTTTGTATATATGTGTATATGTAAAGTAGGCGTGTGTGAGGTGTTTGTATATATGGGTATATGTAAAGTAGGTGTGTGTGTGAGGTGTTTGGATATATGGGTATATGTAAAGCAGGTGTTTGTATATATGGGTATATGTAAAGTAGGTGTGTGTGTGAGGTGTTTGGATATATGTGTATATGTAAAGTAGGCGTGTGTGAGGTGTTTGGATATATGTGTATATGTAAAGTAGGCGTGTGTGAGGTGTTTGTATATATGGGTATATGTAAAGTAGGTGTGTGTGTGAGGTGTTTGGATATATGTGTATATGTAAAGTAGGTGTGTGTGAGGTGTTTGGCTATATGTGTATTTGTAAAGTAGGTGTGTGTGAGGTATTTGTATATATGTGTATATGTAAAGTAGGTGTGTGTGAGGTGTTTGTATATATGTGTATATGTAAAGTAGGCGTGTGTGAGGTGTTTGTATATATGTGTATATGTAAAGTAGGCGTGTGAGGTGTTTGTATATATGTAAAGTAGGTGTGTGTGAGGTGTTTGTATATATGTGTATATGTAAAGTAGGCGTGTGTGAGGTGTTTGGATATATGTGTATATGTAAAGTAGGTGTGTGTGAGGTGTTTGTATATATGTGTATATGTAAAGTAGGTGTGTGTGAGGTGTTTGTATATATGTGTATATGTAAAGTAGGCGTGTGTGAGGTGTTTGTATATATGTGTATATGTAAAGTAGGCGTGTGTCAGGTGTTTGTATATATGTGTATATGTAAAGTAGGCGTGTGTCAGGTGTTTGTATATATGTGTATATGTAAAGTAGGCGTGTGTCAGGTGTTTGTATATATGTGTATATGTAAAGTAGGTGTGTGTCAGGTGTTTGTATATATGTGTATATGTAAAGCATGTGTGTGTGAGGTGTTTGGATATATGTGTATATGTAAAGTAGGTGTGTGTGAGGTGTTTGTATATATGTGTATATGTAAAGTAGGTGTGTGTGAAGTGTTTGTATATATGTGTATATGTAAAGTAGCCGTGTGTGAGGTGTTTGTATATATGTGTATATGTAAAGTAGGCGTGTGTGTTTATGAATTGCGTGTATGCTTGCATGATTATCTGGCTCCTACATTTTTTTTGCTGGCTCCTAAAATCTAATTAAATTTGTCAAGCCCTGATGTAGAGAATACAAAATAATGAAAAATTATGCTACCTTTACCCTTGTGTATCCAGTGGCGGATTCACCTTATATTAATTGATCAGTGGTGAAGATCCATGTTTCAGGTACTCAAAACTCTGTGTTTTAATAAATAATATAATAAATATTATTAATATTTATTATATTATTTATGATTAATAAATGTTATTAATATTTATTATATTATTTATGATAATACATAATTGTTGATACTCTCTTTGTATTATGTTATTTTAAAATCATAATAAGAATTTGGATGCATTTAACAAATTCTGCTATAGCGTGGATGTACTATAATACAGGATTCAATACATTATCTTGTTAAGTCCTGTATTAACACACTGTACTACCAAGAAAAATAGTATTTTCTTATAAATCAGTCTGAATACCTACCATTATTGTGTATAAAAATAAATACAAACGTGTTCTCTTTGTTTTATCTGTAGTGTTCTATACATTTTATACAGTTAGTAAACAATATTAATCAATATTAATCATTCTACATTAAGTCTTAAATCTATAATTATTATTAGAACATCACTGCCACCTAGTGTCATAAACTGAATCAAGCAGAAACAAAACTAAATTACATAGGAATTGAAAAAAAAACTGCTTGTGCTTGAATGAAAAATGTGGCCGAATGAAAGTGTTAATTGAATTTTTTCAAAATAGTCAAATATGTTAAACAGGGTTCTCTACTGAGTTATACATTTGTTTATCAATAATCTTGCAGGGAGTACATTATTATTAGCACGGCTGTCTTTAACGCGGGGCAGCTGCCCCGGGTCCACTTACTCCTGGGGGGGCCCAAGACAGCTGCCCGGTGGGCTCGCTGCCCGTGGTCATACGTTACTGCTAATACCTGTACTGTGTGATCAGCACTGATCACATACTACAGGTGCGCTCAACAGACGCTGAGGTGCGTTCCGCGTGACATTGCCAGCCCTGACTGGCAGTCGCCCTGACATTGGATGCATCTGTCTGTGTCAAGCGAGGGGGAAAAACTCTGCCCCCTCACACGCAGAGCATGTTAGAGCACCGGAAGTCTATGTCAACCCCCTCCCTGCAAATGTAAGGTAAACGAGCAGGCAGGGGGACAAAAATCCTAGAGTTTTTTTTCTTAGTTATCTGTGTGTAAGCGTGTGTGTCTGTCTGTGTACGTCTGACTGTGTGTGTAAGTGTGTCTGTCTGTGTAACTGTGTCTATCTGACTGTGTAAGGTTTTCTGTGTAAGTTTGACTGTGTGTCTATGTAAGTGTGTCTATCTTACTGTGTGTAAGGTTGTCTCTTTGTGTGCAATTTAACAGCCCCAAGCTAAGGGTTAGAGTTGGGGTTAAATTTAGGGTTCGGGTTGGGGTCAAAAGGTCAATGTAGGAAGAAAAATATACTATTTTTTAATGATTGTATTTGTGTAAATTATTTTTTAGTTCAAAGTTAGAAAAGGTTTGTTTGTTTTTTCCCCATCATATTTTATGATTTTTTTGTAGTAAATTATAAGATATGATGAACATAATGGTATCTAATGAAAGCCCTTCTTATGACGATAAAAACAACATATATTTTTGTGTGGGTACAGTATATGAGAAAGAAGAAAATTACAGCTAAACACAAACACCCCAAAAATGTAAAAACAGCCCTTGTCACCAAGGATAGGTCAAAAGGTCTTGTCACTACGGGGTTAAACATGGTCATCTGCCTTCTCTGCAATAATCCTAATCCCCAAAAATCTGCTTTTGAGTCCTTTGTTCACCTGCTAATTCTAATTTTTTTTCACGTTGTAAAGCTGATTCCATGAGCTTCTTTACTTTCTGAAATCTTTCGTTTTCCTGGAGTCACCTGCTTTAATATTAACATATGTCAGTCTATTTGTACTAGGATGACAATGCTTTATAACTTCAGTAGCTTTTTTTTTTATAAATCATTTTAGTTTTCTTACAAAATTGATTCTTATGAAGTCAAGTTTTATTCTAGAATAAGATAGCTATAATGAAGTGGGTTATTATACTGCAAATGCATTGAGAATAGCAAACAGAATTGCAAGCAAATGAATACTTTAAAAGAAAAAATGTTTGAATGTGTTACTGTTGTCTCCTGTGTCTTCTTGTGGCAAATGGACTAATGCCAATTGGATGTATGTTATTTGCATATTAAGACACAAGGTGTCACCCCCTAGTGAGGGGAGCACGTTCAATACCTTCCTAATTTAAAGGTTCTAAAAAACAGAGCAAGCGCTGGCTACATTTTGCTAAATTGCGCTGTGCCTGAACCCGGTGACGTCGTGAGCAGTGGCGGACTGGCCAGGGTGTCAGCTTGCCCGATAGCAAGTGGGCCTCCCTTTAGTAAAAAAAAATAAATAAATAAGGGAGTGCTGTTTGATGATTTATATAATAATAAACTTATATGGCTGGGGGTCCTGCATACCTGAAAGGGGGCGCTGTATGATTTGTATAATAATAATAAAATGATATAGCCGGAGGGCACCAGGTATGCCTATACATATAAAGTGCTATACAACCCCCCCCAACCATATCTTATTATATAATTTATCATACAGCACCCCCCATCCAGGTATACAGACACCCAGCCATATAATTATATTATTATTGTATAAATCATCACACAGAGCCCACCTCCAGGTATACAGGGCCCCTCCAGCCATATAAGTTTATTATTATTAAAATAAATATATATATATATTATAAAAGTACTTACTGCAATAAAAGTACTCGATGCCTATATTACAAAAATATACATTAGATATATGATATGATATTAGAGAGCACTTACATATGGTAGGCAGCAAAATATAAGTATATTATATATACTTATATTATAAGGATATTAAATAAAAATAGTTGTTGGTGGGCCCCTTCTGTCTCCTGGCAACCAATATTTTTAGACCCAGTCCGCCACTGGTCGCGAGGTATTGCATGCTATTGTCAAAGACCCATAGTGGCAGGAAAACAAAAACAGCATTTCGCTGTTTGCGTTTTCTAAGATGCAAGCACTATGCATGGCAAAGGGGCTTAAAACCCATATATCTGTTCATTTATGCAATTGGATGAAATTTTGCTAACACAGTATAAACAGATAATTTTTTCACCATGTTTAGTTAGTCTGTTTAAAGCGACTGTCTGGTACACAAAATGCATCTTACAAATGTTCAGTCATATTAATGTGCTTTCAAAGTAGTTAAACTGCATGTTTTACATTGCTTAAAATATAATTAAAAAAATGTACAGTTAGATGAATTCGTGAAATTACATTAGTCTGAAAGAAACCAGGACTATCCACACTACCTGAGTAAAATTCAATTTCCTCTTTTTTTGGCTGCAGGAACCAATGAGAATAATTTCATTCAAATTAATAGAATTTCCTGTCTCTCTTGTGATGTCATCAGACAATGTCTTGCACTGTTAAGAGATCCTTCAGTGTACAAGGTTACTTAGAGTCCACACAATGTATTGTATTCCAGCAACACAGGAAGTGACTAAATGAAACAAAACTTTATGTTCAGTGTCTATATAATCAGTGCTGCCGCACTTGTAATATACATGCAGTCCTGAGTCAAATGTTAAAAATGTGATTTATGCAGAATGCCAGCATCAATCACATTGGAAAAAAAGCCTGTGCACTATACAAGCAGTAATCTTCATCTTGTACCCAAGTGAGTTTGGGGACTAGACTGTCCCTTTAGGACTCACCCCACTATTCTGTACTTTTACAAGACCAATTGTCAACAGATAGCAGTAGATTGTTTTATAACATCATCACAAGTAGGGCTGCCATACTTTTACCAGGTACATGCTTTGCTTTAAGGAAATCAATGAATTAAGGAGAGGTTTTCACAGAACCGCATACTGCAGTGCAACATGCACAGCTTATACGTATCCAGGATAAAATGTTCGCTGTGGCAGCTAACAACTGCTAAATCCTTTCTTTTATTACATATATAATGATATCCAGATGTTAACGTCCCCTTTTAATGTAAATAAATGACGTATAAAATGAATGCACTATTTAATAAAATCAACGTGAGAATGCGCCATATAATACTTTTAAGATCTCATTACATGGTACTATAGTTTGTAAAAAAAAGCTTCTCGACAGGTTTTCGCTTGAGTCCGCCCCTTCTGACTGCTCTCGGCTTCCGTCCGAACTCTATGGTCTGTGTACTCATGCCCTTGGACTCTATCGTTACCGGAAGTCCTTGTTTTTTCCTCTTTTCGTCACGTGACACAAGTTTCCGGCATAAGAATTGTAGGTGAGTTCTCTTTGATATAGTAAAATAAATACACGATTAAAATAGTTTATTCGTATCCGTGCGGCCCCGTGGTTGTATTATTATCTGCTAGGCAATATGCCGTATATAATAAAGCCAGACGAAGAAAAACCGCACGGCACTGTAGATTTCAATGAATGAGTCAATCTGTAAGCACATGGGCACATAGGGGATGATGTCCAATTGCCGGTTCTGATACCAAGCTCTGTATGTGGACCAGTCACCATGGAAACGAATCCAATGTTATTCCACATTTAGCACTTTGCTCATACAATTGCTTTTTAATCACTTAACCCTTATTGCATTCTGTTTACATGTACTGAACTACATATGTACAAATGACCTTTTGGATTAAACGTTAAAAAGAGGTGTGTTTCATGGAAGCATTAATAATAATTTAGCAATTGAATATACTTATGTTAATAATAATAATTGCTCACGTTACAGGTTCTAGCTAAGCTCTGAGTTAGGCTACTAAGAAAGGATACCGCTCCCATATTATGTAAATTATTTGATTCCCACTGTAACTGTTCGCAATATCCCATATAGTAACGTGACCTATGGTGAATGCAATTATATAATTTTACTTTGAGAATGCATTTTTCATGATTAATGCTACTTGGTCTTGTTGTAACATTAGCCATTGACACTTTTGCAGTATTATCCCTGTTGCATGGCACATATATTGTAAATTGGCTTTTTGAACTACATAGTTTAGACCCTTATCTCAAAACAGTTTCTTAAATGGTAGCAGAAGTAATAAACAGCTACAACATATTGAACTGAAATGTCTCACCAATATTTGAGAATCCCTTTATGTGGATGGCCTTACATGTTGGTGACACATTCACCACTTGATGTCAGTGTGCGCTGACAGAGAGATGACTTTGTGTAGAGGTCGGAACAGAGACCGATATATTGAAACATTGATTGTTTTAGCAGCTAAGAAACAAATCTATGTTTTTATGTATTTATATGGTGTCTAGTGTATCCTTATGTGCAACCCAAATATTCTTGAATATCTTCACAAATTCAAAGATCAATAAATGTTATAGTTGTGTAGAGTTTTATTGCTATACATCACAGCAATCTGGAAAAAAATGAAAGATTTTGGTCCAAAATAGGGACTTTCATTCAAAAAGATTTAAACTTGGGAAGTAATGCAGCCACCTTAATAATTCTGTTTTTGTGTAATTTGTTTCAGTTTGGTGTTTCTTAAAAAGATAATTGTTATGTTTAATTGAAAGATCGCATCGAACATAGGCATTTCTATCAGACATGCTATAATGATAGAATGCAAATAAAGTATCTCATTGAGCCCTCTTTATTCTGTATATGTGTATCAGGGGGCAGTTTTTTAGAATCTTCCTTAATCTAACCCAAGATATGGGACCGCTGATAGAGCTATACAAGCGAACAGGGCTCAATAAGGTCCTTTATTTATATCCTTTCATTAAACCATTGCTATTTAAAATGTCTACACTTGATGCAATTTGTTTAATTAAACATAACCTAATTTTTGGCCAACAGTTGTAAAAGTGCATTAAAGACATAGGTATGGCATATTTTATGATAACTTTGTTGTCTCTTTGCAGTCCTGTTTGCACATGCCAGTAAGACTTATACGTAAAACAGTTATAACAAAATGGACCCTCTCAGAGCCCAGCAGTTGGCAGCAGAGCTGGAGGTGGAAATGATGGCAGATATGTACAACAGGTATCCTATTCTCTGTTTATTCAGTAGTCAACACTTTCCTGTCTGCCAATTCCCCGTTTCCCTTCTTTATATCTATCTATCTCCTTACACACTTAAATCATCTTTAACCCTTTAAGGACCAGGGATTTTCCAAGGCCAAGGACCAGAGCGTTTTTCAATTTTTAATATGCGGTTTTTGAAACATAATTTTCCTCTCTCTCATTTAACGGACCCATACAAGTTATATGTTGTTTTTTTAAAGTACAGTTAGCGCTTTCTTTTGATACCCTATATATAAAAATTATTTACATTTTAGTATTAAAAAATACATATAAAAGAGGAAATGTTGGGGGGAAAATAGTTTTTCCCCATTATTTTCCCAATAATAAGCTACACAACTAGTGCAACACTAACCCACTTATCCCCCCTAATTAACTAACTAATAAAAAAGAAAAATATTGGTTCCCAAACCCCCCTAAACAAAAAAGACATTCAAAAAAACTCTGAAGAGTGCGATGTCAGATCCATAAAAATCACGCAACAGGCATGCAGGGGTTAAATTTTATTAAATAAATATATTAAAATTACCTTTATTTATTAAAAAAACTTTATAAATTGCAAAAATAAAAAAAAATTGTAAAAAAAAAACTAAATGAGGGCCATAAAGTGGAAGGAAACTAATCACAGTTACAAACTGTGATCAGCACTGAAAGGGTACATTTTTCCCCCTTTTTCTCTCATACAACGTTCTTTATTTATTTATTTTTATTTACAGGTCACTCTCTGTGCTTCACTATAAGAACGTGAAGCACAGAGAGTGAATTAGAGGCAAAGTCAGTGTGTGAACACATTGACTTTGCATCTAATTTGCATCACTCAATCACCGCGATCACATGCCCGGAAATCCACCGATCGGGTCCAGAAGCTTTGCCTTGGGTGTGAGGCTTAGTCCTGGACCCGTTGCAGACTGGCTGGTGGTGCTCACGGAGCGCACAGCCGGCTAGACTGCATGATGAGTTAACTCTTCATAAGGTCGCGAAGGGGTTAAAAGAGCAATTAATTTAAACAAATAACTTGTTTATGGTCAAAAGTTATTGTTGTGAACCTGGAAGCAGCGCCAACCTTTTAAGTTACATACTACACCTTTTCTGACCAGATCCATGTCCTCTTAAAACAGAGAGCAGAAAGGGATTCTGGTCTGCAACTGTCTTGCCTCTTCTGTAGCTAGAGTTGCTATTTACAACCTATAAAGAAGATCTAAAAAACTATATGATAGATCTGGTGAGAATACAGGTCTCATCATACATGCACATTCAGATGAATAAATACATTTACTGCAGTAAACACATTATTGTTGGGTAACTCTGACATATTTTTTTAGACATCAAACATCAAGAGTTCCTAAAGGGGAACATGGTTAGAAAAGAGGGACATTTTTGAGGTTTGTTACTATTACATCACAGCAATAATACAATTCCTGAAAATAGCTTTTGGTTCAATAAATGGCTCCTCGGTTTGGGCTCCATTCTTTAATTTCTATTCGATTTTGCCATATACTCTTCTATTTTGCCATCATTTTAATTAACTTACTTGCTTGTATTCCGTTGTTTGTTGCACCTATCCTTGTTTTGTGTATATTAAGCTGCCTTCTTACTTTCTCTTTATTAATATCTATTTGTTTTTGCTCTTCTGTCTCCTGTTGCACTTTTCCATTTTTTTGTATTTATTTAGTCCTTCATCAACTCTCTTTCATTCTTTCAATTTTACATGTTTTCCTCTGCAGCGTTATATCCTTTTATGTTTTGGGTATCTCTTATTTCCTTCCATTTTTAAATTTTCTCTCTCCGCGGAGTCCTTTTTCTTTCAAGGTTGTTCCTCTCTCATCTGCTTCCATTTTATGCCTTTCACCCCATCTCTACCATCTTGCTCTTTGCAATTCACTCAACATATATTTTTTCCTGAAATTTCCATATTGCTGTTTCTCTTTGTTTTTGTTCTCGATCGTACAAAATTTTCTTATATATCTCCATATTATTCCACACGCCTGAGGAGGATGACGGTCAAGACAAAAAAGTTTATCATTGGGATACCTTACTTTTCTGGCTAAGGTCAATACAAGCAAAAGCAAAAGTTTTAAAAAAATGGTACCCACGCACTTGTGTATATTTCCCAGAGTTAATCTGGATGCTGGGACATGCTGACAGTGTCGGCATGCGCTCAGCCAATCAGCACAGAAGCTTGCCCTGCATTGCCAGGTTCAGTCTGCTCCCTTTGGTCCTTCATTTTTACATGCCTCCATCAGAGGGGACCTAGTTGAAGTCCCCTCTGTTGGTGGCATGTGAAAACAAAGGTTTCAGTGAGATATTGTTGGTGACAACCTCAGCCATGATTCTTCCATCATTGCTGCCAGTCAGGATAAACAGGCATGTACCTTAAAACAACATGCCAGTTTATCCTCATACTTTGGCCAATAGATTTTTTTCACTTGTGCTTTTATATTAGAAGAACAAGAGAAAAAAAAGCTTTAGTGGTCCTTACATAGATAATCTTGCATTGTGCATTCAAAACTGCATCCAACTGACAGGAAAATAACAGGTTCAGTATAAAGAACAGTCACGCAGTAAGATAATATGATATTAATGGACTTTTATATTGGATATGACACAGTCATAGTTCTCAATAAACTTTTCTATTTTGCAGGAAGGATTTTCAGTCACAGTAGGAAGATAATACAGATAGAACATGCAGTTTTAATAGTAAAAGCAAATAGAAAAGACTCGCATGTGAGTTGTGTTAATTTTTAGGTAAATATATAATCTAGGTTTAAATCTACCTGAGCATGTGATCAGCAATTTTCTATTTATATGATGCAGACTTAAAGAACAACTGTCACCCTTATTAATATATTTGTTTAAATACAAATGCTAACACTTATGTATTAATTGCTGTCTGAAAATAAAAATGGATGTAAAATATATAGTTTTATTACTTTTTTTTTTAGCCATGATGTGCCTTTACTTGGGTCTGATCACTTATAATCTGATGCAAACCTTTTGAACTGCCTGTGATCAGAATTCTCCATTAATACTGCTCTGTTTTCTCAAACAAGGCTGCAAGAGAGAAAGATTTCCCCCTGCAGTCTTGTCACTTGTATTGAAGCTCCTTGATGCCTGTGATGTCACACGAGGCCGGGGCTTTACAAGGCTTGCGTCGGATTGTCAGTTATCCGACTCAAGTGAATGCACATCATGGCAGTGTGGGCAATAGAAGATCAGTGCTGCTAAAATATTAATATATTATTATTATGTTTTACATAGTCATTAATTTTTCAGACACTATTTAATGCATTCGTGTTAGCAGATGGATTTAAACAAATGTATTAAAGGGGCTAACAGTTATCCATTAACTGTTGTCATGAGAATGACATTCTATCTTCAGTAGAACTTTTTTTATGGTACAGCAAGATCAATAGATAAGTGAACAATGGCACTTACAGTACACACCTTTAACAAGCCGAAGAAATAATCAAGGTTACAAGAAATGAAATGATTTATCCACAGAAAACCATGAAGGTTTTGGATTTGAGCAGAGAATTATCGTCTCGTCCTTTTTAAAGCAAAATCTGAAAGTGCTTCATTTTTTTTTTCTTTTCTTTTCATCTTCTTTTTATCAGCAGGTTAATAAATGTAATTCCCCTTTCTCTAATGTCACCTATGCTATTTACACACAGCAATTTCCATATAATGTCTTCCCAACCTACTGACTTCTGTCAGTGTCTTCATTCTGTCATCTCTTTACCATCACTCTTACACTGCACATAGTATGCACTATCACTCCCTCACACATAACAGTACTTCCTTGCCATCTGCCTCTGCACCATCACTTTCTTGGCTTTTTTTCTTCCCAGGAACCTTCTATATATGATAACCCTTTGTTAAGGAGTCATATTTGTGGATTAAACAATTTTTTTTCCCCCACATGTCCTTCTAATATATAAGCACAAGTGATAAAATGAATGGCCAGTTTATCCTCTGACCCACAGGCATGATACCTCTGTCGCTGACACTAGCAGTGAGAGACCTCTGTTTTCAAATAGGATCAATAGACTATTGAACCCTTTGATGAGATGACGTTGGTGACTCTGTACTTGTTGATTTTCTTCCTGACCAACTCTTTCTCAGCTCTGCGGCAGAGCCAGGAGTAAACCTGTGTGTATCTATAACGATACGTGTGTCAATACTCAGTATCAGGAAAACGAACATTTTAACCCTTGCTTCCTGTTTTACTTTTTAAGCAGGTACAGCTGTGGTGAGTGCGTGGTCATTCCTATAATAGCAAAGCTAATATCAGTGCAAGGGGAGCAGTAGGCCGGCCCAGTGGTGAATGTCAGGAGGCTTTAAGCTGTGCAATGTGATTGTTGCTGTGAGAGGGATGGAAGTATCAAGGAGACAGAAGGAAGATGGACATCTGAAAAGCATTTGAGAAAAGAGAGAGGGGTTTCAATAGGGAGGGCATTAAATATGATCATGTGCAGCAACAGGACATTTAAATGGAGCAGAAACTGAAATAGAGGGGTGTGTGAGTAATTTAAATAAAGGGGGATATACAGGCAATGGACCCACAACCTGGTCTCCAAATTTTTTTCCCCACAACCAGCCCCTTTTTGTGTCTCTAACATACCCTGTGGCTCCTTTGTCTCTTAGCACATACCCCTTTCACACACTTTATCAATAATGACAGAATCTTACATCCTTTTTCCCATCAACCTTTGCCTTCCACTTTATTGTCAATCTGATTATTCTCTTACCCACACTGCTTGTCCCCTCAGGTTTGTTAATATTTTATTGGCTAGTGACTAATAGATGCAAGTGTTGCATCCTCCTCCTCTTTCCTCTGGTTCTACATTCTCTCTGCAAATTTAGCATTTAAAGTGGACTAGTAAGATGTCCTTTCCCTATTTTCTTGGTTATATCCTGCCTAATATTTAATTACTGGCTCTCCTATCCCTCAGGATGACTGGTGCTTGTCACAAAAAGTGTGTCCCTCCTCATTACAAGGAACCAGAGCTATCTAAAGGCGAGAGCGTATGCCTAGACCGCTGTGTTTCCAAATATCTTGATATCCATGAACGGATGGGCAAGAAACTGACTGAACTGTCTATGCAAGATGAAGAGCTAATGAAAAAAATGCAGCAAGGTGTGGGGCCCACGCAGTGACATCACATGACAGGGGTTGCTGCTAGCAAAGTATTGTGAGTTGAAGATATAATCATGGAACAGACTTCTATAATCATACTGGGTAGATGCCATTCTTACAGCCCTTGTCTGTGGCATGGAAGGAGAATGGAGCCATACCTGGAAGACATGGGCTAATGGACGAATGGCCTACAAGAAACCAATTTACACCTTTTATTGGTTGTTTTTCTGTTTGGTTTATCACGTATTTGTATGAGAAAGTGAACACAGTATTTGCATTTCAATATTGTACATTCTGTGGTATATTTAATTATGTTTTCTTATGAATTAAATGGGCTGAAACAATGTTGTCATCAGTCAAACAATAAAAACATTTTGTTACAGTCTGAGATTGTCTTGTGAGTGCAAAGGGGAAGAAATAGGGAATGGAAATGCTACCCTATTATATACACCTATTATGTATAATAAATTATATTGCTCTGTCACAGTTATGTTTTGCTTCCCCTCCGAACTCAATAACTTCTTCCGAGAAAGAAAAATGTCCCTGTGTTGTATTTCAGGCAATAAAACGCAATGCTTGAAGTGGGGACATCCATGTAACATCCATACAGCATCTACTATTTGGGTACGAAGTACTGACTGCGTCAATACCAATTCCTCCTCATTTTACCATCTTGTATCTGCAATGTATTTTCTTTGTCTCCATTTTCCATAAGTGCTGAACAAAGAAACCCATGATGCACTAGCTTTTACTCTTAGTAAGTTAATGGTGCAATGAATGCATTTTGGTGTATGACGAACAAAAACATTCCCATCTTTTTTTAATTAAACCTTCTTCCCTTGTGCTGACTCTTCCTCTCTGTCTCTTTATGTCCGCTCTCATAGTATGGTCAGTCTCACTGATCTCTGCCGATACCATTTCCTCTCGTGTCCTAGTGATATTCTCATTTTCCCTCCTTTTTGAGCATGTCCTTTTTATAATTTCATATCTCTGTTCCACTTCCCCATCTTCGCCATGCTCCCTTAGTAAATGTCACACACCTTTTGTTATATGTTTCAGATCAGAATAGTAGTCACCTCCTGCTTCCTATTTCTCACCATTTTTTGTGTCTGTCACCGCACTATATGTGCTGTAATGTAAGCATTTTTTTGTCTGTGGTATTTTCTTTCTGACTGTATCACCCTCAGGCTGTAGAATGTATGAGTTACTGTCCTTCTATGTCTCTGACCAGTGCTTTTTTTCTCTCTCTCACTTACTCCCTCCTTCTCTCCCTCCCTACATTTCCCACCCCCAATCTCATACCTTATAAAGTAGTGTTGTTTCCTGTAGTTCTATTTCACCCCACCACCCCCCTTTCTCTCCCTCTCACTGAACTGAAGGAGACTTTTGGTATAGTGAATTGTAAGTCAGCAGTGGTCGCTCGCTACACAAGGTAGGTAGAAATATCCTTTCTTTCTTTGTGTCAGTATTTCCCCGAGACACTTCTTTCTTTCTTTTTTCACTTTCAAACTCTGGTGAAGTGACTCGCTTATCACTCTACACGTGGCATTCACTTGTGTCTGTAGCATGCAGGAACTGCAAGTTCAAGTGAGTCTTCCATGTGCTAACACTAGAATAGTGAATGAGAAAAAGAAAAAAAAACAGTAATTAGAGGGCACTGTGGGAAGTTAACAAGTGTGTGAAAAGCGTATAGAATCTATATGTCTGTATTTGTGGTTGATGTAGGCATTACACGTGTCAAAGCGTATAGAAATCTATATGTCTGTACGAGTGGTTGTAGTAATTTTGGCCATTACACGTGTCACTCAGCGTGCATCTGTTATGTGGGTACAGAGTTAATGTTTAACAGATTAGTGTAAACATGACTCCTTAAAGAATGTATGCAATTAAATAGACTATTGTACTCATGAAAATGTATATGTTAAGTCAATTACATTAATAAGCATGGGTGGTGTGTGTGTGTGTATATATATATATATATATATATATATATATATATATATATGTGTGCATATACATAGATATCAGCGCATTTGTGAAATGTCTAGTTTTCAATATGCATGTCTGATATACATATATATGTGTGTGTGTATAGAATGATTTATTCAGAAAAACATTTTTATTTTTGCTTTATAAGTACTAGTGATGTGGAGTACAGACATATGTTTTGTTATTGTATAGATACATACACTCTGGGATCAAGTGTGAGCATGCAATGTGTAGTGTGCGCCTTTGTGCCTCTGTATTTCTTGGCACAGGCTATTAGTGGGTGAAAGAGGTGGGAGTGTAACGCAGTCTGTTCAGGAATGTGGGGAGTTAAAGATCCAGTTACAAGGCACATGGGGATAGTGCAATCCTTACCATCTGTTGCACCTACAGTCACACCAAGAGAGTGCTCCACACCATCACACTTTACAAGTCCCCTCAAGTGCAAGAGCCCGCAGAAGCTTTCTCTGCGGAGCCTCCTGTATGAAATAATACATTTATACTTCAAGGTGTGCATGACAACCTTGGGAAGTTATGTACAAGCAGACCATCTCTAGGCCATGTGAAGCCAACTGGCTAGAAGGCGCCATTGGTTTCCATGGTGATTACACTACTTTTAGTGCTTTCTAAAGTTTTGTGGGGCAGAAATGGATCATTTCATCCTGAAGTGCTGTCAAATCTCAGTCCTTATGTCCACATACATATTGATCTGTATCATGAAAAGTCATGCTTTTGGAATGTATGTGACTTCAACTTGCTTTATGTTTAGCCAGAGGAGGGCCAGATTACAGAAACCTGTACACACACCCACCAGCCATCTTAAGTAAAGGGTATGGCATGCAGCATGAATCAGACCACAATCACAAGTAGTCCATTCAAAAAGTGGTTCAAGTTCAAAATCCAATGCAACAGCTCAACTAGAGCAGCTTTTATTAATTTAACATTTTATAGACACGAAAAAAATATTGAAAAGATCTGAATGTAAATTCTGAAAGAACTAACAATATTACATTCAAAATAATCAATTAAAACATTGTTACAATGCGGTGAGAGGCTGCCCGGGACTGGTAAGAATATCTGTATAAAATCAACTTTTGATTCAAATTTTTAACATATAAAAAAAAAAAAATTAAGTTTATTCTTAGACCCTGTTTCTTAAAGTAATGAATGGGTTAAATATTCTTTTCCTGGTGTTCTAGAGGTGGCAAACAATGTGCTCTTGGAAGGCTTGGTGACCAGACTGCTGTATTTTGAGCAATCACAGTGGTTTTGGCAGTTGAATGGGATCCTCCCAGAATATTGTGATGACTGGCTGTTCTATAGTCACTTTTTCTGTTTTGACCGTTTGTTACCCTACTTGTAGGAATGGTTTATAAGAGATAACCTAAAAAGCGTCTTTATCAGTGACTTAACAACTTAAACAGTGCTCCCCAGCATTCTGTGAAATGTTCTCACTCCAGGCCCTTAGAGTACAGTTAAACTTTTTTTAATTTTTTTTTACCGCTTTTCTCGGAGGAAGAAAAGGTTTAAATTGTGTAACCCTCCCAAATAACCCCTCTTTACAGATTCACACAGGTTATTTCCAATCTCTGATTCAGAGGTGAGACTGGCGCAGGCATACTGTGCTCAAAATTCAATATACATTGATCCAGCAGAATGGACTGTGCAGAAATAGTCCTTAACTCTTTCAGCACCAAAGAGAATTGAATTCTATGATGTTAGGGTTCTTAGCTGTCTTTTTAAAACAATTACATATATATCACATGTGACTTTTCCTTGAGTTAGCCTGCCTTATCTTTTCCTGCCCCTGTATTTAATATTTAATTCTGTTTAGCTCTGTAATGCACATATTATTATTTTTTCTAAATAGTGTAATATACAATCCTAAAGTGTAATTGTCAAGTGTCCCTGTGAAATGAGTTCACAATCCAGCTCCATTGCTGATATGCACATGTGACAATAATGATCTTGCCGTTTAAAAAAAAAAAAATACTGCTGCTTGTAGGATATGATAACAAAGGAGTATGCCTACTCTAGCCCTTACTTTAAGAATATTGCTAAAAAAAAAACATATTTGATAGTTTCAACGGCCCCAGAAAATAATGGGTATTGTGAAAAATAAAAATCAAAGGGACAGAGGAACGTCACAGGAGCAACACCGGACTGACGCATACTACAGAGCATCACAACCTTCCCAAAGTATCCAGCATCAGAAGAATCAGACACTCACATGTGTGAAGAGCTCAGGTGTTTATTGCCCCTGAAGATCTTAAGTGAATTGGGGATGGACATGAGACCCTCTTGTGCTGCTCGGTCATTAAAGACAATTACACTTATAATAATATATTTGTGAAGTCTTCATTTCCGTCTTGGGAATCTGAAGGGGTTGCAATTTTTACTTGTTGCAATACTGACATTTTGCAGAGTTTCTCCCAGGGATGGATCTTCCCCACCCAGTCGTTTCTAAATTGGGTGTCCCCTACCAACTCATAATACCCTAATAGAGATGCATCGAGATACCTCATGCTCATGTTTGCAACGGCCATGTCACGCATTGTTTGTATGAGTTATTGGACTTTTGTTATTATTCCTTAGCTAATATAATAAACAGTTTGTTTCCTTGAATGTTGTGGGAGATTAGATGAATGAGTAGTCCAACATGAATGGGTTAAATATGCTCTTCCTGGTGTTCTAGAGGTGGCAAACAATGTGCTCTTAGAAAGCTTGGTGTGCTGTATTTTGAGCAATTACAGTGGTTTTGGCAGTTCAATGGGATCCTCCCAGAACATTTTGATGACTGGCTGTTCTATAGTCACTTTTTCTGCTTTGACTGTTTATTACCCTCCTTGTGCTAACAACCTAAAAACTGTCTTTATCAGTGACTTTTAACAACTTAAACAGTGATCACCATCATTCTGTGAAATGTTCACACTTCATACACCACATCCAGGTCTTTAAAGAACAGTTAAAGGACAACTGTAGGCAAAAAAAGAACTCATGTTTAATTGAAATATTACATCAAGTGCATATGGTATGTATGGCGGTGCTTTAATGAAATAATACAAATAGAGCACCTTATTGAGCACTTGTTGCTTCATGTAGCTCTAACAGGGAGCAGACATGTTGTTTAGAATCTTGGACCAGCTCTACATTAACCTTCATGCAGATGAATGAAGATATGTCCCAAGATTCTAAACAACATGTCTGCCCCCTGTTAGAGCTATATGAAGCAAAGAGGGCTCAATAAGGATGTCCTTTAAACTGTGCTCTTAGAAGGCTTGGTGAGCTGAATTCACAGGGTTCCAAGATGGACTACTCATTCATGGAAGCTCCAGCTATTCAATCCTCGAAGGCAATGCGTGTGGTGAGATAGTTTGGCATTTAAGCTTTTTATATGCCTATTTAAGAGTGTGAGCGAGATATTAAAGTCCCTTTTCAATGTAGTAATGGGACCTGCACTATTTTTTGAGGTTATTCACCATCTCAGGACAGCATCTCCTTTACAAAGTTGTTTCCATCCCTCCCTGTTGTTCTATTTTAAGAATGGAAGTCGATTTTTCAGTCACAAGGAACATATATTTCTCCAGGGAGAGTATATAATAGAAATGTATTTTTTGTGTACAATAAATAATGTTTTGAGGTTTGCGATGTATGTTAACAGTGGGCTATTTATTTCTTTGAATTGGGAGTCTCCCAATCGGCATCTTTTACCCAATAAACAAATATTCATTCTTAATAGCATTCATTTCAAGCAGCGTACTATCCAAGGAAGATCATTTTATGAATGAAATGTATAAATGTTTGTGTAAAAGTGTCCAGAGATATTTAAAATTCCAATTCTGCTTTTTCAAGCTATAGGGAGGAAAGTTATTTGCCTTCCATTTCCTCTAACAGCAGCATCCTGCTATAGATTTGCTGAGCGATGCAATAGGAAGTGAAGACTGCAAAGGGAAATTGCTTCCCCTGTTTATGCCATTTTACAGATCTTTACTTCTAGATCTAGAAACCATTACATGTATATTTGTGAATCTTCTCCAAAAAAATAAATATTTTAGGTAAGAACATTTCTCATATTTTTAGGGGATGGGGAGGAAGCTTCAAAGTCATAAAGTGCACATGACATAGTTGCCAACATCGGCCATGTTTCCAGGGACACATATTTGTTCCACATGCTGCAAACAGAGCATGCAAAGTGCAGCCTGGCATAATGTAAGATGAATATACGCACAGACACAATCCAAAGATGCGTATATCCATCCTACATACCTCCGTGCTGCACTTTGCATGCTCTTTCTGCAGCATGTGGAACAAATATGTGTCCCTGGAAACATGGCCAATGTTGGCAACTATGCCATGAAAATCCTTATTATTGTAATCTGCAGTAGCTAAAGTTCAATCCATCTTGTTGTTGCCCCTGATGTAGGACTGTGGGCACTGTTTATAATTTGGAACATCAGCTGTCTAGGCTCACATTATTATTTCTAATTCTAATTATAGAGTTGTGTCTGGGTAACTGTTCCTTCATTTCGCCTGGGCCCTGCAAGCTAAAAGTTATTAGCATTGTATATGCCACACTATATGTGTGTTCATGGTTATAGCCGCATAGCTCTTTCTTATTTAGGCATGTTACAGACAATTATCTCTAATTCCCCTGCTATTAAATACAATTTAGGAAAGTACAAGTAGTAGATTAAGGTTCATCCTAAAATCACTCCATATATTGTCATCCTTATCCTAAGATTATCCTTTGTACCAGATCATCTGTCATTTGTCTGCTTATTCTGAAATTCCTTTCCTAAGACTGTATAACGTTTCTTGATTATGTTAATAAGTGGAATGTTGCCATAATGATTCCTTCTGTTCCTTATCTGTTTAACCCACAGGCTGCTTAACATAATTAGGTTATTAATTGGGCAACAAACATGTCAGCTAATTGACTAGCTATTGCATAAAATAACATTTACATTTTAGAGGTTACAAATTATTAAGGATCATCAGATGACTGGCAGTATGGCTTACCTCTACATTGTGTATTTATAGTGTTAATCCTATTTATAAAATGCTGGGATATATAAGTAAACCATTAAAGGAACTGTATCATCTAAATATTGTTTCTACTGTGATGTAGAGCATAAAAAAATATTGAAAATTATCCATACATTGTGTTAGTAGAATTGCAAGCAAATGCCTAACTTAGGAGAAAAATGTGTTTTAACCCCTTAGTGACAAGACCTTTTGACCTTGACTTTTCCTTGGTGACAAAGGCTGTTTTTACATTTCTGGGGTGTTTGTGTTTAGCTGTAATTTTCTTCTTTGTCACATATTGTACCAACACAAATTATATGTTGGTTTTATCGTCATAAGAAGGTCTTTCATTAGATACCTTTATGTTCATCATATCTTATAATTTACTACAAAAAAATTCCACTTCTTCTAACTTTGACCTTAACCCCTTAAGGACAGAGCCTTTGAAACATTTTTGTCCTTTCTGGACAATGGCTATTTTAACATTTCTGTGCTGTTTGTGTTTAGCAGTAATTTTCTTCTTTGTCATTTGCTGTACCCACACATATTATATATTGTTTTTATCGGGACAAGAAGGGCTTTCTATGGATGCCATCTTTTTGATCATATCTTATCATATTATTAAAAAAAATAATAAAATATGGTAAAAAAAAAAAAATACACAAATTTCTTTGTTTTTATTTGAAACAACTTCTCCTCATCGACAATAGCGTGCACCCATGTCCCATTTGGGACATATTTGAAACCAGCCAGTGTATTTTACCCCATCAACCCATATATTTTTTAAAAGAAGACACCTTAGGCTATCTCAAATGGTGGTATTTTTACACTTTCCATGCACTAATTCTACCACCAGCCTTTGTCAAACGTTGTGGTAGTAATTTTTTTGTGTTTTTTTTTCACAAATATTGTATTTTAGACATAAATTCACAGATTTTGGTATGTGTCACTGCCAAACAATAACCCAATATGTGTTCAACAACATATCCTGAGTACAGGGATACCACCCATGCATAGGTTTGTTGGGTTGTTTGGGGGCTAAAGGGCCACATTGTGAAGGTGCGCATTTTCAACTTGGAATATTGACGTGTAGTCAGCCTGAGCCCATCTTTCATTTGGGACTTTTTTTTAAGTAGGACAGTGTATTTTACACCAAAAAGTATATATTTTGTAAAAGTAGACACCCTAGGCTATTTTAAATGGTGTTATTTTAACACTTTCCATGCACCAATTCTACCACCAGCCTTTGTCAAAGTTTGTGGTAGTCATTTTATTGTGTATTTTTTCCCACATACATTGCACTTTAGACACAAATTCACATATTTCGGTATGTGTCACTGACAAACAATACCACAATATATGTTCAGCAACATCTCCCGAGCACAGGGATACCACCCATGCATAGCTTTGTCAGCTTTGTTAGGGGTTGAAAGGCTACATTTGAGAGGTGCGCTTTTTGATTTTCAAACTTGGAATTTTAACATGTAGAGCAAGGAAGGGGTTAATAGCTCTTATAAGAGCCTTTGTAGTACTGTACAAAAAAATTAACCCCTAAAAATGCACAGACAAGAAAAAATGTTCTGCTGTGCAGTGATCAGTGGCAGGGAAGGGGTTAATACACTACACTATACAAAAGGTATGGCTTTTATAAAAGCCCTTGGGACTCACAATTTATTAACATTTTATTTAATTTATTACAATTTAAAAATTATGTTATACAGATCTGTCTCTTTCCCTCACTAAAACTCAAGTGAGGAGAGGGAGGCAGATCCATATGGGTCAGAACAATATTTACGAACCAGACGAATGGTGATGCTCATCTGAGAAATCACCAAACCACCTTTGCCACTGATCGGCTGTTACTGATCGCTATACACGCGTTCAGACAGCTTCAAAAGGAATACACGTAATCCCCTAGTGGGTATAATTAACCCCTAGTGAGTCTGACAAAAAAAATGCTGATAGCAAAAAAAAAATCCTTCGGCGACTAGATTGCTCCATATGCGCTGCTTAGGCAGTGACCATATGCACTGCTTAGGCAGTGACCATATGTGCTGCTTAGGAAGTGATATACGGCAAGGAAGGGGTTAATAGCTCTTAAAAGAGCCTTTGATATACTGTAATAAATCAAAGTAAAAAAAAATAACCCCTAAAAAAATGCACAGACAGCAAAAAATGTGCTGCTGTGTAAGATCACTGCGTACTTAAAAACTTACATTATACAGCTCTGTCTCCCTCCCTCACTAAAACTCAAGTGAGAGGGAGGCAGATCTACACGGGTCAGATCAAATATTTACACATATTGATCTAACCAGACGAATGGTGATGCTCATCTGAGCAAACGCCAACCCGCCATTGTCACTTATCAGCTGTTACTGATCGCTATACATGCGCTCAGACAGCCAAAAAAAAAAGTTATTTACGTTAAACGTAGTCCCCTAGCGGGTATAATTAACACGTGACGGGTGTAATAAAAAAGTTTTTAAAAAATTAAAAATGCTTCTGCAGCAAGATTGCTGCATTTGCGTCAGATCGCTGATTAGGCAGTGATCTACGGCAAGAAAGGGGTTAATCTCTCTTAAAAGAGGTTTTTTTATACTGTAATGAATTACAGTAAAAAAAAATAACCCCTAAAAAATGCACAGACAGCAAAAAATGTGCTGCTGTGTATGATCACTGCGTACACAGCGATCAATGGCAGGGGTTAAATGGCTTTTATAAAAGCCCTTGGTGTTTAAAATTTTATTAAATATTTTTTTTATTATTTTATTTTATTTTTTTACTTGATCTGATCTGTCTCTCTCCCTTACTAAAAGTAGTAAGGTGAGGGAGGCAGATCAATACTTGTCAAAGGCAATATTTAGTAATATTGCCTTTGACAGTATGGTAAGTGCTCATCAGAGCACTTACCATACATGCCTGCACACAGATCACATAGATCTGTTGTGCCGGCATCGATTGGCTCCCCCTAGAGCATCGGAAGTGAAATACTTTCACTTCCGATGCTCTTGCCATTAGAAGGGAAGCGCTGCCTGTACAGGCAGCGTTCCCTTCTACTGAGCCGATGGGGTCGCTCAGGAGAGCGACCACCATCGGCTCTGGGCAGCCTGGAGGTGTTGTTAAGTGCCTCGCTGGCGAGGCACTTTAACAACACCGCAGATGCTTAGAAAGCGAACGGTCGTTCGCTTTCTAAGCACATGTGTGCAGCGGGCGCAGCCATTTTTAAATGGCTGCTACGATCACTCCGTGGAGTGATCGTAGCACGCCCCTGCACATTTGGGGGGTGTTGCACAATGCCTCTACCTAGAGGCATTGTAGCAACACCGTTAGAGTAAAGAAAGCGACCGCTGGTCGCTTTCTTTACTCCATTTAGTGCATGACGTGCCAGGCACGTCAGCTGTCGGCAAGTCCACGATTTGCCGTGACGTGCCTGGCACGTCATCTGTCGTTAAGGGGTTAAACATCATTTACACAAATATAATCATTAAAAAAAGACCCCATCTAAATAGTTTTATCAATGTTTTCCCGAGTTCAGAAATATGCACTTTCCTTTTTTGTTTTTTTCTACATTGACCTTTTGACCCCAACCCGAACCCTAAATTTAACCCAAACCCATAAATTTCACCCAAACTCTAACCCTTATGCTAACCTGTAATATATTTTAATTTAATTGTTACCCTATCCCTTATGCTAACCCTAATTTAATTGTAACCCTAACAACTATTCTAACCCTAACCCTAGATTTGAGCTAATTATGTCTTTTTTTTTCATTGCAATGTTGCTGACTGCCTCTAGGGGCAGTCAAGCAACAGATTCAGAGTTTTGGAAGTGAATTTTCTTTTCACTTCCGAAGAGCTAACCACAAGAGGGCACAGCCATATTTCAGGATCCGTGGAGCGATCGTGGGTACCCCAGAGCCGGAATTAGCAAATTTACTGGTTTTCAAAGGGAAATGTGTAAATTGCATATCAACCAACAGGTGATGTCATAAACAGGAGACACCACAGACACATTTAACCCCTTTGCACGAATGGACGTGGCTGACAGCACCATCAGAGCGAGAATCGCTCTGACAATGCTGCTCTATTGCCTGTATGTCGAGGCAATAGAGTAGCACCATCAGATCGATTTTCACGATTTTGATGACGAAAACAGCTCGTTCCACCGCAGGACGTGTCAGGCACGTCCATTGTCGCAAAGGGGTTAAATATGTCTGGTGTCTCCTGTTTATGACATCACCTGTTGGTTGATATTCAAATTACACATTTCCCTTTGAAAACCAGTTAATTTGCATATCAGGCCACACCTGATGTCATAAACAGGAGACTCCACAGGCACATTTAAAACACATTTTTCTCCTAAGTTAGCTGCTTGCTGGTAGTTTTGCTAATACAACATATAGATAATTTTCAATCGTTTTTTATTCTCTACATGCACAGTAAAAACAATGTTTCGGTGATACAGTCCCTTTAACAATTATGAGCATATGGTAGATGCTCAATTAAAGTACCAGTGTGATAATTCAGAAAATACTTCTTGCTATAATTTGGGTTGTTATTTGTTGTTGTTTTGTTGCTGTGTTGGACGTGTTGTTGGGGAGGCGAGTGATGGGAGTTGTGTTCTTTGGCAGTGATGAGTCTTTGCATAAGGCAGGACCTGTGCATGTGTCCCGGGTTCTAACTGTCCCAACTGTTTCTCTCACTGCTCAACTTAACTGTCATTACCTGGGTGACGTCTGATTGCTAATGTTAAAACAAACGTGAAAATAAGACCAAAACAGGAGTATAGAGAAAAGCTGTATAACAGGTGCATACCGCTCAACAGACATCCCAGACACCAGTGAATGAATACTGCGCATGCACGTAGGGTCGCCACCTTTTCTTCAAAAAAAATACCGGCCTTGGTACTGTCTCCATAGACTTAACATTGGCCTGATGCCAATATTTTACCGGCCTGCCGGTAAAATACCAGCCAGGTGGCAACCCTACATGCACGGAGCGTTCCACATGTGCCCTAGTGACTTCCCCTCCTACACCATGCCCCCACGCATCCTGCGTCATGGGTGGGGCATGTATGGAGGAGGTCAGGATGCCGGTGGAATCACCATTTTACAAGCAATGGTTGTGCCATTTTTCACATGTGTATCAAACAGCTAGGAAACACTGTAGATAGGCGTGCACTGTAATATACACGCACAGGGTTTATAGGATATGCATGTTATAAGTGCAGTTTGTACAGGCAAGCCACATGAAATAAAACACACAAATTGAAACGTTCAATCAGCACGGCAGGGAGTCACAATAACTGTGAGCGGATTTGTTTTTTTTTAGGATGTCCGAATGACATTAAAGGGAAACATGTTACAGCCCCCCTCTGACAAAGAGTCAACAGTTACATTACACTGGCAGTATCATTCAGTTAGGAGAGCTTCATTTATAATATTAGGTAAAAATGAGGTAAATGAATATCTGATGCTGGTAATTTCTATGCATTATGATAATTAGCACTATATTAATTAACTGTTATGTGGTAACATTATATTATCGACATACTTTTGTGTTAATTGTTCTGTAGAAGTAACGTCTGTTTTAGGGCAGCAGTATTAATTCATAATGAAAGCGGTATTTAACTCGGTAAAGGTATTTACTCTTAACAAATATTATTGTAATTCACATACATAGTTGTGTTAATGTATATTACACATTAACAAACACAAGTAAAAGCATATGCACACTTACATACAGCACACTTACATACAGCACACTTACATACAGCACACTTACATACAGCACACACAACATGGACAACTAATCTTGAGCAGGAATGTGGATAGATCTGGCTATTATTATGAGGTAGGAAAATGACTTAGCACAGGATAATATGTTTTCTATGGTGCCTAGTTTTATCAAATGTCCACGGATTACCGATTTGGCACAGGATAATATGAAGATGACTAGAAATCAATTCTCCTATAAAATACAAAACAAATTAAAGGTTAAGACCAATACCAATGCTTATTCATAATTCAGAATATTAATTAGGCTTTGGGGGTGGTATTTTAGTCCACAGGGTTGTTATGTCTGGCTCCCTGGAGTTTCAGGTTTCATGGGATTATCTGGATCATCTTTGCTGTCTTCACTTAGGACTGAAATGTTTTCTTACGACTCTGTTAGACAGTCAGTGCTCCATTGGATCAGTGTCACCAGATCCCTTCAGTACAGCAATCTTAATGGCAAGCAGTTAGTACAATAACTGTCCATGGGAAGTTCATGGTGCTCCTTGGGATAGGACAATGTATATGGTCTATTTGTCAACAAACAAATGGAGGTTATGTGCAAAGGTGAATTAGAAGCCATGTGGTATAACTGGGGCAATCACCATGGAAACCAGTGCAATATTTACAACTCAGGTACAGAATTGATAATTTGGTACAATGCACTCATTTATGCAGATTACTAAATCAAATTGTATTTTTTATAGTGCTTTACACTTTCTTAGTTTTTTCCAATATGCACATGGTTCGGGGTACAGTGGTTTGTGGATTTTGGTGACAGATGCAAGTCCCAACCTTGTCATGCCAGAAACTTGGATTATAGACAAGACAGTCTCCACGGGCCCCTAGTAAAGGAACAAGTTCACACCACAGTTTAGTATTTCATTTTAGGTGAACGATTCATGTTAGTTCGGCTTTGTTATTTTTTATAAATGTGAGTGAAATGAGACAGGTGAAGGCTCTACCTAGTGCCCTAAAAGGTGGCCTTAAACGTGGCATGCAGAACAACTTGAATGTTAGACTGTGTCCTAATGGAAATAATTACACACCAAAGCTCAGAAAGGTATTCCTGATGACAACAACTCTCTATGAAAGAACACTGTGTGGCAATAAAAGGAGTCACATTTTCCACACTTTGACAAAACATGAGGTATTCAAAATAGAAACAAGTACTGGGGAAGAGCTTTTCACACTGCACTTTCCGAGAAGGAATTGAGTAGTGAAAATGGATATTCTTTCCCAAGATGCTGTTGGAGCCACGCAAAACTGATTCCAGATGTGGATGCTGCAATAGTTTGTTAAAGTTTGTCTGAGGACATTCACGCAGGATGCTGCTCTATTCTGCCATAGTGAGGTGGCAAAAGGCCACTTCTGCCGGATGAAAACTCCTAGCTGCCCCTTCAAAAGATTTTAACATTTATTCCAGTGTAAAATTAACAATTGGATGCGACCCTCTCACAGAATCCACTCACAGAATCCATAGTTACATATAGTTACATAGTAGTTTAGGTTGAAAAAAGACTTGTGTCTTTAAAGTTCAACCCTTTTCCTATCCCGTGTTTACCACTGTTGATTCAGGAGCTCTTTGAGCCAGCTGGGCATCCAGGGGTTTTTGTCCTGTGTGAGCAACACTCATTTATTGATGCACCACACACAACTTCTGCATTTTACTAGGGAATGATGGACACTAGGTAGGGTAATGTTAACAGGCTTTTCTTTTATGGGTTATCTAATCTCTAATACCAAACCTTCCAAAAGCATTACGTTGTGAGACCCTCTCTGCTAAGAGATATTGGTAGGAAGAGGACACTCGAATTTCGTGCTACTCCGGTAGCTCCGATGTGCCTCGAATATGTCCACAATTCGGAAATCATGGGCAGTCCCACACCGATATCTCATGTCACCGAAAGCATCCGAAATAAAGGCGAAAGGCACCCAAACTAAGTGGTAGCCTCGGTCCTTCCCACAGACTTCTACGGGGAGAACTTTGGCTATTACGACTTTAAGTGAAGTCCTCCCATTTAAGTCAACGGAACGACTTTGGTTAAATCTAAAATATGTTTACTTTAATTCTTCTCCACTTTTTATTAAAAATTCTCAAACTAAAATCTGGAGAATTGATATTTGTGAATTTTGTAAATGTTTCCAGAATGTGGAGCATGTTAGGGGGGTGATTGGCACAATTTTATGTCTGATATGAATGTTTCTGATGATTTTGGATCATGAATGTCTCGTACAGCCAATTCAGTCACGAAATCAACAATATTCAGGAGCTGAATTTTGGAAATTCGGCTACTCAGCCCAATCTGGCTCCATTTCGGGCCAGATCAGTCTGTAGTAAGTAGTCCCTTAAATCTGATGAAAATATTCCTAACGTGTATCTATTTACCATTATGTGTTTTTATTTATTTATTTCTCTCCTGCTTCATTGCCCCTGTGTTGCCATTTTCACTGCATTTTTATTGTAAAAACCCCACATTTTAATATTTTTTTTTATCTGTTTCAGGCCCCAAGGAACATCCACTTTTGTGTTTCTTCCAGCTCCATATTGCTTCTGCTTTTGTAGTGGACCTGTTCTTCCTCACACATTTACACAGACATGGCGCCTTCACTGCAGACCGCCTTTGCCCGTCGCTGGTGGATTGCAGGCACTGCGGTGATAGAAAATCTGTTCTTTTCTGCAGTGCTTTTTGGTTGGGGCTCACTGCTTATTATGCTGCAGGAGGAAGGATTCTACTCACACCTCTGTGCAGGTATGTCACCTCTGCAAGCAAACAGTTCAGCAATAGGTCATTTGTCGTCCGCACTGCATAAAGACTCATGGATGAACAGGGCTATCTGCTTTCTCATATAATCTACTATATATACTGATCTTAACAATGCATATTCCATGAATATCTTGATTACTAGAGTGTTGTTTGCTTTTTTTTGCAATGTTAGAAGTGGATGGCAAATATGCCTCACAGGTTAAAAGTTTAAGCTTAAGTTCACCCTTGCCTCCTTAGAGGAAGCAAGAGTTAAAAAAATATTGTGCCCTTGTCCCAAGTAAATCTAATGTGTATTTTAAGACACACGCACTTTTACTCTCGTCTCTGCCTCAGAGATGAGGCAGAGCCAGTGGTGAAGCTGGTGCACACTGATACTGCACAGCCAATCAGAGCAAGGGCTTTCCCCACTTGGGGTCTCTGTTTTTTTTTATATGGGATCAGCTGAGGGGTCCTAGTTAAGGTCCCCTCTGCTGATCCCATGTAAAAACTATGGTTGCCCACCTGACCAGGTTGCCTATTTCCCATGGAAGCATGGCAGTTGCCAGTCAGAGGATAAACTGGCGTGTACTATCAAAAGTACACGCCAGTTTATTCTCATACTGGAGGCAGTGAATTTTTCACTTGTGTTTGTAGATTAGTCGTTGTAGTTGTCGTTTAAAAGTGTATTAACAACTTCTAGTGCCTACCCAACATAGCCTACAGATTATTCTGTAAGAACAGCTGTCAGCAAACAGTAACGTTGTGTTTAATAGAAAGATTGCATCAAATGTAGGCATTATATATAGAAATTCTTTAATGTAAGATTAAAAGTAAAGTACCTTACTGCACTATCGGGGTTGGACATGCATCTGATCCAAGATTGTAAACAAAATGTCTGCCTTCTAATACAGCTGTACAAGTAATGAGGGTTCCGTAAGGTACATTATTTGTATTCTTTCATTAGAGATTTTCCATTTAAGGCGGTGTGGCCAACAGTCGTCGATAGCACAATGGGGAAACATAGACTGACCCAGAACTCCCCTAAAACACCTGGGCCGAAACAAGCAAAACCCAAAGGCTATGGTTAGAGACTGGTTTACACTCTCTCAAGAATCCTTGGAAGCAGGTCCAACACCCAAGATGGCGCTTCATCCTGCTGATACTGTCGAAATCTACACAGCAGACAGTGAAACGGCAAACGATTATAAGCAGTCCCAACCACTAGAAAACTGGAGAGAAGCTCTTAAACCTCTATCAACTATAGAAGATCTGACACAGATTATTGCCAAAGATATACACTATATTGGCAACAGGTTGACCTTGACAGAGGACCATAATTTAACCTTACAGACCACAACCAATGCCCTAACCCAGCAACAGGCTGAATTAATCTCCACAATGTATTCTTGGTTAGAGGTGAACACTACAATCTCTGCATCCAGGGAATAGCCAAACATTGTTACTGGTGAATTACTCCCAACCTCACAGATCCTCTTCAGTAAAATACTGAACCGTGATGAGTAGTCTGACATATCTCTGACCAATGGAACTTTTTATATGCCACTTATGTTCCTCATTCACTGCGAACACTCCAAATATTTTCTGCCTATCCGAGTCAGACTTTATAAACCTTAACTCAGCCTCTATGGACTCTGAGATCCCCCTACAGGGCCTTCTCTCTTGTTCAAACAATTTTTGAACAGGACAGGGTTTTTGGTCACCGTTCTCTGCTTATTTTTTTTTTTAACGCCTTATCTCTTCCGGTGGTCTTTCGCATCTCTTTCCTTTCTTCTCTTCTATATTCTTCCCTTCTCTTTTTCTTATTACTATATCCACCTGGTCGTTTCAACAAAGTGCCAAACATTATGTTGCAGGTGGACTTCATTTCATTGCCATTTCTATGGTTCTGCATTGCACCCCTTTGATTAATATTTCTCTCATGCCAGTGCATATTGTGATACGTATCCTACTGAATAAGACTGCAGTTCAGACACATATGATATAAGTGAACCAGCTGTTGTCACAATTCTTCCCCTTCTCGGTAGGATTGACATGTGGCCCCTTCCTCTATATATCAATCACCAGGAGTCTTTACTGTTGGTTCATTTGCCAGCTTGTTTTTTCTTCCTATTTTCCTCCCTTCTTAAAAACACCTTATATCATGTTGTTACATGCTTATTTTCTGTTAACTACACTAAAAAAGAGAGTCAGTTGTTTTACACTGGAATGTTTATCTTTGATGTCATTTACTGTGCTATCTGTTTGCTACAGCACTTTATATTGTGTACAACTCCTACTTCAATTAAACATAACTTAGTTGTTTGCTGACAGTTGTCTAAGTCGGAATGTATGGTTTATGAGTACTAAGCATGCCATTTACTTAAAGAGTATCAAGAAAAATACATAAAGATTTTTCTGGCTTTCAAGTGTACCCCAGAGAAGGTTTACATTACAGTATCAAAACATTAACATAAAGTTTCACTTCTTAGAGTTTCAAAGAGTTATTTGGATTGTGGCAGCCAAAAAAAAGCTATAAAAAATATAGAAATAAACAGTGAACTGTGGTGAAATGACAGGAAAATAGCAGAGTTTAAAAAAAATGTCAGCTACAAAATTTGGCAATTCTCTTGCTAATCACCACTACTCACTTTTAATTCCCTTCAGCATGCCCCACTTTTGCATTCTCTCACCAGGCACAGCTATGTAGAGCCGCTATAGGAGGTAGGACTGCGTTTCTCTAACTTAGCTGGCTAGTTGTTCCAGCATTCTCTGTATGCCCTTAGGTTTCCTTGTGTACTGGTTTCTGCATTCCTTGTCTCCTAGTTGCTACCCCTGGCCTATTTGACCTGGCCTGCTGGCTTAGTTTTGGTTTTGAGTGATCTTCTGGCTCCTGACCCAGACTTGTTCTCAATTATTGCACCCTCAACCTTCAGACAGTCTTGGCCAAACTCTCTTATAATTCTAGAAAGCAGATATATCGCTGGGCATGTCCTCACCTCAGTTCCCCAGCAGTCGGAGGTGTATTACGAAAGCCCACCAGCCTGTATCGAATTTGTCCTAAAACCTTATACCAAGAGGCACAGACAGCTCTTATAAAACGGAGTCTCTAGAAGAGTGTTTTATACCTTTACCAATTTCCCACTAACACCACTGAAAGTTAAATCTAATCATCATAAAAAGTAAACTCATATAGTGGGATGGGACTCGGAACCTTCCATATACTTCACAGCTAAACAAGGGAAATGTATTTTACATGACATGACTCTTTTATATTTCCATCATAAAGTCCCGTTATGAAATCGCCCTTCTCACAGCAAGGTGTCACTATTAAATAGTGACTGTGGTCAGGTTAATTACTTTATACCTGGATATTCACATTCCACAGTGCATTATATCATGAAAGGGTTTACGTTACTAAGACTAATCCAAACCCCTGTGTTTGTATAATTCTTACAACTACCACAGAAAGAATTCAGGCTCCTTGTTACAAATATGATTGCATGAGAAAATGACTGTAATCAAAAAGGAAACATCCTATAACTTTCTACATGACAAATCAAAGTGTCAATCTTGTTCCCAGGAATGCTATACCAATCTTTAAATATAATCTGGTGCCTTAGGGG
Source organism: Pelodytes ibericus (assembly GCA_036172795.1). Taxonomy (NCBI): domain Eukaryota; kingdom Metazoa; phylum Chordata; class Amphibia; order Anura; family Pelodytidae; genus Pelodytes; species Pelodytes ibericus. Next base: position 53,745,876 of record CM069867.1, read on the forward strand.
AAAGGTTATTTTGTACAATGTGATAAATGAAATTTGAAGTCAACATTGAAAAAGGACAAACTTGCCACATGAACAACGTTTTTTTTTACCCCTCCCAACACTTGGGTGAGTTTTTATACATGCCCCCCCCCCCCTTGTTTTGCCACCAGGGGTTAATTTAGACACTTCACTCATTTAATCTCTGTTGTGGTTGAGACAACTCTAAAGCATCCTTAGATTGCAACTGTCTAATCAAGTGTGCAACTCTGCTTTTAGCTCAGTAACCAACACTTTATAAATGGTAGGTACTATACAAACATGATTATTATAATGTGTGTCTCTATAAACTACTGGGAGATCTGGCTTGCACACATACTTCGCTCTCTGCCTACAGAAAGTCCTTAACACAACAGTGGTATGTATTAAAGAAAACATACAATGATAACTAGTGCAATGTTACTGCTAATTGATAGATATTTAGATATTTGCTCCAGATTTTACTTTAGAAATATGCTACACTGTTTTTCAGGTGTTATATACATCATAATATAAGGTACATTGGGCTCTATTCAGTGACCTGAGTTAATTTTTTTTCTGGTCATTAAATAGCATGGACTAAAATAGGAAATTTTGACATAAAAGCGATAAGTGATATCTTGGGTGATTGAATAGAGCTCATGACCAGGCATTCCTAATTTAGTTATAGTTATTTTAATAAAGTAGCTTTATGATGTGCGGCCTATAAAAAAACAAATTCTCTATTTCCAGAGGACAATTCAACACATAATGCACCATTATCCCCGAGCACAAAAGATATCAATGCTTCATCTCCTGAGCCCTGGCTGACATGTACTGCCCAAGAAGAGATGCTGAATTTGGGTTTCACCATTGGTTCATTCCTATTGAGTGCCACAACCCTTCCACTGGGGATACTGATGGATCGATACGGACCTCGTCCACTGAGATTAATTGGAAGGTGAGCAACTTTCTTTGCCTTGCTTGTCAGTGTTTAGTAGACAAGTACCATTAAACTAGTAATGGTACTTGTCTACTAAACACAGATATTGGCAAAAGCAGTCTTCCCAGGACTTACTTGAAAACCAGAGAATGTCTACAATTACCTATCCTGATACGTAATTTTTTTAGATCTTTTAGACGAAACATGATAGAAAGATAATTTTGCCATTAATATATCCATTATCCAAAATAATACTTCTGTCCCAAGCATTTAGGATAAGGGATACTCAACCTGTATATATATATAAAGAACGGACAAGAATTGTAAAATAATTGTAACAATGTAAAAACCATCATGTCTGCTTTACTATTTAAATGGAATTAAACAAAGAATCTTTGTTAAGGTTGCTACATGCTCTGTGAATGATTGAGAATTAGAGTTTTCCATAACCTGGTGCACATGTGAGGATTTGATATCTTGATTATACACGTGTGCTAGAAAATAACTGAAAGAGTTCATTTTCCACAGCTTCTTCTTCGCTCTATCATGTGCGCTGATTGCTCTTTCAGGATATGATCCATCAGGTATGTTCTGAATTTATGCTCTCAGTTACTTGCATCAGAATTCACTACTCCTATAGAAATCTAGGAGGAGAAGAATCCTGATGACCACTGTGATAGAAATTGGTGAGATATAAAAGTAGGTCCTCATTAGGGCAGCTCACTGTAAGACTGCCTCTTATTTCCACCTTCACACTCTTTGGTATACTTTGAAAGCTATATAGTATTTTTCGGCACAATGTAAGCACCAGTGCTTAATTAGGAGCTAAGACCAGATCTAGATTGGCTACTACACATAGAGGACAAGCTTGCCCCTGAGGGAGCCCAATGATGGAAAAATAAAGATTTGATATTACAATTTTATATTAACGTAGAACACATTTTTAACTTCATATCCATCTTTCTAATCACCATACTCATACCTATCCTAACTCCTTATACTCCTATATTAAAGACTCACAACTTACATATCTATCTATTAGTATCTAATAAAAAAAAAGGTCAATGTATTATATGAAATGCATGTTATTTTTCTAGCAATCCTAGCTAGTCTATGCAATAACATGCTATATCCATATAACGTACATTAACATTTGAATTATATGAGAATGCTGATATATTTGTAGCCAGGAATGATTTTATTAGGATATAGATTGATAGTATTAAAATATGATGAGCACCTTTTCTACCCCCAGTTTTGGCGCCACTGATATTTCTGGCTTTGTCCCTCAATGGTTTTGGAGGCATTTGCCTGACCTTCACATCTCTGACAGTAAGTACTTAATTCTATTTATATTTGAGCACTGATTTCAAACAGGCGTTATTAATTTCTGTGAAAAGACAATCTGGGTTGGTAACATCTCTGGAGGTGTCCTCTCACAGAGAAAATAGGACAACAAAAAACTTGGCCCTAGTTTGTTGATGTCCAACTGGCAGCCTGTGGGCCTGATGGGGCTTTGAGTGCTTTACTGTAGCACCTATCCTGGTTAGAAAGCCCATTGGTTTTGTCGTATTTCCTCATGAAAAAAATATTGTTGAACCGCCCAACCTGAGTTTCTAAGGGAACACAATGTTTTTCAAAAGAGCAGATTGTGGTTCTTCACGATCCTCCTGTATGCTATGACACAACTAAGGGGATTCTGAAGTCTGAGGTTTAGGCCACTTTGCCCCAGAATCGAGAATTATAAATACCCACCATAAAATCTACAGTGCCAGCAGGTGAGGCTATAATTATTATTATGACTGGAACAATTTTGACCATGCCAACAAGCAGACACTAGAAGAAGTGATTCCTTCCACATTTAATTAGTGATTTTTTTTTTTTTTGGAACAATAGATAGAAAAACAATGTAAAAAGTCAGGAAAACAGACTCTTTCCATATGGAGCTTTACAATATTGTCCCCTTGCAATGCTGGATTCGTGAATGGAATGTACTGTATTAAGAACAGATTGTTCCAATACCATTAAAATCCATCCTAAATATTTTGTAATTGGCATCTAACTAGACACATAATGGATGCTGATTTGTACCCTAATTTGCTATAGCACATTTTATTTCTTTGTGACATCTGCTGGATCAGCACATGTTATTCAGTTCCTTGGATAGTTGCTGGGGTTTCTCCCTTATGGTTGCTTCACACTGCAGTGTAGTCTTACATTGTACAACCTCTTATTCTGTGGGCTTGATTCATAAAAGAGAGAATTGCCGGGATTTGAGAAGGGAATTTTAAACAGAAAGTACAATCCACGGAAAGACAATAGATCTCTAGAAGAAACATCATAAGTAACCAGTAGGTCTCCGGTAAAATGAAAATGTTTATTGCAACTTCATGTGAGAGGAGGGGGGCCAAACTCTCAGCAAGACTGATACAGAAATGGCTTACAACTGTCTCAAAACGCGTAAGGCATTTCTGTATTAGTCTTGCTGGTAGTGTCCCCCCCCCTTCCTCGGATATGTAGTTGCAATAAAAGTTTAGTTTTTACTGAAGACCTGTTGGTTATTGGAGCCGTTTCCTCTGGGGATCTACTGTCCGTCAGTGGATTTTATTTAGTGTGTCAGCATGAGACAATGATGGATCCAGTAAGCACAGCCTCCGTCCATTACTTTCATGATTACATGCCTGCTGGAAGAGGTTCTGTGTTCCTTTTTTTCTTCAGTTTCAAAGTAACCGCGTTGGAAAAATTCTCTGATTCACTTAAACCGGAGAAATCTGTCAGCTCTACTACTTCTGGCCTTAAATTTGAAATTGAAGAAAAAAGGAACACACTGTCTCTCCCAGCCGGCTTGTGATCATTCCCTTCTCAATTCATTGCCATTCCCTCATTCATGAATAAAGCCTTATAACTTCCATCGGTGAGCATGCTAGAAACTAGTCATGTGAATGCCTTTGGGCAGTTCCTTTCCTGATTCATTGATATTGTCATCTAAGAATTTCTGAGAAGTCTTACTTCTAGTAAACTTGAGAGATGATTGAAACATTCAACCACCCCAGACAGTGAAGGAATCTCTTGTACATTGTGTAACCGCTCTATTCTAATATTGTAGTAAAACATGGGTGGTTCCCCAGTGTGTTTATAAACAGAGTACAAGCTTTACTGTGACCAGACCGTAACATTCTATATTAATATTAATTGTGTAATGTATTAACATAATAAAGTATGGACAAGTAATGTAAAGACATACTGTAAAGCTAAGGGCATTTTCCTAAGGCCTTCCTTCATCTGACCCAACATGTCCGCCCCTTTGCGTATTCTTTTATTAGACCATGTATCTCTATTTAAAATGCCTGCACTTGATGCACGCTTTCAATAAAACAAAACTTATTTTTTGCTGACGGTTGTCCTTTAACCCCTTGGTGAAGCTAGTATGTACTATGCCGTCCTGATTTTCAGTGCCTAAAAGACGCTAGGACGGCATAGTACTACATCCAGCGTTAAACAGCTCCCCGCGATGAGCTGTGCACGGATCCCGCTGCAGGGACTTTGAGTGGCCTCAGTCTGACAGGGAAAATGTAGTCGGTGCTCAAAGCGACCCTGATCGGGTCTCTGCCAGAGTGTTCCAGGCTACTGATCACCTTGTGATCCCCTTGTGATCGGTGGCCAGGAACAAATCGCAACGTTTTGGTGCTTGCGTCATGAAGGGGTTAATACATTTGTTTTAAAGGTGGTATTTTGAGCACTAATAACTTTTTCTTCTTTGTTTGCCCTGTTTGGGAGCCGGTATAGTCCCTATTTTTCTAAGGCGCTTATACATTAAAGAATTTATTAGTAATTATATTTACTTATACATTTAAGTATTTATTAGTAATTATATTTACTTATACATTAAAGTGTTTATTAGTAATTATATTTACGTATTCATTAATGTGTTTATTAGTAATTATATATACTTATTTATTAATGTGTTTATTATTAATTATATATATTTATTCATTAATGTGCATATTAGTAATTATATATACATATACATTGTGTTTATTATTCATTTTATATACTTATACAATCATTGTGTTTATTGCTAATTATATATATTTATACATTAATGTGTTTATAACTAACTATTTATATATTTTTTTATACTATTTATATATTAATGACTATTATTAATTATTTATACTAATTTTAACCATAGATAACATAAAACAAGTATATTTAAAATGATACTATTAATTGGCTAACTGACAGTTTGATTGCAAGCTTTCAAGTTACTAGGTCCTTCCTCAGGCATTAATGAGGCTTAAACAAAATTAACTTGACTTTTTTTTTTAAAGCTGTTAACTATGCCTTGGTAATAGGAATTTTATTTTCGCCTCATTAATGTCTGAGGCAGGGACCTAGCAACTTGGTCTTGAAAGCTTGCAATCAAACTCTGAGTTCGCCAATAAATGGTATCATTATAAGCTGTGTATTGTTTTTCTACAGCTAACATGCTACTACTCTTTTAACTGCATCATATAACAGTCCAAACCAATGAGCACATAGCACCTGTGGGAGGAGGTCAACTCCCATAGTATTTATTACATTCTTAACGTAATTAACCATTTTGTTATTGGAGGTTTCGTGAAGGACAAAAAGTTAAACGCCTCCCTATGTAGAAATAGTTAGAACTCAGCATTCACCGGAGTTACAGCTCTCTGCATTTCCCAACCACACAGCTCCGAGCTACCCCAGGGATCTCATTACCCCTCTTTGGCCACCTGGGAATATAGCTGAAGATGCAGCATAGGATGTAGGCAGCTGCTTTAAACTGTGACATGTTCTGGGAATTGTGCCCTGTGAATAACTGGGTAGGTGGCATGTTAGTCAATGTCCCGGACCCACCCCGAGCCTGGATCATGTGGGCAGCGTGTGATGCTTCAGGCTGTTGCAATGTTAGTACATATGTTAGAGTAGAACAACTACATGTCTGTTGTATTCACTGCTAACATCAGTACAGTGCATTCTTTATTTTACCTAGTGCAGCACTGAATTATGCATTTTATATGTCCCTGAAAAAAGTAGCAAAGTGTCTATTATATTCAACAAATGATCTACGTAATCCTCAAGTATGCAAAACGATAAATTAAAACATTAGCAACATTCTTGCACAAAAGAGTTAATTTCCCTTCTGAAAGGTTAATGGCAAATCAGTTGCTGGATCTGATAATCTGAGCACACAACTTATTCAACCAGAAAAATAGTAATAGTGACAGTGGACCGAGGACGTTAAAACTACTATAGGTTAAGACCACAAATCCACCCTAAAATTACATACCTCAGTTTCCTAGTTATAAGCTAATGATTGCACCCCAAAACCTAGTTTTCCATCATTTCATTAACAAAAGATAATAGAAGCAGTGTGTGGACTGAGGGCTAGATAGCAAGTTGACCCAAAGCACTTACTAACACGTTAAAGGACAACTAAACGTTTTATTTTTTTCAACACTGAGTCAATAATTAACTTAATTAAACTTATTGTTTTGTTTTGGGAGGGGGGCTTACTTTAAACTTTATTTGATTAGTAAAGTCCCCAGACCCTCCTCCTTTCATTTCTGACCCCTTGGCTCAGATGTGACACAAATTAACCAAGGGGCCGAATGTGGCAACCGAATTGCAATTTCGCGATCGCAATGTTTAAACGAAAGCAGAATCACTGGGAACTACATTTCCCATGATTCTGCGGTGGAAGAAGCCAAAATAGCGCATTTGCGATTGCGGACAATTCGGTAGTCGGGTATCTTCCGAATTGCGTTGCTGATCCAATTGTCAGCAGTGCAGTTCGGATGTTACATTCATGGAGTGTGTTATAGTTCACTATGGGCAGAGTGTCAAAAGGTAGCACGTTTGAGCTGAGTAGATGGTTGTCAACAGAATATTATCATACTCATAAAATAATAAAGAAAAATACAATGGCTAGATAACTAACGTGGGGAAGAAGCACCAATCCTCCAGTAAAAAACAGTAGTTTAGTATAACCAACCTCACCTGCCCAATGTTTGCTGCAACCAACCAATGAAAGAGCTGCAAGTAAGCCACGTCTACCCAACCCTAGCTCTTGTGGGCCAAAAGCCTGAGGCTTTTCATCGTACTTGACAATGCTTTACTCAGTGACGTGACGTGGAATATGACAGTAACAAATGACGCACGTTAATAGTCTTAATTACATGTTAGAGAGAATGCAAAACCATGTTAGGTCTTTAACAATCAGGTAGTGAGTGGGGGTCATTTGTACAGACGGTTTAGTAAGCGCAGCGATCATATTTATAGAAGTCAGTCGTGTGGTATGGTTCTAAATGGCAAGCAGTTACCATGGAAACCAATGGAATGTTCCTCTTCAGACCACTTTTGTAAATTTGTCCCCAAATTGAGTATTTATAAATATCCACCATAAAGTCTACAGAGCCAGCAGTTTAGACTATTATTATAAAAATTCTGTTTGCCTTTGTTGGGTAACAGATGGTTTCCATGTGTAATGGATTTGAGGGAGGTATATTTTATTAGTCCTACTTACCCCATTTGGAATTTTGATTTTATATTTATTGTATTTATAAAGTATCTTATCATGAAGGATACGTTGAGGTTTCTAATTTTCAAGTAGGTCCTGGGTCCACAAACATTCAATTTTTACAGTAGGATACAAAATAATATTAAAAATATAAAATAATATTAACATACAAATTTACAAACAGGTAAGAAGTATAATCAACAGTTGTTATGTATTGAGTTATATTGACAGAGATCATGATTACAGGTGCATTGTGTATTGAGGTATATTGACTTTATGGTGCGTCTTAACCCATTCACGTTGCTTTGGGCCGTAACGACCAAAGCGCCAAACAAGCGTCGTGGTTCTCCTGGTCCTGACCATAGAGTGATCGGGGTGCCAGGGAGACATAGACAGAGACCCAAGCTGGTAATCTCAGGATGTTCTATGCCGTGCTACAAGCCTTTAGGTATGGAAAAGGTAACTAAATACACAAGATAAAACTGGCGGGAACGTTATTTAATAAAATAATTTTACTTTCTCAAAAGCAGCTCACTTTCATAAAATGTGTAATGTTTATGTGGATTGGTGTACAATATTACACAAAAGTGATACCTTGTTCCCAAGGTAAAATCCATAAACAAAGTGATGTAAGTGACATTAAAGGCCATGAACCTTGCAGAGATTAAAACACATGCCTAAGTCACATTTGTGAAACATAAACATGATACCAAATGTTCCTGGTCTGTTTTGTTTTGTGTGTGACTGTCATATGCTCTGTTTAGAAAATAAGATCAATGTCACCCTCACCCACCCCCACTCCAAGGACCCCTCATCCCGTGTGTTTCATACCCATGACACACCTGTTCTCTTAAGCACGTTTCCTACAAACTGACTCTTTATGTCCTTGGTGCTGGTTGGGACCAGATTTTGGAAGGGGCGTGCAGCTGTTCTTAGCCGGGATTGGCCAAACAGCACACGCTGTGCTTTTTACCACGAGGGAGTTTATAGTTAACTCTTTCCATGCTGTCCATATCTGCAGAGCATAGTTACTAGATATAGAGATGTCAATCAGAACATTCAATGATTAACTTGGGCGACGGAGTTTGGTATGAAAAGCAGCCTTGAAGCAAAGGTTTCCAAGTGGAGCAATCGCCATAGAAACCAATGGAATTTTCCTGCTGGTTGCTCCGCATTTAAATCTTTGCCACAGAATCTTTCTCTATACATCACCCTGAAAGGTCAAACAATTTTAATGTATATATTCAACATTATTTTTATATTTATCTTAATATACGTCTATCTATCAGGGAGCTTAATGAGGAACCCATAGTAAATCACGGTAGTTTTAAATGTGCACTGCCTGTGACCCCAAAGAGGTTAATTACCAAGTCTGTGCTTTGATTTAATCCGCTGTATTTATTGCATCATGTGCATAACTATTAACCCCCGTCAGCTCTGGAAAGCTGCTGTTTGCTGAACTGTGGAATATCTCTTTGCCTGCAGTGTAACTCACGCTTTCTCTCCTATGATTAATAAAGCAGGTTTTTCCAGTAGTAGCAGCAGGTGTTCCTAACTGACTTCTTTTCTCTCCCCCCCCCCCCCCCCCCCCCCTCTGTTTGCTCTCTGTCGCCTTCCTCCCTCTAGTGTCCGATATGATTATATTGGTAGAAAGTAGTCAGAAAAACATGTGGAAGTTCATTAAATGTTGTTTAGCGATTGAGGCGGTCTCTCTAGGTTGGAGCTTATTTTTTTTTTAAACAATTAGGGTACATAAATCGCCCCTTTTTGCTAAAGTGTTGGAAAAGTAAAGAAAAAATGCGCAATCACAGACTCATTTGAAACATAAGAGTCATTATATATAATTATGTGTAACGTTTCCCACTCAAGCTGAGCACCATGTTTCTGAACAGCTGGTAGTATCGCTCACAACATCTGGGGTGCCAACGATTAGCCACAATATATTCAAAAGTGATTTTTGAGTGTACCCTTTTCAAGCATTTTGTTGAAATACGTATCCTTAGAGCAGATCTGCCAAATGCTCTGGGTTATAGGAATAGATTCTAGTATGGGGCTCACTGGCCTAGGATTATTGGATCTTGCCATTGGTACAAGACTCTAGAGGAATAGTTATGTTTTACATATAAATAGTCTATGTGCGTACCAAGTTTTCAAATACTGGCTAGTGAATATATCCCTGGCTAAACTGTGACTTCCCTTTAATTTGAGGGGAATGGTTAAGGGGCATGGACACAAGTTAGGCGTCTTCAAAATGAAATAATTTAATCACCGGGATAAATTAATTTACCTGAAATCTAATGTGGTTTAAGCTTATACTGTGAGTTGCATTGCTGTGATAATCTCTCTGAGGTTCTAGAGAAGAAAGGTCTTGCCAGCGGTCTCTGGACCTCCAAGAGATACCCTGTGGAATCCCACACAAGTGGAATTTTTGCACTGTAATTTCAAGGATAAATGTCCATGTCCATTTTTTAAATGGCCTGGAATAGGATCCACAGCATTACAACAGGTGATGTGCGAGATTTATACTAACAGATGGTTGAACAGCTATATAGTGTGTTCTTACACTGACCAGGGAAGATTGAGAAGATGCAAACAGGTGCTGATCATAAAAGCCAGTGTACCATGAAGTATCTAACTTTTAACCCAATTCTGAAAAGCTATTGGAAGGGAAGGATCATGAAAGCTGTGTGTTTGCAATGTATGTCATGCATATAATAATACAATGAATATTCATGGCTATACACAGGATTATTAAACAGCATCAGTAAAGACCATGGTCTGCAGCAGGGATGGAAGAAGTGTATTTCTTCAAATGATTCCTGGAGATTGTGACTGTGCCAGCACATAATATACTGCATTGGTACATTGTACCTACTTTCTGTAGCTATGACATGATGTCTGTAACTAAGATTTTCCTTCTGCTTTTGTCTTCCAGCTGCCCAATATGTTCGGCAGCTTGCGTTCTACCATGATGTCGTTAATGATTGGATCCTATGCTTCATCTGCCATCACATTTCCCGCATTAAAGGTATGTTTACTGTCATCTCTATGTCAAGTTATTTATTAGAACTGTACATTCAAACATTAATGTATCCATTTTTCTAATATCTTGGCACCCCCAAAAGACACACCATTTCTATTTTTCTTTCCATGTGAAGCATCCTGCATTAGTGATGCCTTATTTTGTACACACTCCATAATCCAGAGCTCCACCACCTAGCTGTGTTTTGCTGATTCTCAGTGTACAGCTGTATCTCAGAGCAGCACATGTCTAGCAATGTAAGCATTAAGCATGCATGATCATGGTTATATATCATGTGAGATGTGCATAGTGCAGACATGCACAGTCAGTCCCCTTGGCTCTCCATGGGGTGGAGACTCACAATGCACATGCGCACAATGATGACATCACCCACTGCTTATTGGGCAGCCCTATGCAGATCTCTCTTAAAGGAAGGTAATGACCCCATTTTCATGAGAAGAAGAGGGTCCCCAGGAGAAATCCAATATAAGTTTTAAAGGTAAATATTGCAATAAAATAAGAAATAAAAGATAAAGTAATAAATGCATCATTTATATCAAAGTGCATGCACAAACACTCTATCAGATGTCAGTAATGTATATCAGAAGTGATGTTTTTAAAGAGGGAATAACCCCCCAAAATGTTTTATTTTTATATATGGAAGGCCATTTCTCCCAAAGATTTGGGAGAAATCATTTTGTAAAGCTGTTGCTTCACTGTGACAGACCAGTGCCTCTTAATGGTGTGTCTGTGTGTCAATCACGGATGATGGGAGGTAAGATAGTATATGCGAATGGATTGGTAATGATAATACCAACTTGTATGCAAACAGTTAGGAAGGCTGACAGTAAAGCAGGAGTGTATGCGAAACGCGTATGCTAATATGAACAACTAGGAAGTATGACACTGTAGTAGTAGGGAGCAGACAAATAGACATAGAACAGAACATGCTAAAGATTTATAGATAAGTTGATTGTTCCAGCACATTAGACTATGATAAAAAGATTAATAAAAAGATAAATATTAGAGAACCCTTTCATATGGTACATTCGTATTTGATGGGTGTAATCCCTGTTTAAAGAATGCATTTAAAGAGTGCATTAGCAATTGTACCATTCAGAGCAGTTGGTTTGGAGCCTTAATTTGGAATACATTAGACAAAACTGGAAGCTAATACTTGCAAGAAGCCAGTCCAGGCAGGGCCTAACTTGTAGTAAAAAGAATAAAACCAAGCTCTTAGTATACTGATGGCGTATTATTATGTAGTTTTTGTATATAGACCTTATATATCCACTTCTTATGGGTGACAGCTTCCTCTGTGACTCTTCAACACATGATTTGGCAACAATTTTACATTACACCCACTATATTTCACCTTCTGTTCATATAACGTGAACTAAAATAGCTTTACAGCATTTGCAGACATCTTTGATAAGTTCCCATAGATATTGCTATAAGACCTTGGATGGTTGTATGCAGTCAAGCACCTTATGAGGTATTATGTACAGATCTATGAGACTGTTTGCTTTTTCTATAAACCTTTGTCCAGGATGTCTTTTCACTGGGTAATATCACCATGTCCTTTGGCTTATTAGAACCTGGACTGTGGCTCCATGCACATTTATATAGAACCCCCACAAGCCCCCCAGTGGCACATATACTAGCTTATGGTTTTTAAGTAATCATTTGTTTTAAATATTTTTTCTCCTTCCTATCTCCTTGCAGCTGATTTACGAGGCAGGCGTCTCATTTGTCGGGATTATGTTGGGATGGTCTGCACTTGCCTGTCTAATTTTTCTCAACTGTCTCATCAACTGGCCCAAAGAATCCATCCCGTCACCTGAAGAGACTGCCTACACGTGAGTCAGCTATTGCTGGGGGAATAATAATAGTAAAGCGCTCTCATAAGTACTATATTCTGGACAAGAGTGAAATCCATTTGACCTTTTAGAGTCTAGAATTTTCCCTAATTTTTGAAGCAAAATTGGAAAGCTCTTCAGGGTGGGATTTCGCTCCTTTTGGGAATAGCTGAGCTTTATGTATTTACATCTTCTCTCAACCTAAATTGCTCTCTTAATAACCTAATCACCAATTGACCATATAAAGAAAAATGCAGCAATCACGTCCTGGTTCCAGTAACTTTGTTGTTTGTTTGTTTGGTGGAACATTGAGCTAAAATACTATTGATTTCAATCAATTATTATTATTTTTAATGTGGTGTAAAGCTACTTCATCCTCATTAAAATTGTAATATGAACAGTGCAGTGATTGGGCTATTCACAGACACCACGCGGTAATCAACGCTACCAGGAGCATTGTTTAGAAGTCTTTTGAACCAGACAGAAGTGGATGGTTTAGTTATTCTTTACAGATGCTTGGCGAATCATAAACTGGCTATGTACTAATCTGCCTCTCCCCCACAGGAAAAAGGTGACTCTGCACACTCTCGCGTTAGACCACAAAGTCACTGGAGACCAGTTTTACACCCACGTCACCACCGTTGGTCAAAGGTTAAGTCGGAAAGGGGAGTCCGAAAAAGAGCATTTATCCAACGAAGATCTGACCAAACCTACCAAAAGCAATGGTAAGGTCAATGGATGCCTAGTGCACATGAAGGTCTGTTGCTGAAATGTATCAAACATCCCAGCTTTACAACCTTGTGAGATAGCCTAGTAGCCATTAGCTCTCCTTCATTGAATAGATGCTTTTCTTTTTTCAAAGGTCCGGCACCCACATTTTTGCACAGTGCACGTTCTCCTATCTTCTTATTCTCTCTTATCACCATGATGATGACCCAGCTTCGTATCATATTCTTCATGGCATCTATGAACAGGATGGTGGAATACCTTGTGATTGAGCAGCAAATGAATGGTAAGCAACAGTAATCTAAGCTTAGAGAGTCTGCAGGTTGGCACAAATGTATTTACTTCAGGCTCTAGTAGCTGTTAAACAATAAATACATGTACCAGTTTTCACTTCCTGTCTGTATCTATAAAACATGGTAAATCTATAGCACTGTGTTCCAAGAGTTGAAAACTGTTACCCTTAAAGGTATAGTTGAAACCTAGTCAAATGGGAACACACTGGCCAAAAAACATGTTTTGTGAGTACAGATTCGCCTAAAATATTTGCTAACCAATCTGGGCTACATATAAAGCCAACAGAAGAAACACCAAATGGATATAGTAAGGCACGGACAAATGAGCCGGCTATTTTTTGTCGTGTCTGGTGTCTCAATGTCTTTGGGATCACTATGTGATTGTCATTATCTACCACAAAGAAAGGAGGATTCTTTACGGTAGGTAGAATAAAACTATGGCATTCACTGCCAAGAGAGGTGGTGCTATCAAATACACAAGATGTGTTGAAAAAGGGTTTAAATATTTGTATTTAGAAAAACAGAACATTCAAGGCTATGATAAAATTGAAATTAATATTTAGAGCTTGTCAATTCAAGCTGAAATCCGATTGCCATTTGAAGTTCCTCTTATGAGCCACAATTCAAAATTGCTTAAAAATTGTTTTTTTTTGGCCCTTTGAATCAAGAGCAGGAACAAGGACAGGAAAACAGTTGCACTTGATGCACTACTATAGGGTCTACTCACTATGCCCTGATCTGGCCTGAACTTGTGCCAGATTGGGGCATAAAGCTGAACTGCAGAGAAATCCACTGTCCTGCTATCCATTATGGCCGATTTCAGCACAAAATCATCCATTTCCACCTAAGGGTGGAGAGAGACTACAGGTATGATGGGGAGAGAAAACTAGAGATATGAAGGGGAGACAGACTACTATCACATGAGGGAGGAGAGAGAGATTACACACATGAGACGGGAGAGAAAAAAGGAGGGGCAGACGAAAAAGAGAGAAAGACATGGAGGGGGGGGGGAATGAGAGACAGACATGAGGGGAGAGAGGAAAAGAGACAGACAGATATGACAGAAGAGAGGAAAAGATAGACAGACATAATGGGGAGAGAGAAAAAGAGAGACAAACAGACATAGGGGAGACAGGAAAAGAGATACAGACAGACATGGGGAGAGAGTAAAAGAAAGATAGACAGACAGACACTACCTCTCCCAAGATAAGATTTTTTGATTGGCCCAGGCGGGGCAAGACTTGTGGGGCAAACTAAGTGCTAGGGCAAGTCCTATGAGTGCAATCTGCATGCTGGGCTATAGTGAGTGCAATCTCCATGCTTAGGTAAGTCCTGGGTGCTGGGATAAGTGCTGTGATTGCACTCTGGGTGCTGGGGTAAGTCCTGGGTGCAATTGGATTTTTTCAATAACCTTTATATTACATAAGTATAGTTGAATTATAATAATGTATTTTCTTTAGCCTGCAAAAATGTGTCAAATTTACAATGTGGCCCTCATACTGAAAGGTATTGAGACCCCTGCCTTAAACAGTGGTCACAAGTCATATTTTACACAATATATTATAATTTAACATTTGTTTTCCAGACACTTCAGAAATAAAACTGGAAGTAGCTTCTGCCGGTAAGAACATAAATAAACATATCTAAAAAACCTTTGATGTTACCTAGGTTGCTAAAATATTTGATTTTGACTGTGATGTGCATGCAATAATTAGGGATCCTGACAGTAGAATTTATATTAATTGTTGATATTAGGGCCTATGAGCTACTCCTTAGTCTCTCTCCCTGCATATCCTCAAAGGATTAGTAGTGATCTTCCAGCTTGGGTCTCTTTTGCTCTCATATGAGCAGGGATCTTAGAAACATGGATTATGATGACAGAAAAGAACTCTTTGGGCCAAGAAGTCTGCCCATAAAGGAAGCGCGGACCTATTTGTCCTTTAAAATTACCTTGTACAATTCCCAGGCATTCTTTAATTCTTATAGAAGTGTTAACTTTTACTCCTTCTGCTGGAAGGCTATTTTGGGTAACCACTACTCTACCTATAAAATAATATCCCCATACCCCAGTCTTCCTTTTTATGGCATCAAACTGAAGCTCCTGCGTGTTACTGTCATTTATGCACATGAAGAACTGGAGTTTGGGTTTAGCTATAAATTTGCTCATTTAACCCCTCTTTAACTGGAATTTGCACCAGTGATAGCAACCAAAGAATAGTAATGCTGGTCCAAAGAATAGTAATGCTGGTCCAAAGAATAGTAATGCTGGCCCAAATAATAGTAATGCTGGCCCAAAGAATAGTAATGCCAGCAATGTCTGTTTCTCTTTCTTTGCAGTTGGATTATATTCCTCAGTTTTCGGAGTGATGCAGTTGCTTTGTCTTTTTACCTGTCCCTTTATTGGTTTTGTAATGGACTGGAAGATGAAGGAGTGTGATGAAGGGTAAGACTGAAAATGAAGAGATGTTTTTTAAAATACTATGACGTCGATATCCAACTGGCAGACTGTGGGCCACGTGGCTGTAAAGGTTTTTTGTGCAAACCCTCTACTAGCTACAATCCAATATGTTCTATTGTATCACCTCAAAATAACATGTCCGGCCCACCAAACCAAGTTTCTGCATGACATGCGGCCCTCGTCATTAAAACGCTGCTTTACGTTATTGCCCTATAACTTACAAAACAAAACAGAAAAACATGTAAACGTTTCTGAACTCAGGACAAATATTTGAATCTATTTAGTAGGTTTTTTTAATCAGCAGTTTTTATTAGTGCCAATTGTTCATCATATTTTATGCTTCTTGTTATAGTAAATTAAATGATATGATGAAAAGAAAGCCCTTCTTATGCTGATAAAACAATATATGATATGTGTGGGTACAAAAAATAAAATTACAGCTAAACACAAACACAACAGAAGTGTTAAAACAAGCTCTGTCACCAAGGGTAAGACACGGCGTAAAAAATGGTTAAATAAATTAATTTGTGTCTGCAGCATGCCAGCTGTGTCACTGCCCAAGGCAGAGACTTGGTGCCTGTGAAGTAGCAGCTGCCAGAGGGAAGAGAAGACCAGCTAGAGGAAGGGAGCAGTCAAATCCACTCTGATAACAGGGGTGTACAAAATAAATGGTTATTCCTGCAGTACTTTTGGAACTGTGCCTCAGAACTGCTCTGTAAAGATAAGCCCCCCTAAGAACAACAGGAATACGTTTCAGGAAGATATGGTTTCAAGTCCATATTTTGCTCAGTGATGGGGGCACTTTGCATAAGGTGAGGCCTAATATACAATACTTCATATACCAGGAACTCCATAAGGACTGTCTAGTGCCCAAAATGCATCTTCCAAATGTTAATGCATATTAATGTACTTTCAAAGTACTTTAAAATGCATGTTTTACATTTTGCATTGCTTAAATTGTAAAAAGTGTACATTTAGACGAATTTGTGCAATTAGAGCATTTTGCAAGAAGCCAGGACTGCCCACACTAGTAAAAAGTAAATTTCCTTTTTTTTGCTGAAGGAACCAATGAGAATAATTTCATTCAAATGAATGGAATTTCCTGTTTCCCTAGTGATGTCATCAGACAATTTGTTGCAATGTTGAGAGATCCTATTGTGTACAAAGTCACAAGAGTCCACACAATGTATTCTGTTCCAGCAGCACATGAAGTGACTAAATGAAACAAAACTTTATATGCTCAGTGTCTATATAAGTAAGTGCTGCAGCACCTGTAGTATACATGCATAGTAATCACAGGGAGAGGGCTTGAATCAAATATTAAAAATGGGATTTATGCAGAATGCCTTCATCAAATCCCACTGGGAAAAAAGCCTATGCACTATACAAGCAGCAGTCTTCAACATGCACCACAGTGAATTTGGGGACTAGACTGTCCCTTTAACTGGCACAATGGACCTATTACCAAATTTCTTCTATTAAAAGCATGTGAAAGTTAATGATTAAAATGGCATACCTCCCAATATACCCAGTAGAATGGGAGGTGACGTGACAGCGAGAGATATCTGTCGGGAGTCTGATTTATACATTGGCGCATACTAAGATGTCACCAGTATTTGGCACTATTTGCATCTTTGTACATCACCCCCAGTGAGTTTACTTGTAGTGAAAACCTACATGTTAAATGTTTGTTTTCACTCCCCTTCTCTTGCTCTGTACACACTTGATATCCAGAGCTTCCTGTTTGCTGCACAGATTAACATACTACACCAGTGATGGCAAAGGTTCTTGAGTCCAAGTCCCCATTTTTCAGCAATATGCCAAGTTAACGATATCAAAGTGCCATTTTCCCCTATATTATGAGCCGTCCCTCATTTTTATTCCAGATTTTCTTTAGTTTCCCCTTCTCCCTGTTTTTATTTCCTTTTCTCTAGTTTCTCCATCTCAGTGTCTCCTTGTGATCCACGTCATGCCATATATGATGATGGTGACAATGCAGTCAGATGCTCAGTGCCAACTCAGAGGCTCCAGGGTGCCGGAAGTGGCACCTGTGCCATAGGTTCACCATCACTGTACTACACTAATCAACAGGAAATGCCATATCTCTGGCTTCCTTTGAACAGCCTAAAAAACACACGGAGGGGAAAGGATTTCCTGATTGTGTGATGTGTCAAAAGTAACTAACCTAAAATGCCACTTCTCCCACAACATGAGCATTTATAGAGATGTCACTTTTATATAAAAATTCCAATTTACATGTTTACAGATTATGTAAAAACCACAAATAATGTAAAACAGGTCATCATCATTGCATGTGCCAAAGCACTTAAGGCTATGTATAGACTTGACATTGACCTCAAGGCAATTTTTCTTACCGGCCTGTCGGCCTAGTAGCGCTGCCAGGTTGTACAAGTGCTGTAGCATCATATAACAGTTTGGCAGAAGCACAAATAAAAATAGTGTCATACACTTTGTATATTGAATACTGGAGATTGTCACCTCTTTAAAAAAATGTCTACACTTATATGTGCAGGACCTTTACAGTTTCTACTATACTCAAGTTTTGTTGTCCGCCGCACAGATGTTTTGATGTGTTGAATGGAGGTTACAGAAGACAATCCATTAATAATTAATCACTTACCTGCAGCGTATAAAAGATATGTTTTAATACTTCTGATTCTCTCTTTTGCTTTTCAGCTTTAAAACTATCCAGAAATTGACCAATGCTACCCGGGCTTTTGTTTTCACCAACATTTTGCTCATTGCGTTTGGGGTCACCTGCCTTATTAGCAATCTACCAGTGCAGGTAATAATCATTAACATTACCCAGTACAGAGCTTCCCCCTTTCCAACTCCAGTGTTTTTGGGGTACATTTTCTTTCCCAGTAAATGTGTGATCACCCTGTTTTTTTTTTTCAGTTTGTCTCATTCGTCCTCCATACAATGGTCAGAGGTTTTATACACTCAGCCTGTGGGGGGCTATATGCTGCTGTGTGAGTATGCACCGACATTGAATTCATGTGACCAAGGACAACTTTGCCCACCCTGTATACCTGATTGTAGTCTGTCTCCTGCTGGCCATTGGCCCCATATACAGCTGTATGACCCTGCGACATTATGGACTTATGTTGGTGTTTGTAATGTTATAGTAGTGTATAGAGTGTATGAAGCTATAAGGCACATTTGGGAAAGATGATACCTTTACTGTCTCTTGGAATTGAATGAGAGGGTTGTTGGACCACATAGGTCTCATCTTAATATATAGTATACAATAAAATATTATTACATCTGGCTTACCCCATCCACGCTCCTAAGCAGCAACATCCCATCCACCTAAATCACTGCAGCCTTCCATGCACACCGGAGCTCTGGAGTAGGAATGTAATCAGTAATTAAAATTATTCACCACTGAATCAGACTGGAACCCTGCAACATCCAATGCCTGATATGAGCTCCTTGTCATAGCAAGCTTGAAACGCGTTAGGTATTCATGGTTTCCAGATATCCCACTGCTTCTGCTTTCCCCCCTTCATGCATGATTTATTTCAATAACATACATTGGTGACACTCCTGCTCCAGAGCTCTGGTGTGGATCTGCGGCTTCTCATTAAACACTCATCTTTAGTGGAAAAACAAGAACATCGCCCAATAGACGCACAATCTCGGATTGCTCAAATGTATAACACTAACTCCTGACAAACCTGGACTACCTGCACCAATCCTGTAAATCTGGGTTCTCCGGCACAAGAAAGGAGCAGTATTTTTCCATAAATAAGATTAGTTTCCCTACACTTGCTTGTGTTATATGTCTCCCCAGGGTTACTTTTAGCAGAGTGTGCTGCCAGCTCTTCACAACATCCCTTTGTTCTTTTAAGCATGTCCCCCACTGACCATGACTACCCCAAGCAGCTGGTGTTTATGTAACCTTGTAACCAGTATGTTCTACTTCACCTTTGTCTGTGTATCACAATGTACTGCCATCTGAGATTCCACAAACATAACTAATGATTCTCCTTGTCTGTCCAAGGAATAGATCTACGCTGAGTATTAACTTTGCTTACATTTTCTAATTGCCTGTCCTTTAGGTTCCCATCGGGTCATTTTGGTACTCTAACAGGGCTGCAGTCCCTTCTTAGTGCAATCTTTGCTTTGCTGCAGGAACCTCTCTACAGAATAATGCTGGGACCACTTGAAGGAAATGCTTTCTGGGTAAGGATTGTAGTAATTAGCATGTAATGTAGAGGTACTAGCAAGGCCTATGTAAGCTCCAGTATGCCAACAAGACACAAATGTGATGCCAGGGGAACTGGCAATGGAGACAGCCTCACCACCTCCTGCCAGGCTCTAACCTTACTCACTAGGCCAGGCCTGCATCAATTCACACTTCTAAATGTATAGGCCAGACAGCCATCCTCCTCCAATGAGGCACTGGATGGGAATAATTGGATATGCATAAGTAGGGTTGCCACCTTTTGTTCAAAATAATACCGGCCTTGGTCCTGTCTCCATAGACTTAACATTGGCCCGATGCCAATTTTTTTTACCGGTCTGCCAGTAAAATACCGGCCAGGTGGCAACCCTATCTGTAAGACCACGTACCACAGATTCTTCCTTCTGCTCTTATGAAATACTTGACTCGCCTCACTAACTCATGCATGGAAATATAGCAATAAATATATATTTACAGATGGGCCACCAAATTCTACAGGCCCCATAAGTAAATCTATTCATAAACTACATGAGGCCACATGAAGCCATGCCTCCCCTGCATGGTGTAATGTGCTTTATGCACTACAAAAAATAGTGGCTGCATTACAACAAGCATCCAAATAATAGTCATTTATAGATTTGATTCTGGTGGTCCGCACAATCCTACCTCTTTTAACTTAGGATGCTTCCTCACACAAGGAAACAATAAGACATCTTGGCATCCAGGGTTGTGCTGTAGTATGCACTAGCACATGCATCCCATCCTTGCATTGTCTATTGCAGTACGCCTGTTGTAGGTGTACAGGTGAGGGTTGTCCTCTACCCTAAGGGTCTGCATGGAATGCTCAGTACCTGCTCTGACATTTAACTCTTTGTTAGCCAGTGCCATGTGAAGCATGGGCAGTCTGAGTATAAAAGAAAAGAAAAATAATATTAATGAATACGTTTTAAAATAATATTATTTACTGTATATCTTGTGTGTTCATGCATGCTAGTTTTACCCTTACCATTCACTGCTTACTGAAAGCACTGAGGGTACATTAGATTGGTAACATGGATACAGCAATGAATGCAATCCTGCCACAGTAAAACAAAATGAACTAAGCCTTAAAGCAGCTCTTACATGTGGAAACATATTTTCACTGCATTGTTATGCAGATCTACACTTCAAAAGCCTCCCTGCTGTATTTAATCCCACATTTTTATCATTGCTTCGTCGAGTACACTTTCATGTGTGATGTTCCTTGGCAGCCAGTAAACAGAAACAGTTTGGGCATCTTGGCCAGCTGACTAAAACCCTTGAGGAAAGGTGTACTCTCGCTGCTTTATAATCAGGCTCTTTATATAAAGCTGCTGCTCCCTGGAACCTCACTTAAAGAGACACTACCACTTACATAAGTTGTAACACGATTACCTGTGCATTTAAAACCAACATATATAAGACATATGCCACTGTTTGAATTGATTGCCTATAAAAGTAAAAAGAAAAGAAGGTGTCTATCTCCTGCATTCATTTTGTGAATTTTACTCGTGATACAACATTCTCCAAAACCTTCCAGCAAGTCTCACTTTACAAGTGTGGGCAGAGCCTGCATGATGATGTCATTAGATACGACCCTGCTCTCTTACTGACTCCTGTCTTTCACTAGTGAGTAGAAATAGGTGGGTGTGTACTTTTTTTTTTGCTGCCTTCCAACACAAAAAGTACATCATTCTGGAAGAGAAAGGAGATTGACCTAATCAAACAGGATCATAACGCTACCCCCTTGTGATGTAATACACTCCCATTCAATTCTGACTTATAGACTGCATTCTGTGTCCCCACCCCCATAGTGAGATACTAGTGCGGTAAAGTAACTGTGGAGTGGCACCCAAAAACATGATATATCACAAAATGGAGGCGCCCAGTCACAGTTGTTTAGTAAAATATTTTATTAAACAAACTTACATAAAAACAAAAGACATATCTGAAATCAACAAAATAAAATAAAAACTTTTGAATTATTTTGGTGGGTGTATCCCTTTACTCCTGTTCTCTCCCACCCTCTGCGTATTCCATGCCCATTCAGCATGTCCCCCCACCAGTATGACCCCCCTCATTTTACTTGCTGTTCCAGTGAGAAACTGTGAACAAGATTTAAGCTCCAGCCTTCAGCAGGCAGTAAATCTCTCCTTGACATGTCAGTTTAAGCTGTAGCAGGTCGGAATTTGGGGCATTGATTTTCGTGGTTATTAAAAAAAGCACTCCACTGACATTGGCTTGTGTTTTACCATTAAAAAGTCATAGTGGCCACCTCTGTGTTCAACTCATCCTCCACATCCTCCTAGAACATTGATGTCCTATCTGGCTAAAAAGGAGCTAAGTTATATTATGCTGCCTGATAAAATTATATTGCATGATATGTGTACCGTCACATTAAATGTTGGACCCACTGGCCTCTTCAAGAATTGCTTTTGTAAGGGTTCCCACATATTACCTCACCTCTAGAGATCAGTGGTGCTGAGGCAGTTGTAGATCTTTGCCTCTTGCCAGCAGACAGTTGCTGCATACGTTGCTGCATGCTGTGGTAGGGTAGGACAAAATGGCTTCATATTCTATCCTGGAGACAACTTACCATATTGATTTCTACGGGGTATCTGTTGATTATTTGGGAATTCAGTTGTGTTTCGATCTCGAGAAGCTCGTGCCTCTTAACTACTCGGATCTGATTGCCGATTTGAAAAGTAAGATTGCTAGGTCAATTAAATCTAGTCAATTCCTATCTGATCTCAAAGGTCCTTTACACTTTTAGAACCTTACCTCTGGTGGAGCCAGGGAGCATTATAAGAGAAATAGACAGGATGTTTACAGACCTTGTTTGGCAACAGAGGAGACCTAGAATTTCCAGGGTTGACATGCATATGGGTCTTTCACATATGGGATTGGGCTTCCCTGATGTCCGAAAGCTTCATGATGTGGTAATGTTTACCCACGCTCTCGCTTGTAATAAAAGAGAGGATCCCCCTAGATGGTTGTCTCTTGAATCCGCTCTCCTGGATGATTGAAATCCTTTTCTGTTCTATTGGGCCAGTCAAGAAATTAAAGATTGAATACTCTATGATTAATTATATCATCAAGGCCTCCGCAAAGTTTCGAGAGAGATTCGGTCCAGCAGGTGAATTAAATATCTAATTTCCAATTGAAGTTCTAGAAATCCTGATCCCAGACCTGGTACTAGTTAAATGGAAGTGTAAAGGGATATTAAAAATTGAAGATATTATGGACTCACTCGAGATGCTCCCATTCCAGACATTGAGCGAAAGATATATAAGATATAACCTTAGAGTTTCGACTTATCTTCAATGAAATCCTTTATCTCTACAAAACAAGCTGGATGATTTTGTCGTCAAGAACTATAGGATTAAAATAATCTCTAGATTGATGTACCTCCTGAATACATATGTACAGATGGAAGTCAGTGAACCCTTCAGGCAATCCTAAAATGGGAAAAACACCTAGATATGGTCTTCCCAGTTGAGGAGTGGCGCTCGGGCTTCACTCTAGCCAGACAGGCGGCTCACAATTTTGCACTACAAAAATCTTCTTCCAATGGTACATGACCCCAGCTCGATTAAGCAAATTCCAGAGCGCAACATTAGACCTATGTTGGAGATGCGGGGCCGCCACGGGATCCATTTTCCACACATGGTGGGACTGCTGTCCCTTAAGGAGCTAAAATAACTATTACAGGATCTTCTCACAAACCTGGTAGATTACGGGGGGTTCTCTGACCCCTCAAACTTTCCTGTTTCTGAGTGAACTGGCAGTCTCTCGGAAATCTCAAAAATTATTATTTGCTTATATATTAACTGCAGTAAAGATCTGCTTAGCTAGATACTGGAGAAGGGCTGAGATCCCTCCCTGGGAGGAAATCACCAGGGGCGGGCTGGGCCGGGGGGCAGGGTGGAAATTGCCCCCCAGGCCGCCCTAAGGTTTTTAAAACACGGCCGCTGGGCCAGTGTTATTAAAAAAAAAAAAAAAAAAAAAAAAACGCGCTTGCTGGCAGAGACGGAGGTGAGAAGGGATCGGAAGATCCCCTCTCACCTCCGCTCTGCCTGCAAAGCTGCACGGGGAGCCGAACAGGCAGCACAGAGAAACCTCCGTGCTGCCTGTTCGGCTCCCCGTGCAGTGTGCCGACACGGAAGTCCCGACAGTCACGTGATCGGCGCTCTGACGTCAGACGCGCGCCGATCACGTGACCTGTCGGCACAACCGCCGGGAGGCCGAACAGGCAGCATGGAGGGACCATGCTGCCTGCCACTAGCCACCAGGGAAGTCCTCCTTCCACTAGCCACCAGGGAAGTCCTCCTTCCACTAGCCACCAGGGAAGTCCTGCCACTAGCCACCAGGGAAAAAGGTAAGAGAGAGGGGGGGGGGGCAAAAAACACTGGCATATTATTGGGCAAATTGGCTGGGGCATATTACATGGCAAAAAACACTGGCATATTATTGGGCAAATTGGCTGGGGAATATTACATGGCAAATAAGACTGGCATATTATTGGGCAAATTGGCTGGGGCATATTACATGGCAAATAAGACTGGCATATTATTGGGCAAATTGGCTGGGGCATATTACATGGCAAATAAGACTGGCATATTATTGGGCAAATTGGCTGGGGCATATTACATGGCAAATAAGACTGGCATATTATTGGGCAAATTGGCTGGGGCATATTACATGGCAAATAACACTGGCATATTATTGGGCAAATTGGCTGGGGAATATTACATGGCAAATAAGACTGGCATATTATTGGGCAAAATGGCTGGGGAATATTAAATGGCAATTAACTCTGGCATATTGGGCAAATTAGCAGGGGCATATTAAATTGCAGATAACCTTGGAATATTATTGGGCAAATTTACTGAGTCATATTAAATTGCAGAATAACACTGGCATATTATGGGACAAATTGGCTGGGGAATATTAATGGCAAATAATATTGGAAATGTGTATGTAATGGGGTGATGGAGGCATGTAAATGTGGTGATGGGGCATGTCCTGGTGTGCAACGTGGGTTATGGGTCATGTCGTAGGTGTGCAACGTGCAAATTTTGGGATATTGGGTGTCTAAATCCTGGCATGTTGAGGGGCATAATCCTGGCATATTGAGGGGAAAATCCTGGCATATTGAGGGGGCATCATCTTGGCATATTGAGGGGAAAATCCTGGCATATTGGGTGTCTAAATCCTGGCATATTGAGGGTCATAATCCTGGCATATTGAGGGGCATAATCCTGGCATACTGAGGGGCATAATCCTGGCATATTGAGGGGCATAATCATGGCATATTTAGGGGAAAATCCTGGCATATTGAGGGGGCATCATCTTGGCATATTGAGGAGAAAATCCTGGCATATTGGGTGTCTAAATCCTGGCATATTGAGGGTCATAATCCTGGCATATTGAGGGGCATAATCCTGGCATACTGAGGGGCATAATCCTGGCATATTGAGGGGCATAATCATGGCATATTTAGGGGAAAATCCTGGCATATTGAGGGGGCATCATCTTGGCATATTGAGGAGAAAATCCTGGCATATTGGGTGTCTAAATCCTGGCATATTGAGGGTCATAATCCTGGCATATTGAGGGGCATAATCCTGGCATACTGAGGGGCATAATCCTGGCATTTTGTAAGGGAAAATTCTAGCATATTAAATGGCAAATCCTTGCATATTGTGGGGGAAAATCCTGGCAATATTCGTTATAAAACAAGGAAAAGATGGCCGTGGATGGGGAGGCGATTCGATGGTGCAATGGGCCACTTGACTGGATTTGCCCCCCAGGCCTAAGGCTGCCAGCCCTCCCCTGGAAATCACCAACCTAATTACAGTGTCTAATGGAGAGGGGCTTTTACTGCACCTATGTATCCGTACATAAGTATGAGAACATTTGGAAACGTTGGTCTGATTACAGTATAGTGCCTCTTCCCAACGAATAGATCTGTGTTAATCCTGCTCTCAGTGGATCGGTTCTTGACCCCCTTTTTCAGCTTCAGGTGCTTTTGCCTAGATATATATCGAGATCTAGAGTCCCTTCTGGGACCATTTCCCCCTTTGGGTTCCTAGGTTTATGGCAGGGTATGAGTAATGGAAGGATAGATGATGGTCCTTTCTTCTTTTTTCTCCTCTCTTTCTTTATTTCTGTTCTCCCTTTACTGTATTTGTCTTATTTGGGCACGAAGTTCAATGGAACAACCCTACCGCTCTATTTTGCCCCTGGGCCTCCACCTGCTTCTTTTTTAACCTCTCTGTCATGTATTTATGGTTCTGTGTATGTAACGATGTAAGTTTTTTACATGTGTATGATTAACGTATTCAAAATTAATTCAAAAGAAAAAATGGCTTCATATCCCCTGCTCGTCTGATTAGTCCTAAGTGCGACATGATTGAGGATCAGGCCAGAAGAGCCAGAGGCCTGCAGCTCCGACGCATAATAGGGCATTAGTGTATCTATCATATGCGCACCCTCACTTGGGTGAGCCTGAGGCTCATCGTCGTTACTGCTGTGAGTAATCATTTTCAGGTGACCAGGGTTTTCCTTTGCATATGTCAACAGGTATTACATGCAGAGAAATGTAACCCCCACCTCAACATGTGGTGGAATCATTGACTGTAATTGATGTTTTCATTATCTGGCGGCTGATATATTTATTTTTATTGCAGGTGAACCTGTCTTTGCTAATCTTTTCCTTTGCTGGCTTTATTCTTCCTGGATATATCCTTATTTACCGTCGCCGCCTGCTCCGAACTCAAGCTATAGACACGCAAGACAAAGACCCAGCTGCTGTTCAACTGCAAGATAAAAATTACACCAACGGGGTGGCAGAATTCGACACTACAGCATAGACTGCAAATATTGTTCCACGTACCCACGGAGAAACGTTTAACGTCGGAGAATTACGTAGTTGTATGTTAGGTGCCGTAATGTTGGTGATATTATTCTAGGAGGCCACAGTATTGTAAAATATATTTATGATAAATTAACACAGGGGTCATGTGTTGCCTATATCCCACTGCTTGGGTTGCATGGTGGATTTTCAAACACCCTTGTTACAGTTAAGCATGGCAAGCCCATGCAGAGGAACCAAATGTAAATAAGTTGTTTTATTGGTCTCCTTTGTACACTCAGGGATAAACTATGTCCAACAGCTGGTGCCAGGGGAGCACAACGATGGGACACGTATAGAACATCTTTATGGTTTCATGAGGAACCCTGTAAAATGCTTTTACTATTTTATTAATTACCTGTTTTAATGAGGAGTCTTGTGTCTGGGAATAGATTTTTTAATGCTGCTCTAACCCAAGACATTTGTTTCCTACTCACCCTATCAGGGTGATAATAATGTCTCTACTGAGGTCAAAAAAGTTGTGTTTTCCATTCTGGAAAAATGAGTTAGCGGACACTTTTGATAGGTCACTGGGAAGTTATTGCCAATACAATACTCTTGATGCCCTTATCGCTGTGCAGAAAAGGGGCATCTATCAGGACAATGTCATATTGACATAACATGCAAAGCATTCTGGGGATGCTACAGTGCTGAATTATCAGATAAACAAAGTAGATGAGCTCATAAAATAAGCCTTCTCAAGTGGATCTACAACATATGGGAAACCCAGTATGGGAGTAAACGGGTTATAAAGCAAATTTACTAATAAGTATTACCGGTATTAAGATTGTATCAAATAAATTTCATCAGTGCCTTGCTACAATATACAATGGCAAACCACACAGTTCGTGCCACAGTGCGGCTACAAGATTAGAAATGAGAAAATCAACTTAAAAAACTGTGTTCTGGCCATAAAAGTAAGAAAAGAAGAAAGAAAACCAAAGTGACTTATTGCATGTCCAAATGTGGAAACTGGACAACCAGGTATTAGTTTTAATAAAATATTGTTTATACCATGATTTTCTGAAGAATCCACTCTGTATAAACGTGTTTTCATGTGATTCCCCTTGTGATACCTTTTAGCTAAAACAAATTTGTAGACTGATGGTGTGCCATGGTTTTATTTAGACTTGAGAAATGGCAAATGAATTAGTGTGACTTTCCATGGCCCATGATGTACTGCTGGGTCAGTGACATAAAATTAAACACGTATGTAAATGTTGTTGTTCTGTGTGGGGGTTTTTTTTGTGGGTGTTGGGAACTGGGGGTCTGAATTAATCTGACTATTAAAACAGCAAATACAATCATAAAATGATTCCATCACACAGAGGAAACAAACCACGTTTTCACATTCATTTGAAATGAGAGTAAACTTAGAAAACATTTTAATGTCCATCAAGGTATATGCAGTTAAAGAGATACTAAAGCTTACAAATAAACATTTGCCATATTAGAGGGTTCACCTCATACACATATCTCCCAACTGTCCTGGTTTGCGCAGTACAGTACCGTTTTTGGAGCTATGTCCTGCTTTTCAGAGGTAGAGATAAGTGGGACAGCAGTCCTGATCTCATTCTCCTAATTGCGGTCCTGATCGCATTCTCCTGATTTGCCCGGGGGGCAAAGTTGGGAGGTATGCATACATCAGGGCTCGACAAACCCCCGGCACCAGGTCACCATGGCGACCAAGAAATCAGATCTGTGTGTATGTATGTGTGACTGACTCGCACTCATTCATGTGTATGAATGTGTGACTAACTGTATATGTGACTGATTGGATATGTGTATGTGTGTGTGACTGACTGTAATATGTGTGTGTATGTGTGACTGACTGACTGTATATGTGTAAGTATGTGTGTGTGTGTATGTGACTGCGTGTGATTGTGTGTATGTGCTGTTGTCTGGCTCCTAGATTTTTTTTGCTGGCTCCTAAAATTCAGTTAACTTAATCAAGCCCTGGCATACATATATTTTGTCCTGGTCCTATATTGAAACAATCAACTAACCAATGAATTCTCAGCATGCTCTTTTTCTACTTTAGTGTGGACATCTTGAGTAATTCCTCTGAACCTCTGCTCCTCCCTTTTCTCATTGTCTGTCTACTTCTCCAAGCTTTGACAAATTCATGGGTCTGGCTTGTGTCAAACTTAATTTAGATCTACTTAAGACTGGCTAGTTTACTGCTGACATTTTTTTTCCGATTCCGATATTTTTTAAAGCTGTGAACTCTGCTTTGTATTTATGAAATTTTTGTTTTAGCCTCATTAATGCCTGAGGAAGGCACCTAGCAACGAGTTGAATTATCCCATTCAACGAGAATTATTACAACTCAGCTACTTTTGCCTAAAGTTTAAAATTCCCATCTCAATTCCTAGCAATTCTCTTTTTATTAATCAGGCACAAATGTTTCTTCATGATTGAGCACACTGCCCACCCATGAAAGCCTGATCACTTTACTAACGACATATTTGATTTGCTAAATTATTGTTTCATTAAATGTAGTAAATTAACAGTATACTTTTTGCATATGGGCAATAAAATATGTCATATTGTTCTGTCCCTTTAAATCAAATAAAAACGTTTTCTTTTAATGACTTTTTAGTTTTCAGTCTGTCTCTTTGTGGTATTTGACGATATGTTAGTAAGTACCCAATACATTATTAGTACCTTTGCTATGCAGTATCACTGCTAGTGTGCTGAATAGACATTACACCCACATATTAAACTGACCTTTGAAACCACACTGATTTCAACAGAAATTGATATAAACTTCCTGTTTCAAATGTGACAGCACCCACGTTTCTCAGTACAGCACTACATCCCTGTACTGAATATTATAAGGTGCGTTCTGCAGACTCATTTGAGCTGAAATGGTTCTTGTAATAAATCAAGCAAGACTTATGTTAGCTGACTTTCATATATTTTTATTAAAGCATTAACCCATTGTATTACAGGTGTTGTTGTGATGAACTATATTTCAGAATTAAGGTGTTGCATGGGGGAAAGATTTAGTACAGGTTGAGTATCCCTTATCCAAAGTGCTTGGGACCAGAAGAATTTTAAATAATGGGTCGTTTTCACCAGTAAGATATAGTAAAGCCTCTCAGCACTCATGAAATACAGTAGTATCAATGTAAATACTGTATAGAGCAAATAAATCATGTTTACTCTGATGTAGCTGTGATGAGCCAATGTTGGGAACTTGCCATTGGTACGTCAGGACTGCACACGTGCCATTGTATTACCCTTTGTGGGCGAGGGGTAATTTGAGCATGCATGGAAAGGCTATATCGCAGCTTAAAGGACACTACACTTTTTTTTTCACTTGTGCTTCTAATATAGAAGCACAAGTGAAATGTTAGTTGTCCCTAGAATGAGGATAAACTGGCGTGTACTTTTGAGTTTGTCCTCTGACCGACAGCTGCCATGCTTCCATAGGAAGCAGGCAGCCGTCTGGTCGGCGACTGTCTCTCTATGCTAGCGCAGAGAGAGCCCCTCGTTTTTGTAGGGGATCATAAGGGGGACCTTAACTAGGTCCCCCTGCTGATCCCATGCAAAAACAAGAGGCTCTCTCTGTGCTAGCAGCCAGAGACCCTCGCACTGCTAGGGTTAATATTAGGTTATTACGTTTAGGGGTTAGTATTAAGGACCGGGGTTAGTATAAGATTTAGTATTGGGGACCGGGGTTAGTATTAGGGTTCATTTGAGGCGTAGGGTTATGGCTTGAACTGTCAGTGCTCAAACTGCTGTGGTGAAACGGCCTTGAAGAACCGTCCTAGACGCAGAGAGAGAGAGATGACCGCACCGGACCCGAAAGACCCTGAAAGAGGTCAAATTTACTCTAGGCAGGTGGCACGAGAATTTTACCTTTTACTTCTATAATAAAAAGTTTAAAAAAAAATAAAAAGTGCCATTTTCACTTCATGACTATTGATTGTTCTCTATATCTCAAGAGAAGATAAAAGATTAAAATGGCTTGTACAAATGGAGATGGATTTTTTCACTTAACACACTGGCTCCAAAAAGACTGAGCAGCAGTTTATTACAAACCTAATTGCTGAATGGCAAATCAATGCCTCTGTGTGTTACCATTCCTCCAGCTTGCATTTAACTAAATTAGCTCTGAATTACAGTGTAACTAGGGTTTATTGCTCATGTTAACAAACAGTAGGTGGCAGCAGATACTAAAGTTAAATTGTTGGGGTTTTTTTTTTTAGAACACTTTCAGTGCATAATAACCTTTACCAGTCCTGTCAATAATATTTTGGTTTTAAAGTGGACTAATCTGTTTCCTTTTTTTGTGGCTCTTGTAACTGGTGGCAATCATTTTTCATTTTCCAGCCATTTCTAGTTTTACTTTTTCTTACTCCCCCCAACTGGTACTTTACCAGAAGGCCAGTAAAGAAAAAAGAAATTGGCCAGAGGCCAATGTTAAGTCTATTAGAATTTGTAAGAAAAAATGGCAACCCTAATTAGCCCGCCCTTCCTGTTACCATATTTTGGCCATTCCTTTTGATTTGGCTTTTAAATCATTGTGTGGTAAATGCGTAGACCAGAGAAGTTCTTTTTCCCTGGCTCCTACAAATAGCCAGACTGGCTCCTGAATTGGTCTGTCTGGCTCCTAAAGTCTACAGAAATCTGTCAAATTGTGTTGCAGGCAATACACTGCTTTATAATGGGATGAATTATCTCCAAAGTGCAGCGTTTCCCAGCATTCCTTGTTGGAAGTGAGGATGCAGGGAGCTTGTATGTACTAAAGTGATTTATTTCTGTCATCATGGATTTTTTTTCAATCTGTGCCTTGATAACGTCTTTATATGTTCACTTCTATTCATATCAAGAAAGAACCGATGGCTAAGCTCCTGTAAACAGATTTTACGGAACCCTTGCAGCGAACATGGGATGGGCTGACGAAGGTAAAAGTGTTAAGCAACACAACAGTGTTACAGTAGACAAGGCCCCAGGGTGCAATGGAATACAACCGAGGGAGCTAAGCATAATTCTGGCCAGACCATTATTTTAAATTTCAAGCCATTCTCTCAGTTCAAGAATAGTGCCAATAGATTGGCATAAGGCAGCCTTATTTAAAAATTAGCTTGAAATCTGTTGTGGGGAAGTTATTTGAAGGGTTGCTAAAGGTTATACCTTTCATGAATACAGCTTGAATCAGAATATAATTAGCAGGAGTGAACATGGTTTTATGAACAAGATCTTGACAGATCTTGTCAAACAAACGTATAGCATTCTACGAAGGATTCTTAAAAATAGAGAGCTGGCAAATGTATGTATTTGGATAGGAAACTGAAATATAGAAAAGCTAGAAATATTAAAGTGGAGCACCTTGGGGGTTTATCCTGGATCCTCTTCTTTTTAATTTGTTTATTAAAGGGACAGTCTGGTACCCAAAACACATCTTCCAAGTATTAATACATATTAATGTGCTTTCAAAGCAGGGCTTGACAAATTTAATTTTGTTTTAGGAGCCAGCAAAAAAATCTAGGAGCCAGACAACCGCTCATACACACAATAATACACAGTCACACAGACAGAGACAGTTCCACTTACATACACAGAAACAGTTCCACTTACATACACAGAAAATCAGTCACATAGACAGAGACAGTTCCACTTACATACACAGAAAACCACAGACAGTCACATAGACAGACAGTTCCCCTTTCATACACAGAAAATCACAGACAGTCACATAGACAGAGGCAGTTGCACTTACATACACAGAAAATCACAGGCAGTCACATAGACAGAGGCAGTTGCACTTACATACACAGAAAATCACAGGCAGTCACAGAGACAGACACAGACAGAAACAGACAGTCAAAAAGACATACATAGACAGATAGAGATAGACAGATTGACATACAGACCTGACAAGTCAGCCATTTTTAAAAAAAATAAATAAATAAAAGGTGCGTGTTTCAGTGTGTCCCTACTGCTTTGCTTGATTGCAGGGGAGGGGTGTCCTTCCATTTCATCTCGGCCAGGCATAGACCATCGTTCAACCCCATCCTGCTGAGCGCCGGGTAGTCACGTGACACGGATGTCATGTGTTACCCGGAACTCAGACTTTGAAGCGCGATGTGCGAGGGGGCGGAGCTGGCAGAGTGTGCAAAACGGCACATGCTGCCCACTCGCGTTGCGCTGTCCACAAGAACAAAAAAAAAACAATGGGTCCCACAGGTGAGGGGACGCCAAGTAGAGGATGCCAAAACCCAGGCACCAGGTCTAATTTCCTGGTCGCCATTGCGACCTGGCTCCCGGGGTTTGTCGAGCCCTGTTTCAAAGTACTTGCGTATTTCACATTTTGCATTGCTTAAAATATAAAATACTTACAGCTAGATGAAATTGTGAAATTACAGCAGTTTGCAAGAAACCAGCACTGCCCACACTAATTGGGTAAAAGTCAATTTCCTTTTTTTTGCTGAAGGAACCAATGAGAATAATTTCATTCAAATAAATGGAATTTTCTGTCTCTCTGGTAATGCCATCCAACAATGTGTTGCACTGTTAGGAGATCATACTGTGTACAAGAGAAGGGTCACTTAGAGTCCACACAATGTGTTCTATTCCAGGAGAACAGGAAGTGACTAAATGAAACAAAACGTTTTATCCTCAGTGTCTATATAATAAGTAGCGTTCTCAGCTTCAGTAAACATGAACACGTGAGTAAACACTGGGGGAGAGCTTGACATGAATTCATGTCTTGATTACACCTGAATAAAAGGCACAGAAAAACAACAACTTTTTTTCCATATTGCATGTACTTTGATAAAGTGAGTGGTGACAACTTGATTACTTACTCACAAACTTACTGTAACACATTTAACAGACTAGAACTACTGTTTGCATAAATCATATGGTAGAAATAATACTGCTACAATCATTCCACTCAAACTTTTGGGTTCAGCCAAAAACTGGCACATAGGAGGTACAGCTTTATCAGCCGCCCATTATCCTCAGAGACAGACAGATAAGGTACAGGGATTGATAGAGAGACGTCTATAGAAAAATACCAGCACTACCCCGATTGCCTCTATAATTTACCACACTGCACAAGATTGTTTAGAGCAGTGATAGTCAACCTTGACATAAAGCTGACTCTCATGGGCTATGCAGTCCCCGGTGCCAAGCTTAGCCATCAATAGATGGTTATATAACGTGTCATTTAAGACTTTATTACCCATGTGATGTTATCTTGTTAAATGTGGATCTATGCTCTAGTTTTTCCTTTCCAGACCGTAAACATGGCAGAAAACGTGAGTCCAAATACTGGGACAATGCATGTGTATCAGTGCGCATGCGCGTGAAGCCTTCTGAGCTTGCGCAGTCTCTCCCCTCTGAGCACAGCGCCTGATGGTTGTCATGGTAACGCGGCCTGTTGTATTCTGTCAGTGACCCGCTCCTCTGTAAGCATTACCTGTGCAATCGTTTTAAGAGTCGAAATGGCGTTACCCGAACCTGTCCGCCGCCACCTCGATTCCCTAACACGCAATGTGTTCAGCGATATCAGGCGGAGGGTGCCCAAGATGAGTGAAGAGGGCGCCGCCAGTGGTGGGTAGAGACCAGCCGGGGAGAGAGAATGGGGATAAGTAATGATCTTTTGGCACTCTAGTTGTTGTATAGACTTCTGTTCCCATCATTCTCAGCCAACCAAACAACAACAGTGTCAAAGGTTAGACAACCTAACCTCTGTAATATTGTTTTGAATGAGAATTTAATACATTATTTGTCACGCTGGTCTTGCTTAGTCTAGTTAATGGCTCTATTCCTATATCAAGTGATTATATGATGATACAATACAAAATGACATGGCTCCAAGTGGCTACATTGCTTCTTTATAAACAACTGGGCTTTAAAGCAGTAAAATGCAGACCAGTTTGCATTCTTCATTTTAAACAATGCAGCCCTATGGTATACATTTTTCAATAGTTTAAGGTGGGAGCAGCTTATATAAAATAATATTTTTTAACAACAGTAATTCTTAACGTTTTTTTTAGTAATACTCCCCTATACAGTTGTACCACAAAATATGCACATCAGTAGTAAAATGTGACTGTTTAACTTGAGCCAGAGAGATCTGTAACATCATTTGTTTGGATTTTTTGCATAAAATATGAAAGTCTGTATAGTACTCCTCTCTTATGTGCAAATCCATATGACTTGCTTCTGACCTACTCGCTATAGCTCTTTTGCCTAGTGTACTTTCTTTGTCCCCTACACATTTCACTTGCCCATATGCCATCCTCATATCTATTTGTCTCTAACCTTCTTGTTCGTCCTACCACACTGCCTCCATCTGCTCTTAGCATATTTTTTTGCATTTTCTCTGTACAGAAGTGGACCTTGTCTCCAGTTTACCACTACAGATGTCGCTGTATTTCAACACATTTTATTTTCCATTCTGGTGGATTTGTGATGTTTTAATACTTCAGCTAAAGGTACTGTCGAATTTGAAAGAATAAAGACCACAACTATAGTTCTGATTTTACAATTGTATTGTTTTGATAAAGAGTAACACCAATTACTAATACCCAGTGCTAGCATAACTAATATTAGATGCTCTTTATTGTTAAAAGAGCAGTGTTGTGTCATTTTGTGGAAAGACTGAAATGCAAAAGAGAGTCATTGGTGAAGATATAGTACTGACCTTACGCGGGATGTATGTTAACCTCTTAAGAACCAGGGATTTTCCCATTTTTGATATGTGGTTGTTAAAATTTAATTTTCCTCATTTTAGTTATATGTTGTTTTTAAAAGGAAAGTTAGACCTTTCTTTAGCATAATACATATATACAATCTATAATTTAATATTAAAATATGTATAAAAAGAGGACATTTTTGAAGCAAAACATGTTTTTTCACTATTTCAAACTACACAACTAGTACAACATTAATCCAAAAGAGAAAGATGCAAATGCAATGGAACTTCAACACTGGAGGGAATCACAGAGACATGAAATAAAGCAATCCACGAACCTAGTGCACTAATCCTAACTAACTAACTAAGAAAAAACAATGTTCCCAGACAAAAAAACTGAGGAAAATAAATAAGCAGCACTGAGCCATCAGGCCTACAGAACAGGGCTTCAGGGGTTAACTGAACTTAAATTAATATATTTAAAAATGGGAAAAATAAAATGAGCACCATAAAATAGGAAGGACACCAATCACAGAAATAAACTGTAATCCAGAAGGGTTAACTTTATTACATTTGTGTGTCACGATCAGTGTGTGAGGTACAGAGAGTGGCTTT
This sequence comes from Pelodytes ibericus, assembly GCA_036172795.1. Lineage (NCBI taxonomy): Eukaryota > Metazoa > Chordata > Amphibia > Anura > Pelodytidae > Pelodytes > Pelodytes ibericus. The sequence continues at coordinate 53,782,130 of CM069867.1, forward strand.
GAGACAAAGTCAATGTTTAGTAATGCAAAGGCAGATATTTGTAGACAAGCTTATTCAGGAGCCAGGGAAGGGGTCATTTCATGATGTTCTATGTAAAATACTCAGTATTAGAGTCAAGGTTTGCCCACCTTGGACTACTTTCTAGTTCCAGACTTAATCTCCTGTTGCTCTGAAGGTAGGATACTCTATGCAGTGGCATCCACTATGAATTGCCTTATGTGATTTAAATCTCTTACTTGTCGGTCAGATTGCCACCTAACCATAGGGTGGGGAGACAGAGTGGTCAGCCCTGGAGAGGCAGTAAACTGCTTTAGCATTCTGAAGGCTCTTGAACAGTTTGTGGATGTTATAGGTAATGAAGTGTTTTATCTCTGCAGTATGCCCTTCTTCCTGACTACTACAAATTCATCCTAGTGACTCTTCTTATTCTCATGACGTTGATTGAAGTGATTCGCCTTTACCTGGGATACAGTGGCAACCTTCAAGAAAAGGTACATATCCCTGACTGAGGTGACTGAGGATGGTACCAAGTCCTATGTAGTGGAGGAAAGTTAAAAGTAATAAAACAAAACCTAGAAGATACACAGTGACATCCCATCATGTCACATGACATCCCATTATGTCACATGCATCTTCTTCATAGAAAAGATGACTAACAACTGTTATGTAAATAAAATATAATAGAATGTGGTAGAGATTAGGAAAATCCAATGATGAAATATCTGAAATAGTTAAAGGAAATAATTTGAGAATATTAGAGAGCCCAAGTGAATTAAAGGTGTTGATTCCTTTCTTATTTCTGACTTTTGACAGATGTGTGTCATGACGTCTGATACAGTTATTCCAGAAAAACAGTCTATGTTTCAAAACAAATGTGTTTTTAAACTTGTCACCAAATTATTGTTGAAAAGATATGATTTATTTTCAGATCAGAAATGTATAGAAGTGCTAGTCTTTTTTTCTCTCTCTCTCTCTTTTGTTTGTGAGCTAATATGGGCAGAATAGTAATTCCGGTTAAGTCCGACTGATCATATTCATACATGTGGCTTTAAGAAACAGGGTTATAAATAAAATATTTTAATCTTATCAGTTATGTTCACTACTTTGTATTGTTTTCATCAACTACCATGTTCTTCTGCCAGGTACCTGAACTGGCCGGCTTTTGGCTGCTCAGCATCCTACTACAATTGCCATTGCTACTCTTCTTGTTGTTCAACCCTGGGCTTCAGCGCCTTCCCCTTGAAATGGCTGCACATGGGATATTGGCTGCATTCCTGCTCTTTCAGATCCCAGCATCCTCCCTTACTCTACGCAGAACCACCAAACGTCTTGCAGGGAGATTTCATCAGCTGGGTAACTCAGAGGCACATGCATGAATTGGACTAATAGCAGCAAAACAACAAAAAGCATATCCATACTTCAGGGAGAGAGAGCGCCCATCAGAGCCAGATTAATGAGCTTCTAGTAAGACAACTTGGTGGCAAACTAGCAATCCCGTGAACTGTATGAAAAAATAGCCTGTTACTAAGAACATGTTATCAAATGCATTGAAGAATGGACACACTGATGTCAGTTTGTGTATTTTTTGTGATTCAACAGAACTATTGGTTGCCAAAGATCCTCCTGATGAGACTGGACCCAAATCCCCAAAACATGTAGAAATTCTTTCTTTATTGGCCACCATGTGTCAGGTGTTACACTTTGAACCTGGCATTGTGTCTTCGAGGTAGCCACTATGTTTGTTTCTACAATGATTTTAAACAAAGAAGAGTTTTCTACACATTTTTTAAATTTGGGTTCACTCTCATCTTAACCTGGAGAATTTTTGGCAACCAATTATTCTGCTGAAGTTACACTGGAGCGTGATATCTACAACTCTGGATAAATACTCTGGTGAGTGACTTCCCTTGGGTCTAAAATGCCACAGAAAAAATACTTTAGACCCTAATCTTTTCTGTACACATCCACGTGTATCTTTTACATCGTTTAACGTTTTGAAATGTAACACTAAATTTCAGTTCTCCCCTCCATCAAGCGTGTGCCATTTTTTTGAAGTGGCATCAAGTCTGGCATGTCCAGTTCCGTTTTCTTTTAACGTGTAAGATATACCTAATATGTCTCAATGCTGTAAATCCTAATAATGTGATTATTTTTATACAGCCATATAAAAACCATGGCACTTAATAAATAAATTCTATTTTTTCCAGATATCTTGATCAGTAACATCTACCTGTGTACTGTAACCTACTGCATCCTACTAGTGCATCTAATATATATGACACGTTGTTGTCGTCATTGTTTTTTTTTTCTTCCACCAACTTCATATCCCATAATTGCTCTATAATCCTTTGTGGGAAATAGTGATCAGCAAAACGTTTTAGAATGACACTCCAAATGTTAATGATTTCTACTACTGCCTGCTCCACCTTATGTTTTATCAGTCCCACTCACTATAGAGTGTATGCACGAAGCACAAACACGGGGTGTGAGTTGGTTACATTAGTTAACCTAGAGAGCTAAGAGACTGACCAAAAGAGTTCTTATCTGTGATAAACCAGGCAAGAGATTTATAGAACTGAATGACTCACCTGGATAGTGGTACAAGGCACAATGACCAGCTGTTGCTAATTCTCTCTGGCTCAAAAACTCAGTCTCAGTTATTTCAAGTTGGGGTTTTTTTGGTTCTAAGTAAACTTTTCTAGCCTGTTTTTGGATGTCGTAAATTTACTTAAGCATTTTGTCAAGTGGAAAACAGATTTTGTTTGACATGCAAGCATACTGACGTGTGTCATGCACCTATTTTTATACTACTTACCCTACAATTGTTCCTTATTTAAACGCTAAAAATATTTTTGTTGCTTTGGACAAATATGCCACATTGAAAGAGATGATGATGAAATCTCCTGGGCTGTTATATTATTTCTCCTTTAATCTGTATCTTATTGCGCTTAATATATAGAAATTGCACAGTGTAGCAGTTGAGCTGCAGCTAATTACTTAAGCTTGGATTATAACACAAGACATGAGTTTCAGCAAAAACTGAACCATTATCTATAAATTTCATTATAGCATGGTGCTTGGGGTCCACAGAATCACACTGCGATCTAATTGTGATCCCAAACATCACTGCAAAACCTCTGAAAGGCACCCTGGGAGCCATTAGCGACCAGAGGTGTAGATAACTTATTTGGCAACAGGGGCGGGTCGGATCTTTGATGGTGCAGTCTGTCTAAATCATCAATGAAGCAGCACTAGGATCGTTTGGAAGATCTTTTCTCCCTAACCAACAGTCAGCGCTGTCTGAGGAGTGATGCTGGCACATAAATCAGGTTCGTTTAGAGAGATCTCTTGATCTTCCTGACGAAACTAGTGCTGCTTCACTGGTAGCAATGGTGGACAGCACTCGTGGCACCCAGGGTGGAGCACCACCCCCTGCCCTCTCCAGTAATGCCACTGCACCACACTGTTTATATGGAGCTGTATTATAACACATTGTTTAATAACAGGTTTTACCTTTAGCTGAGTTGGCAAGATGGGTTACTTGAAGACTTTTTCTCACTCTGCCATTAATTGCAGTACAGTGTTAGTAAATAGCCCTAAAAGTGACAATAACTTTAATGATGTTGCTATCTCTTAACCAAAATATTTCTGAAATCTCATATTTTAAGATGGCCAGTCTGGTCTCTTAAATGTTACATTATATGATCATGCCAAAAAGTTATTTATCTCTTCTTCTCTGCCCTCTCCATGGTGTTACTTTATGGAGTGATTACACATAAAACAATAGAGTAAATGCTCAATTGATATACATAAACTCATTGTATATCTGCTCCTGGTACACCGTTAGACTTTCTTTTTAACTGCTCCCAATATGTTCAACATATTCTCACTTCTTATATCCTGCTGCCCGTCTCCCCTTCTCTCTGTAACTGTCATTTTGTCCTATGTATCTTTTTTATGCTTTTACTCATTCCTCTCCTTCTACTTGTCTGTCTCTCCCCACTCCCCACAAGTCTTCCCCTACAGACCCCTTTAAATCTGGCCTTGTTTTCCTGCGTGTTCCTCATCCCCCGCTCTCTCTCATCCTTCACACCATCTGTCGCTTGTTAGCAGAGAGCGGCTTCTTCTCCCAAGCGGATTCTGCACCCCCTCCCTGTACCAAATTCTCCCTTCCTTTCTCTTATTCCCTTAAGAGCTTTCACTCTCACTGTATTTCTGACCTTGGGCAAAACCCCACAGTGCCCCCAGTCGGGGATGATGTCTGCCTGTGATAACACGCAATCAAATGTCCCTAAGGAGATTTATTGACGTTATCAATGAGACAACTTCTTCCCATTTATTATGCTATCAGGATCTATCATGGTCTTTATAATGTACATAACCTGTATATTGGCTTAATCTGCCAAAATTCATTAAACGTACCCCACTAATATGTTTTGTACGGCAATGACAGTGTCCTCACCTCCCCTGTTTATTTTTCCATAGCATTTATATTTGCCCTTAACATTAAAGATTTCCATCACACAGATGACATGGCCTATCTCCATAGTATTATGTATATGATGCTGGATTACACATGTAAACAAATCTTTATCGAAAGAGTTTCTGATCTACTGTAACCGGAGGTTCCCTTAGTGTAGGTACTTGTTCTTGTCGCTGATCTTTATGAGTCTATTCCGTAATATCAATGAGGTATATGTTTTAAAGGTGGATAATACATTTAAGGTGACAATTTTCCCAGTCAAATGGAAGCTTTTCCGAATGATAAAAACAGCAGGCCTGATGTATGAATTTCAACTATTGATGTGATGAAAGGTAAAACAGTGAAATGATAAGTTTGCCCGTCTGCACTGATATTCTAATCCTTGAAACTGAGATTCCAGTGTAGAACACAGACACACAGACAATTCCATGGATGTCATTTGATTCAAGTTTGATGAGTAAAATGAACAGAATATGTGACTGTGATTGCTAAATCTCTGGGGGCGCTGTCGCTAGCCTTGCGTCATGTGGAGAGTTGTCAGTTATTACTCCAGGAAGACTGGTGACGTTGGTGACAGCCAGAGCATCCACGAAACGTGCAGAGCATTTTTTTATGATACTTTCTATTTTGTTTTTCCTATTTCCAATCCTGTTGTTAGGCTTATGTAACAAACAATGATATATTTCTATGAAGGTGGAGGAGAATGGGGGAACCAACATAAGGAAAACTTACAGATCATACAATGAGCAAGTATAGAAAATTGGAAATCCCTTATCATGACCGTATATTATAATGACAACTTGTGTTTTTAGTTCTGTATTGTTTATTTTTTACCAATGTATCAAGTGAAGATTGGAAGGTGTGAAACGAATTTGGCTACAATATAGCAGCACATACACTATATGGACAAAAGAATTGGGACACACCTCTTAATGATTGAATTCAGGTGTTTCAGGCCCATAGTCACAGGTGTATAAAATCAAGCACCTAGCCATGCAGTCTGCATTTACAAACATTTGTGAAAAAAATGGGCCATTCTGAAGAGCTCAAGCATGGTAAGTCAATTTGTGAAATGTCATCACTGCTAGAAATTCCACGGTCAACTGTAAGTTGTATTATTGTAAAGTGGAAGTGTTTAGGAACAGCAGCAACTCGGCCATGAAGCAGAAGACCAAGAAAAGTCACAGAGCAAGATCACCGAATGGTGAGGGGCATGGTGTGTAAAAGTACCCAATGCTCTGCTGATTCCATAACTGAAGATTCCAAACTCCCACTGACATTAATATCAGCACAATAACTGCAGTGGGAGCTTCATGGAGTGGGTTTCCATGGCTGAGCAGCTGCATGCAAGCCTCACATCACCAAGTACAATGTCAAGCGCTGGATTTATTGGTATAAAGGTATAAAGCTCACCGGTGCTGGACTCTGGAGCAATGGAAACATATTATGTCAAGGGACGAATCACGCTTCAGTGTTTGTCAGGGGTTGGGCTAGGCTCCTTTCAGTGAAATTAAATCTTAAGGCTTCAGCCATTTTGGACAAATATATGGGTAACTAAGCAGGAAAAACCTAGAGAGGGTAAATAAGCAGAAAACCCCTAGAGAGGGTAACTAATCAGAAAACCCCCAGAGAGTGCAACTAAGCAGGAAAACCCTTGATAGGGTAGATTAACAAGAGTGGACCCTTAAAGAGGGAAACTTAGCTGTAGCCAGATAGTCTCAGGAGATGCTGAAAAACCTCCCCTGGTTGGTTGAGCACTCAAGGTTCAGTTTCCCAGTTCCTGAACAGGGTAGAAATTCAGTGCAGGTAAAAGCAGTGGATCAGTAGTAGCAGTTCAATTCAGCTTCAACAGAGGATCCGGAGCAGATGAAGTAGCTCTCAGAAGTCAGGCATCCAACTCCAATGCAATAAACGGCAGGTATTTAACAGGGGTGTTTTGCACAAGTTAACAAGCCCACCTGACACCAAGATAGGTATGAAATACAAGCAAACAAAAGTAGGGAGGCATCTAAAGGAAGGAGGTAAGTGAGCACACAAATTAATACTTTTAAATGCATGAGTCAGGAGGTCGGGGTCGAACCCTGACACCCACAGAAACACACCAAAATCTTGTGGAAAGCCTTCCCAGAGGAGTGGAAGCTGTTATATCTGCAAAAAGTGTACCAACTACATATTAATGTCTATATATTTAGAAAACAATGTCAAAAAAGTCTCTGTTGGTGTAATTTGTCCATATAGTGTACTTTATATTGAGTCTTCTTGTTTTTGAGAATAAATGGCTTCTGTATATGTCAGTATATACTGAACAGGGTTAGAGTAATGTATCTGCATCATACAGCCTTGCTATTCATGTATTCACTCACTGTAGGAGCCAGTTTCTACGTGTTGCATGTTGTCTCAGTACAGTGAGGGCGTAGTGTTTTTAAATTTGCTATTACACATAGTTTAAAGCATCTGAAGTCCTGATCTGTAGCTCTCAGAAGAGATGGGCTTGCTGTTTCTGCGTAAGGTTCTGCGTTCATTATTGGAAAATGTAACTGGTTGCCATAGTTGTCTATACAGCAACATTGCTGGCTTATATTTCACTTACAGTGTACGACATGAAGCTGGTGACAATGAATCAGAGGTGTGAAGATGTTGGCACATGTGACTGCTAAAGAGATAAATACATTATGTGTAAGATGCCTATAATAACCAGCGACTCACTGAACAGCTACACCCCTTTAACGCTACATCTGACATCTTTTGATATGTTATTCTCATTAAAGCAGCAGTGTGGCAGATTGGGATCGGCCTCAATGCCGAGCCTTTCAGATATCCCTGCAGAATTTTACACCCAAATGGTGCCAGATCTCTTACTTACCTGCTTCCTCAATTGTCACAGGTTCAGTGTATAAACCCAGTGACAGAGGAGGAAAGCAGAGGCAGGGTAGGGAGAACCCTTTGGTTTTACCACTGAGCAATTGTAAACCTTTTCATTGCATAGACAGCGGGAAAGCAGTTTATGGAGTGCGTCCTAACTCTCAAAGCAAATTAGAAAACAAATAAATTATACAAAATGATTTATATTTGTTTCACAGCACAAGGAATACCGGACAGATTAGATAAGTCAATCAAAAGCAATAGGGGGACATATAAAGGACACACACCTAATATTGGTTTGACAACGCATTAGTATTTTGCGCTCTGTGCGTTGGTCCCGAATCCTGCACTCATTAATAATATTACAATTAGGTAACATCGATCTTTATCATTTATCTACTGCAACAAAATCTCAAACGTTACATTCAGGATTGCCTTAAATCGATCACATATATGTTTGAAGTCCTCTAGTCCAACCATTAAAAGAATGATGGAAATTCATTGACCTCCTTGTGTGAAGCACTATCTCCTCTCACTACGCCACTGGCCCTCTAGTTTTAGGTTATGACCTCTTGCCCCAGTATATTATCCTGTGCATTTATCCCATTTAGGATAATTAGTGACGGAGCACGCATGCCACGCTTGGCTAGTACAATATGCTCCATAGAAATGAATGGGGACAAGCAATGGATGTGCAATCATTCAGGCCACCTATGATTCCCAAACATGGTTGACATGGAGTCAGTCCTTATTCACCATTTGACTGAAAAGTGGAAACTGGAGTTCTGACAGGTAAGTAATAAATATTTATGAATGTTATAGTTAACTTAAGGATTAGCGCAAACTACTTATTGCCAGAATTGTGCCTTTAATGCATTGTATTGTGCTTTATCGATTGTGTTCAGTGCAACATATGTTTGCACTTTAAAAGGTAAGGTTTGAAATAATATTGTCTACTCTCTAGAATTGATATTCATATCTTTTTGGGAACTTTCCAAAGTGTTGTAAGTTGGAACAAATGTGTCCTTCTAACCATTCCAAGATATCGGATACTGGAACAACATCCTTCCAAGTGATCACGGACACATGTGTAAATATATATATATTAATTTATTTCTCAGAAATTTTTCACATGGGGTGAGGCTGTTGTGGGGAATGACATCACCCACAAGATCTGAACAGGGTCAGAGGTCTATGTTTATTTCCCAAATGAGCAGAGCCACCAACAAAGTAATTCCAAGGCCCCTGCTATCACTTGCACCATTTGCCATTTCACCGTCATCCTCTCCCTCTTCTATCGTATCCTCCCATTCCCTGATTTCTCCCTCTCCTGGGACTGGCTGTCCCCTATAAAAGGAGGATGGTTTAGGGGGGAAAGATAAACCGGACAGGTTCCCAGTGGGAGGAGGATTATGAGAGGTGCAGAACCGCAGATCTCTCTCCTCGAGGGAGCGTAGGTCCCTCCCTCGAAGGGCTGCGGGGGAGGCGCAGAGCACAGGGGAGCTAGAGACCCCTGGGGAGGAGCGGAACCAGCCCCATAGGGAGCGGCAGCTGCAGTCACAGTGCCATGGGTTCCCGTTGAGGCGCAGAAACTGTAAGGAGGGGAGAGAGCGAAGGGAGTCACCTGAGAGGGAGGGTAAGCTATTATTGAAGAGGAATAGAATGGTGAGGCTGCTCAGTCCTCTGAAGGCTGCAGGAGAGACTGATACCAGGCGGTTACTGTGTAGCAGGAGACGGTCCAGACTTGAAAGGCCAAAGAAGGAGCCTGCTGGCAAAGACTGTAAGAGATTTCCATGGAGGAAGAGCTGGGTGAGGTTGGAGAGGTCACGGAAGAGACCATCCTGGAAATAAGAAATGAAATTGATTAGTGCATGACTGCGAATAACTAGGCAAGAAGGGATATCTGCGTCTAGAGAACAAAATAAAGAAGGATTAACAGTTGGTAGTAGGAGTGATGTAGGAGTATGAGGCAGTGGAACTAGTCTATATATAGTATATGACTACATCCAGCGTACAAACTGTGTACATAGAAGAATATTATTTAATGGCCATACCCTTAATTTGGTGTATTCAGGGATCTAGTCTATAAAAAGTGAGTCGTGGTGAGATCAATATTGAATCTATCACTGGTTACAATTTGCTAAGTCGTGGTGTTTTGGTGCTTGCGTCTTCTGGGACGCAAGCACCATGTGACACCAAGGAGTTAAAGGAAAACGGTTGCCAAAAGACAAGTTATGTTTAATAGATTGCATCAAGTGTAGACATTTTAAATATATATGCTTTAATGGAAGAATATAAATAAAGTGCATTCAGATGCCACAGCAAAGGCACCCATGTGCCACACCCATGCCATAGGTTCGCCATCACTGGTTTCGCTTTAACAAGGGTTGGACATGTTGTTTTGAATGTAATGTCAGATGAATGAAGATCCGACTCAACATGTCCACACCCTAATAATGCTGTTCTTAGATTATTTCTATTTAAAATTTCTACACTTGATACTTTGATGTTTCAATTAAACACAACTTTTTTTTCACCGACAGTTGTCCTTTAAAAATGCTAGTACCGCTGTAAAAGTAAGAACAGAACAAAATGTGACTTGATTAAGTAACTATTTCTGGGCAGAGTATATGTATAATTATAAAAGGAATTGTTTTATTAATGGACCATTCCAGCCTAAAAAACATGCATTTATTTTTTATTTATTATTTCTATTATATGCTTTTTTTGTTTTTGTTTTTGCAATACTTACCTTCATAACTTACACTCTGCAGGATTCCTCCCATGGATTGACCATCCCATCTCTGGAGACAATGTTTCAAAAAGTACATTTCTCCAATAAATATAAGTATTTTTATAAAGTGTCATTGCATTGTGCATTAATTTGCTAATTATGAATCACTGATAATCACAGACCCCAAATAGGTACAATAAGTCTATTAATTCACCTGGTTCATATGTCTGTAATTAATGTTATCCATTATTTTTAACTTTGTTGACCCATAGCATGGATAATGCTAAAGACATCAAAAAAAATCTATAAACTTAAATTAAAAAAAACTAAAATATAACACTTTCTTTTTAATACTGGTCCCTATTGTCATGTCACTAATAGAATTTCGCCTCCCTTACCAACAAAATAAAAAATAACTGTGAGCAAGGGCGGGCTCTCTACCTCACGTATCATTCTGTTCTTGTTCATCTAACTTAGTATGTAGTCCCCCTCTACGCTCTGTACCCAGCGCTACATAAACTGTTGGCGCTATAAAAATAAATGTTAATGTAATCGATTCTTATGTTTCTATTTTCCACTGTCCAGAAACCTTCCTTTTCATTGTTAACCCTTTTGAATAGAGGGTTGCCCTGGTTCCAGTGCAGTCAATGCTGTATGCATTTTTCATAAGTGTCCCTGCTCACAGCAGAGATCTGATAACCTTAACAAATGGTTGAAAGGGACATGGAAAAAGTAGAGTCTACAATGCAGTGAAAAAAAACAACACAGTGGGGAGGAGGGGTGTGAAAGAGAGGTAGAGAGAACAGACATTGGACATTTGTTGTAATAAAATCGGGGTTTATAAGAAAGGTTTTGTTTTAGCAATTACCACAGTAATTTATTTATCCTTATTAACAGAACTTAATCCGTTTAACCCCTTCAATGCAATGCATGATTCCCTCACGCTTAGAGCATGTTTCCAACCATTGCATAGCAATTATATATGGTATTATGGAACTATGGAACACACGGGGTATTTAAGGGACAACTGTCAGCAAAAAAATGATCTTATATTTACATTTTTTTTATTTTTAACTTTTATTATAAACAAAGTAATTTTGCTGAGAGAAATAAATATACCTTCAATATATAGATAATCACTTACAACATTGTCAGGGCAGCAACTTGCACTACAACAATACAATCAAAATTCCGGGTCCTATTATCCAATTTGAACTTTAGGTCCTGAGTGGGAGGATTGTCCATGTGTCTTATTTTTAAATGCTCCGGGTGAAACATAACCATCAATTATGGTGAGGGCCTTTCATATCATACGTCCCAAATATCCCTATAGATTATTATAAAATCATTATTGAGAAAGGATGCTTTTTCCATTGTCCCCTGGTAGTTTAATTGCACTTTTATGTCATCTAGGGTTGGGGGTTGTTCTCTCTCCCAATATCTAGATATGCATAACTTGTCATATGAATTGCTAGAGACAGTTGTGATTTAGAAAGTTTTGGGAGATCCCAACAGAAATCTGACAGTTGTAAAATGTGTTATATTAATCTTTAGGTCGCTAAATAACTCCAATACATATTTTTAGAGTGCCTAAATCCCTATTTCATCGCCAACATTGGTTGGACATTGTCGCCTGGATTTTCCGCAGCTTCACTGGGACCATGAACCATCTGTGAAGAAGTTTCACAAAAGACTCTTTATGCAATGAATGCATCTCCTCACTACTTCAAAGGATTTTTGCCCCTGTATCATTGGAAATGATAATCCCAGGTCTTCTTCCCATTTGACAATAGTAACCAGTTTCTTTCCCTTCTTTGAATTACTTAAAATATTCCTGATTTTTGATGTTATTTTTGCTTAACATATGGTCGAGCAGTCCTTCCTTTATGATTACCATTTTCTTGACATACATGGTAGTATTTTGATGTTCCCCTCAGTACATATTATGGGAGATTTTTGACTCAATGGGACGTAGGGTTGCCACCTTTTCTCCAAGAAAATACCGGCCTTGCTAGTACCGCCTTAGACTTAACATTGGCATCAAGCCAATTTTTTTACCGGCCTGCCGGTATAATACCGGCTGGGTGGCAACCCTAATGGGACCTGATGTTCACATCCAACAGCTTCACCTGAAGACTATAATTCCCATGAGGCTCAGCCAGACATACTGCTCGCAAGATGCTGTATTCTATGGTTGCATGCTATCATCACTGCGCCCCCCTCAAGCGAGTGCCTCAGTCACCTCACCCTCACTACTGTTCTGACGATGTGGGTACATGAGAACACTCTAGTTACAAATCCCTTCATTTTAAAAAAATTTTAAATTTTTTTATCCCATTCTTGTACAGTACAGTTATAGAGAGAACAAAAAGAAACAGGAGACACATATATAAAAAAAAAAGTGGATACAAAAGATAATCTTCTGTATATTAATCTATACACTAATTCACTTGGTTTTTGGGGCAGAGGAGATTATAACGATGAATACACAGGAATTTCAAATAAAATCTCTAAAATGACAAGTACGGTATTTGTAATTGTCAAGACATCCTTTTTAAAAGTATTTTTATTGCTCAGTTAAGTGGAATGTGGAGAGATTTCTCATTAAAAAGATGATAAAATCTATAACTGCCTTTATTTATAGTTTTCTGTACGCATTCTGAGGTTCTCAGTTGTGTGGGATGCTGTTACCCATTGTCAGTATTTGGTGATATCTGTCAATTGATGAAAGCTCTCTGTGGACAATAGTAGGGAATGAAAGCACCGGAATATAAAAAGCATGAGCGAATGTCTCAAATACATTTTATGTAACAAGAATACATGTGTACTATATTAAATCCTGTGTGTGAACAAACACAATTCTTCCATATAGAGGCTAACATTACATAAATAAAATGAAATCTAATTCCTATTAAGTACCAAATTATTTCAAAAGTAGAACCTATTAGCTGTTTTTTCAGGCAGCCATTTCCAAATATAACATTTTTGTCTCTCGGGAACCAGTACAGATTCTCTCTCTAGGTGGCTAATATCACACAGGATCTGAGAAAATCAATAATGAAGTAAATGACTTTACACTGTATTTATTTCACTTGTTGGTATAGACAGGAAAATCTGAGGTTTATAATTACAACGGGCCTGAAAGGGTAACGGTCTCAGAAAAACGAAAAAGGTGAAGCGCGGAATATAAAATCCAATGTAGAGCTACTCAGACTACCATTCAAATCTTATCACTCAAAGCATAGTTGCCAACAGTCCCAGATTTGCCAGGACAGTCCTGTTTTTTGCTTTGCACGGGGCATTTAAACAAGGTATGTCCACAGAACGCCCAGTACATGTATAAAGGGGAGGGTGGAGTTCAGTCTCCCAGGATCCCACAGTGTTATGTAGGGTCACTGAACTGCAGTGGGCATTCCAAGATATTTGTGCATGTACAGTACTCATGTCTCGGCAGACTGTGCAATAGTTTCCCAAATCAGGACTGTCCCACTTAAAATGGGGGGCTCTGCGCTCACATGCTGTGAAGTGACAAGTGACAATGGTCCACTTCACATTTTGACACCTTGAAGGCAAAAAACGTTTTTGCCGGCGAATGTAATGCACTTTTGTACAAGAAGTATTTTTTTTTTTTAAATAATCAGTTTATGTGCAGTTTGTCTTCATTGTGTTGTGCTTTCCTTTTTGTTAATAGCTAAATTTTAGGGTTTTTGGATTAAGTTGCAACATAAAACATATGCAAAAAATGTTTTTGCAAAAAAAGTGCGCATTAGAGTCTAGTAAATACGGCATATAGTTTGGTACACATTGGCTGATCTGGCAATTCTATATGGCCCTGATGTGGCAATATGCTCGCTATCACAAAAAAAAAACAAGATCAGCCACTAGATTTCTCGAAGAAACCACTATTAGTGGGACTCCTGATCGAATGCTGATTTACGTACGAGTAATGGATATGTGCATATTAATCAGAAGGATCTTTCCATCTGTTTGCTATTCTAGTACGGTATATAAATACACATTAATGATTTAATATATTGGAGAGACCTTCTTCAGTCCCCTCTAAATAATCCCCCAACCACACAAACCACTATCGTATATAACATCCATTAGTCATTTGGCATGTAGGACGACTGGAGGAGTGTACAATGTAATCTATATCTGTGGTTTTTTCTGTAATATCTTGACAAAGGTTTATAAAACAGATTATCATTTTTATTTTGTTTAATCTATTACAGCTCTCCTTGAAATATGATACCACAGTAATGGCAAAACTCCAAGCTTATCTGTTAAACACCAACAATATTTGTACTAAAATGTTTTGGTCTAAGAACCCATTAGGGTTAGGAAAAGTTAGACTATTTATTAAATTCATTATTTTAGACAGTACGGCAAAGATTCTGCAAACAGTCTTGTTTGATTTTTTTTATTTTTTTTTATAAATCATCTACAAAGAAAAACACAGCTTATATATGGCAAAAACCTATTCTATTATTATTTATTGTTTAGAAAATGCAATAAAAAAATCAATGCTCCTTCTGTATCTTAACAGATAAATGCAGCCTTACGTCCAGCTCTTCCTCTCGTCTGAGGCAGAACTGATCTAAATCCAGCTGGATGCTGACTGGGATCTATTGTTTATGACTGTTTATCTCTGCTCATTCTCTTAAATTTGGCATTTTAGGGGATCTCGTTAGTCGTCCCCCCCCCCCCCCCCAATCAATTATATGGTTTGATAACAGAGAGAGGTGGTCAGTAACTGGATCGATATGCCCTATGTATAGCATGATCTTCAATTTTATTCATTACCAGGCCCGTATTTGAAAGTGCACAGCACTGTTTCATCCGTACCAGCATTTATGTCCTGGAAATTTGATTGCGGGGGCGGGTAATCTGAGGGGGCATGTCAGAAATGCAGCAAATGCACTGTTATGCCCATAGAATGAAAGCCAACTGCACATGCGCTGTTGTCCTGGCAAACACAGCATTATTACCTTCTGTGCCACAAATGCCACAAATCTGGACTGCAGAATAGCGGTCCTGAATCAGTTCCATCCCTTGCAAAGCATACTGCAAGTTTTTAATAGGTGGTGCACTGGTTTGATAACTTTAAAAGTTTCCCATCAAAAGCGTACATTTATTTGGAAGCACCCCAGGGTCCCCCGACTGTGACAGCATGACAAGGCCACAGTGAGTATGTGAGATGACTTTCCAATGCTAAACAGATGCAGACACAAAAGAGTAGACAGTAGTGTATATTCCACAAGGCAAACAAGGCACTCGCCTAGGGCGGCATTTTGCCAGAGGGCAGCAGAGAGTGTTAAAGCACACTTCATGTAATGGACATGGTGGGGGTATGTAATTATGTAATGAGGGTGATGGTGGCATGTAAGGGGAGTGATGGGGCATTTTGTGTGTATGCAATGTGGGTGATGGGGCATGTAATGGGGTGATGGGGCATGTCGTCGGTGTGCAACGTGGGGGGGGGGGGGGGGGGGCTGCCCGAATTTTGTCTGCCTAGGGCAGCACAAAACCAAGATACACTACTGAGAGTAGAGCCTATGAAATCTGCAAATACTAATAATTTGAAACAATGGGGGGTTACGTATTTGTGTGTTTTCATCAATGTATAAAGGAATAGCATCAAAAAAAGTGCAAAATGTGCGAAATGTGCCAACACTTTTCAACACTACTAACAAGTGCTGGCTGAATTGGGCAAAATATTTGGCATATCTTACCTATAATGAAAATGTGCCAATTATCACAAGATATTTTTTATGGAAACCATTTTGGCAGAGGCGCTATATCCTCACACACGTCTGGATGTTACACATAAGAAATAGCTCCTGACACTTTCGTATGGGAATCACCAGGATACAGTCATAGTTTATGCCAATAAGAACTGGAAGACATGTTATTGCAACCCTAGCTTTTCCATGTTTTCCAAGTTTGTATGAATAATGTTACAGACGAAGGTGCCCAAGCCCTCTTGTCTAGTTGACATTTTCTCAAAGTTTCTTGGTTCAGAGAGAGGTCATTTTGTTTAATTCTGCTTTGGAATGGGACCACACCACTGTTCACCATAAATAGTATTATTATTTATTCTTTTTTTAAAAAGGGAGGACAATTTGGGAAGCATAAACGTGAAAACATGACAACAAATGGAGAACATTAACATTGCCAAATTGACATTACATAATAAGTAGTAAGATTATTTAATGACATTTATTAAAGACCAGTTGTAATACCTGAGAAATGATCGAGCAATTTATGTCTGCTATAATGTCCTCTACCTATTATAACAGAGGAAAGGTCACATTTTACTGAGTGATAATCAATATATTTGACCTATGAATACACTTCATTACTCTGAGGATTATCTGCCTGTTTTGCTCTATCTCCGGCTTTGACCTCAGCCTTGCCAGTCAGATTCCTGCAGATCATGATTTTTAGGCAGGTCATTTGCCCTTGTGATGTCACCTATTGTCGTCCTCTTTTAGATAGGGGGGCTTATTTGGCTTTATAGATCTGATATAACTGGTCATTGATTGTACACTATGAACCTACCTAGTAGTATGAACAGCATCAGTCCACCTTGCCCTGTGTATTTCCACCTCATCGTGTATACCTTGAACTATATATTTTGTTGCTTTTTAAGTTTCATTTCTACTCCTGGGCCAAAACTGCATTTTATTCTGAACTAAATCTGCCCCAGTCTTACGCCAGGAGATGTACACTGCTCCCTTGTACTTTTCCAGTCTGGACTTTTCTGCTATGCATTTCTGCCTGATGTTCTGTGTATCGCCTGTACGTGCTTTCGACTTGTTTCACCTGGCTGGGATTCTGGGTATGGACAACTATTACATGGGTCTGATCATAGCTATACAACCTAGTGGGCCATGTATGTGATGGTTTTCCCAGGCCAAGTCCATCCTTGCAACCAAGGTTCTATTCCTGGGCTGTCTCTTTCCTGACACTCATCAGACACCTGTAATAGTGGTGTTCAATCAATGGCTAATGTTTCCTATGGTTTTCTTCACCAGACAGGCAGCAAGGTAGTACAACCAAATAACTTTTAAAGATGGGTGCTGGAGTCAGCTACTCAGACAAATGGTCCTGTTCAAGGACCCGAGAACTGAGGATTCTTCCTGTGAGCATTATGTATGGGGTCCCTAGACTACAACAATGGATTTGAACATCAATGACCGTCTGCTCACAAAAGTCTGTATAAAAACCCTTTTTATTGATTTTTAGTTGAAGTAGTTAATTTTTTGTTCCTGGAATTATCAGATACTTACATGCCATGACATCATACTGCAGACATACCATCACAAAGGTTTCCAGCAGAGAGAAAAATGGCAACCACTCATGTTAATGCCAATTGCCCGCACAGATGCCAGTGCTTGGCGGTAATCTTCAGGATATAATGGTTGTTAAAAATCAATTATTTCCATGGCGCTGCTGAAGCAATTGCATAGGTGATTTACCATGCTTGTCCCTCTTACCAAGCCTGTGTCATGTATTAAAGGCCTGTTATGCACTGTAGTATAACGTCCAAATCTAGCAATGCATTTTCTTGGAACAAAATCATTTTTTATTCTTCATAGCATGTCTAATATGATTGAACCTCCTCCAGAACATTCTCTGGAAGCTAAAGGAAAATACACATTAAAAAAAAAAACAACATTTAATTTGTACAGGCGGTGAACCGCCTATGCCAGATGGGTATAAAAAAAGAGTCTGTGTTGCCTGCATCAGACAAACAGACGATGTTTCCAAGAAATCAAGCATTTCTTTACTTGTGACGTGGTTAAGATCCAAAACTTCAGTAAACTTTCCAAGATATTTGTTTTGCTGAAACTCAAGCCAATCTCAAATCAACGAAGGAAATAGCCTTGCCGATCCTGAATGTTGACTCCGCTTTAGGGAAAGGTGAAAATGTATCTGTTCACATTTTTTAGAGGAAAAGATAGCAAGCTCCTTTAAAAGCAGTAAGCGAAAAATGATGAAAAACCAGAACCTGAAGATTTACCAGTAGGTGCACACAAAAAAATAAATAAATCAGGATTTTCTCAATTTCGACTGACCCAGTTCCTTCCCAGCCTTGGGAGTCTCACTGCTAGGTATCTCCTGGATTGACCTGGTCACCCAAGTTGGTATGTTGTCTGGGTGACGTTCAGGAGAGAGTTTACAGGTTGGGTATACTGCCTGTGTGGTGCATAGGAATGATAGACATGAAGAACTCGTGTTTTTAGTCTCATTCAGCACATTTATTGCTGCAGATATCTTCACAATCGACATAACACGAGAGGACTCCAGACAGTCTTACTGGCGTTAACTCTACATCCTTTAATTTAAATTTGCTTTTGCAGACAGACAACCTAAATGACAGAATCTGCAGAAAAGGGGGGAAAGGAGAGATGGAGATCGAGACCACCCAACCCGCCAGGAAGCTGCTGACCATTTTTGCTGCTGGCTGTTAGATGAACTGATGCTCACAGAGAAGCCTGAACAAACACACGCGGACTGACTTGCACTGAACTTGTACACAGAGGCTCTGAACTTGTACACAGAGGCTCTGAACTTGTACACAGAGGCGCTAAACTGGTTTCAATCAGCTAGGACTGCACCAGTCATCTGGTAAAAAGTTTGATGATACTGCAGAAAAATATGCATGGCGCTGACAGAGCTCAGAAAGATGGGATAATCCACCCTAACACTTATGAGAGGGCTACACAGATGTAAATATTTTTTTTACATGTGAACTAGATGCAGATCTCACTTTGAGCTGGAATGGTAGTGCTTTTGCCCTGGAAGATCCATTAAGTCTTTGTGATCCCATCGAAAAATAGCTCATCACTCTAAGTTGCAGATATAAGGACTCTCCCCTGGAGACAGATACAGCAGTGAAGGCATAAAACAAATTGGATTTCAGAAGAACAGAAGAGGTACAAGTAACATAACTTTCCAAATTGTTGTATGGATATAAGACATTAGTATACAAAAACCCCAAAACTGTCTGCGCTTCTCACCCTAATAAATTTAGCAACAAAATATATCATCATAGAATAAATGAGAGGATTCAGTCTTCCAGTACAAGAAAAGTTTATATATTTTACCTACAAGCGGTTGACTACAGAACGGGATCCAAGGGTGAGAATTAAAATCAACACAGAAAAATTAAAGTAACAGATGTCTAATGGCATTGGGGTGTACTGTGAAATATTTACCCCTATAAAGCACATCAATCACATCAGCCATCGAGTAATATAGGTGCATTCCATTCTGTCAGATTTGGCAACTGCCGAAAGTACCGAGTTATCTAACAATCTGCCCACCTGGGAAAAATGCCATATGACTGGAGGTTTGTCAAGCATCCATGGTCAAAAGACTATAGGTGATAATTTGTCAAGTCGGAGACCAAGAGAGATGGTGGCAGAACGAGCAGATGGTATATCCTATGATTTTGCTTTTGATTAATTGTCTGTAGTCACAAAATGCTTAAAGGCGTTTAGCAATTATCTCTACTAGCACAAGATGTGTCTTTGCTGATTTGTATTCTCTTTATTTATATATATATATATATATATATATATATATATATATATATATATATATATATATATATTGTAACTTTTTTGGAAATAAATAATGCATTTTTTCAATTAATCTCTTCGATGTCATCTTCAGTTTTGACTATGCCAAAACTTCCCTTAATGAAAGACTTTATATTGAGGTGTTTACTTGGCAGAAGTCACCAATAAACATCCACAGTTCTCTCATCCAGCCTGGATATGTTGGTTCTATTCGTGGATATAAATTATCCAAGCGATTGGCATTTATTGAGCCATAAACAGTAATTTAGGTTGAAAAAATAAACAAGTCCATCAAGTTCAACCCTTCTACCTATAATTCCAGCTTTTGATCCAAAAGAAGGCAAAAACCCCCTAAGGAAACTATCTCGAATTTTGCCTCCTAGGGATAAAAGGGCAATTAGATTTCTCCTTGGACCCAGAAACTCTATTATTAATGCTAATTCTATTATTAATATCCATGTATGTCCTGATTTTCTGGAGAAAAAAAAAATCCATACCATTTTTAAATGCCTCTGTTGTATTTGATAGCACTACCTCTCTTGGCAGGGAGTTCCATAACTTTATTGTCCTTACTGTAAAGAATCTCTTCCTTTGCTGTCTATGAAATCTTTGCTCTTACATTCTCAGAGGATGACCCCTTGTTCATTGTACATTTTTGTTAATGAATAGGTCACTGGAGAGCTCTTTATACTGGCCCTGCACATATTTATAATCTCTCTCCATCATTCTCAACTAAGGTCCTTCAATCCTCCAGTGAAGTCAGTCAATTCACCTGTAGTCTCATATTTAAATCTCCACAGAGGCACCACATCTGAAATCATCTTGCAGATAAGCTAAGCAGAAAGAAAAGCTATCAGACTGGTCTTTAAACAAGAGAGTAATTTAATCAAACAACCAAAAACAGACTAGGCTACTAACAGTTCTCATGGCATACACAGATTTGGATACTGATCACCTACTGATTGTATCTTGGTTCTTTTCTATTCTTTAAAGGAATCAGACGATAAAAAACACACTTCCTCTTCTCCGATATAAACTTGTCATGTAGCTTTACAAATATAAAGCAGATCTGGCTGTTATCGCACACTTACAGGGCCAGAGCACGCTCAGCCAATCAGTATGGTGCTCCCGTCTGTCTATTGTCGGTCAGCGGCTCACCATCTCTCTCCCAAGAATGGAGGTTGTCGGTTAAAGGATTAGGATATAAAGGTATATCTCTTAAAAAGCACATGCCATTCTATTTATATACTGTATGTTTAACTTTTGCTTCTGTAATTACAATTTTTCACTTTTTTTTTACTTTATAGCAGAAGCAAAGAAAGGGAGAAACAGGTTAGTGGCTCTTTAACACCATCATGAATACGGCTGATTAACTGAACCATATAGGACTAGATAAAAATAATAATCTTACAATTAAATAGACTAAATGTGATGTAGAAAGATCAAATAGTACCTCACTTTCCATACTCAATCCTTAAAAGGAAGTAAAATCCAGCTTCACAAATAATCCCAAACAATCATAATTTTTTTTTTTGTTTAAAATATTTTTATTGGCAATAAACATAATATATGACATAATAAAATGCAGGATACATTGAGACAGTATCATAAAGGTCTAACAGATACAAATATGCACATAAACCTGGAATGACGACAAGTAAATCCTCATCCACCAAAAACAATAGACCGTATAACCAAACAGTTGTACAGGATCAGGCTTCTGGGCATGATTTTTTTTTTTGAATCATATAACACCTCATACTGCCCGTTAGTCAGATACATTAATAACGGGTAGTAATACCCAGCCGGGCAATATATCCAAATAATTTTCATATATAAATAACAGAAAAAAAGAAAAAAAAAAAAAAAAAAAAAAGGAGAAAAAGGGAGTTTAAGAAGAGAGAGGGAAAGAGAAAGAGGGATCAGGAGAAGATCATTCCAGAAGAACGGAACTAAGACCGGTCTCACTCGCTGTCCAGCACAACTGGGCTCTCTGCCAGATCAATATCATCTCGGCACTCGACACTCCCCATGTACATAGACCACTGTGTCCAAGTGTTAGAGTGTCGCTCTCCCCTGCCCAGGGCGGTCTGCATCGCATCTTCCATGACCCGTATAGACTCCACTTCATCTAGCCAGTCTCGGAATGAAGGAGCTTGTGTTTGTTTCCAGTATCTTGGAATCAAGAGCTTAGCAGCATTTAACAGATGGATTGTTAAAGACCGTTTGTACGCCCCTATGGGGTGTGGGGTGTTGTGTAATAGGACTGTCAGCGGGTCGTCTCGTAAGGTTTCATCACCAACTTTTCTGATAACCTTCAAGACCTGACGCCAGAAAGGGACTATCCCCGGACAGGACCACCAAATATGCAGATAATCTCCCACCTGTGAGCAACCGCGCCAGCAGAGATGTGTGACAGACGGGAAAATGGCATGTAGTTTATGAGGGGTCAGGTACCACCTTGAGAGCAACTTAAATGCATTCTCTTGGATATGAGTAGATGCTGAGCACTTGTGTGCCAGCGAAGACATTTTGCGCCATTGTTTTTGAGTGAGTACTATATTACAATCACGTTCCCATTGGGAGATATAGGAGGGTCGTGGATGTTCTGTCAAATCTGTAATGATACGGTATATAGTAGAAACTACTCGACGTGGGGGATCTTTGGTCGCAATCAGTGATTCAAATGGGGAGAGTTCGCTTGTTATTGGATGTGTGCTGCTCAGCTTCCTAACAAAATGGGTAAGTTGGTTATGTTTGTATCGTATCCAGGGGGTAGGTGGGGATATTGATGATAAGTCATTGGGTGGGCGAAGCACACCTTCCTCCACAATGTGGCCTAATCTCGGGTATCTGACATTGTCCTGAAATATATCTCTGAAGTACCTAAAATCATGGCCGGGTGGGAACAAGTCGTTACCAATTAGTGACAGTAATAGTGAGGGGGTATTGATTAGGAGTGTTGATTTGATGTAATGTTTCCAAATACGGAAGGTCGGAGTCACGGTTGGGTGTGAGGGCGGGTCGGGGACCATCTGGTCTATGGACGTCCATGCCACTACAGGTATGGGTACAGATAGGGCCTGTTGTTCTAGTGACACCCATAGTTTGGGCGCGGGTCTGGACCATTCCACTACTCTGGCCAGGTGTATTGCATGGTAGTAACGTTCGATGTCAGGGAGACCCAATCCCCCTAAGCCCTTGGGCCTGGTGAGAAGACGGTGTGCCAGACGTGGACTTTTATTATGCCATATAAATTTACCTAACACAGAGCGCAAAATATTAAAAAAAGATTTGGGAATAAACATCGGTAACGTCTGAATTATATAAAGAAAACGGGGGAGAATATTCATTTTAATGACCGATGCTCTACCAAACCATGAAATGAGCTTGGAGGACCAGTGGGCTAAGTCCCGTGTACATGTGGCGAGGAGGGGCTGTAAATTAAGGTGGAAAAGTTGTGATAAATCCGACGGGAGGAAAACACCTAAATATTTAATAGTGGTGGTGCTCCACTTGAACGGAAAGGAGCCTTGTATACCGGCCATGACGCTGGGAGGGAGGGAAACATTGAGAGCTTCCGATTTGGAAAAATTAATCTTAAAGTTCGACAGGCACCCAAAGGTTCAAAATTCTTCCAATATATTTGGAAGTGAGATAGTGGGGTTGGTCACAAAAAATAAAAGATCATCAGCATAGGCGGCTAGTTTCAAACAATCATAATTTAACAACCAATAAATTCTTTATTTATTACCAAAAGAAGAATCCGAGGCTCAATGAGAAAGCTAAATTAAAATGAATATTTAATGAGGCCTAGAGTTACAGTATTCCAGTGCTAGACAAAACGGTTGCAAACAAATGCATCAAACTTGCTAGATAGAGGATAAGTCAAAAAGCAATAATTATAGGTAATTTATTTATGAAAATAAGTAAAATACAAATTCAGCATTCAGCAGTGCTTATTCCAGTTTTGTATTAGGTGGCAGGTGATTAGTCTATGTGATTGGCCTGCCAGTCAGGAATGGGTCTATGGCTGCCTGTCAGGAAGGGTGAGTTACTGGGCCAGTTATTTCTCAGTAAGGCCAGGCTTGAGGTCAATGTTCAGTGGTCAATGGAGGCCATAGCATGGCCAGTATGTTTTTGATGATGAGAGATGTCAACCCCACATAGGAGAATACAATAGGACATCCCTTAATTGTTCTGTCTTGGACCTCAGTTCCCCACTTTTTATCCCAGGACCATGTAGTGAGGCAGAGGAGACCTGGGTAGCAAGTCGCAGGTCTACAGAATAATATTCACTCACAGCTTTACTACTTCATTAGTTGTGTACAGGCAAACTACTGTGTTGGTCCAGGTCTCCAATACTACCACAGGACCAGGGGAAAAGGCTCTTTTCATCTCCCCCTTCTGCTAGACCAGTAGGCAAGAGAGTAATATGGAGAAGAAGAAAAAAATAATAATGTTGGTCATGCTGCTTAGCCAGAGGGCCCAGAAAACGTCTTCTTTTGCCATTACATGCACAGGGGGTATTTCAATTTGAGGGTAAAGTTCTAAAAGTGGAGCAAGTATCTGCTATTTAGACCATTTTTAAAAATGAGTTGCAGATTTGGCTTTTATTAATACTCTTCCTCCCCCTTGTGTCACACAGATACACACATGCCGATTCGCAAACACACGTACAAAAATCTGCACATTTGTTGCAGAGTATGAGTGGGAAGATTAGCCAGTCTCTGCTATTATGTTACCCAAATCTGCGATAATCTAAAATTTTCAGCAAAATAATTCCTAAGAGAATTTTACAGAAGCTGCCGAATGATTTCCTCTCCCGGGACTATGTAATGGGTGCAGTCCTTACCCCCATCAGAGTCTGATGGCTTTAATACAGGCGACGAAAGAGAGAATGTTAACTAAGTAGACAATTCCATTTATTCCAACCTCAAAGCAGATCTGGATTCAGAACTAGAGCAACACAGTCACAAGGTAGACTGCACCCCCTTCACCATATTAATGTATATTACTTGTTTCAGATTTCCCTTCATCTTTGTGGTGATATTCACCTGCTTATAAGCACTCGGTGTGTCTAATAACATAAGGCTAATGGGATTATGTCCCAACCACAGTCTCATCGCTGCAGCATTTAAGTGATTTTGCCCTTGTTGTCAGCAGTTATGCACTTAAGGTCCCGAACTGAGCCATTATATAACCGCACATAACAAATGCCAGGAAAACTCTATCGCTGCTTTTACTAACATGACTGGGAATTCGAGGGTGCACATTTGTAAGCATTACAATTAGAGATGCAAGATATCAAAACGTCTGTACTTCAGAAATAAAACATGAATCATTATGTGTGGTCTTGCAGTAGTTTTTTGATAAAGTGATTGAAACAAGTTTTCTATGATATAATGCAGAGCTTAGAAGAAATCCAGGACACTTATTTTTACTCAGTTTAAGTAATATTTCCTAGCATTAAAAAAGTATTTTTGGGACGTACTATTTCAGATTTTAGTACATGCGTTACAGTAGATATGAAAAATGTATCCTACCTTTACTCCACCCACTTTGTCGTCACAGTACATATCCTAGTGTACAGCTGTATGCACTGGCCATTGTTTAAGCGTTCATTCTTAAAGTTGAATAAATGCATATTATTAATACCTAAGGGTCTGCTCAATAAAGAGAGCACTGCATGGAATTGAGACAGAAAGTAAGTTAGATTGTATGATTTGCTTTTATAATTTAAGAAATTGCTACTGTATTTTAATATTATATTTCTCTGCACCTGTTCATGGTGTTACATAGTGTAATGATGACATCACTGGTACCGTCGGACGTTTACTGAATTCACAATACAAGCCATAGTGGCCTGAGATGGAAGCCTGCATGAATTTGCTTACAAAGATCTTATCGTGTTACTGCATCCCTTAACTACTACAATCTGTGATGCCAGCGCTTACTTAATTTAATCTGATTCATTATCTGCGGGGGAATGATGCTTTAAATGTGTTATTATTATTCATAGTCTGAAGCTAAATAAAGATGTCCTAATAGATCCATAAATAGGTGCTGCCCGATCCTCTGCCTGAATATTTAGACAGATGCAGCGATTATCTGTGGGTGCTGAACTATATTCATCTGAGTATAGAATACTAAATGCTATCTCCAACTCTAATACTGCTATATATGGAAAACCACGAGTGTTTTGACATAATGGTAGGGTAGATTGCAAAGTGTTGCTCTATATATTTAAAAAAAAAAAATGCTTCTTTAGGGGAAGCAAAAGTAAAAAAAAAATGTATGCCACCTCTTGGTGTCTATCTGTAAAAGCAGAGGTGATCTGGCTTGAGATGCGCCCTGATGGGATCAGTGCATGCTCGGCCAATTAACAAGGTCGATGAAGAAGTGATGCATTCACAATGAAAAGTAGGTCTGCACTGGCTCACCCATATCAACACAAGGTCCGTCTGACCTTCCCAGTTCTTTTCTGTGGACTGCGAGATACAAGCCATGCTCCCTTCATAGCCATAGCTAAAAACTTCAGACACTTATGCTCCTGTGGCCTCTACAGCTGAGTAATCTGCTGCTTGCCCTGTTGCTTTTGGGATATTCAACCTTACGTTTACTTTATCAATGGGGGTCTTTTCACTGAGCAACCTGGAAGTGTTAGAAGGCTGGTGCGATTAGCGTAAACCAAAGGCTTGCCAGTCATTAGTCTTATCCATGAGCATTTTTGCGTCACACATCTCCCCCCTGTGATGTGACACTATTAGAAGCTGACCTGCTAGCAGAATGAATGTAAGCAAGCCATTAGATAGAGCTGGAGGGCCCAGCCTGTTGACTAAATGATCTGCCAAGCAAAAAATGCATATGACCTGTTGCCAGTCCTTGCAGATTGCTGCCTGTCTGTGTGTCAGTGTGCTGTGCTTTAGAAAGCAGCTGTTAGACTGACAACACAGAGGAGACTGCATACAACACAGTGTGTGAGACAAGCACGCAAAGAAGACCTCAGACTAAGACCTTTGATATCTCAATTTTACATCTTCTGTTGTACACATGACTCAGCTTGGAGCTGAAAGTGCAATCACCCATGAATGAAGCAACATTACAGGGAAATTATGGGTCAGGGAGGCAGCTTAACCTCTAGGCTCAGCCTTTCACTGGTCTGCAATGTACAGAATCTCATGTACTGGTTTTCTTCCCGTTGCTCCCAAATTTTTCTGCATGGTGTCAAGCTTTCAGTACTGAACCCTGGTGAGCACTTTACTATGCCAACAACATTGAAGCCTGTTAGACAAGCTATGGAATAAGGATGAGCCAGGAACTGTATGACATTTATTTCAGAAATGCCAATTAGTACCCTGAACATGAATGGGTGCGTGCCTCAAAATGAGTGCAGATAGGTCACCTGACCCAACGTTTTTCTGACATCACGTGGCATGTCAGCACTTCCCCGCCACACTGCATGACGAGCTGCACAGGAAGCATGGAGGTTTCTCTAAAGGGGCAGCTTAAAAAAAAAAAAAAATATATATATATTTTTGTGTTGCCCCCCCACACCCCCGAGGCACCCTAGGAACTTGCCTTGTTTGACTTGCGCTAAATACAGCACTGTCATATATCCCTAAGGGCATAACAGGGTGCAGAGTTGATATTGAATCCTCTGTGTCACTTGTTTTTATGCATCTGTCTGTCAATGCCCAAATACATTCACCAAGGTAGACAGGGAAGACAGCACTCCTTATATAAATCCGGGGTGACAGAGCAGCACTCCAATTAAACAGATGCTCAGCACTCCAGCAGTGAGAGTCTTTAATAATTATTGGCTTGACGAATACTCTGTGTTGGTCCAAACGTTGCCACTTGTACATAATAAAGAACCTCACTACTGGAGTGCTGAGCATTAGTTTCATTTGTTCTGCCCAATGACAGTGCCGCAAGTCGAACGGAAGAACGCAATGGAGTATTTTTTGCCTTGAAGAAAAATGAAAGCATTGGGAGCTATTCACTAAATGTGAGGTCCTGGATAGGGGAGATGATATAAACTGTGCATCTCACCACCCTATCTATACATAGTGCAGAGATGAACCTGATGAGTTTCTCCAATCTGAAGAACAGATTTGACCCTGCTGAATGCATTCTAAAATCTTCATCTCAACTGCCGTGGAGCTCACTATTAGTGAATAGCTCCTTGTACGATTAATAGAATGTAACGGGAATATTTAAACTGTCACTGATACATGACATAGTAGCAATATGAAGTGATTTCTTTTATCCAGATGTAAATACAAAAAAAGTTCTTTTAAATAATCCCTTCCTGCCCCCTATGTGTAAGCTGAATGAGCCAAAAGGGAGTTAGATGCAGTTAATGCTCTCACACGCCTCCTGGATGGATGAGTCCATAGAAATTGATCATAACATTTGTACCATTCCAAAAATAGATCAGGAACAAAAACAAATACTGATGGTGATACTAGCACAGCAGTATATGTGATACACTTCAAGTGGGCAAGGAAGATAATCCTAAAAGATCTCAATTGATAGTGGTGTATTTAAGTCAGTTACAATGTGAATAATTGTAATTGTAATTTATTTACAAAAATTAAGATATGACAAAACTAAGCTTCAGTATATAAGTATATATTTTATTAACTAACAACAAACTTAATTGTGAGATTTATTGCTATGGGGATCTTGGATATCCCCATATATCACAACTTCTAAGCATCTAAGAAAGAGAAAGGATTTGGGTCAAAACAGGGGCTTTTTCTTCAAAAAAAATTTGAGCTATACTATTGCACAGATGTAACATTGATCTTAAGCCAATCTTTTATTGACCTGTTGGTATAATAGGATCTGGGTGGCAAACCCAGCCACATCACACATCCCCTGCATAACAATCAATTTAAAAGTTCACACAGTCCAAATTCTGTATTGGAGAGCTCAAAAGACATCATGACCTCCTATAACACCTTTTAACATAGCTGCAACATAATAGAACCGCTATCATGACAGTCCCTCTGTATACCTCCCAAAATTTAGCCTGGTAGTATGGCATCAAGGAGGCATGGCCACACAAATCCATTAGAATACATTAGATAGTACAAAACACATTTATTTAATTAGCACATTGGATGTCAGCCTTTTGTTTAATCTAGTGATGCGTATTGGTATACACTAAAAGTGAACTGTGATGTTATAAAAAATTAATTGCAATTATCAGGCTTTAATAGCAGGATGGAGATTTCTTTCACCTGCAGTACACTTGTCAGTTCACTTTACAAGTCAATTTACTTTGCAGAAAGCATGCAATTACAAACAGATGCCAAAAATAAACTGCAACATAAAAACAAACCACATATAAAAAGGAATGCTCTTTAATTTTCAGGTTTTGGTTCACCCCTATGTAGGCATATCAGTATCAGTAATCCAGTAGCAAATCTCCTATGATTTTGGCAGAAAGTAATATATGAAGCACTGAAGGGATACTCACCTACCCTCCCAAAGTCATTTGTATATAATGTCAATGATTTAAATACACCCCAGGACATGCCCCATCTCCGTATTGCACATCCAGGATTTGCTGCTGCCCCCCCGGGACATGCCCCCATTGTCCACATTGCACATCCAAGACTTACCCCATTAATATGCCACCGCTAGTTTTTCCATTAACATGCCACAGTTTGCCCATTAAACGCCACAGCCAGTTTGCCCATTAGTATGCCACAGATTTCCCATTAATATGCCACTGTTTGCGTGCCCATGAATATGCCACAGCCAGTAAGCCCATTATTATGCCACAGCCAGTATGCCCATTAATATGCCACTGTTTGCCCATTAATATGCCACAAACAGTATGCCCATTAATATACAATTTTATGTACATTAATATGCCACAGCCAGTATGCCCATTAAAATGCCACTCTATGCCCATAAATATCCCACAGCCACTATGCCCATTAATATGCCACTCTATGACCATTAAAATGCCACAGATAATATGCCCATTAATATGACACAGCCAGTATGCCCATTAATATGCCACTCTATGCTCATTAATATGCCACAGCCAGTGTGTCCCCCCCCCCCCCCTTCCCCAGTACTCAACTATCTTCTGCAACAGACAGCAGCCTGCTACCACTCTTGCACCCACACTGACCTATTTGAGCACCAGAAGGTCACGTTACCAGGGCCGGACCGGGAACAAAAACCAGCCCTGGAAAAAATTTATATACCAGCCCCATCGCATAAGATTTTTAAACCAGCCCATAGCATAATATAATTTTTTTGTTCATAGAAGGGAAAATCATGCATTTTAAAAAGCACATCTGAACAGTGTATTATTTATAGATAAGACTGATATATAAGCCTGTCTAGGGCAATATATATACCTCCAGTATGTACACAGAGTTATATGAATTGCCCTGTGCAGAGGTATATATCAGGGCAGTGTGTGAGACATATCCTGTAGCCTGTCTCTTGCATATCTGTAGCCTGTCTCTCTCTGTCCTTTCTGTGGCGTCTCTCTCTCTGTCTTTTCTGTAGCGTCTCTCTCTCTGTCCTTTCTGTGGCGTCTCTCTCTGTCTTTTCTGTGGCGTCTCTCTCTCTGTCTTTTCTGTGGCGTTTCTCTCTCTGTCCTTTCTGTGGTGTCTCTCTCTCTGTCCTTTCTGTGGCGTCTCTCTCTCTCTCTGTCCTTTCTGTGGCGTCTCTCTCTCTGTCCTTTCTGTGGCGTCTCTCTCTCTGTCCTTTCTGTGGCGTCTCTCCCTCTCTGTGTCCTTTCTCTCTCTCTCTGTGTGTCCTTTCTGTGGCGTCTCTCTCTCTGTGTCCTTTCTGTGGCGTCTCTGTCTCTCTCTCTGTCCTTTCTGTGGAGTCTCTCTCTCTCTCTCTGTCCTTTCTGTGGTGTCTCTCTCTCTGTCCTTTTTGTGGCGTCTCTCTCTCTGTCCTTTCTGTGGCGTCTCTCTCTCTGTGTCCTTTCTGTGGCGTCTCTCTGTGTGTCCTTTCTGTGGGGTCTCACTCTCTCTCTGTGTCCTTTCTGTGGCGTCTCTCTCTCTCTCTCTCTGTCCTTTCTGTGGCGTCTCTCTCTCTGTTGTTTCTGTGGCGTCTCTCTCTCTGTCCTTTCTGTGGCGTCTCTCTCTCTGTCCTTTCTGTGGCATCTCTCTCTCTGTCCTTTCTGTGGCATCTCTCTCTCTCTCTGTGGCATCTCTCTCTCTCTCTCTGTGGCGTCTCTCTCTCTCTCTCTGTGGCGTCTCTCTCTCTGTGGCGTCTCTCTCTCTGTCCTTTCTGTGGCATCTCTCTCTCTCTCTCTGTGGCGTCTCTCTCTCTCTCTGTGGCGTCTCTCTCTCTCTCTCTGTGGCGTCTCTCTCTCTCTCTGTGGCGTCTCTCTCTCTCTCTCTGTGGCGTCTCTCTCTCTCTGTGTGGCGTCTCTCTCTTTCTGTGTGGCGTCTCTCTCTCTCTCTGTGGCGTCTCTCTCTCTCTCTCTGTGTGGCGTCTCCCTCTCTCTCTCTGGCATCTCTCTCTCTCTCTCTGTGGCGTCTCTCTCTCTCTCTCTCTCTCTCTGTGGCATCTCTCTCTCTCTCTGTGGCGTCTCTCTCTCTCTCTCTCTCTCTCTCTGTGGCGTCTCTCTCTCTCTCTGTGGCGTCTCTCTCTCTCTCTGTGGCGTCTCCCTCTCTCTCTGTGGCATCTCTCTCTCTCTCTCTGTGGCGTCTCTCTCTCTCTCTTTCTCTCTGTGGCGTCTCTCTCTCTCTGTGGCGTCTCTCTCTCTCTCTGTGGCGTCTCTCTCTCTCTCTCTCTGTGGCGTCTCCCTCTCTCTCTGTGGCATCTCTCTCTCTCTCTCTGTGGCGTCTCTCTCTCTCTCTCTCTCTGTGGCATCTCTCTCTCTCTCTGTGGCGTCTCTCTCTCTCTCTCTGTGGCGTCTCCCTCTCTCTCTGTGGCATCTCTCTCTCTCTCTCTGTGGCGTCTCTCTCTCTCTCTGTGGCGTCTCTCTCTCTGTGGCGTCTCTCTCTCTGTCCTTTCTGTGGCATCTCTCTCTCTCTCTCTGTGGCGTCTCTCTCTCTCTCTGTGGCGTCTCTCTCTCTCTCTCTCTGTGGCGTCTCCCTCTCTCTCTGTGGCATCTCTCTCTCTCTCTCTGTGGCGTCTCTCTCTCTCTCTTTCTCTCTGTGGCATCTCTCTCTCTCTCTGTGGCGTCTCTCTCTCTCTCTCTGTGGCGTCTCTCTCTCTCTGTGGCGTCTCTCTCTCTCTCTGTGGCGTCTCTCTCTCTCTGTGGCGTCTCCCTCTCTCTCTGTGGCATCTCTCTCTCTCTCTCTCTGTGGCGTCTCTCTCTCTCTCTCTCTCTCTCTCTCTCTGTGGCATCTCTCTCTCTCTCTGTGGCGTCTCTCTCTCTCTCTCTGTGGCGTCTCCCTCTCTCTCTGTGGTGTCTCTCTCTCTCTCTCTCTTTCACCCCTTTCCCCCTGTAGTCTTTCACCCCTTTCCCCCTGTAGTCTTTCACACCCTCCTCTTCCCCTGTACAGTCTTTCACCCCCCTTC
The DNA here is from genome assembly GCA_036172795.1 of Pelodytes ibericus. Taxonomy (NCBI): domain Eukaryota; kingdom Metazoa; phylum Chordata; class Amphibia; order Anura; family Pelodytidae; genus Pelodytes; species Pelodytes ibericus. Next base: position 53,814,321 of record CM069867.1, read on the forward strand.
CCCCTCCCACTGTAGTGTCTTTCACCCCCCCCCTTCCCCCTGTAGTGCTTTTCACCCCCCCTCCCCCCTCCCACTGTAGTGTCTTTCACCCCCCCCCTTCCCCCTGTAGTGTTTTTCACCCCCCCCCTCCCCCCTCCCACTGTAGTGTCTTTCACCCCCTGCCCTTTATGTCTCACTCACCAAGGTTTCTCTGCTCTCCATCCCGCCGCTGGAACTGCTGCTGCAGCATCCGGCGGCAGCAGGCGAACTTCTTAAAGCGGTGACAGCCGCCGAATTGATGAAAGTGGCCCACCGCCACTTTAAGCAATTCGGCGGCCGTCGCCGCTTTAAGAAATTCGCCTGCTGCCACCGGTTGTTGCTGCAGCCGAACTCTTAAAGTGGTCGGCCGCCGCCGATTCACTTTAAGTGGCCAAGGCGGCCCCGGGGCAGGCGGCCCACCGGGATTTTTCCCGGTATCCCGGTGGGCCAGTCCGGCCCTGCACGTTACCCTGGCGCTCTGACGTTAGATCTTTTGATCTCCCCAGCCAGCATCTCTGGTGACACGCTTTATTTTTTTTTTAAAGGGCTAGGGACCGTCACCTCCTTATGGAGCCCCACAAGTAGGCAAATGTGTAACTGTTGGGAGAACCTGGTGCTTAGACATTCGGATATACATGGGTCTCCAGTGACGGAGGGGTCAGTGCTGCCTGGATATTGCACAGATGGGCTGACCAATAGCATAGCATGGATCCTTCATGCCCTCTAGGGAGACACAGTATGGAGCAGAGGAGATTACACACAGGGTCCCAATATATATTATATTTTATTTACATATAGAAACATAGAAACATAGAATGTGTCGGCAGATAAGAACCATTCGGTCCATCTAGTCTGCCCAATTTTATTTTTTTGAGTACTTTTATTAGTCCCCCGTTCCCCCCGTTCTATATATCATATAGAATACATTTTATTTTATATAACTTAATAGGAAGCCTCCGGGGCCATCATCACTCAACTACCCTCAGATAAGGCAGAGGGAAGTGGAAGTAGCAATGCTACTGATTCACAGCCAGCAAAAGGTATGATGACAGTGCATCATAGGAATGGACATAGGAACAGCAGCCGGCCATATGCACTATTAGGGTTGCCACCTAGCTGGTATTTTACTGACAGGACTGTAATAAAAATTGTCTTGAGAGCAATGTTACATTTATAGAGGCAATAGCATGGCCAGTATTATTTTTTTATTTTCAAGAAAAGATGGCATTGGCAACCCTATGTAATATGTGGCATGTATACATATTTATATGATATCTGACAGAGTTAATAGAAATTAACAGAATTAAAACTCGCAATAATATTCAGAATATAAAAGTGTATCACAGAACTCCACAGCAATAAAACTCGCACAGAACTCCACAGCAATAAAACTCGCACAGAACTCCACAGCAATAAAACTCGCACAGAACTCCACAGCAATAAAACTCATACAGAACTCCACAGCAATAAAACACGCACAGAACTCCACAGCAATAAAAGTCACTGTAACATGTGAGGGTGTGTGAGTGTATCTACTCAAAGCTCTGCAGCAGTAACACCCACATGAACCCCAGATATTTAAAAAGACTCCATGATCAGGGCTCCCTAACAACACCGAATTTATCAATCGGCGACATAAGCCATTAGACACCACAAATACATTGGCTTATTAATTATAACCGCCTGTAAACTTCATGGGCCATTTCGAGAAGGTTTAGCTAAAGACCCCTTTGCTAAGGTCTATGCCGGGATGAGGTGGGGAAAATATTTGAAAGAGTAATTCAAATTTCTATTGATGCCTGGCAACAGGGGTCAAATAAAAACATCAGTCTTTTATTTTGCCATGTCAAATAGATTGCCATTCTATACCCTGCTATCTAGAAATATTATATTTAGACTGAGAAAAACCATTAATCTCTGCCTGTTTAAAGATGCAACAATAAATTGCAAATATAAAATCACTATAATCAGATGCATGCACTGGTTTACCAGTATCCACTGGTTTAGCATCTTGCTTTAATTATGATAGATTGAGTACTTATCTCAAATAAAGGAATAAACGAATGTATGTTTACTGTTTGTTCTCTCACCGGTAGCCCTGTTAGACGATTGTGCTGTAAGTAGAGGTAGCGCAGAGAATGGAGGCCACGGAACAGATCAGACGGTAGCCTCTGGATGTGGCAGCGATACAGGTGGAGGGATCGCAGGGAGTTCAGCCCTTGGAAGGTATCCGGCTGCAGTGGTGGTAGACTGGGGTTGTTGCCCAGGTCCAGCTCCTCCAGGTATTCCAGGCCTTGAAAGGCACCAGGGCGTAGAAGGGAGATACGGTTGGAGAAGAGCCAGAGGACGGATGTGAGAGGTGAGAAGAGTCCAGGACCTAGCTCCGAGATCTGGTTATTCTGCAGGAAGACTCTACGTGCCAGGCCAGGCAGAGGAGATGGTACACGGGACAGGTTGTGTGACTGGCAGCTAGCTGTAGGGGGTGAAGGGTAACAGGTACACAAAGAAGGGCAAGGACTGAGGGAAGGATGGTAAGAAAGTGAGAGGGGGAGGAGGAGGGAAAAACAAATGAGGTACTGGAGGGAGCCTAAGAAAGATGAGACATAGAGACACAAAGATGAGATTAGGGCAGAAAGCAAGGGATGTACAAAAGAACAAGAAAGAAAGTTGGTGATTAAGCAACAAACATGGATAAAAATAAGGGGAGGGGAGGAAAAAAGTTAAGGAGAACATTAACATCTGATCTAAATAAGGAGGAGGCACCTTTAGAATATGCACTTTACTCTTCCCTTTCTTTACATACTCCATAACTTCTGCACTTTAAATACATAAACATACTAGCACTAAACGGACCATAGATATAGCACAAGGCATGTGTAACAAGAAGCATTACAGTGCAATATAGTATTGATACCTTTTGTTTTCCTTCATTCATCTATCTTTGTCATATGATGCTGATGTCTGTCTTTCCTTATGTTTGTATAAAATAAAAAGATAAAAAAAAAAAAACATCTGATCTAAATACAAAGTTTATGTTGTTTGGTTTCTATATGCTTGGATTTGTGTCTGTCATAAGTTGATACATTGTGAAAACTTGTTTTAGATGTCCCTCTACTCATACAAAATGTAGCAGAGAATTTTAGTGTGCTCAAATATATATTGTTTTCGCACATTTGAGAACGCACTATAATAGTTTTTGCATGCTTTAGCTCCACCTAACGTACCACCATATGCTCATTGCTTCCCTCATTAAAAGTAATAAAGAGTTGGACCTGAGGAATAGGCTGGGGACAGCCATGGGTTATTATACATCTAGTTGTGGTACTATTCGTGAAGCGAATTAAGCGGCATTTTATGGCCCATTCTTAGCGAGGAAGTCCCCAACTGAGGGGAAACGAAGGGGGAAAAGCCGATATGCCCTCCGATCTGTTTTCTCGCTCTGATAACCAGCTGTGTATTAGTAACAATTGCATGTAGTCATTTCATAGCTGACTTTAATGCCTGATGTTTGTAACCAAATGTGGTTGTCGACACATTTCACTCTTTAACAGGAGTGACATTGTACATACACCCTGCTAATATAGTGAACTTGTTTCAGCACCTGAATTAAAATAAAGAGTCCTGTACAGTGCTAAACCACGGGGGGCGGGGGAGGGGGGGGGATTAATTCAACAGCAGATGGGAGCAGAGAGGTGAATGCCATTAATGGGGCATTCTCCACCATTCACTTTTATTCTCCTGCGTTCATTAACTTAAAGGGACGATACCACTTAACCGGGATAACCTGGTCATTAACCTGGGGGGAAAAACAGTTTGCCCATGAACATGCCACTGTCAGTATTTCCATTAATATGCCACACCTTGCCCATTAATACGCCATTGTTTTCCCATTAAACTTCCACAGCCAGCATGCCAATTAATATGGCACTGTTTTCCCATTAATTTACCACAGCCAATTTTTTCATTTATATGCCACTGTTTTCCCATTAATATGCCACAACCAGTATGCCTATTAAAATGCCATTCTATGACCATTAATATGCCACAGCTAGTATGCCCATCAATATGCCACAGCCAGTATGCCCATTAATATGCCAAAGCCAGCATGCCCATTAATATGTCACTCTATACCCATTAATATTACACAGCCAATATGCCCAATATGCCACTGTATGCTCATTCGTATGCCACAGCCAGTATGCCCATTAATATGCCACTCTATGCTCATTAAAATGCCACAGCCAGTACGTCTAATAATATTCCACTCTATGCCTATTAATATGCCACAGACGGTTTCCCCATTACTATGCCACAGCCAGTATGCCCATTAATATGCCACAGTCATTATGCCCATTAATTTGCCTTTCTTTGCCCATTAATATGCCATAGCCAGTTTGCCTATTAATATTCCACAGCTAGTATGCTCATTAATACTCTATGTCCATTAATATGCCACAGCCAGTATGCCCATTAATATGCCACTGTTTGTCCATTAACATGTTACTATTTGCCCCTTAATATGCTACATCCTGGATGTCCATTAAGATACCACAGCCAGTATGCCCATTAATATGCCACTATTTGTCCATTAACATGTTACTATTTGCCCTTTAATATGTCACATCCTGTATGTCCATTAATATACCACAGCCAGTATGCCCATTAATCTGCCAGAGCCGCCTCCGTTCCACTGTACTCACCTGTCTTCTGCGAGAGACAGCAGCCTTCCATGCTGCCTCTCTCGCACTCCCTGTGCACTGATCTGAAGTTTAAGCACCGGAAGGTCACGTGACCCTCTTCTCAAGTGGAGATGCTGACGAGGGAGATTTTTTGATCACCCCAGCCAGCGTCTGTGCCGGCGAGCGTGTTTTTTTTTTTTTTTTCTTTAAAAAAAATTAAAATTTTGATGACAGCCTGTGCTGGACAAACATGTCCGATATGCGATCCATGAAAGCCCCACCTCACAACTTACAGGACGTAAAGGATCTGGTGCTAACGTCTTGGTGCCAGATACCACAGCACACCTTCAGAGATCTAGTGGAGTCCGTGCCTTGATGGGTCAGGGCTGTTTTGGCATCAAAATGGGAGCTACACAATATTAGTCAGGTGGTCATAATGTTATGGCTGATCGATGTATATACAATGATCCCTTCCTAGCAGTTCTTAGCAGTTCTCTTTTCTGCATCTACAATGCATCCCACATTTCTCAATGTGTACAGAAAATTCCAAGTCTCATTGTTCTTTTCTCTACGTGCAGCTTTTTTTGAAGACTATCAGGCTTGGAGCAATCTCATACACATGACACACGTACAAGGAAATGTCATATTAGTGTTATAAACCTAAAACGTACGTTATCCAGCAACAGGAATAACACAAGTTAAATTAAAGAACATTCAGCAAAAATAACAGCCTCCAGGAAAAAAAAGATCTCCGTGCCATAGCGCCCCAACAGCAGTCCTCATTAAATGAAACTGGAAACAGAGTGTGGAGAGAACACTAGCTCACGTAAAAATAATGAACATTCACAGTCACAGACCAAATCCATAGGACACATGCACATCAAAGCACAGTGTGTGTACCTATTGTGTCTATTTGATCTTTGAAATGTTTTTTTTGTGTGTATCAATCGCTAAACTGTATTAATAGAAGATCAATACAGAGCAAAACGTTGTCCTCCTTTACTCAATCTATCAGTCACTATGGCCATCCTACAGACTGGTAGGTGGTACCCGTTATATCACATCTAAAATGATCGCACATATCTATGCAGAGCATAGTAACATTTTGTAGAAAATGTATTTACTCAATAATGACACATGTTAGTGACTAATGGGTTAGTTCACCAAGATGTGGAAATGTGAAATGAATTGACGAATGCATTGATCAGCTTGGTGCAAGCCTTTTTTCCCCAAGCTGAATTGAATTAGGTCAATGCAAAGAATATCAAGCCTGCCAAACATGGAGTGGATTCACAAAGTTCTTTGCCCTACCTAGACAGTGTTGGTCCAAATGACATAAACATGAAAGAAACCATTCAGAGAATACTGCTCCATCTGATTCACCTGGTCCTGTCACCTGAGTGTTTCCTCTCCCGTCTCCCGTCTCTCCCGTCTAAAACTGTGTAACAGCCTTCTCAGACCTGTTCCCTCCCTCGCTGCTGGGGATTTAGTTGACTAAAACAATCCAAATGACTAAAATACAACTAAACTAAAATAACATTTAAGTCTAAAGACTATGACTAAAATAAGATCAAAATTTTACTTCAAAGATAACACTGCACATGTGCATTTCTGATCCCGTGGCCTACTTCAGGTGGAGAAAAATGGACTTCAGAATTTCCATTCACTGGAGCGCTGCTTTAATAAGTGACATTTGTGATTTACATAACTTGGAAGTGAGATTCAGCTGCTGCATTGGACTTGGCACTTATAAAATTGACGAACCTACTTATTCTACCCAATTGGAATTTTCAGTCTGCCAGTTTGTAAAGGTGCTGCATCTGGCAGCTCCCATGGGAGTTCGTCTGGACTTCTATCTATAGCTATCTATATACTGGTCTGACAGGTTTCATTTTTGTAGCAAATACACTCAGTCTTGTAGGATGTATTCATTTTGGAAATGGATTAATTAGGATTGCTATATATATATATATATATATATATATATATATATATATCTTCATGCACAAAGATAAATGTGCTTGATACCAAAATCTATACTAACAAACTGAACCTATGAAAACATCTTGTGTGATTAATTATCACAGGTTAAATATGGATGCTGTCACTGAAAACAGACTGATTTTAAAGATTGACAGCCCGAGTGCTGTTTGGAACAAAGGCCAACTAATTTAAAAAAAAAGTCCACAATTGTAAATCAAGACAGAAATTAAATTATTACACCCAGACTGTATCAATTCCTGCACACAAAGTCATTTATTCCTCTTCTAAATGGACAGCTGTCTGCAAAATATTAAGTTATCTTTAATTGAAAGATTGCAGTTTATGGTAATTGAAAGTGTAGACAATTTAAATACAAATACTTTAATGAAAGAATACAAATATAGTACAATATTGAGCCCTCCCTGCTTTGCATAGCTGTACCAGGGAGCAGACATGTTTTTTACAATCTTGGGTCAGTTGGATCAGATCTCTCTTTCTCTGTCCCAAGATGTCAGCCCCCTGATACAGCTGTACCAGCAAACAGGGCTCAATATGTTTATTTTCATTAAAGCATTTTTTTTGCTGCTAGTTGTCCTTTAAGCATGGTTACATTGTTATGGCATCCCTCAAAAATCACCAATGTCGTGGACTCTGCAGTTCCACAAACCACTTTTCTATCAGTGTCAGCCTGTCCACATGGAACTTTGGAAATTGGACACGGATGGTGAACTATTTGGAGCAATCTAATCCGTTATCTATTATCAGTGGCTTTTATAGTCCCACATCATAATATCCGTAATCTAGGCATAGATAAGGAACACATCCCAATAAATCTAGAGATGTTCACCGTAAAGCCTGTCAAAATAAGTCATCCATCCTACGAGCAGTTTGCCTGTGTGTGACTGCATAAGACTGTTGAGTCTTTGTGTAAATAAATGCCAACATTCGTGCACCTAATGGTAGCACTGTCATCACTGTCAAGCAGGGTTACTACTCTGCCAGTAATTTTTATTGTAATTTTTTTTTTGTGTGAAGAAAAGGCGATAACATTACTGTTAAGCGATTGGTAGTAGCGAAGACTGGATTCATGTCGCAGATGAATATGGACCCAAAGCCTGTAGGTGCCCCATATGTTAAAAACTAATAATGATAAGATGTATGCACAGGATAGTATGAAGAGAATCATATGGGATATGGACTAACATAAACTGGAGGAAGTGGGATGAGTGGAAAAAGCTAATATTAAGCCACACCTTCTTACCTCCTGGGCAAACGCCTAATTATTTAAATAGGCAATCCAATTAAACTTGCAGGAGGATAAAAGCAATAATTTAACCAACCCATACGATTAATACTCCTAAAAAGAATTCACCACCAGGGACATATTTACGATTACACTGAATAGTCTTCTGCCTGGAGGCACACAAATCTGAAGGATCACTTGGGTCAACATGTTACCTACACAGATAAGTTTCCCCTGTACTGATATCTGCACAGATGGATACAGTTCACATCCCTTATGTTATTTATCTGCCTCCTGTGCTCCATGCATCTCAGTATGGAAGATTTAATGACCAACAAAGTAGGTACCAGAAAGGATTGATGAAGTAGGCTGACAAAACTCCAGTTGGCACTAGCTTACATATCAATTAAATCCCATTGTGTGCTCCTATGTATCCTTAATTATAGTATTACCATCTTAATCCGGAGCAGATATGCCATCACATTTCTACACAATTGTCACTTCAGGTATCTATGCCTAGTTTGGAGGTGCAATCTCTAATTTAAGGTTTTTAAATCTACTCCTAGTCTGGAACATACTTCCTCATTCTCTGTATATGTCCATGTGCTATGCAGACAGTGATCTAGAACATAGATGTCCAACTGGTTGCCAGATGTAGGCCCATAATTGCTTTTGTATGGGCTTAAAAACCCATAGGTTCTATAGTATTGTCTCAGGAAAGTTATACCTTATTTTATGGATGGTTTAGCTTGCCCTTCACAGAAGATAGACAACACAGTTCTTGAATGTAGCCCCTTATTCTTCTCCTGAAATGGTTAATAGGCTTACGATCTTCCCAACATGTTGTTAATAGAACATATTTGTCACGTTCCTGTATGATGTAATGTGTTATGTTAACCAAATACTGGCTAGTAACAGAACATTGACTAATCTATATCTGCTTACATATGTGCTGAATACATTATTTGGGTGCAAGTGTGACTGAACAGAGGCAAGGTGTCACTGGAAGATTTCCTTTAATGTACAAGTAGCAAAATAATTATGTAACTAATCCAAGCATATTATACAGTCTTTTTATTGGTTTATATAAAATATAATAATATATCTGCTAGCACTGAATAATACTGATATATTAGAAAATAACAGACTGCACAATATAACTATTTTATAATGTAAAAGTAATTTAAATAGTATTCTGGTTCAGTAACTTTGTACTTTAACATTTATTGTAAACCAATAGAATGGATAGCTTTACACATTCCAATTAATTAAAATACAGAAATTACCTTCTATGCCAAGGTCAGACTGTAATTATACTCTTAATAGGACAAGTTTAGACACATGGTAGTTTTATAATCAGCTACACACTTTGAAGTTATATCTCTTAGATTCTGCAGGAGCTGAAACTCAATCTGACAACATAAAATATTTATTCATTGGACAACAGTCCTCTGTACACCTCATTCTCTCCTCATTATACTCTAGCATTCCCCTCCTGTATCCCCCCTCCTCACCTGTCATTATTAATGTCACCCACACCCCAACTTATGCCCTCAATTTCACATGCCCCCTCCATTCTCCCAAACAAAACTCTTCCCCTATCCTCACCTTATTCCCTGTATCCAGTTTATTTATGTCACCTGTGCACCCCATGTTATGCCCCCCAGCTCACCTGCCCCACATGACACATTATTTTACTCGCCTTCCTCATTGTTCTGACATCTAACTCACCTGCCCCCCCCCCCCCCCCTTGCTCTTACCTTTAACACAGGTGCCCACTTCCCTCATTAAACTCACCACAAGCATTCTAACATCGCCAAATTTACTTAACATAAACCAGGGATGGCTAGTCTTTATCCCACCAGCTGTTGTAAACTAGAACTCCCATCATGCTCAGCCAGCCAACATTGCCCATCAATGGAGCTGTAGTCAGCAACAACTGGAGTGCCTCAGGTTAGCCCTTACTGCTTTCAAAGGAAACACACTTTGGTGTCAATGTGAACACACTCACATCACCCCCAGCCTTCGTTTGACAGGTCAGCCTCTCTCACTTTCAAACTGTGCCTGTCTCTTACCTCGCAGGGTTGTCTTGCACTCTTCTCGCATCCTTGTCTCTGAAGTGGCTGTGAGCGAGGGAGTGCGAGAGGGAGGAGGTGACAGCACAGGGAACGGGAGGAGGCAGTAATGGGATCCTGCCTGTAGGCAGTATACGCACGGCTGAACACCATCCCATGGATATGGTTATGTCACCAGCAACAAGTTGTGTACCTGGTCCTGACAGTGTGCACCGTGCATTAAATGTATGATACTGTCAGTGTATTTTCTTGATATGAGACTACACAAATGTGCCTAGAGCAAAACCAAATTATATTTGCATGTGTAATAGGAGCTCATATATATTTGTATATATTTAACAATTTTATAATGACTTTTAATAGGGGTAACTAAAGGGCAATGTTAGGAAAACACATGAAATACTTTTTTTGATAAGTAAAAAATGTTATTTTTAGTGGCAATGTGTATTCTGTTGATTTATTTCCCCTCTATTTTTAGTCACAGGTTTTCAGGGATCCCTCTGAGCTGTACTAAGACACTTTTTGGTTATACAATCAAAGGACCACTATAGGCAGAAACATATATACTCTTGTTTAATTGAAAGACTGAATCAAGTGTAGATGTTTTAAACTGAAATGCTTTCATGAAAGAATTCCAATAAAGTACCTTATTGAGTCCTTTTTGCTCCATAAAGTTTTATCAAGGGGAGCAGACATGTTGCTCAGAATCTTGGGTCAGAAAAAAGAAGGTCCAACAGTTATGACCCAAGATTCTGAACAACATGTCCGCCCCCTATTACAGCTAAACATGGCAAAGAGGGCTCAATCAGGTACTTTATTTGTATTATTTCACAAAAGCATTTATATTTCAATGCCTACATTTGATGGATTTTTTGCCAACAGTTTGATTTATATTTAAAATAAATACACTTGGTTCAATCTTTCAATTTTTGCCTCCGTGGTGTCCTTTAAAAGCCTTTTGGCCACTGTAGACTGAGCCACAAGTCCATGTTTTATTCCTGGACACTCATAAACAATGCATAACTCAAGATTGCAAAGTGTAGACCAGTATGCATTGTTCAGTTTACCCAGTGCAGTCCTAAAGTACACATTGCTGTCAGAACCCTGAATAAAATGGAAATGTGCTAATGCTATGCGACCATAAAGCATTATGTATGTGATATGAGGGCAGGCAGCCAATACACATCCACAGAAAGCATGCTGTAAATGGGCTGGATTTTTGTATTTGTTTAGAACTCAGACTGAAAAACACTGTGACTCAGGTATGTTATATGTCCACGCACTGCCTAGCCAGGCATGATGCCAAAATAGTCCAATATTCGCCTTTATTTTACAGAATTGCTGACATTGCATGCCCTTTAGATTCCCAAACCTGCAACATACAAGGGGCTACTCAATAAAGAGAGAATTGCAGGGAATTAAGATAGGCATTTCAAACAAGCCCAAAGTAGGTGAGCTGTAAAAATTCTTCCATCCAGCTGCATTGGAGAATTTTTCCAACTCGATTACATTTGCCTAAAGTTTAAATGCTCTCCAATTCTCTCTTTATTGATTAGACCCTACAGTCATCTATAGACACCATATAGTATAAATACAGTGCTCCTTATGTCACACATACATTAACGCAGCAAGGTAATATTAATTATAATGAAATCATTTTGTGGATGTTTTAATAGTATAAATTGTGTAGGAATTGCCATTTAGTACATGCATGTTTGTTTTTGTGTGTGGTTATTTTATAGTGTGTAGTACATGGTATCAGGGGCGTATCCTCCATGTGTGCTAGGTTTGCGTCGCACACCTAGCACAATCCCTCACTGTATTTCCGGGGTGTGTGTGCTCCAAACAGTCAGTACACAAACCCCAAAAATATACGAAATAGAGCTGAGAGGCCGACGTTAGCAGCGAATTCTGTCACTCACTCTGTTGCCAATTTGGCCAGCACGGAGAATATACAAAGTTATTTTTTTTTTTTGTATACGTTTCCTGATGGTGGAATTAGCAACAAAGTGAGAGACTCTAATACCGAATTTGCTGCTAACTTTGGTCTCTCGTGCTGTGCGTTCAGCGCACACCAACTACTCAGGGGAAGGATACACCCCTGCATGGTATTACACTGCTTATCATGTATGAAGTGCTTGGATATCACCAGAAGATAACACCGTTACCTGATGTCTGGGTCTACCGGCAGCTCTTACCCACAGTATTGTTTATGTTATACTACCTTTTGTAAAGCACCCAGATAACATAGTTGCTAATATCGAAGGGTGCATATGTGTTCAAGAAGAAACATACAAACGGCAGCAGTATGTAAGATGCATATAGACACAGACACAATCCAATTAATTAATTAGGGTGTAGCTCTAATAGGTCCTGCCATGATTAATTAATTGGACTCTGTCTGTGCATACATACATCCTACATGCTGGCAGGCTGCTGTTTGCATGTTATTTCTACAGCATGTGGAACACGTGTGTGTCTCTGGAAACATGGCCCATGTTGGCAACCAAGTGAAAATATAATTCAGGTTTGCATTTAATAAAATCCAGTGTGTATTTCAGTCCAGGTTTTCCATTTCCCCTGCATTGTATAACACTGAGATATGAGACATGGTTTGGATCAGCTTCCAGTATCGGTGGGATGTAATAATGAACAAAGAGGAGTTTGCATTGCCTTCCAGTGTAATGCATTGCTCACCATTCTGGAAGACAAATAGTCAATATGCAAAACTGCCTATTTACTAAGCAGTGACTGAGTACAAATTAGGTGTTCATTTTTTAAATTATTGTTATATTTGAGTCTGTGTATAGAGGCTCAGTTTGTATTGTGTACCAAAGGGAGCTATTCACGAAAAGTAAGTTGGCATGAGATAAATCTATCCTGGTACAAGATCTTAAAGGGACTCAGCCTAAACATGTTTTATTCTCTACATTAACAATATAAGCAATGATTAAATTATTAAAAATGATCTAAAATAAGTGAAATGATGTTTTAAATGTATCTGTAGAGTCTCCTGTGTATGACATCACCTGTAGCTTGATATGCAAATTATCTGGTTTTCAATGGGAAATATGTAATCTGCCTAACAAGCCACTGGTGATGTCATAAACAGCAGACTCCAAAGACATATTAGCATGCAATTCTGTTAATACAGGGTATAGATAATTTTTTGGTCATTGCTTATGCTGTGATTGTGGAGAATAAAAAAAAATTCTTAGGTTGATTAACCACATCAACTCAATTTTAGTGAATAGCTCCTTTTGGTTACCAAATTACCCTTGTAGAAATGGAGCAAATTATCAGTGTGCCATTCCTTATTCCAAATACATGAAAACTGCACACTCTAGTCTGCATTTTACTATGTACAACCCTGGAGAATACATTTTTCATAAGCACCCCAAACAACTTCCCAGTGCCATATGTGTGCCCAAACACAGATTACCAATGACCATCTAGACCCTAAACAGCCTCCCAGCACCATCTTCATCCCCAAACAGCATATTAACCTTTAAACAATAGCTGACTCTTTAGGAAGAGGATCAGTAAGTATAAATGTGTAGAGGTTAATTGAGACCATGGTTTGAGGAGTCTGTAGAGAGAATATTTTGTAAACCCAGGCGGGCAACAATTATCTGTTTCACAGTGAATGTTTTGTATTAATGTTGTAAAGGGCAAAGCCAAAAATCGTGCATAGTTCAATGAAAAATATTGTTGCACTGAGCATTTAATTATAATCCACTCCCACGGTGCTTTAGAGAAGCCCTGGATGTTATGTGCTGGGTTATAAAGCAGCCGGAATCTCAAAACCTATGATCAGTAGCGTTACAACCCCAATCTGGCGAATCCAATCACTCTGCTGCTAAACCTTGGCTTGTACTCTGCTGTGCTGATAACAGAGGTGTTTCAGCTCTTTACCTATTTTCTGTTTGCATTTTCAGGATCACCGTTGGTTAGGGTGATCACATTGCTGTTTTATTCAGGGACAATTATATATATATATATTTTCCAGAGCTAAAGGTGTCTGTGACATCACCTGTGGCACAGTATGCAAATTACACATTCCCCACTGAGAAACAGGTAATTTGCATACCGTGCCACAGGTGATGTCATAAGCAGGAGATTCCACAGACACATTTAAAACACATTGCTTTCCTAATTTAGGCATTTGCTTGCAGTTTTTCTAATACAATGTATAGATCATTTTCAATCACTTTGTATGCTGAACATGCACAGTAAAAAAATGTTTACAGTCCCTTTAATGACTGCCAAGATTGTCACTGTCAAGCGGGAAAAAACCCACCTGAAATAATCCAATGGTAAGACATTTACAAACAGATTGATATCAGCAAAAACTTGAGATAGGTTTTAATTATTCCATAGAACAGTTCGATAAAGCCCATACAGAGAGTACAACAGAAAAACTTTTTAAACCACTTACTCTCTTACTAACTCACTTAAACCTTACTCTCCATAGGGAAACAGCTCCGACCCAGCTTAATATTATTCTATTTGTTTTGTCTTTTGAATGTGGTGAGAATATAGTAGTAGTTACATTCTGCACATCTTGTTTCTATATAACTAATAATGCTTTGGAATATGTTTGTATACAGAAAAGTCTAAATAACCATTTTATGTCATTTTTTGCTATTCTATATATACACACTACACACATTTATTGAATATTTGTTTATTCTTAAAAAAAAAAAATCATAAATAAAAGAAATATATAAGAAAAATTACATTTCGAACACAACAGCCTTGGTTAGTTTTGGAGAGGGAAGGACTAGTTAGAGAGATCCCTGGTCTATTAATGTGGATCTCAGAATCAAATTTAATTTCTTTTTAAACTCTATTGAAAAAAAATATTTGCCCAATACAGAAACGAATATCAAAATTCTATTGGTCCCCCTATAACATGTCAAGATTAATGCATTTGGCAATAGTTTAATATTTCATGACAAATATAAATTAGAAAAATATGGATACAGGGGGATCTTCTTACCGCATCCATGTTAAGCATTGGTGATAGGGTTATACCCTGTGGAGAATTGTCAAAAATCTAGGGCCTCCCAGATAGAGAGGTGTATAATTATTTGAAAGTTAAACATTTTGTGAACCAAAATATTTTTTGTTCTTCCCATCAGGAGAATAAAGAGTTTGATAAGTTTTTGTTTGTAATTGTTGTAATAAATTTGAAAGAAGATCCTTTTCCTGCCTTTATATGGTAGAGGACCTAAAAACCTGTAGATTTGCCAAAGCATGGTAGAAAGACTTTTCTCTGGATGTCAAGGAATAAGAATGATTAAAAAGGCAACTGACATGACATAAATAAAAAATGTAATTATTGTGTAGATGTTGCCTACCTTCTGGGAAAATTAGGTCATATATATCCTATTAGGTGTGCTCTTTTCTGGTGATGTGGAAACCAAGAAGGCTCATTCAGACATATTTGGTGGGACTGTAGGGTTATTTTATCATTAATCTTGAAATTGCAAATACACCTGAAACCCAAAACTGTTCTGTTACATTGAGATTTTCCAGATTTAAAATGTAATTATAATTTTTTTGATCCATGGATTTCTTTCTGTTATACTTATTATTGTCCAGAAGGAGAATTTCCCCACCAGGGTAGGGCTGGCATGGAAGGCAGAGGTGCTATTACTCCCGGGCTGCCCGCTAATCTAGATCAATGGCCTGGGGCCGCCGCACATCTACCTTCTAAATGCACTAGTGTCTCTAAATAAACTATTGTCTGGGCATCCAACACTGATCCTCCAGCTGCTGGAGAGCCACAAACCCCAGAATTCACCCCCAATTTTCTAGAACAGCAGATAATTATGGTCCAGAAACAGTTGGAGAGCCACAGCTAGACATCTAGGCCCTGGTGTGTAGCACTCAATATCTTTCCTCCCTTTCTATCTCTGTCTGTGTGTCAGTCAGTCTCTGTACCTTATCTGTCAGTATATCTGTCCAGCTGGTCCTATCTGTTTCTGTCTGCAAATCTCTGTTACATAGTTACATAGTAGTTTAGGTTGAAAAAAAGACTTGCGTCCATCAAAATATAAAATATATATTAACGCCTATACTAACATGCATAGCCCTCTACGCTCTGGCTCATTAAAAAAAGTATCCAGGCCACATCTAAAGTATTTGCTAGAACCACTTCAGGCAGTGAATTCCATATCTTAATTGTCCTTACTGTAAAATATCCCTTCCTCTGTCGTAGACCAATTCTCCTTTCTTCAAGTCTTAGGGGGTGACCTCTTTTCCTTTGTACTGTTCTGTTAATGAACAGGTCTTTAGAAAGCCCTTTGTATGGGCCCTGTATATATTTGTATAACATTATCATATCCCCTTTATCATATCCGTTTCTCTAGCATGCACAGATTTAACTTTTCCAGCCTTTCTTAATAACTAAAACTTTCCATTCTCCTGATTAGTTTTGTAGCCCTCCTCTGCGCTTTCTATAGTTCCATAATTAATTTTTTTTAAAAAGGCACCCAGAATTGAAACGCATATTCAAGGTGAGGTCTTACCATGGACCTATAAAAAGGCAGAATAATATCTTCCTCCTTTGAGTCATTAGCCCTTTTAATACACCCCAACATCTTATTGGCCTTTGCAGCTGCCAGTTCACACTGTGCACTACTGCTAAGTATATTGTCTACAACTACTCCCAACTTTTTTCATTAGTAGATTTCCCCAAGGAACCACCATTTAAACTACAAGTTGCATTTTTATTATTGTACCCAAAATGCATAATTTTACACTTGTTTCAATTGAATCGCATTTGCCATTTATCTGCCCAATTACCCAATTTGTCTAAATCCTCTTGCATCGAATATACATCTAGTTCAGTCTGTATTACCCTACTTAATTTTGTGTCATCGGCAAACACTGAGACATGGCCCCCTATGCCCTCTGGGAGATCATTAATAAACAAATTAAAAAGAAGAGGGCCCAGGACAGAACCCTGAGGTACTCCACTTATTACATCTGTCAAATTTGAGAACTTCCCATTTACCACCACCCTTTGCATTCTGTCTTTCAATCAATTGCCAATCCACAAACACACCTCTGGCCCTAAGCCTATTTCAGTCAATTTGTACAGTAAACTTTTATGTGGAACTGTATCAAATGCCTTAGCAAATTCTAAATATATTGCATCCACTGCATCACCCATATCTATATTTTTACTCACCTCCTCATATAATGTAATTAAGTTAGTTTGACAAGATATGTCTTTCATAAAACCATGTGGGCTCCTGCTAATGAGATTCCTGTTCAATATGAAATCTTGAATATATTCCCTTAGAAACACCTCAAACAGTTTCTCCACCACAGATGTCAAGCTTACAGGTCTGTAATTGCCTGGCTGTGATTTTGATCCCTTTTTAAAAATGGGCACCACATCAGCTGTACACCAATCTGTGGGAACCATGCCTGAAATAAAAGAATCCATGAAATCAAAAATAACGGTCCCGGCTTAGCTCTTTAAGTACCTGTGGATATATACCATCTGGCTTCGGGGCTTTGTCTATTTTAACACCATTTAATTGTTTTAATAACTTTTCTTGTGTCAACCAATCACATGCTTGCTGTGACTGTTCTGTAAACGTAGCTTGCAGGTTGTTGTCCATTGGTTCTTCCTTGGTAAAAATAGTAAAAAAACATCTGCTTTCTCTCTGTCTCCACTGACTATCTCACCCATTTCAGATAACAAGGACCCAACATTTTCAGCCTTTACATTTTTGCCATTTCTATATTTAAATCATTTTTAGGGATTCCTTTTGCTCTCCTTACCTATGACATCCTATTTTAGAAGCCTTTTTGATTTGCATTAGTAGCTGTGATTCTTCAAGTTTACCAATATTTGGTGGTTTATAACAAACGCCACCACAACTTGCCTAGGCTTCACTAGCTTCTGGATCCCCTCTATGCTAGAGTATCTGTCAATATATCAATATATATGTACTGAAAACATATAAAAAATAGCAACTTGAAAATGTTAGCCAAGGTAATAATGTTCAAACCATGTCATGTCAGAATAATGCTGATGACATGCAGTAAGTGGTACAATAAAAATATCAGCTGTTAACAAGCAAAAAAGTGTGGAAAGCAGTTTTTAAGTGGGATATTGAGTCCCGTTTCCTGTGTTCCCACAGGGTTTTTGTTTGTTTTATAGTCTCAGAATAAGTACACTGAGCATACATATGCAGGCACACTGAGCATACATATGCAGGCACACTGAGCATACATATGCAGGCACACTGAGCATACATATGCAGGCACACTGAGCATACATATGCAGGCACACTGAGCATACATATGCAGGCACACCGAGCATATATATAAAGGCACACTGAGCATACATATGCAGGCACACTGAGCATACATATGCAGGCACACTGAGCATACATATGCAGGCACACCGAGCATACATATGCAGGCACACCGAGCATACATATGCAGGCACACCGAGCATACATATGCAGGCACACTGAGCATACATATAAAGGCACACTGAGCATACATATACTGTAAATGCACACTGAGCATACATATGCTTTCCACTGTGTTGTTACTTGACCCTGAGCAGTCGTTCCTCTCAGTCACTCTGTCCTTTCCATTTAGATCTTACCTAGTCACTTCCTACTTCTTGTTCCAGGCATGCTGATGTTTGATCACATATAACTTTTGCATGCTGCCCTGCAGTATGTATAACTCATATGTTTTGCTAGGAATCTAATTAATTAACCAAGGTAGTTCCTGTGGGAATGCCCCCTTGATTAACAAACTGGTTCCCACTGGACACACTTGGATTTAACATTCTGCAATGGAGCATGGGCAAGTTATATGTGTCCAGCAAACAACCAGAAGGTCTGGCAACCCTAGCTGTAACAATACACTATGTGGACACACCACTTGACTAATTAATTCAGGTGTTTCATTAAGACCCATAGTCACAGGTGTGTAAAATCAAGCACCTAGCCATGCAGTCTGCATTTACAGACATTTATGCAATAAATGGGTCATTATGAAGAGCTCAGTGAATTTAAACCATGGTCCTGTAATAGGATGCCATCTTTACAATAAGTCAGTTTCTGTAATTTCATCCCTGCTAGATATTCCACGGTCATCTGTAAGTGGTGTTATTGGAACGTGGTAGTGTTTCGGAACAGCAGCAACTTGGTCACGAAGCGGAAGACCACATAAAGTCACTGAGAGGGGTCGGCGAGTGCTGAGGCGCATGGTGCGTTAAAGTTGCCAATGCTCTGCTGATTCCATAGCTGAAGATTCCAAACTCCCACTGACATTAATATCAGCACAACATCTGTGCAGTGGGAGCTTCATGGAATGGGTTTCCATGGCTGAGCAGCTGCATGCAAGCCTCACATCACCAAGTACAATGCAAAGCATTGGATCCAGTGGTGTGAAGCTCACCGGTGCTGGACTCTGGAGCAGTGGAAAAGTGTTCTGTGGATTCTTCACGTTTGGAAGGCTGATGGGGGAGTCTGGGTTTGGTGGATGCCAGGAGGGAGTTACCTGCCTGACTGCAATGTGCCAACTGTAAAGGTTGGTGGAGGAGGGCTGATGGTATGGGGCTGTTTTTCATTGGTTGGGCTAGGCCCCTTACTTCCAGTAAAGGGATATCTGAATGCTTCAGCATACCAAGTCATTTGAACAATACTATGCTTCCAGCTTTGTGGGAACAGTTTGGGGAAGGCCCTTTTCTATTCCAGTATGACTGTGCCCCAGGGCACAAAGCAAGGTCCATAAAGACATGGTTGGATGAGTTTGCTGTGGGAGAACTTGACTGGCCCACACAGAGCCTTGACCTCAGCCCCATCAAACACATTTGGGATGAATTGGAACAGAGATTGCAAGACAGGACTTCTCATCCAACATCAGTGTCTGACCTCACAAATGCTCTACTGAAAGAATGGGGAAACATTTCCAAAGAAACACTCCACAATCTTGTGGAAAGTCTTCCCAGAAGAGTGGAAACTGTTTGAGCTGCAAAGGGGCGACCAACTACTTATTAATGTCTAAAATGTCCCTGTTGGTGTGATGGTCAGGTGTCCCAATATTTTTGTCCACATAGTATATATTTTTGCACACATTGCAAGTATAATTATCATTTGGGATTGCTGCAGCCAAATGCTGGATAGCTAAGTGGGTGGCTACTAGAGACTGAAACTCATATTTGTGAGTAAACTAAATATATTTGGAATACTGATATTCAAATGCTAATGAATGCATACATATTTATAATTGATGAACTGTAATGTGCATGAGAAAAGGTAGGTCCTTTTCAAGTCAGAGAGGTCACTGAGTTCACATTACAAGAGCTATCAGGGGTCCACTTACTATTAAAGTGAATCTCTGTTTTAAGCTTGTGAGCAGTGCCCTCTAGCTCAGTGGTCTCCAACCCTGTCCTCATGGCCCACCCAACAGTCCAGGACTTGGGGACTGTTGGGTCTAATGTGTTTTTTTTTCTTTTATCACCTTAGACCCAACTGGTTGATACCTAAATCCTGGTCTTCGAGGGCTTTGAGGACAACATTGTTGGAAACCATTTCCCTAGCTCATGTTTTAGTCTGAATTTGTTTGTCCAATATCACCCTCTTTATGCTCTGTACCATAGCACTGTGTAAATTGTTGGTGCTAAATAAATAAATGTTAATGTAATTAGTCCTGCTACCTGGACGATCTACCTTAAACCATTTGTGTTTAACTGTGTTAAGCTGCCTGAGAATCTTAAATTCAAAAACACACACATTTAGATAGTCAAAACACAGCTGTCAAATAAATCGCGAAGATGATTTTATATGTGATTTATTTTTATTATCAGTAGAAAAATAATGTATGCAATATGCCATTAAATTAGCAGGTCTTTTTTAATTACTGATCTGTGCCAAGAGGTTAATAATACTAATTGCATTTTCAAGGTAAAAAAAAATCCCAACCTAGTGTAAACTGGGATCACAGCCAATTTCTTTATTCCCGTTGTAGTTTCTCTTGAATTCAGTTGGAACCAGATAGTTGATCTGACTCTGTGGTCACAGCATGTGAGATATAAAGATGTACAAAGATGTTTGCCAAAACCACCGTCTCTGGTAGGCCTAGTAGAGGGACTCTTGTAAATAAGACTAGAAGGTCGACTCAGTACACACCAATATTTCACGAAATGTGTTCGGTTTGGGCAAAATAGCTGAATTTAAGAAAATTGTGAAATTTGTCTTCTCAGTATAGATTGTTGGTCATATTCGGCTCAGGGAGTTTGGCCCTGCCAATCCTATGGGTCCACCCTACTTTATATGGGCCCCATAAATAACCAGAAATCAGTGAAAAATCCCACATTTCTGGAATTTCAATTCTACAGTTTTAAAGAATAGGATAGATATTGAAATTATTAATAAAGCCCGCCTGGGACCAGCAGACTGTCCCTGGCCCAGTTACAATAATGGCGGACCAGGGATTTGAGCCCTGTCGCCCCTCCTATCAAAAACAGGGTCTGAAATAAAATGTGGTCTCTTCCTGTGCCCCTGAAATAGAACTTGGCTTTCTGCACTAGCAATTTCAGGTTATCTATTGCTTTAAATGAAGCTGTTTCCAATATATAAGTAAAAGATTTTAAAAAATTGGACTGCCAGGCTGAGCCATAGACAAATTAATTTGAAAATTGTTTCTGTAAATGTTACTTTATATATTTCATCTGATTCTGAAAGGAATTTTTGCTTTTGTGAATTTCAAAGACATGATTTATTCACCTACTTTGAAATTAGCAGCTGTTGCACCCTCTGTCATTTATGCAAGTGTTAATTGGTAAACTTCAACCCTCTCTTCCTTCCATAACTTGACTGACACGCACTCCCTCTAGTGGCTGAGCCCGACACAGCACATTCACTTGTAATGGCACTTCACACAGAAGCACTGCATGGATTGCTCACCTTGCAGCATCTTTCCCTTCAAGCAAAGGGACAGAGCGCTATATATGTACTGAACAGGCTCCCAGTGCATTCTCTCTGGCGACAGTATTGAGTGACTGCGGGAGGGTTTGACAAGCTAACATGTAAACCTCAGAAAACTGTTTCTCAGTGAAACCCTGTACGCAAACAAATTAAGCATGTTAGACATGTTGTGTTAACCCTTTAATAACTAAAAGTGACCCACGAACACTGTATCAGCTGATTTATTACCACGTAGCAGATACAAAAGTATGACACTGTTGTCTGTCCAAAAATATATTGGAGTAGCACTCAATATTTATACACAACATATATAATATATATAATTTAGGATACTGTTGAGTATCCCTTATCCGAAGATCCAAAATCTGGAAAAAAAAAACACCTCTGATATGTGTAAGGGATAATCACCTTCCTGGCGCCCTGGTTGTGAAGCTGCTTTGCTCCAACCTCCCGGGCGCCATAAATTTAGAGCCAGCGCTCATGGGAAATGTCGTTCCCAGGAGGCAGCGACGGGAGGGAGGGACTACCGCGCTGGAACAGATCATTTCGGCAGCACCGTGAGGCAGGTAATTTGGCCAGATCCACTGCTGGAAATGATCTGCATTACCTAAATACAATGTGAGCAAGTTAGGTAATGGACATAATTTATCGGGCTGGAATCCCTTATCTGAAATGGTCCATTAAGTAAGTATCCGAAATGCTGCCAGTCCAAAAATATTTCAGAAAAGGGATACTCAAACTTTATGGCTTTTTTTTTATTTTTATTTTTATAGATGCAAACCTGGTATTTGTGAGTAAATTACCCATATTTATAATACAGCTATTCAAATGTTAATGAAAACATACTTTAAAAAAAAATCATTGAATTTTAATATGCATACAGAATGGTAGGTGATTTTCAAGTCACAGTGATCGTTTGGTTAAAAAAAATTCTATTTTACTGTATGGTGTTCAATGACCAAAGATAAAATTGTCAGGTCATTGAACTGAGCACATCTATATTTCAAGAATTCCTAAACAGTAGAGATGTGAGGTAATGTTTGCATCCTTTCTTCAAGTAACACATCTAATAATACAACACTTTATATATTTCTCAAGGGCTCCATGAATTTGGAAGTGGGGAGAAGAAGTTTGGGGCCTTGCGTGTGTCATGGTCATGCTGGATCTTGTTTCTGTATAAGGTGCAGCGTTAGATATCCGTGGGGTTATGTGATTCCAAGTATGTCAGGGGATAATAAAAGTGTTGTAGGGATGGAAGGAAACATGACACAAATTATTGTAGGGGGAAAACCATGCAGTAACGTATGTGGTGTCGGCAACAAAGAAGGAAGTCCTGTATACAGAGCTTGGAGATGTCCAGAGAGGAAGGGACTATGTGCTATTATAAAATCCTCTAATATTTAATTAGTCCACTGTCTACAAATCACAAGAGGAATTTTTGGCTCCCCAGCAGAAATGGTACAGTAAACATAAGCGTTCAATGTTACATCCTTACAGTCTTGTCGTTGTGTACAATTATGGGGCTGGAGTGAGTAAGATGATAATGTCTTTGACTCTGATTTGCTCACAAAGTATTTTGTTGGCCTTACAGAGGGGGAAGAATATCTATGATAGGTCTGTTCTGGGGTCGGCATGTTCACTGTGGGCACACAAGGTGTCCTGTGGAGACAAACATTCTCAGTATCAGCAGCTCTTCAGAATGATTACAACTTGTCTACTCTGGCCTTAACGTGAGAATTCCATTCACCATTACATGCAATTGCCGATTTCATGAACGAAGCCCAATGCAAATGTTGATTTGAGATGCACTCAATGCATTCTTCTTCATCTCACAGATATGTCTTCACCACCTCCCGGACAAGGTTCCGACTGCCCGCTCCTGATGTGCAGGTCCAGGGATCCACTGCCCAAGGTAGATCCACATATACATCACATCATTCCTGTCTGATGTTTTGTTTTATTGCCATTATTATTATCATTCATAACGAACTTGTACTTTTGTGTAAATCACATTAGAGATTCAGACTTACAAGATGTACAGACATAACATAGAATGTTACAGTATATTTACAGCTCATCATTCTGATACAAGGTGACAACATGGGGCTGAATGGGTCCCATCTCTACTCAACTATCTTCACTCTCCGTCCCCGGGTTCTCTCCCTTAAAGTTTCTTTATCCATTTTTGTCATTCCATCCAATTTCTATTATTTCTTGTATACTGTTTCAAGGCACCTGCCTCCATTTTCCATTGGTAGGAAATTTGTGGAGCAATTTTTTCCCATGTAAGTTGCTCGGATGTATTCCAGGCTCTTTCCATCGAGCTGTGTGTGGCTAAAATGATTTGTATGATAATCCATGCTATTTCCTAAGACATTTTAGGCCTTTCATTAAAAGGAGATATTCCACAGGTGTATATTTTAAAGTTATCCCAGTTAATTCATTAATTTTATTTTCAACACTTTTCCATAATATCTGTATGATGTTATTGCAAATGTAGTAGTAGTTATTACAGTCAAATTATATCTCGTTTCATTTTCTTTGTCTTTTAACTTTTTCAATGTTTTGTTTTTTAGAAACGTCCCTTTTAATCACCCGTTTTTTACAATACAAGGGATGTAATTATTTATGAATGTTTAAAATTGTTTATAATGGAGAAATAATGAACATTATCAACCATTTCTTCTTATCTAATGGAGAAGTAGTGACTGTATTTTGATCGTCCGAAAAGCCATTACGAATGGGATTCGTTTAACAAAAGAGTTGCTGGTCGAGCATCTCCATAGCAACGGACGCTTTGTCTATCCGAAAATACGTGAGAAGACGTCAGCCGAACGTCTCTATGGTAACCGACGCTCGTCGCAACCAGAAAGACGTCAGAAAGAGGGCGGCGTCCACGACTTTAAATACAGTGACTCTTCTACACCGGACTTCAGTCTTCTCCTGAGGAAGCCGCGACTGGAGGTCCGGCGAAACGCGTTGAGACAGAGACCCCGGTAGCTGCAGCTCTTCTATCCTGATCCTGCTTCCTGCTCTTACTTCATCCAGGTTACGTTCTTGGTCCTGGACTTTCTCCGCATATGTTTATTCACTTCTCGTGAGTTTGTTTTTAGCAGGGGCCAATAGTGCACCAACCATCTATCAGGTCCTGCACATTTTTGTTACTGTTTTTATCTTCCAGAATCCATTAAACATCCGTGAAGGAATCACGGCACTTTATGAATATCAAACACGTTGGTTTGTGAGTGTATTTACCACCGTTTATATTTATTATTGTGGTGTTCCACAGTATTGCACTATTATTATTTATTTTTAATTTAAGGTACTACCATCCTGCGCCATTCTGCTTTTCTATGTGTATACTGTTTTGAGAGCATTCTGGAGAGTGCTTCAGAGGGCTGCGTTTGTGTATAGTACCACAAGTATCATTGTTGTACCAATTTTAGCACTTTGTTTATTTTACATCTATCACTTTGTTTTTGCACTTATTTTAAAGTTATCCCAGTTAATTCATTAATTTTATTTTCAACACTTTTCCATAATATCTGTATGATGTTATTGCAAATGTAGTTGGCTACCTCTGAAATACAATCTATGTACACACTTCTGTACAAGGAAATATGGATATGGATGTACAGTGGTATAGCATTTATGTACTTGTGTTATAGAGCTTACATCTCATGCATTTCCCCACTAGGGCTTAACCCAGGGCGAAACACGTGAGATGTTTGCTGTCCTTCTCATGCTGCTATTATTTGAAATGATTACAATAAAATGCATACATTTTTTCTACATTTAAACAGATTCAATTGGAATCATTTGCTCAGTCTACATGTGTCCAATATGTGCTATCAATATCACTCAACCCTTTGTTTGTTAAGTCATGGGTGGTTTGGGATGCCAGTGAAGCCGCACTTTGCCAGCTGAATCTAAGGCTACAAACAGTGATACTCCCGGTGACTCAATCCTATGGTTTCTATTCCTATCACCAATTTTTACTCCTCCATTGAAAAACTCCCCCCCCCCCCCCCCCCACACTGCCCCCTCGATACTTTCAACAACAATAATAACGAATTGCCAAGATTTCTGAAAATTCAGCTAACTTGCTTGATCCAAATCCATTACAGGCCGGATCAGTCTATATTGGGTAGACTTTTTGGTCTTGTTTGATGAGCTAAGTGTTCCCGTGTCTCTTCTGCAGAAAAATTATTTATTTGAGCTGGTTTTTGTTTTCTCCTTTGCATCCCTTGGTGGAAGACCATGAATCAGGTTTTAGGATTGCTTTTCGTGTTTTTGATTTCGGTTTGTTTTGGTAGCAGGAGAGCAGGAGATCTAGCAACTTGCGACCAGTCCAGCATGCTGTCACTTTAAAGATGCTCTGGTTCTGTGGGGAAAGTGACCAGTTGGAGCAGGCACCTCATCAGTTTTGTGCCAATCTTATGTTTCCTTCTAGAAGGTACATTTTTGAAAATACCCAGGGCTTGTCACATTTCATTTGCTTTTTCTTTGTCTCATGAGTAAATACTTGTTTGTACAGATCATTTCTGTGTGCGACCTGAAATACCCTATGTCTGTGTTTGGTGAATACCAGAGGAAACACCAGTGTGTATTATTCAATTGCATCATCTGATCTGCGTGTCAAGTGGGTTCTCTTCACATGTTCCTGTGTGGTGCAACCGTTAAAATAACTTCAATTCACTTCCCTTTTTAAGCTGGCACTAGCCCGAGATCACTCTTGTGACTGGTAAATTTAGCAGTTGTTTAGGATATTGAAGGGGATATAGTATTGTGGAGATTTAGTATTGATAAGTTGCATGTAAATATGTCATGTGTTATTAGCCAGGTGTCATATGGTCTTGTAAACGTTAAGGCACATTGGCATAATGATGTGCCTTAAGCACATGCCAATATGTTGGCATTTGGATGAGCAGCATCAATCTGCAATCATAGCCTTAATCTGAGCTCAACCCTAATCTCCAAACCTAAACTTAACCCCAAATCTCTAAGTGTCTCCTCGGCCCTCGACATATTGTTGTACACCTTTAAGATGCTCATCATGATGCCAATGAGCCCTGCACAACATCAATATGATAGCAAATATGGAGTGTCCAATTTTTAGCTTCTGTGTTTGCAGCATGATTAGAATCATATTCCTCAAAAAGGAATAGTGTAGCTGTGAACCAAGAAGAGGATGCATTTGGCACCCACTGTTGCCTGGTAACAATATGGTACATGTGTCACAACATGAACAGGCTGCCATCATTAAGCCTTAATAATCATTTGGCATATTCTTTATACTGTCATTATCTTCCCTGCTCAGAGAATATTCATGCAAATTGCGTTTATAGGCTAGTGATCCCCGAGATATAAACACTACAGGCATTCAGAATGTTCTCATATGAGCCCAAAAAATATGTGATGACGTGAAAAAAATATATACAAATCATTATCCAAGGCGAGAGAGGTCATCAAATATATGTGCAAACTAATCAACAGTCATTCTTCAGTGCTATACGTCTCCTGCAGCTCTGTCTGTCTGGGGAAGGTGGTGCTCAGCATTATCTTTTAGCAGTTTTAAAAACTCCACTTTTAATAGTGAAATTATCAGGAGAACATTGATAAAAACATCAGTGCTTCAAAAGCATATGTGTTTAACAGCTGTTTAACGTGCAGTAAGACATCCTTCTGCTTTACCACATGCAAATGAATGAATTGTTTATTTAGGAAAACTGGCTGATCTTTTTAAAATTTTCAATAAATCTTTGGGGAGGGGGGATTATTGTCTGGGTCCACTAGTCATTGCAAGCACCTGACGCGTTTCGCCTTCCACAGGTCTCCATAGAGGTGGATACATCCATGTACTGTGTCAGATTGCAGCTGTTGTGGGGTTACATAACTTGCTTATATGTATAGAGACAGGACAGCAACAGGGCAGCTGCATTATTAGATGGAAGGAATCCTTGTGGTGTGCACACTGATACAAATATATCTGTTCAACAGAGGGCATCAGCAGTTCCTATATTCTGGCTTATTGGAGTAGGGTATGCTTATAATAGGTCTGTCAGATAGAAGCACGGACCCCCTGCTCCCTTTGCGCTGAACTTGCTCTACCAGCCTGGTGAAGAAACATAGAATGTGTTGGCAGATAAGAACCATTCGGTCCATCTAGTCTGCCCAATTTTCTAAATACTTTTATTAGTCCCCCGTTCCCGGTCTTATAGCTAGGATAGCCTTGTGTCTATCCCACGCATGCTTAAAATCCTTGACTGTGTTTACCTCTACCACTTCTGCTGGCAGGCTATTCCATACATCCACTACCCTCTCAGTAAAGTAATACTTCCTGATATTACTTTTAAATCGTTGCCCCTCTAATTTAAGATTATGTCCTCTAGTTGTGGTAGTTTTTCTTCTTTTAAATATACTCTCTTCCTTTACTGTGTTGATTCCCTTTATGTATTTAAATGTTTCTATCATATCCGACCTGTTACGTCTTTCCTCCTAGCTATACATGTTAAAGAGATTCTTTGATCCTCCCTTCTGGAAATGGCTTTTAGCGATGTGGTTGCTCCCATCATACGTGAGTGTCAGACCCACTATCAGGACCTGAGTCAGACCTGCCGCTGGGTCCTCACTACTGGAGGTAGCCACTAACTCCCACTGGGGGTATGCACCAGGGCATCCAGGCTCGAGGTGCTCGTTTGGCATCTCTGAATGTCTCCTCCTCGCTGCGGAGACTGGGACACTTACTATGACGTGCACCTAAGGGAAAACAGATGTGTGCGCATTATAGTAAGTTTCCCCGTCTCTCCCAAGCATTGCAATTGCAATGCGGTGCTTGGCTCCGCCCATGTCCTGCCTCCACACGCCCCCAACCAGCACTATATAAACCCTGAGCTAGCCTGTGGTAACTATTGCTCCTTGTCCCTTAGTGTTTTATCTACTCCCCTGGTTTTGACTTCTTGACTACCCTGAATCTCTGACCCTGAACCTTGGCTATTATTTTGGATATTCTGATCTCTGGCTTCCTGATTATTTGGCTCCTGTTTTTGACTACTCTCCTCATTGGCTCCTTGACCCTGGCTCGTTTTTTTAATTACTCTACCCTCTGACACCCCAACTTCGGCTTCGTATTTACTGGCCTCCGCTGACTTCTGGCATCCCGACTCTGGCTTGGCTTATTGGATATCTCCTTTTCCACATATCTGTCACCCATGCTTGCAGATTACCCCAGAAGGAGTTCTGTATCTATCCCCATTTCTACAAATACCTATGGAAATAACAGCGGAATAGCATCAGGCAGGTAAGGCAAGACCGGGCTAAGGATTTACACACTCTCAGACTACAGCAAAGAGTACACAGTACAATATAAATAAAAGTAAATAAAAATAAAAGATGGATCAATAATATAATAAAAACAAATATACCTTGGGCCCAATATGAGAGAAATAAAACCAAACTAATTGTGGTTAGAGTAGATATAATGGGATTAAATTTGTACAAGTTATTACTTAACTCAGAGTATCAAATACAGATAAAACAGCATATACACAAATAATAAACAAAAGTACAAATTAGAACCTCCTGCATTTTGTAACTTCTGCAATGTGCTTTTATGAAAGTCAGCTATTTTTATTTGTCGTACTTCTAATTCCAATAATGCTCTATCCACTTATTAGCTTGTTATATTTTCTTATTATGTTTTTACTCTTATTCCATGGCTTGACACATTGCCACGCCACTTTGGTGATAATAAACACCCCACTTGTGATAAAAAAAAAAATTCTGGAGTTAATATATGAGACCTGGTGGAGTCCGACACTTGGCACCACTTGATAAGTGAGTGCTGATAGACCTTTTTTTTATTTCTCCATTATCTCCATTTTCTTGGAAGTCAGCATTGTGCTGCTAAAAATATTTGTGTTGTGACAAAGATGTGGTATGTATTGCAGCATAATATCTATGTATGGACTTGTTTGACCAACATATAACAAGCCAAAACAAACTGAGTGAAAATCACAGCTATCCCCAGTATATCCAAGTGTTCACAAGCTTAAAAGAAGTCCATAGTAGAAGTAAAAAACAATTGCACTTATTGAAGCAAAAAGTGATAAAATCACATTAGCACGAGGGAAGCACATCCCAAAGTCTGTCCTAACGTAATAAACACTTGCATATTGTCTAAATGTGAGTATGAATATAATGTATCTTACTATTTGCAGTCTTCTTTACTAGGAATATAACAAGAGCCCAGTGTATATCCGGCTATGTGACATGTGGACATCATCAGAGCTGGTGATGCTTTTGTACCATAGAGAGTGGAGAGGCCTAACTCCGGCTTTCAGCTGATACAGATTTTAGTTACATGATATGCAACGATAAGTAGCTACGTTATCAAACATGGCATGTGTACTTGATCCTCTTTCTTGGGAGCGTGATGAAAAGAAAGCACTTTTACATACAAAATAAAAAAGTGCGCAAAATATATATATATATATATATATACTTATCTAAGTAATGTCTTAGATGGGATGTATTCCAGTGAAAACATATAAAAAACAGAAATACAAATGCAATGTGTCACTGTAAAAAAAAGAATAGATGATGATAGTATCACCCCCAATGGAATCAAACTCACATGGGGTAGAGCCCAAATTACCAGCTCTAAGTGTTAAAGGTGTTAGAGACTCAAAATCCTATTATCCGCAGCTTGATACAAGATGTCGGTTGGTGGAACCACAAATCGCTTGCCAGTCGGAGATAGAGTCGATTTCAGAGGTATAGATGGGAGTTAAATGGTATATACGAACAACAATATGGTGAAGTATATCAAATATATTTTAATAGCCCCCAAATATAATAAGGCTTACATAAAAAAGACGATCAACAGCAGTAAAAGCAACAATAAAAACAGTGGCAGTCACCAATCCTCCAAGTCCGGATATGTAGCCTCAGCTCCACTGAACGATATCGATTACACAACACGAATGAAGGTGGATAGACAGGGGGAATTCCGGGTACACCTCTCTAAGGTCGTCACTCTCCACGCAACACGTTTCGCCCAATCAGGCTTCTTCAAGGTGAGGACGTCCAAAAGAAGTGTCCCTGTTTATATGGCGTCCTCCAAAGGTGTTTCCCCGGCAACTCATATTGTGTAGGTGATCAAGTGGGACGGCACAAGGGTCAATCGTACAAAAGAGGAGGATTCACATACGTTTAATAGCTAAAAGACCGCAATGTTTAAAACAATCAAAGTGGAGGAATTTTGATAGATTTTGTGAAAGTACCTAAATATCGAACAGAAATTATAAAAATATAAAAATGTATATAAATTATGCGTTTAAAAAAATGCAAATACATATATGTATATCCAAGGATAGTAGGGAGATGGCAGGATAATAGAGTGCATTAAGAATATAGTAAGCAGAGTATAAAAATAACTACATTTAAAAAGTTTATAAAGATACAGTATATGAATGTATAAAATTATTATAAACAAACGGAATGTTCTCAAAGAAAATTATACAATTCAAAGTCTGCATTTAAACCCATAGGGACCAAGGTTATCCAATTCATAAATCCATCTCAATTCGGCCCGACAAAGGGTTTTCATTTTATCACCAACTCCCCAGTGAATTTTAGGTTTGTTGATGGCCATAAAACAGAGGTGGGAGGGATCTTTATTGTGTGTTGTTGAAAAGTGGTGAGAGACACTGTGTTTCTCATATCCCTTTCTTGTATTTCTAACATGCTCCCCTATGCGGATTTTTTTTATTTTATACATTTTGTCACTATGAGGATTTTTAAAATTGCACAGCATTTTTGTTTGTGTTTTACGAGTTTCTCTGCAAGCCTGGCATATTTTACATCTGTGGAAACGTGCCAAATCCCCAAACATATTTGAATTAGACTGTTGTCGTACCTTTTTTGTCTTTAAGAAACTTTTACTTAGGTGGCTCTTTAAATTAGGGACACCCCTGTATATAATTCGGGGACGTGGGCCCAGAATTGAATGTAAACTGGGATCTTGGAGTAATATAGACCAATATTTGCTTATAACATTCCGGACATATTTATAATTCCTACTAAAGTCTAATATCATAGGGATTTCTTTAGGCCCTTGTTCAGGGGCCCCTGATTTAACTTTTAGAAGTTATTTTCTATCCAAGCAACCTATTTCCTCAGTTGCTTTGTTGATAGGAATTGTATCATGGTTTTTTGTAACAAATTTGTTTTTAATGGTTTCTGCTTGTGTACAGAAATCCTGAAAATCACTGCAATTTTTCCTTAGTCTACATAACTGGCTTTTAGGAACATTTAGTAGCCAAGGAAGGAAATGGCAGCTGTCAGATTCAATATCCCTATACTGGGATTTGTTATCTCCTCCCTTAACCCAGCTGGCGACCCCATCGCCCAGATGTGTTATCACTTACAAAAGAAAAAGCCGGGAAATCCCCTGGGAGAACCCTGCCCAAATCAATATAGTGAAAGAGGAGGTAGGGGCAGAAGAAGGGATTGAGAGAGAGAGAGAGAGAGAGAGAGAGAGAGAGAGAGAGAGAGAGAGAGAGAGAGAGAGAGAGAAAAGGAGGGGGGAAAACCCAGAAAGGAGGGGGGTCTGCCCCCACGATTCTCCTACATATGAATGTACAACCTTGTGACCAGAACCTGGCTTCATTGCAATTTTATATTATAATTATTTTTTAACCAATATTACTTTACTGTGCCATACCTTTAAAAACTAAACTCATTCTTTATCTGTGTGTTTCCCTGTGGGAGTCATCATCCCTATCCTACTTTATTCATTCTATTAAGAAAAAGTGATTCCCCTCTTTGTCGTAACTCATCTACTCCTTTTTCTCTTTTTCAAATACCTTCTGATATTAAAGTGTCTATGTGTGTTTTTATGGGCCTTTCCCTTCTCTCTCCCCTCTTCCTCCCCCCAGCTGGAATTCAGTTTTAGGCATTCCTATTTAGCTTCTCGTGGCTACTATCATTACTTCATATCCTTTATGCTTAATCCATATTTGACCCTCAACCTTTCTCCTAATGCCGTTATTACTATCATTTGCTTTCCTCCCCCAAATCTCTCCCACGCCTCACCCTCTCCTTCGCCCATTTAACTCAACCTCCCAAGGAGAAAAGAGGACAGAAAGAAAGAGGAGAGAGAGAAGAAGAGATAAAAAGAAAGGAAACCCTCTACTGTAAACCCTCCATCCCCCACCCCCGACCAATCAGCCAACTCATCTAATATTTTTGTACTAACTCCGCTATTACGGAGTAAAGGATCGGTGCTGCTTGTCCCATTTTTTCAGAGCTCTAGGGGTGCTCCTTTAGCCAAGAAGGCACCTTCCCAGGTGTGTCTCTAAAGATAAATTGATTCTCAAACCAATAGTTGAGATCAGTGGGATAACCCCACGCATACCTAATTTGTCTTGTTCTCAGCTCTGCAGCAACTTCCCTAAATGTTCTTCTATTCGCGTTGCCATAGATATATCTTGAAAAAATGCTAATTGCTGGAATATTTCTTCTGTAATGGGATTGAGGACTTTTTGGCACATAAAGTATGTAGAAAATCTTACAATGATGCCCCTTGGTTTGTCCTCTGAGATGTTTTTTGGGTTTGTACAATCTATCTCGATAGAATCTTCTTTGTCTGCGTTTCCAATTCCCATGGCTATGAACAAGTCACTCAGGTATTCTCCAATGTGCGCTAGAGACACGTTCTCAGGTATTCCCTTTATCCTAAGGTTTTTTCTTCGCGCTATATCTTCTGCATCAATAGTTTTCACTTCTATTTCTTCTTTTTTATTCCTTAAACTTTTAATGTCATCCTGTGCATTCTTTAACTCAAAAGGTAAGGCCTTCCATTTCTTGTTTGTTATCCATAATTTTTTCTCCCATTTTTTGCATGTCTTCCCTCAAAGCCCCGTAGTGTTTATCTAACTCTTTTTTTAATGAGGCCCAGTTGGGTGTCCAGGCATTTTTGCAGTTGGTTAAAGTATCAAGAACCAAAGTAATATTTCAATAAGCAGATAGGGGGAGAAGGAAAGAGGAAAGAAAAAGGGGGAAGAAACACATAAGGAATATGTAAATTATGTAAATACTGAGGATCCCAGAAAATGTTGGCTATTGTCCCCTAGACCTGCTCCAAGCAATATATTGGCGATAGCTCCTTATTCCCTATTATCTAGCCTAAAAAGGGAAAAATACATTTCCATCTCAGGACATTACCTGGAATTAACCCTGGATGGGCAAGTTAAGGGGCATACTTGGGTTTTCACCAAAAACATATCGGTTGGTTTATATGAATTAATGGGATTAGGGAATTAATGTTGATTTTTATGTAAGTGCTAGGTTCGGAGGGAGGGGCGCGCCCAAAAATCTCATGTAGAAAATGGTTAAAATTCTATCACATTACATTAACATTTATTTATACAGCGCCAACAATTTACGTAGCTCAAGGTACATGGGCATAGAAGGGAACAAACTAGAACAGACTGGTACATGAGGTAGAGAACCCTGCTCACAAGCTTACAATCCAGAGGAAATGGGGTCCATGAAACACAAAAGGGATTGAAGAGGTCAGAGGGATCGAAGTTGTAGTAACAGTAGTGTGGATGGTTGGCACTAGGTGGGATAGGCCAAATATGAATTGTGCGTGTTCCAGCTAGGTGGGAACTGCTAGAGGTAAAGTGACCGGTATTCTAGAATGGAGTTTCACAGAGAGGGTGCAGCTCGGGCAAAATCAAGGAGACGCGAGTGAGAAGTGGTGATAAGGTTGGAGGAGAGTTTTAGTCCCATTGAGAAGCACAAAGGTCGTGCAGGGAGGTATCGGTTAACAAGGGAGGTAATGTATGGAGGGGCGGAGGACTTGGTTGGTTGAAGACAGAATTTTACATTTTATCCTTGAGCATACGTGGATCCAGTGGAGGGCATTGCTGAGAGGAGCCGCTGAATCAGACCTACATGCAAGAAAGATTAGTCTGGCAACTGTGTTTTGGATAAATTGCAGGAGAGACAGACGAGCCAGAAATAGCCCAGTCGGGAGGCCGTTACAGTAGTCAAGGCGAGAGATCACAAGCGAGTACACTAGTATTTTGGCTGTCTCTTCACTGAGGAACGGGCGAATGCATGTGATGTTCTTTAGGCGTAGCCAACAGGATTTGGCTAAAGACTGAATATGAGGAACGAAGGAGGGAGCAGAGTCAAAAGTGACCCCAAGACATCGGACATGGTCAGCTAGTACGATTGTAGCATTTTCAACGGTGACTGTGAAAGGTTTGTTTTGGAAAGGTTAAGTTTCAGGTAGCGATCAGACATCCAAGTGGAGATGGCCGACAGACACTCAACTGTATGTGACACTAGAGAGGGAGTGAGGTCAGGGGAGGAGAGGTTGATCTGAGTATCATCCGCGTACAGGTGGTATTGGAAACTAAAAGTGCAGATGAGTTCTCCCAGAGAGGTGGTGTACAGGGAAAACAACAGCGGGCCAAGGACCGATCTTTGTGGAACACCAACAGAGAGCGGAACAGGCGACACTGAATAGGAGCGCTCTGATAAGTATGACTCGATCCAAGAGAGTGCCGTACAACCTATGCCAAATGAGGATAATCTGTTAAGAAGGAGGCGGTGGTCAACGATGTCAAAGGCAGCAGAGAGATCTAAGAGGATACTGAGAAGTGGCCTTTAGATTTTGAAGAAAGGAGGTAATTTAATACTCTAGTGAGGGCTGTTTCAGTAGAGTGTAAGGGTATAAAGCCAGATTGAAAAGGGTCAAGTAGGTCATTGGCAGTCAGAAAGTCTGTTAGTCGCGAGTGCACTATTCTCACTAAATGTTTAGGGTCTCAACACCCCTTTTAAGAGATCAATAGCATTTAAATATATAAAACAAGAGAAGGTGCAAATGATCCTGCTTCAGGAAACCCATTGGCTGAAAAAAGATGTGGGTTGTTTTATCCCTGAAAGGTTTTACGTAAAACTGAGCTCAACCATAGAAGATAAGAAAAAAAGAGGGGTCTCACTGCTGTTTACTAAAGATCTCGACATACAGATATCATTTCAGGAAATAGATGAAGAAGGGATATACATAGTGATGGTAGGAAAGATTCAGAATGAATGGTACACCATAGCGAATCTGTACGCACCCAATACAGGCACTATTGGGTTCCTACGAGAATTTCTCAAGAAAATATTAAAAAAGGTCACATCATCCTCGGACAGGACTTTAATTGTGTCCTGGACAAAGCGTTAGACAGGAATTCCAGATCTCAGAGCATCAGAAGATTAAGATATGGTCCTCACCAATTACAGAAGATGGTAAGCAAAGGGGGCTTGTTTGACACGTGAAGGACTCTCCATCCCTCGGAAAGGGACTATACGTGCTACTCATCAACACATTACTCATATTTGAGAATATATCTCTTCCTGACCAAAATGCATTTATTGGATAAGGTAAAAAAAATCCTTATCCAGGAAATTACCTGGTCTGATCATAACACTTTGCTAATGGAATTCGGTACAAGGAACCAAACAGGAAAATAAATTATATAATATCCAAAATAAAGATAAAAAAACCAGAAGAATACTTTGAAAACAGGAAACTAAAGAGATTGATGATAGCACAACAGGAGAACTTAAATAAACCATTTACTTTAGAGGAGGTAAGACTCTCTATAAACTCATGAAAAAAGACAAAATCTCCCGGCCCAGATGGGTTCTCTAATGTGTTTTATAAGACGTTCAGCAAGGAAGTAGGGTAGTATCTGACAAGAGCGTATAACACAGTGGTGGCCCAAAAAACGTTACCAGACGAAATGCTGTGTGCCAATATTGAAACCAAGTAAGGCCCCAGAACTGTTGACAAATTATCGACCCATTTACTTGCTGAACGTCGATATTAGACGAATAGTTACCATCTTGGACAGAGTGCTTACCTCGGGGCCCCCATTCCTGACCCTGTCGTTAGATGCCGAGAAGGCCTTCGACAGGTTCATGTGGGATTTCATGAGGTGTGCACTGGAGCCAAACGGTTTTAGTGGCGGGATGCTTGACGCTATTATGGCCCCGCTCCATATACATCTCCCAGAACCAGAACAATAGGGATGTGGTGACTTCAGACTGGTTTAAGACCTCCAATGGAAAAAGACAGGGCCCCATATACATCTCCCAGTACCAGAACAATAGGGATGTGGTGACTTCAGACTGGTTTAAGACCTCCAATGGAAAAAGACAGGGCCCCATATACATCTCCCAGAACCAGAACAATAGGGATGTGGTGACTTCAGACTGGTTTAAGATCTCCAATGGAAAAAGACAGGGCTGCCCATCCCCCCCCCCCCCCCCCCCCTGTTGTACCTCATTTCCATAGAGCCCCTGGCAAACGATATAAGAGAACACAGTGAAATTAATGATTTTGTATAAAAGGAAGGCAACACGTGATAGGCCTATAGCCGATGATATGTTAATCACATTATACATCCCCAAATTATCAGTATACCATTTGATGCGTACAACTGAAAATTTTAGTACCTTCTCAAACTACAAACTGAATATATCTAAAACTGTAGCTCTCGCAGGCAATATACTATTCCAGGATAACGCGGAGATTAAAAAACAATATGGGTTTGCCTGGACAAAAAAAACATCTTGGTATCTTGATTACAAAAAAATATAAAAAATATGATATAGACAAACATATTACCTATAATTAAACAAATAAATATACAATGAAAATATCTAACTTGGAGATTTCATGGACTGAAAATGTAATGTAATTTTTTGACCGACAGAAACAATTCTACAATTCTGGTCATTAAGTTGGCGTGATAGTAAGATTCAATGTCGGGCAGTCCCAGGCCACCTCTCTCCTTGCTCCAGGTTAGTTAATGGTATCCCAATGTGGGCGTTTTGGAGTTCCATATAAATCTCACTATCATACGTTTGGTTTCCGGGAAGAACAGTTTCTGGATCTGAATGGGTAGAGTTTGTTCAACATATAAGAGCCTTGGCAATACGTTCATTTTTATAATGGAGACTCTTCCAAACCAGGAGACATGTTTATTGGACTATTTTTGCCAGGTCCGTTTTGACAGTAGTGAGAATACAACCTGATATTTTTAATGGATTATCACATTAAACTTCCATGGACTGACCTAAAAGGTAGTCTTTATTGCGCAATCAAAGGAGAGCTAACCAAGGGGTGTGAAAGCCCCTTCAAGACAAGTTTAGATTTGCATAGTCCACACTTAAGAATTTATCCAATTTCAGTTAGTTAAACATTAATCATATCAGTAATATAGTGCTCAGGTTTTTATTACTTTGTTATTGTGTTATTTTTTTTTAGAGTTCGTTGGACACAGATTAGGTTGCTGATCAATGTCTTTTCCTATTTGTATCTTCATATTAGTCATTAAATAGTTATGGGAGGTTTATGATCTTGTCCTGTTTAATCTATTCAAGATATTCCTAAATCCAGTGCTCACTAGGTGTACTCAGCACGGTCAGCAAATTGTTTTCTTTTAAACAGAATTTGATTCTTTTTAGCAAAGCATTTTTGTTTGATTTCTTGGGTTTTTCTCACAATCCTCTGTTTTGGCTCTGCTAAAGGTGGTTCTTACCAGCAAGGCATTGCACATGGATTTGGGACAGGGGCATAACACCCGCATTCAACTGGGAATGAGTTGTATTGAGTAGCATGTTGCAATCAATAACACAACCACATAACTAGTATATACATCTTCCCAGAGTAATATTACCATGACTGTGACTAATGGCTTGTAGCCAGGCAGTGGCTATCATTGGTCCTAAAGCAGAATAATATGTTTTATTACCCATATCTTCAGTAACTTCAACAAGATACAATAAATTATCATCAAAGGAAATTACTTTGTCATTAAGAGTGATGCTGTTAATTCATAGGATTTTCATCAATGATGAAAGTGCCTACTGTCTTAATGATCCACATAAATTATAATATTTATGACAGACAAGCAATATACATTTTTGGGAAAACTGCCTTGTTTTATCCTGGGGTCTGAGGTCCACTGAAAATATAGAGAAGGGGTTGAACAAACCCACCTGAAGCACCTACTGAGGGAAAGATGTGTGATGTGTGTGGTGTATATGCTCTTATCTAACAGGAACCATTTTCCTCACTATGTTCATAGACCACTTTAGCAGTATTAATAACGTTTACTCTTGTTCCCAAAATGAAGATTCTTTTTCCCATATTAGGGATACACTTCTCCCCCGTCTTATTAACCCTTCATTGTCATGAAATACATATATAACTGAATACCACCCATAAATATTGCTACTGCAGGTGAAGAAACAAGTAATGCAGCTATAATTATGTACCAAGTGTCATCTAAACATGTGTATTTGTTAGAAGTTGTGGCTGATTGGTCATCATCTTCATGAGATCTACCAGATGCATCCCGGTATTCCCTTGCCGGCAGGTGGTCAGGGGTTATTGTGCCCGTCAAAACACCTACTTGTTGTTCTTGTTGTGCCTTTTGTTTAATTCATTCCTTTGCTGCTTTCTGCTGTACAAGGCCTTCCTCTAGACAGCAGAAAGGTGCAGCGTTAACCCTGGAATGGTGAATCCACATCTTTCTTTTCTTTAACTTGTCAGCACTGTGAGAGGTTAGCAGTATGATGTGTCCACTGTGGAAGTAGTTCCTCATTCTACCAGGACTTGACACACACTCATGTTCTTTATGATTTGTAGAATCTGGGATAATATTCAAGCTGTCGCAGATCTCATACGTGAGATTAGTAATTCCAGCTACTGCTGCCAATGATCTGATGCATGCAGGCCATCCCCTTGTGATAGGATCAAGATGCTTAGAGAAGGAGGCCACTGGTCTTTGAGATCCAGCAAAGGATTGAGTGAGGACTGCTGATGCAATATCTTGCTTCTCATGTGTATACAGCTGAAAAGGCTTGTTTAAATCCGGTAAAGCTGGAGCTTCCATGGGAGCCTCTGTGACTTCCTCAAAGTCTCTAGTATTTATTCCTGCTACCAAATCATCTTTTTCAGGTTGTGCAAGGGTTAAGGTCTTGTAGAGTCTGTTGGTTAGAATCCAAAGGCGGCAACAGCCTATCAACCTCAGGAATGCTCAAAGTCCCTTTTTGGTTTTGGGGAGCGGTAATCCACAAATAGCTTTAGTCCATTTTGGTGCCAATTGACGTGCAACTCTGGATGTGATATAGCCAAGAAATTCCACTTGGTTTGGGCCAGTGATTGGTGTTTTGTTATTTTGTGGGGCTTGCCAGAAACAAATCATACAGTGAGTCAGATGTATGCTCCCACTGACCTAAGTCCTTGCTCAACCGACCCCAAAAGATAGAAGGAAAGTCTGTATATCAATAGCAGGTGAGCTGTTTAAATCGGTTGTCAGAATCTGTATCACAGAATTCTTTAGCAAATGGAAAACAAACGAAAGCGTCTTTTGAGTCCAATGTAGTGACACATCCATACTGGTTACCAATGTTGGAAAGGGTTGTATGAGGATGAGGAACCACGGGGTACCTGGCTTTTGCAATTTTGTTGTTAGCCCGTAAGTCCCGCATCAGTCTGTATGTGGGCATGTTGGCTGTCAGTTTCCTTGCAACCAAACTAGGAGTATTGTAAGCGAGTCACAAACAAGGGATCAAAAGTCCTTCCGAGATAAAAGTCTGTATTACTGGCTGTAACCCTTGCATGCCTCCTGACTTAGCGGATACTGCTTGAAGCGGACTGGAGATGTACCTGGCTACCATCAACCCACGTACTCGGAGGGGTCTGCTGTAGCACTTCAGGTGGGATACTTTGCAGCTTTGAGTCAGTGTGTTTCCCCATCAGTGCCAGCTGATACTGCAGTAGGGGACAGGTGGGAAGGCTGATTGTGATTTGCTTGTGTGTAAAATAAATCTTAGTACGTAGTTAAGCAAGGATGTCTCTTCCTAAAACAGACCACCCAACATTTTTCAGAGAGTACAAATTCATGTTTTACTTTTGGGTCATCAATTTAAACAATTAAGGGCTGTATAAAGTATGTTTTAGATGGAGGGCCATCTATACCAATGACTGTGTGAGTCTGTCTTTTTACTCAAATGGTCATTTAAAGGGATATTTAGTGCCACAGTATTAAATGCTCCTGTATCTACAAGAAAAATGTTTAACTTTCCCTCTCACTTTGCATTTAACCAGAAGTTCCTCTTTTTAAGAGGAAATAAACACAGGCATTACATCAGAAGTCCCTGGCCCTCTTCCCTGTCCCTTTTCTTATGTGGAGGGGGCTTCCTTTCTATGCTTGGGACATACACTTGGGGAATGTATGCTTACACATGTTATAAGTGATGGCGCTACTAAAACATAAAACATATAATAAAGCTGGTCAACCAGTTTGGAGCAACAACCTAATTATCACTTCTCAGATAGAAAATAATACCAAGCAAAATGGAGAGCGTTAACCCAAAACAAATAATACACGTGCTGTGTGTAGTGTGTCGCACAAATAAACCAAATGAAACTCTTAAAGCAAATGTTTTGGAGTAAAATCATTCATTCATTCATTCCAACCGTATAATTCTCCCCCTTTTTTTCAATAACTGGTGTCTCTGCACTCTCTCTCTGTCTCATTTTTTTCCCTTTTCGGCCTCCTGGTACATAAACACTATCTCCACCGCTTGCCACAAAGATTTCTCAATCATCCCTTCAGTCTTATTGAACTTTATTTGCATATCTGTGTAACTTTCTCCTATAACAAGAGTCAGTAACCCCCTCGTGACCAA
This sequence comes from Pelodytes ibericus, assembly GCA_036172795.1. NCBI lineage: Eukaryota > Metazoa > Chordata > Amphibia > Anura > Pelodytidae > Pelodytes > Pelodytes ibericus. The sequence goes on from CM069867.1 coordinate 53,856,067, forward strand.
AGACTGTCGTGGGGAAAAACTCCCTTGGTGACCGATGACGGTCCAGGACCGTCATGCAGATCCGATCGCTGTTTGCACGCTGCCATACAACAAAAGAGGCATGGCTAAGTGTCTCGATAGCAAGACACTTCACCCATGTCCATTGAGTCCCCACCCGGGCACTGTGACAGTCAATCACAGCACCCGGATGTTAATAGCTGCAAAGCAGGTGTCTGCTTTGACAGCTATAGTTGTGCTAGAAGTCATATTGAGAAACATAAGTAGAGTACACGCAGTAAAAAAGTGTAGTACACGTACCCGTAATTGTGGCACAACAGGTGAGTCTCTAAGCACAGTCCATATAAAAATGTCAGTCCCAACTGCTAAACTGCTCTGTAGAAAAAATACTTAAAATAATAAAAACATAGCCAGTTACTGCACTAGGCAAAAAAAAAAAAAAATTGGGAAGGATAAAAAAAAAAATGCAAAAACACATAAAATAGAAAAACATATTGAAAAAATGGAGAGATCTCAGCAAAATAACAGCAGATGTATTAGCAATTTAAACTATTCAAACTACTCCTAAGTCCAGTGCTCACTGGGCGTATTCAGCACTGTCAGCAAATGTGAAAGAAATTATTTTATTCTTTTAACCAGAATTTCATTCTTTTTAGCGAAGCATTTATGTTTGATTTCTTGGGGTTTTCCTCACAATTTTGAGAAAATAGTGGACAATGTTTGCTAATTAGCAACAAATTACATTATTTGCAGAACAGAACACGTTTTTTCAAATGCAAGGGGGCGTCACACAGATAGTATTACTAATTCTAAAATACACTTTTTTTGTTTGCTTTGAATTCACATATGCCTAAAAACCTTCAATTGGTGTACAACTGCCTCATTGTAAAGCATGTCACAGTGTTGGCACCCTGACATCTGCCAACAATGTGACATCAGCTTATTACGGTGATGGCTAGACTTGCAAGTGCAGATGTTTGGGAACTCCATATCCCATGATGCTCAGTAAGCCATATGATCAACTAAGCATTGTGAGGTATGTATTCCTGAAACATCTGCAGAGCATCATGATATACATAGTTCCCAAACAGCTGTAGTGACAAGGTTAGCCAGTTATGCGAGAGTTTGAAACAGAGCACCTTGTTCTGTCCAGTAATGCAAATAATCAGCATAACATCTTCAATCTTTATTTCATTCAAGTAAAAGCATAGCGCAAGAGGTGAATTGCAGGTGAGATGAGATAAGATGTGGTGAGATGAGCATTTTAGCTCCTCGATTTAACTGTACACAGACCCAGTAACTTTCCATCACTAAGCAAACTCACACAGTTTGCCCCTGCTCAATGCTAAATTGGTGAGATGAAATATACATCTCACCTCAACTCACCTGCGGCTCCCCTGTTAGTGAATAGCCTCTAGCAAAAGCACAGTCTATATTTATCAGGCGACTGAGAATTCAATATTGAAACTGCACTATTGACATCTGAGCGCAACACATGCGGTGGGGGGATTAGCTATCTGAAATGTAAGATTTATGGTCCCTCTCTCACGAAAGGCAAAGACAACCTGTAATTGGCATTTTCCAAATATGGGAGAAAAACATTTGTAATGTATATTGTAAATTTACATTTTGTACCCAATTAAAATAAAAAATTTTTTTTTTTTTAATATGGTGGGGAAATTATTTGAAGGACTATTAAAAGGTAATATTGAGGATAGATTTTGAACAGCAATACCATTCATTAGTGAAAACCAACATGTTTACACAAAGAAGGGGTCATGTGGGTCTAGCAAGTGAGTAAAAATGTCTATCAGGATGTAGTCGTTGACCTGATCTATTTGGCTTTTACATAATTATTTGATGTGAGGTCATACAGAAAGTCACTGTACAAATGAAGAATATTGGAAACTTACTGGAAACTGCAAGTAATTAAATAGGAATAGAACCGTTTGTAAATGCATAGTTCTCAAACTGCTCAAACAGGCCATACTTTAGCATCCTGTCCTAGGCTTACCACTTAATTTTTTTTTAACAATTACACAGGAGGGATTGAAACTCATTCATTGCAAATAACCCTAAATTAAATAAAAGAGTGAGTTCTATGATGGACCACCTCAAGATTTCAAGTCTGACACAGAAAATGTAGTGAACACTCAAACAGAGTGTCCACTACATTTCCGGCATCCCTGGAACCCAGAAGTTCGCGGGATGTTGGCATGTCAAGCTGCACAATATGCCCCGATGTACCTCCGCATGGGTCAGAGATTGGGACATAATAGCTGATTCCACAATGATATTTGTTGGAAGCACCCAATATATGCCAAAAAATGCACCAAAACTGAAGTGGTAGCCTCTATCCTCCCCATCAACTTCTATAACAAATGAGACTGGGAACTCTGCCACCTGCATTTAATTTGTTTTTAATTATTTATGGGGCCAACAGCAGTCCACTGGCTCTCAGGGGGCAGCTATTTTTTAAATCTTTTTATTGGTTTTGAACATTATCCTCCCTCCACCAAACTTTACCGTTGGCACAATGCAGTCAGGCAAGTAACATCCTGTCATTCACCCATTAAGAATCTACAGTATACATTTCCATTGCTCCAGAGTCCAGTGGCTGTGTGCTTTACACCACTCGATTCCATGTTTGGTTTTGTACTTGGTGATGTGAGGCTTGCATGCAGCTGCTCAGCCATGGAAACCCATTCCATGAAGCTCCCACTGCACAGTTGTTGTGCTGATATTAATGTCAGTGGGAGTTAGGAATCTTCAGCTATGGAATAAGCAGAACATTGGCAACTTTTACTCACTATACGCCATTGCACTTGGTGACCCTGCTCTGTGAGTATACGTGGTCTTCCGTTTCGTGGCTGAGTTGCTGCTGACTGTTCCTAAATAATAACACTGCTTCCACTTTCAAATAATAACACTTACAGTTGATCGTGGAATATCTAGCAGGGCTAGGTGCTTTATTTCATATACCTGTGGCAATGGGTCTGATTGAAACACCTTAATTAAATAATGATGTGGTGTGTCCCAATACTTTTGTCCATATAGTGTAATTATTATTATTGTGGGAGGTTGGGAAAATCATTTAATATCTGCCATTATTTGACCTTTGGCCATTAAAGAGTTGCAGTGAATCTCTGCAGTCCTCTTTGAAAAGCTCCCAAAATGGTCAAAACTAAAATGTGGTAGCCTTCTGATTAGCCTTCCACGAGTTGCTGGGAATCCCCAGGAGAAACCCATGTCAGATGACAGACCTGCACCCGTCCACAGCTGCAGGTTAATCATGTTCTGTTAGAGTAACTCTTTGATCTCCCTAACAAATCCAGCAACTTCTGGTGCACTGGTGCCTCTGGCAGATTGCACCCTGCCCATAGCACCCCCTGCATGCTAGCACCCAGGATGGATCACCCCCACAACCCTCTTAGTACACCACCGGATCAGAGGGTCGTTTGTTTTTTGTTCCCTAAGGATGCATATCACCACCAATTAAAAAAAAAGCTTTTTCACATAGGGTTAAAAACAAACATGGTTTTTCTTTCAGAGTTTTCTCCTCTGACTCATTATCTGCAGACTATTAAAACTGTAGTATGGCTGTGCATTCCAACATTAAATAGTCATCAAAATACCATTTCTGCCAGATGCAGTTTTGAAAAGATATTATTACTCCCAGATTCGTCCAAAAGTATATATCAAGAGAGAACAGAGAGAACATGGCTTATCTCAAAGTCAGTTGGAAGAAACTGCAGGTCTCGGGCAGGAGGCCAATTTTTAACTTGTATCCCTGAGTTCTGAGCTCGATTTTAAAGAGACTTTACATTTTCAGAACAAAACGCTTAAATCAATATTATTAAGGAAATATCTGTATCCAGTTTTGCAGAATGTCAGTGCGCTAGGCTTGTCACGGGCTCCAATGGGTCAGATGAAGAAAGATCTGACCCAGGATTCTAAGAAACATGTCTACCCCCTAGTACAGCTATTGGGAGCAAAGAAGGCTCAATAAGGTTTGTTACATGGATTCTTTCATTGAAGCATTTCTATTTAAAACATCTACCCCTGATAAAAAAAAATTCAATTAAAAACATTATTTAATGGTCTACTCAATAAAGAGAGATTTGCAGGCAATTGAGACAGAATTTCCAACCTTAGGCCATAGTTGGGGATATTCTCCTACTTTGGCCTTAAGCTTGGAATCCAGTCTCAGTTCCTTGAAACTCTCTCTTTATCGGGTAGATCCTTTCATATTTTGCCAGCCGTTGTCGTTTAATGCTACTGTGGAGAGTTGACCACTTTTCACGTACAAAGAGTAATACATAGCCACTTGGATAAGACTCTTCTTCTGCTAAGCTCTGTACTTCGTGGGACAGAGAAGTCTTAGAACTGGCTAGCGTGTGTGAAGAAGGAGGAGGTGAGGTGTAGCTGACCTGATGTTAAGGGAGAGCAGGCTTTTCTAGTTGTTCATGTATTGACTTGCAATGACGGAAATATTGAAACTGCAGCTGTGCTTTAAAAGGAGGAAGTACTGTACACGAATGTGACTCTTCAGTCGTTCTATTATCTCGTGCCGATAAAAACCCAATGTCAGCAAAACAAGAGGTAATATAAATGGAATGAGTGAAGCGTAACCAAAAACCACAAATGATCACAATCGAGACAACGTGGTAATCTGAAATCCTTCTATTTGGGTAAGGAATTAATTCAATATATTGTGGGCGAAAGTAAAATCAAGAAAGAGAACTAAGTTAGACGAGGCTCTAATCACTGACCTGAGTTATCACTTATCAGTGGTTTTTAATTTAGAATTTTGTATTACAGTCTATGGTATCCAGTGACTGGAGATATAGGTCCGGGTTATGGAATAGAATATGTTGAGACTGTAATATAGAAACAAAATTAGTAGGGAACACGGGTGATAACAATCAGTCTGGTGAATATTAAATAACGTGTTTATCCGGGCTAATGTTACACAGCACGTCCTCTATTATTAGATCATTCGTCTGTCATTCAATTTTATTAGATTATGAACATATGTTGCTTTTTAATAATTTATACAATTTATCAGATCATGATAGATGATTATGTGGCTGCATTTGTGCCAGTTTGCAAGAGTAACGATAAAAGAATGCAACCTTCACCACTATTTACACGAATGGGTGTCAATGTTCCTCAGATTATTGTATGCTCCACTCACAATAACATCTGCAGTGTGCTTGGTGTATAATGTAAGGGAGGCTAACAGGATATGAGTAAGCTACACATAAAAAGCAGAATTTAAGCTTGCAAGCAGGGCTCTCTACCTCATGTATCAGTCTGTCTCAGGCCGTCTAACCTAGTCCAGAATAACCCTTAAGGTTCTATACCAAGTGCTATGTAAATTGTACGTGCTATATAAATGAATGGAAATGGAAAGATATATACTGTAATGACATAATATAGAAAGTATCTGTGTATAATATGTTAATAATATGTTATACACCTGGGGCTATTTCTGTGCATGGACAGGCTGATGTGATAAATAATATATGATATACTGGCATACCCCCACATTAACATACACAATTGGTGTAATAATTGCTTTTATTTTATGCAATGCACAAAAAAGGACTACAGTTGTCCTTTTAAAAGGGACTATACCACCTGAACTTTATTTTTTACTGTGCATGTAGAGCATAAAAATTATTGAAAATGATCTATACATTGTGTTAACAAAACTGCAAGCAAAGGCCTAAATTAGGAGAAAAATGTGTCTGTGGAGTCTCATGTTCATAACAATACCTGTGACACAGTATGCAAATGAACTGCTTTTCAATGGGAAATGTGTAATTTGCATATCAGGCCACAGGTGATGTCATACACAGGTGACACTACAGACACATTTTTCTCCTAAGTTAGGCATTTGCAATTTTTCTAATGTAATGTATAAATCATTTCCAATCATTTTTATTCTCTACATTCACAGTAAAAACTATTTGTAGGTGATACAGTCCCTTTAAGGATGTGGGTGGCTTAGAGACCTAAGATTTAGACACTTGTTGACGTTCCGAGGAAGCCCGTGTACCGGGTGAAACACGTAAACGGAAGGCATCCAGCGGGATTGAGACCACCTTTTTACTCTGCTATCAGTTTCCCCTACTTCAGATACGTGTATTTTTTATCTTTGCCACAATAAATCTTGTATATGTGATATTTATACATTGCATATTCTCTCGTGATTTGGAGGTAATCTAAAAGGCCAGACCCAGAGAGAGGAACCAGAAAGCCAATTTATTTGCTTATAAAATGTGGAGGAAAGTGTGAGTGCAAAATCCGTTCTATACCATATACTCCACTTCTATACAAACTTCCTGTTGCATTGTCGTTTTGTGTCTCTTCTTGTTGTTTATTTGTGCCCAAGGAGGTAAAGAACATTACCCTGGAAAAATATCAGGTTATCCAGTATTCACTTTCTTTTGCACTTTAGCGCACTTTAGTCACATTGTATTGTGTGTTTTTGTATTTATTATTGGGCAATTTTGGGGTAGTTGCCAGACAGATTGCAACTAGTGTATCACTTGAAACACTGTTGAATAGCAATGTTGATGATCATTTATTCACATTTTTTTTATTATTATTATTTGTATATTGGAACATATTTTTATTTGCAAATCTTTACAAAAAGGTTATACTTTAGTAAACCATTTCCAAGAATGAAATACACCTAGCTTTCTGCAAATTTACCTAGGTTTTTGGTTAATATGGTTTATATAGATTCAGTTATTATGATGTAATCACATGCGCGATTGGTTAAAAAAATACAAACAACCCATAAAGTTTTCTATTTTCTGAACCAGATGACCAGTAAAACAAAAAAAATAGAGAACCTTTGTAAGGAATAGAAACTAAAAAGAAAGATGTGTTTTATATATGTGAGTACAGTAAGTACTATGAATTTCATTGATTTAATGTTTCCACCCGACTTGCTGAAGTGAGAGGAACAGAAGCAGTTTTTTATTTTTTTTTATTTTTTTTATTTGTTGTGTGTGGATTCTTTATGACTCAGTTTTTTCCCCCCTGTAGCTATTTTAACTCCTCCTTAGTTTTCTCCCACTTTGTTTCTCAGTTCAGCCACATACTTCATCTCTAACTCTCCTTCGCAGACATGCAGGTCCAACGTTTGTTGACCCTGATTACCGGCCTGGTAGAATGCATGTGTTTTGCGGGTCTCACCTTCGGCTGGGCGTCTCTTGTTTTCGTATTGAAGAAAGAAAAATATTTTCAGGATCTATGTCCCTCCCACGGCAATCATAGCATTAATGCTACTGACAGTAAGTAATTGTACAATGTTACTGACATCAATTAATACCAGGTAACTACCCAAATACTCACTAGCTTTAGAAATACAAATATTTTGTTGACTAAAATTCATTTATGTTTACTGCTTTTATATTACTGATAACATGTTTCTATAGCTAACTAGCTAATATTCACTTCCTAAGTAAATCAATTTTATGGGGGGATTGTGAGTCCCACCCTATCATCTGTTTTTTATTTAGATCATCCTTATGTCTCAATTTATCATTCTGTCTTATTTTTAAACAATACACACAACGTGAACAGTGCGCTTCCCAAAAAACACTACACACTCGTATTTACCCTATACGTGGAGGCAATCCTCTCCGTAGTATGCAAAGGGAAAAAGAATAAAAAACTCTTATAGTGTAGTATATTTAAAAATTGTAAAGTGATATAAGTGCGTAAACATAGACACACTCACATTTTACTGAGCAGTATCCTGCTCAGTCTATAGGGTGTTCGGGAGCCCCTCGTGGGGTCTTTGATAAAATAAGATTCCGAAGTAACTCCAAATTCAAGTAGATGTGATGGAACAGGGGAGGAAGGAGATGTATTCTCAGTAAAAAACACTTTTAATGACACACAAATAAATATAAAATCTTACATAAAAACAGGCAGCATCCAGCTTATAAAGTGCAGAGAGTCCCAGTTTTTAAGGTACAAAGTGTTCCTGTAGATTGCTCCTTCTCCATACACGACGCGTTTCTCCTTTAAAATAGGCTTTTTCAAGTGTGTTCCTGTTCCTTGTCTTCTTCTTTAAATAGTCCCGTTTTTTGAATTTTCCCGCCAACTTCCGGGTGTCGCGTCACGTGACGTCACGTGATCGTCGCATCCCGTGACGTCACGCGCTGGTCGCACTTCCGCGTTCCACATGATGCGACACCCGGAAGTTGGCGGGAAAATTCATGTATGGAGAAGGAGCAATCTACAGGAACACTTTGCACCTTAAAAACTGGGACTCTCTGCACTTTATAAGCTGGATGCTGCCTGTTTTTATGTAAGATTTTATATTTATTAGTGTGTCATTAAAAGTGTTTTTTACTGAGAATACATCTCCTTCCTCCCCTGTTCCCTCACATCTACTTGAATTTGGAGTTACTTCGGAATCTTATTTTATCCAAGACCCCACGAGGGGCTCCCGAACACCCTATAGACTGAGCAGGATACTGCACTATAAGAGTTTTTTATTCTTTTTCCCTTTGCATACTACGGAGAGGATTGCCTCCACGTATAGGGTAAATACGAGTGTGTAGTGTTTTTTGGGAAGCGCACTGTTCACGTTGTGTGTATTGTTTGTAAATTTTTACCAGGAGTGAAGCACTGGTTGTGTTTCGGTGCTGCTACTCTTCTCACATAAAAGGCGCAGTGTATTCTATTTCTGTTTGTCTTATTTTTAAGTTTCCCCTTATACCTTTGTGACAATTCCCCAGAACTTAGATCTTCCTCCGCTACTTGTTCAATATTATTTTAGTGATTGCGGGGGAGATCAGAGACGGAATCAAAAAGCTATGTCTATATGTTTTACATCAGATAGATAGTTATTTTAAATTTTATGCACCGCTGTTAAGAGAAAAAAAGAAGAAAAAAAAAAGAAAGGTATTTCTGTTAACTGTTATTCTCTATCGCTCGTCTCGTACTTTCCTTCAACATTCATTCTACATTCGTATTCTTTGGTTGCTTATGATATCGCAAGTTATTAAGAGACATGGATAAACACCAACTTTATGTGGTTGAATGCCCCTGGCCCCAAGTCCCCTCTTTGGTCATTTAGGCCAGTCTCTGGGTATATACTTCCCAAGGTGCCCAAATCTTTTCAAACTCGCCTGTCTTGTCTTGTCTTATATATATTCCTTTTTCCATATGTATTTCTGAACCTGCTGTCCATTTTACACAAAAAACTGGAACACCCCTGATTTAGAGGATTGGTGTAAAGTGTTACGAGGTCAGACAATGGGGTAGTTTCAATGGAGTGCATTTGGTATTAAATTAACGGGCAAAAGTGATTCAATGCTTTACCTTAAAAAAAGCTTCACCTGCTAAAAAAAACCTCTCTCCAGTATGGAAACGCACGGTACAAAAAAAGTGATAAAAAAAAAAGCGATTCAACAACCCCGTTACAAAGTAATGATGATTTTTTTGGGTGGTAGGGGGGGGATCTCTAAAGAGTGCAACGGCTACTTACCACTAATACCACCAATATTTCCACAATAACCCTTTCAGTGCTGTAGGGAACACAATAGTTCTCCCATACAGCACTAAAAGGGTTAACCCTACAGTAAAAAAAAATAATTGGGTCCTCAGCCCCTGCCCCCATAGGTATTATGGTAGCCAGGGGGCTGAGGATTGACGCATTAGTTGGAGTCATGGTTTTTTTTTTTTGGCCCAATTGGAAAAGAGGGGGCACAGCCACACTGATAACTGTGTGGCTGTGTAATTATATTGTGCAGTATATATTATGCTCTAAGCAAAGTGCATTGGCAACAGAGGTGGGGAATCCTTCTAATACACAGTGTACACCATTTGGAGTGTCTTCTCTTCTTTTCTGATATATTCATCATCCAACAATGGATTACATTTAGGGATTAGTGCACTCACAAACATGTTAAATCTAAAAACTTCAGTTTTTAAAATGAGATTTGGTCCCATTATATGTCATATTATGCTTAGCCCACGACTGCTCCAAAGTACTCAAATTTTGATAGATCTATTTTTAACAGAGTTACATTTCAGATCTTGAAATACATTACTTAAAGCGACCAAAAGGCCTTCCATTTCACACAAATTGAGACACTCTTACAATTTATAAAGCAATTTGGACCCTACCTTATGGAGCACCAGTGATGGGTGTGGTCCACAAACCACAATGGAGTCCAGAAGATTAGACCTTCTGTACATATAACATACCATTTAATACATCCTAATTTAAGTATTTTGTTTATTATTTGTGTTGTTCATGTGATTGTTCTGAGCGCTCCTAATTTTTCTTTTGTTTAAATGAAGGGGGAAATGTGAGATAACAAGTATCTATTTACTAGTTGAGGTGAGAGGAACATTTAATTTTCCTGAGAGTAATATTACTATACAGAGTTATACCTCCACAAATATCATAATCCAGAAATTAAAAAAAATATATTTTTCAGTACTATTTTGGATGTTATAATGATACTTTCAGACAAAATGTTATGCCCCTTGTGTGAAGTGAACATGTAATCTGACGTTTTTTCATAATTTAGAAGTATGTCTGTACTAATCTGCGAGATCACCAAACACTGTATTACGTCCAATTTCTGTACAATCCATCTATCCAATTGGTGTTCAAGATACAAGGATACTGTAACTATGCAACTAACGAACTCCCAAGCCAAGGCCAAGCTAGGTGAGCTAAAACTATAGTCAAGTTGGAGAATTGTGCCACCATTTTGGCAGATTTGTCCTAGTGTCAGCTTACCACATTTAAGCCATACTGTATGGTCTTGGTCCTTGAGTACTCATTTGGAAATCACCAAAGGGGAGGTGTTAAAAGTCTTCTTTAATTTTTTTTTTAATTTAAATCAGTGTGTCGCAAATCAGTCCAGTACCAACGCAGTTACAATGAACTGACAACACTTCTCTACGTCTCCCAGGTTGTCCAGAGCAGGATGAACGCTTCTCTCTTGTGTTTACTATTGCTGCTTTTATGAACAATTTTGCAACCTTGCCCTGTGGATATATCTTTGATCGATATGGAACCGCAGCGACTCGTCTTTTATCCATGTAAGTGGAAATAAATATCCAACAACTTCATTAGAGGCCAGAATCATTTATCTCTTATTGACATGTAATCACATACCCCTGTCAAGCAAAATGACACAGTAGCCCTTTAAATCCAATAATAATATATTTATACATTGTTCTAGCCATACTTCTAGCCCTTGTATAAATGACAGCTCTTATAATTATGAATTGCCGCCCAGATGGTGTTTTAGCGGCAGGCCAGTAAAAAATTGGCAATAGCATGAATGTTCAGCTGGAGGATCAAATACATCAATTTGAATGCAGAGAATAAAGTCATGAAAAAAAATAATCTCTATATTTTGTTAGTAGAATTGCAAGCAAATGCATAAAGTCAGATAAAAATGTGTTTGTGTTTATGACATCACCTTGGACTCGATATGCAAATCACGGTGATGTCATAAATAAGGGACAACACAGACATGTTTAAAACATATTATTCTCTTAATTTATACATGCGCCTGCAGCTCTGCTCACACAATGTATTTTTAGTTTTTTTACAGTGTCGCTTTAAATACTTTGAGAGAGAGAGAGAGAGAGAGACTCGGAGACTGGGATTGGGAGACTGAGAGACTGGGATTGGGAGACAGTCTCAATCTCCCTCTCAAGCTCTCTCTCGGTCTCAATCTCCCTCTCTGAGAGAGAGAGTGAGAGACAGAGAGGGAGATTGAGACTGAGAGAGATTAGGAGAGAGATGAGATTGAGAAAAAGAGACAGATTGCGAGAGTGAGAGATTGAGAGAGAGACTGAGAGAGTGATCGAGAGAGAGAGATCAAGGCCCCAGAATGATGTGCACACAGTACATGTCAGGTCAACTGGAAAATATGATATTTGGACTGTATAGTTTGACACCCCTCTACAGGCTGTTTTATTTTAAAAAGGGGCTAGTAATGTTTTGGTTTCTGTTATGTGTTTATGTGTGGTTTGCCTCACTAGCCAGTCCTTTTAAATTTAGAGTGTTTGTCATGAGAAAATGACCAGACATTTACCTCCAGGCATCCTCTGGCATCACGGGCTCAGTGAATGAACCTTGTCACAGGCATATGTGTGCTTTAGCAGTGATTGCACAGAAGCCAGGCTGGAGGTAAAGAAGTAACAAACAATTTCCCAGGAATTCCTATGAATAAGTACACATGATGAATGAAAAAAAAAATGCATGTTAATTCACGTAGCCACTTAAATTGTAATGCAAGATTGCTTTTTGAATTAATAATATTCAAATGTTATTACGTAAGTTTTCTGTAAAACTACAGAGATAGCACTGGCTTTTTTTATATTAAAAATAAAGTTAATTTAAAATCTATATATTTACTCTCATAACCTGATAACTCAAACATGTCCACCACGTGTCATTTTCTCTCCAATTAGATTCCTTTACACTGCAGCCACCCTACTTATCGCACAGTCGTCTGCACGTAAGCCATCAAACACAGCATATTATTTCATGTTTACAAAGTATGGTATTATTTTTTTGAAATTTGGGGTACAAGCAAGGTAAAGGCCAATTAATGTATTTATTTATTTTATTTTTTTTAACCCTAGCTTCCTTAGAGGCAAGTGTTGTCCCCTTCTTCCTAAGTAAACCTGAAATGTATCTTGATTGGATGTGACTATAGCAAGGGTCTCTCTCTCTGACAGCAGAATTGCAAGCAAAGACCCATATTAAGTCCAGAATACATTTTAACCTAAACTAAACTGTGAATTGTCTAACTGTTATTACCCATTTGGTATTTAACATACAGGCCTAAAGCTATTCTTGCTAAAAGACAAGACTGAGTACCATCTAGCTCCCCTATATCATTACCAACTGAAGCCAAACTAAAAAATTATCTTTACTCCCATTAAGATTCAAAAGTTATATAATTTAGAGCATCTTTAATCTTAGTTGCTGTGCAAATATAATAGGATTTTGGTCAGTCTTCCTTTTCTTGTATCCCCATGCATTTCAGTAGCTACACTAGAATCCAGTCATTGTTTTCAGTTCATCACTGTATCTCTCAGTCACCACACTTGTGTTGGTTTCAGACACTGCCGTACTCTTGTTCCCTGCACTCTCATTGCTGTCAATAGGGGGGATACTTTTCATTCTGACTAATATGCAGGTTAGTACATGTATAGTCTGAAAGCACAGCATGTTGGTGGTGACATTACAGATGTTTCATGGTATCTGCTTTTCAACAGGTGGGAAATCTATTTGGTTCCCAACGTTCCACAATTATAACCTTTTACAATGGAGCCTTTGACTCGTCCTCAGTTATTTTCCTGGTTGTTAAGGTAAGAGACCCCTCTATACTGTCCTGTCAACATTCTTATTTTAGCAGAAAACAATGCAATAGTCGGAGAGGTAAGTATCCACACTGTCCATTCAACGTTTTTCTTTCAAGCATCATTGTTACTTTGCATTACCCTGTTAAAATCCATTATCAAGTGATGTAACATAGTAATAAAGTTCCTTTGTGAAAAACAAGTTGAATGGACTTTTGGATACTTAGTAATCAGACTTTGTACACTTGCTAAGTCGGGTGCCATTTTTGGTTTTATGGTTCATGGTTTGATTTGAGTGATCATATTCACTTAGTACTGTTGTGAATGTGAAATACTTGTTTGTTTGATTATTCCTGTAATAGTTTAATACAGTAAGTATAATTGGTGGGAAGAGTCTTTGTGTTACAAAATAAAAATAAAAAATAAAAACATATATAGATAGATAGATTGATTGATTTCTTTTTAATTTAATAAAACACATTTTGCCTAACTGGGAAATTCCCTTTTGGTCACTGACCTTCTATTTTATAAAAGTGTAATATAATGTATGTCATATTTTAGTACTGCTACCAACTTTTTAACATTTTTATACAGATAAGTAATATTTTCTTATCCATTCTTATCCATGAATTATTTTCACCTATACTCCTAAGCATGTGTTCATAATAGGCAGGAGCATTAAATGGAAGTCCACTGGAGGCACATACCATGCACATGTATGTCAGAACAGGGGGGTGGGGGGAACAAGAAGGGCCCATGACAGACACTCTTCCTGGTATCATAGCCACAGTTAGCCATTTTACTGCAGCTGTTGTGGGTTGAATAGGTACAGGTTTTATATTTATGCCATTCAGTATGCTAAAGGGATACATTTCATCCTAGAATAATGTTTCAGCTATACATTTGCTTGAAATTTGTCTGGCACTATGTGCATGTGAAATTTTATTTATTTTAAAGCAAGGCCAAATTACTTTTCCATACCAGGTGCAAACATATATTTTCCTCAGCATGTAAAACGCTTTGCAATTGAGAAAGTATCTCAAGCATTTACTAAAGCACTGAGATGTGGTATAAGTCCTCTCAGGCACCATATGTAGACCAAGGGAAAAAAATCTACTTGTTGCTCTTACATCATGCAGGATTTACACAGTACAAGATGTCCCTCATAACAGCCAATATAAAATACTGGCTAGGCGGAAACTCTACTCACAGGAGCTAATATAGGTTTCTAGTTTATCGGTTTTGACCATCAGACACTAGCTAGGTTCACTAGTCTAAACATCAAATGTAAGCCCCTTCTTGCGGAAAGACGAGCATTAGTCCAGAGAATTCAGGGACTATGCTTCCCAAATTTAATGACCAGGAATCCTGAGCACCCACCGACTCCATGAGGTGATTACCTGTTACCTATAAGATACCTTACACAGATCTTTTCTTCACTGGGACAAGAATGATCTGAGTCCTTGAAGTTATTGGAAAGCATAAATGTATTCAGAAGATATGCAATACGATACAGAAGCTGAGCACCCGGATTGTGGAAACCTCTTCCTGTCCCATTGAATAACCTTTCCCCTCCACATACAAAAAAATATCATTGTGGCTTGGTTGAGTTTAGGTGAGAAGGAGGGACCTGCCTCTGCAGGAATTGACCACCATAGCCCATTCCCCAACCTTACCTCACTGTAATCTGGTGAATTATATGTTTGCAAAGGGGAGGGTCTACTTTTGGTAGTGCTTGGGTCCAGTGACCAGACAAGTATAAAATCCCCACCACCTCCAGGCTATCCAGATGTTACAAAGTCTCCATTCTGAGGCACAGTACAAGCAAGAAGTGATACAAAGCCAAGTCGTGTTGAGCATTCTCTCTTACAATGAGTAGCAGTACAAGTGATCATTCAATACATTTAGTTCATTAGTTCATTTGTGGGAAGAAAATGTAAAAAATGCTGTCAGATGTGTTCATTACTACAATAATATTATTACTATTCAAATGAATGTATTCATTCTGCCCTCCAGGAGTGAATATTTATATCTAAAACATATACCCGAGGACATCAGGAGCCTACATGACCTTTCTTTGACTAACTCTATGTGTCAGGAGTCTAATATCCAGTGTCACATGGTGTATAAATCACATGATATTGCTCACTGAAGCCTGGAGCAGAGTGTGAGAGACAGCATTGTGAGAACACCAGATAGGGAATCATGTTAGTATATGGAGCTTCTAAATGTAAGCTATCAGTATGCTACTGGAGACCATATCTCCAGAAAAAATGGCACTACAAGAGGGCATAGTCTGACATTAGAGGGGAAAAGGTTTAAAAGTAACATCAGGAAGTATTACTTTACTGAAAGGGTAGTGGATGCATGGAATAGCCTTTGAGTGGAAGTGGTAGAGGTTAACACAGTGAAGGAATTTAAGCATGTGTGGGAAAGGCCTAAGCCTAGCCTAGATATGAGATAAGGCCAGGGACTAAAGAAAGTAAAACGTAAATAAAAAAAGAAAGAAAGTATTTCGAAACTGGGCAGACGAGATGGGCCGGATGGTTCTTACCTGCCAACACATTCTATGTTTCTATGTAAGCCTCTTAGATAACTTCCAACTAATACTTCTCCCAGTGGGGACATGGGTTATCAGGACAGTCTCATGCCTTTTCTTCTCACGCACACCATTACAGAGAGAATGTATGGACTATTCTCTTCCACAAATGGTGGCAATATTTCTAATACATTTATTTAAACCCATTTATGTATAACAAGTCTGATTTAAAAACCCCAAATGGTACTGTTTTACAGTAATGACTTGTGCCATTCTGGGGTTGTGTAACTTGTGTATGAGATCTTTCAGACCTTGGCTATTGGTAATAGTGAATAAGGATGCTCTGATAAAGGACGTTATTCTTCATTTCTGTAGGTGCTGTACCAACACGGGATTTCACTGCATGCGGTATTTTTGTTCATCTCTATCTGTTCTGTGTGGCATATTATAAGAACTATTTTTCTGATGCCCAAAACGCACATCCCATATCCTTTGCCTGAAGGTTACACTTATGGGTAAGTGTGAATTTTATCTCCCATTTTAATGGGTGAATCAGGCTCTCATTTATTTATTCCCTAGGGCAGGGGTGAGGAAACTGTGGCTGATGAACTACATCTCCCATAATGCTCTTTCAGCTAAGAGACTGGCAGAGGAGTAGGGGAAATGTAGTTCTGCAACATCTGGAGGGCTGCAGGTTCTCCACCCCTGCCCTAGATTCTGTACTAGGGGTGGTATTGAGTCTACTCAATAAAGAGAGAATTACAGGGAATTAAGGCGGAAATGTCAAACGTAAGGCCAAAGTAGCCAAGTTAGAAAAATTCTCCCATTCAGCTGCATTTGAAATTTCTCAAACTCGGCTACTTTGGCCTAAAGTTTGAAATTGCCATCTCAGTTCCCTGCAGTTCTCTCTTTACTGAGTAGACCCTAAAGTCAGTTCACTCTAAAAGCATCAAGAATACTTGGGAGGTAAAAGTTTACATATTCTATCATTAATCAAAATGCATCCATTTTCTTTTTTCCTTTTTGTAATTTAATTGAAAAAAAAAAATCATGGCAGGTGGGCTTTAAATGTCAATGAACAACAAGAGCAGAAACATAGTTTAAATATAATGGCCCCAACAGGTCATGTCATGACTGGAAGACAGCTTGGAATAAAAAACAGATTTTTTTCTTAATCTCTGCAATTCTGCTGACACACAATTATTTTTCATGCTCTACATATTATCCAGTGTGACAATAAACTATTGAATGTAATTAAGTAGGACAAAATTATTTCTACAATGACCCATTGTATCCATAGTTCTTAGACTACAGTTGAACATTAAACTGATAATCTATGACCATTTTCTCTTGTTCCAGTTTGCAATGTGGGAAATCCAGATGTTTAAAAGCTTCAAGTGATGGAGAGAGAATGAACATACAAACCCAAGAAAAAAGCATAAATAATCTACTGGAGCCTGGTGAGTATTTTTGAGAAATACCTTTATTTTTAAAACTGTAGGGTCTGATCTATATGCACCGATCCTTCCATGTTGGAGTCAGATCGGGAATAATAACCGAAATGCGGCTACTCAAGATAGATGAATTTGTCTCTGAATCGGCTGCCAAAGCATCAGAGAGGTCTTTTCAGATCTGGACAATTTCGCCATTAAAAGCATACAAATTTGGCTACCCAGTACATTAATAATACTCCCGAATACAATTCGGATTCAGGTATGATAGCTACATTTCGAGCCTTTCTTTTTATTTCAATTGAAATTCAAACCGTAAAAATTGCTAGCTCCATAAAAAAAAATAACCCAACTAAAATTAGAGGGGCCATGGCTAGAAGACCCCCTAATTAATAAATGGGGCTGGGAACTGGCAAAACAGTTCCCAGCTCCATAACATACATGGCAATTTGCCGTGTCCCCAACCCCCCCCCCCCTCCCATTAAAAATGGTCAAGGAGCTGGCTACATATAGCGAGGTCAGGGCAGGAGCTGGGAAAATGCCCCCAGAACCAACACAAAATTAAATTAATAATCCCCGGGTCTGGGGGGGGGGGGGGGGGGGGGCAGGACATGGTGAGTCAGCGACGTTGAGTGGGGAAATAGCAGAGGAAACAGACATTTAGTTGAGGCAGTGTAGTTCATAGCCACAGCCATGTTCCCTCAGCTGTCACTGCCTGCTATTCTCTCTCCCAGCAGTGTTGTGTGATCCCCTGTGTGCTGGTTAGGGAAGATCGCACCTAACCAGCATCTTCAGTCACTGCTCTACCTGCTGGGAGTGAGGGAGCACTTGTCAGTAATACATCCTACCTGAAGACGTTGGTAGATTTCCACTGGGGAGATAAACTGGGGCACACTTATGTACAGCAGGGGGGGCCCACCTTTTTAGTTCCCCCTAGTGACACCACCGTATTTGAAGCACTCAAGCCTAATGCGGGAGAGCTGAATGGGAGGATCAGTTAAAGTTACTAACCTTCCATTTGTGAGTAAATTTAGGATCATCTCATCTCATCTTTAGGATACAGATATTCCAATTATAATGAATACATACATATTTGATATCAGTGTACTTTACCATGCATTTAGGAGTCAGAGTGGTCCGTCTTTAGATAA
Organism: Pelodytes ibericus; assembly: GCA_036172795.1. NCBI lineage: Eukaryota > Metazoa > Chordata > Amphibia > Anura > Pelodytidae > Pelodytes > Pelodytes ibericus. Next base: position 53,874,579 of record CM069867.1, read on the forward strand.
AAACAAACAAATAGCGTGGATATGCACTCTCCACGTCAGGTGCTATTGTCACGGTCCCACCCAGACCGTTAATCCATACACCAAGTGACAACACGACTAGCACGTATGTGAAATGGGGGAGTTTATCGCATGTTTCAAGAGGAGGATTGATAAAAACTCCTCTTGGAGTTGAAACGTTACATTGTGACAATAAACGTCATCATTTCACAGTCTTGCTGGTCTTGTTGTTACTTCTTTAGATAAAGTGTTTATCACCAAAATAACTCAGGTGCCTGTTTTCTTACTGTAATTATTTCACTTTTCACCTCAGCTCATTGATTTCATTCATTTCTAAGAATCGGTTCCCTTTTTTGTTCCCACAGAGATTAAACCTGAAGTCTCATTCTTGCATTGTGCTCTCTCTTCTCTCTTCGTTTTCCACTTCATCTGGCTGTCTCTTATGCAGCTTCGGCACTATATGTTCATTGGGACACTCAACCCTACCCTAACTCGCCTGAGTGGAGGTGACCCAGAAGCAGGTTTGTGATCTCTTGTAATGTGCTATATATCTTTTGATTAACAGCTCTTCCTTGTTCCTGTGTTTGTTTTACCTTCGTTTCACATTAACAAAGTGGTGAAAAAATCAATACATATTAAAAGTAACAAGTAACCTATGATGTTACCATGCTGGCCATGCTACTGCCTCGATAGATGTAACGTTAACCTCAAGCCAACTTTTAACCCATCTGCTTGTAAAATACCAGCTGGGAGACAGTCCTGGTATGGCAGTGGAAGTTACTCCTGGATAGCTGCCTCGTTAAAGCATACCAAGTATTATCCTAACTAGATTTGGGTGCTGACAAAATTTTCATTTAGTTTTTGTTCTTTAGGACAAAAACAGAAAAATTGTTTTGTCCAAACCGAATTTTTTCCATTGCTACATTCGTTTCAGACAAAATTTGTTTATTATTTTCCTTCGCTATTTCCATTTGTCTGAATTGCCAAAATCAACAGATCAGAATGGTTGTGTGGTTTGTGCAAATGCCGGCATACAAATGGACGAATTAATTTCGTTCATTTTGCATTCGTTCGTTCGGACAAATGGATGAAAGAACCATTTTTGTCCATCTATGCATTTGTCCAAAAACGAAAGTCTAATCCTAAACATCTAACGTCGCTTACTTGAGTAGCATTATGGTTAGAGTTAGGGCAGGACCAAAGTGTCTTGAGATTAAAGTGCTCTAGACTCATTTTTGGAAATGATGCAAATGATGCAAGTGCCTGAATCACTTTTGATAATCTGTAAGAATACTACAAACACAGGCAAAACCATGGCATTAGCTGCAGGAATTAATCCTTGTGTATGTTCAGATTGCGTGTGCCAAGTAGAGCTAAAAACCTATCACTTTCTTGGGACCATCTGTCTCTTTGTGAGAGTTGCTATGTTGTGTAGCTGCAATTCTTTGTGATCTAAAAGAATTTCTCAATGTGTTTTGCTTGTTCCCTTTCTAGTGAGTCATTACACAAATGTCTTTGCGATATCTCAGTTTTGCGGAGTTCTCTGTGCTCCGTGGAATGGTCTCATCATGGACAGACATAAGCACAAAGACAAAGGTATTAACTGAAAAACAAAATCAAGTTGGCCATTGTTTCAAATGCTGATGTATTTTTATAGTTTTGTCTTGTTTCCCAATTCGACCTACATTCAGTATTACAGTAAATCCAGCCTTATTATCATGCACACCAGCCAACATTTGCAATCTTGGAACAGGTTCATGGCAGTGTCTTCGCAGGTCAGACAGGAACTGGGCATGTGGGGTTGAAACATATTTTCAAGAAGCTACTGGTCACAGTATACTGCACTGTGCATTAGAGACAGCTCTGTCAGCACATGGCTAAAATCAACTGGGACCAGGGTGTATTAAAATCAATGATTAAAAAAGAAAAATCGGTTTATTTTTATTTAAATCAAATACATTTTAATGACATTCTTTTGGAGGAAAAATAAATCTAAAAAAATGTTCTATTTAAGATACATGATATTTCAAAGGTTGACAAAAAAAAATAATCGAAAAATAAAAAAAAATATTCTCATAAATGGTAGATTTTGCCAAATGGTGTGTGCTCCAGCAAAATATAAAAATAAATATAAAATATAACAGATACATGTGTGACACTGTATAACTGATAATAGTGTAGTTGTGTGTGTCCCAGTAGAAATGAACTCACGTGGAATAGAGAAAAATAATAGCGGCTCTAAGTATCTGCATGTGTCCGTATCATCCACTGGTGTACGTGAAATGATCCAGTATGCCTATGAGCTTACGTTGGTGGGTGGGCATAAAAAAAGAAGGGATAGATGGGCAGTAACATAGTGTAGTATTTTGACAATCACTTTAATTTGCCCCAGAATATATCATGGCTCTATAGATAAAATGGTAAAAGCGCAAAAAATAAATAAAATCACCAGTCCTCCAAGTTCGTCTGTTCAGTCTCAGCTCCACTGAGTGATATTTGCTGGGCTGTACAGAAAGTAGAAGACGGAGAAAACGAGGAAGGTAGATCCGGGTACACCCGGAAGATGGCTTAAGACGGTTAGCCCAGATCTGGCACCATTTCGGGCCCTCTAGTCTACAAATTGCCGCATGTCAATTGCCTGGCTAGAAGGAGGGGCTGATATATATATGTGTGTTAAGGCCGTTTGGCCTGTATTTGTGGAAGGGGCTGGAATTAAATCACTCCCCTATATAAGGAACACCTTACCTGTCTTCACACCGGTCAGGTCAGCGTCTGAATGACCCTCCCACCCACTCCTTTTTTTCAACACTTTCCTTTTTCAATTCTATCTTACTTTATTTCTTCTTGGCGGGCCCTCTTTATTTACAGGCCTACCGTATCGTCGGTATCGGCACACCACAACCGACTTTGCTCGTTTGTACTATCTTACGTTCTCACTTGAACCTACTCCATATACGGCTATATTGGCCCTTACACAAATATATATATATATATACGGATATGGTACGGCCACACTATTAATATTGATATATGCATAGATATTGATTATTAATTCCTAATTACCCATACATTATTGGTTGCAATGAAAAGGGTCCCCCAGTCCCTTGTTCTCACAGAACTATTTGTGCTGTTGTCACATGGTCACTATAACTCCACATTGTAGACATGGGTACTCCTTGGAGACCTCTTCTTAGACAAAGCTTTAACAAGGACAAAGCTAATATTCTCCATTTTTGCAAAATTCTGAGAAAAAGGGCTGAGGGGGCAATGAAGTGTATTGAGCTTGAACTCATTTAACAAAATGATTATTGCATCCATTTTGTTTTGGCCAACATCAACCTAGTCTTAACGTCCGACACACCTTGCTAGCCTGTGCCATATCTGCAGAAACGTAAATATCCCTTAAACATTGAGCAGCCATGGTAGATGATATGTCTCTCACTCTCAGTTTCAGACTCGTTAGCGGACCTCCAATCCTCTGTGCTATCACTGGCTCTCACAGCCACGCAGTGTCTGCTTTTTTCGGTCTGCGCTGCCCTGGATATGCTTCCTGCCTTGTATCCAACCTTTATCCTGCAAGTGCTGAACCGTTCATTCCTGTATGGAGGAAACGCAGCATTCCTATCCATAGCGTAAGAATTCAACAGAATTTACATTTATGTACAAAGTCAGAAATACACAATGTTTGTGTGTCATATATACTTATCATAGAGAGATACACATGGCATGTATAAATGTTTATAGAATTTATAGAATTGTAATTGTTGTATATAAATAGATTACTTTCGGGTTGAATAGCAAGCTGCTAGTAAATCAATATATATATAAAAACAGGGGCTAGAAAATGTGCCTAGATCAGCACTGACCAACTTTTTATGGTGGGGGGGGGGGGAGGTGGTTCATACCCAGCATCAAGTTAGCAAGCCGGATATTATTCATTTCATGGGGTAATATAACATAGGTGAATTGCAAACATGAAGTATTAATAATACAGTTGGGAAAATTCGCCATCTTTCCTATTAAAGAAGTTAAAACACATGAGAAAACAGGTAAGTGTGAAAATTAAATGCTGGGCTCCCCAGGGCTATTCAAAATATATATATAAATAGCAGAGCAGGTAATACAGACAAGGAGGAGGATTTTTGAAGTTCGGCTGTCGATGCTCGATTTTGCAGTTCACTTGTCAGTTCCGTTTTAACGACCCCATATTGTACTTCAGTTCTTTATTTACTATTTTTCACCTGTCTAAAGCAATAAACCAATTAAAGGCGGAGAAACAAACAGTGTATTTCACAGTTCGCAACAGTGAGCCAATGTTATTCATATGTGTAAGTAGACAAACTGAACAGAAATCATGGCAAACATATAGCCTCTGCTTGTTATAAAGCTGTATGTCGACTGATAACAAGTGTATAGAGAGAGAGTAAAAATAGGTGGCAAAAAACTCCTGACTCGTTTTACGTGTCTACAACTATTGGTGAACTTAATGAATAGGTAGATCTGCTAATTTGCCGTTGCTCAGTACAGAACATATCAGATCACCTTATGGGCACATAGTATTCTGTCTAATCTAACATGATCCACCCCTCCTGCTCTGTGTTGTGATCTTTTCCGTTCCTTTCCCATCTGTCAGGTTTCCACCCCAGCATTTTGGAAAACTGTATGGATTGGTGATGTGCCTCTCTGCAGCAGTGTCTCTATTGCAATATCCAGCATTTTATATCATCCGGACTCATCTACATGGTGACCCTTTTTATGTACGTAACAAACACTCGGTTTCTTTGTTGTTACTGGTATATGGACTGCCTTGCAATAAGCAGCCAGCCATGCTTTATATTAAACCAATGATTAACAAATATTTGATATATCACAAAGGCAATTGCAATTTACACCAATATACTTGTACAAAAAAAAATGACTTTGGCACCAGCCCCCTATATACAAGTTGTTCAGTTAACAATCACCACACATACAATGTATAATTCACATTCTGCAGAACATATCCCCATATGCACAGATTTGTTTGGGCACTTGTATTACACCTACCCCTGCAGTGTCCCTTTAACACATTTTAACACATTAGGCACTGTGAATGCTTCTATAAAGGTATAAAGAGTTGGAATCATTTCTGTTGTTTCTTTTCTATGTTCATATAGGTGGATATAGCTCTCATGATCCTGGGCCTTCTTGCATTTCTGCATCCTATCAATGTATTCCGTGTTTGCAGAAAAAGGAAGCTTGCAAAGGAGTCTTAAAGGGAAAGGAGTCTATTACCCTAAAAATAGTGTCTATTCTTTTTTTGCCGTTGTGGTTTTTGGTGCAGACAGTTGCAGTTGTTTGATTCTATCAAGATTATAAATTAAAATGTAGTAATGAGCATTTTATTTTTATGCATTGACTTAATGTGAACTGTTTACACAGCCTCAAACCAATGTGTATAATAAAAATATTTTAAAAAAATAAGGTGATTAAGCTAACAATTCCTGAATTCATATGTAAACATTTTATTGCTCTGTTACAAGCTGTGTTAATAGGAAATGATTAATGTCACTTACAAAAGAATGTTTTAAATAAATAGATTATTTTTTTATATATATATATTACTATATGACTTATGTGTTTTTTCTATTTTTGGATCCCAATAAGTACTAAGACAGGAACCCTACTCTGCTTAATCTGAAGAGTCTGCAAGGACTCCCCTAATTCCAAATTCACATCAAACAATAAAAAACAGTATTCTGTATATTAGGTGGACTGAATGTCTTCCCAGAGACGCAGGTGCACATATAAGGAAGAAGGATGAAGAACACACATAGTGTGAAACTGTAGTACACATGAAAAACAAGAATACATTTATTCCAAATTCCCTCAGAAACAAAATGCGCACTGAGAACCAGCTCAAGTGCAAAATCTGTATTCTAATACTATTACCCTTCACTGCCTCTGGATAAGGTTAATTTCAATAGTAATCAACAGATAGTAAAAAGAAACCCTACGCTTTTTGTCAAGTGCTCCAACTTCGTCAGGGGCTAAGCAAGTGACACCATCACAACCCACCTATACACATGTCCACTAAGTACTCCCCAGCCCTCCCCATTGTCCAATCCCAGTGCAGTCCAAAATTAGTCCAAATCCAATATACTCAATCAGACGAACAAGAACAGACAGATACATGAGGTAGAGAGCCCTGCTCACAATCTTACAATCTACATGGAGTGGGGAACATGAGACACATAAGGGAGTGAAGAGGTCAAAGGGCAGGTGGTGGTAGAAACAGTATTAGGGACGACTGGAGCTAGGTGGGTCTGGCCAGAGATTATTTGTGTGTGTTCTAGTTGGATAAGTTGTAAGCTTCCTATTCCTAACCGTGTTTGAGGACAGCGAGGGCTAGGTGGGATTGGCTAGAGGTAAATGAATGAGTATTCTAATGGGATGAGTAGTAGGCTTCCTTAAAGAAGTAAGTTTTGAGGGACTTTTTGAAGTTATAGAAAGAGATTATCACTGCCACTCTCCCTCCCAACCATGGCTTGCCATCTTGCGTCACTGGTGTGGCATGTTAGGGGACATGTGTTCATTATACATATTGTATGCAGTGTATTTGACTAAATTGTATCTTCTTTTGCCACATAATAGTAGAAAGCTGAAAGCTGAAAGGTGCATGAACCCTATGGGGTTTGATCGCCCTCTATTGCTAAACTGCCTTTCTTGGGTAAAAGGTTTACCCACAAGGGACTGACCTTTTGAATTCAAAAGCATTGCTCTGGAAGTAAGGTAGAATCTAGGACTATGCAATGTCAGTTCCAGATAGTATAATAACACAGCCCCAGGAGGATGTGGAGGTCTACAGCTGTGAGATAGCTTTGTTGGTTGACTTTTAAAATAAAATACCTGTACAAACCTCATGTATGTGGGCTTAATTACCATCAGTGTTAACGTAGCCTTTCATCTTTCAAGGTTTGATAACAAAATGTACCAATATATTGGGTATTTTTCTTTATTATAAGCTGCTGTTTGGTAAGTTTGGCCTTTATTACTTTTTCCCATTTAATAGAATTCCAGACCAAAGTTAAGGGTCATGCTCACCGCAGCTAACCCCTTCACGTCCTGGAGAAACACACTTAATGGCATAGGGCGTGAATGGTACGTTCTGCCCACTGACATACCGCAATCGGAGTGAAACTATCATGGCCAAGTGTATCAGGACCGAGGCATTCCCACCCATGTCTGCAAAGGCCATCTGTGGCACATCTGATCGCTGTGAAAGGCTATCACAGCAATTAGATGTGTTTTGCTGTCAAAGCCAGTGCCTGGCTTTAACAGCTTTAGTTTCTCCCTTTTTTAAAGATAGTCTTAGGACTAGGGTAAAGGTTAGTGCAAAAATGTAACTTTTTGTAATGCAAAAAAAAAAATTAACAAAAAGCAATGCAGTGCTTTTACATATTGCCTTATAACTTGCAATAAAAATGTAAAAAAAATGTATTTGCTTTTGTAGATGTGTAAACGTTAGAAAAACTGTTTTTTTTTTTTTTTAACAAAATGTATTAGTAAATTTAAAACATATGATTAAAATAATTGTATCTAAAGAAAGCCTCTTATCCCAGAAAAAAAACAAAACACTATATATAATTAGTGTGGGAAAAGTAAACGAGAGATGAAAATTACAGCTAAACACAAACACTGCAGACGTGTTAAAACAGGACATGTCAACATGGGCAAGACATGGCCAAAAGGTCTAGTCACAAAGGGGTTAAAAGAGCAGGTTCAACGTCTTTTGATCCAGTAGCAAGGAGTCCTGTGAGAGGGATCTCTCAGAACACAAAGATGCTTTCAATTTTTACTATTGTTTCCGATATTTAACCATGTAGCATTTACCATACTATTGAACTGACTACTTCACTGTTTAAAAAACAAAAAAAAATCACAAAGGTTGCCATACTGACAGTAATATTTCTTATAATAATGCTCTTTTAATAGCTCATTTCTCCCTGCACTACTCGAAACCCTTTAAAAATACACATACAGACAATTCAGACCGTAAGCTCCTAAATGCATGTGAGATCTGTCTTGAGCATTAAAAAAATTATGTAATAATATGTGCCAATTGCTTTTTAGCACCATGTATCGTGTTTTATTTTTTTAAAGGGACCCTTTCATGTATAACATTACAAAGTTCCACTTTATTATACTCCTAACATCATCTACGCGTTTTCATTAATCGTTTTGCAGTTGTATTAAAATGATAAAATAATAAAAGAATTATATTTTTTATATAACTCCAAACTATCTACTTGATAGTCATAAGGCTACAAAATGGATAGATAACGTTGCTAGTATGTTACAATGGAACTTTGTCATGTGATCAGTGATTGCAGGTGATTTATTATTAATTTCTCTTACACTTACCCACAACAAATATTATTATTACATTAAACAAATGTTCAAAAACATTGTATGTCGTATTAAAAGTCTTTTGTCCGACTACGTTACTTGCGGTTAATGCACATCAATCATAAATAATGGCTAACCAACAAGATGGCGCAAAACTTCGATGGAGGCGACATTACCATAGAGTTCCAGTCTCGGATGTTAGCGGATATTGAGTCATGAAAGCGCCCGCTGTACAGTCCTGGAGCGGAAGTGAAGTCTTTGGCTTCTTGCTAGTGTGTGTGAGTGTGTGGCGGGAGAGGTAGAGTGCCGACACGGATATAATAGGCGTCATGGCCGATACGCTAGAATTCAATGATATATATCAGGAGGTGAAAGGGTCTATGGTGAGCATAGTTTTGTGCGATCTATTTTTTCACATACATGTCTTTATACATGTGATGTCTCTACTCACTATTGTTAGCAAACACTATAAATAAATGAATATATATATATATATCAAATTATAGGAACCTTGATCCATGCACTCCAGACTAAAAGGGTTAAGTGCCCTGGTGCAATCCAGGCAGGATAATGTAGTATCAAAACCGTGATAAGTCTCAATGCAATAAACTAGTATATCTGAGTATATGCCAGTCCTCTGAGTGCTTCTTTTACAATTATAAATTTAGCTTTTGTCATATATGTATTTCTTTGTCGTTCTGGTTTTCTCTAATGTTCTGTGTTATATCTAATAAAGGTTTTTTTTTTTTTATGCATGATGCAGATCATTATTCATTACATACTCCTATTCGCGCATACAACTGTAAATATTCTCCAGGTAGATAATAAGGGTTGTAAGTATCCTGTTTAAAATGTGTTGCAAATTAAAAGTGTTGGCTCACATACATATTGTATTATTTATAAACAACTCAAATGAGTTCCCTGGTGAATGTAAAGTAACACACGTTTAGTGTCACAATTAGTGGTAGTAGGAAACATACTAGTGTTTCTAGTGCCAGGAGCCAAGTTATGTGCATGGGGTAGTTTTTAGATTTGAGATCTTGTAAGCCACATATTGAAAGAACGCAAATTGTACATTTAGTACAAAATTAATCTTTAACAAGATAAATAATAAATATAAATAATATATATCTTAAATTAAAATTTATTTATATAGCGTCAACAATTTACTTAGCTCTAGGTACATCGCATTGTGGCAGACTACATACTAAGTTAGATGAACTGGTACAGACTAATATATGAGATACAGCCCTGCTTACAATCTAGACACATGTATTGGCTGCTAATAAGCAGTACAGCTGAATTTGATCAGTATTCAGGTTTAAACTGTAGAGAAAATGTTAGTTATGCTGTTGGAGGGAAATTAAATGTTATTTCTCAGATAAGTGGTAATTGAGAAGCAGACTGGCCTTTCTTTAATGCAGTTTTTACAGTTTTTGTTGTAATTATTATATTTTTGGTTTGTTACTTACAGTTCTTATGTTTAGAGCTGCTTAATAATGTGTATTTCATTTTGTAGAATGATGGCCGTCTTCGTCTATCTCGCGTTGGACTCATGTATAAGAATAGCAAGACGGGGAAGGTAGAGAACATTGCAGCTGCTGAGATCTCCGAAGGATTATGGCGTCGTGTGGCTCTTGGATATGGAATCAAAGTGTCAACACGCGCGGGCCATGTGTACAAATACGATGGCTTCAGGGAGGCGGTGAGTTGCTTATTAACGGAGATGATTGTTAAGACCCTTTTTATTTTGTATATTTTTATCTCCTTTACCCTCCATCACTTGCAACAGTGTTTTTTGCAAAGCTTTTAAAGACCACTTCAGGTTAAAAAAAAATAATACAATTAAATAAACTAATAAATGCATATTACAGGTGACCGTTAGAAGCAAATATCCATTTACTGGTTTTGTTTTTGCAATGTTTGCCTTGAAAACCTACTTACCTTGCACCTCATGAGAGCCACTTAGAATGCCCAATGTGAGCATACAATGTTGAAGTCCCTATGCATTCTACAGCAGGGCATATAGATGCACTGATTTGTGCAACACACACTCTGCAGAAGTATAGCAAAATCCAGTGCCCCAATGGCTCTGTGTTATAACAGGAACCACGTTCTAATGGGTTTTACCTGTACATATGGGCCTCTGGAAGTATTTAGGTTACTAGGTCCATTTAAAATTAAACAATGTAACTTGTGTTTGACAAGGGAATAGTTCGATAACCTGCCCTTCTTAGTACCGTATTTGCTCGATTATAAGACGACCCTGATTATAAGACGACCCCCCAAACTTTGTATATTCCTTTAGGAAAAAAACTAAAAGCCTGAATATAAGACTACCCTATAGGAAAAAAAAAGTTTAACTTGTATATATGTAAATTGCTTTTTAATATGTAATAAAAAATTGATATTATACAAATGTATTTCTTGTTTTTATTTCCTTGCGGCCTCTCTCCCTCCCCCCTCCAGTGTAGTCTCTCTCTCTCTCTCTCTCCCCCTCTCTCTCTCTCTCCCCCTCTCTCTATCCCCCCTCTCTCTCTCTATCCCCCCCTCTCTCTCTCTATCTCTATCCCCCCCCCTCTCTCTCTATCCCCCCACCCTCTCTCTCTCTCTCTCTATCCCCCCCCTCTCTCTATCCCCCCCCTCTCTCTCTCTCCCCCCCCCCCTCTCTCTCTCTATCCCCCCCCCCTCTCTCTCTATCCCCCCCCCTCTCTCTCTCTCTATCCCCCCCCCCCCCTCTCTCTCTCTATCCCCCCCCCCCCTCTCTCTCTCTATCCCCCCCCCCCCCCTCCCTCTCTCTCTCTATCCATCTCCCCCCTTTCCCTGGTGGCTAGTGGGGGCAGCTGGGGGATGTCTGCACTATACGTGGTCCGTCATAATAGACGGAGGTGTCGGGCAGCATGGAGGATATCTGCACGTATAGTGCAGACATCCCCCAGCTGCCCGCTTTTCCCTGGTGTCTAGTGGGGCAGCAGAGGAAGTCTGCGCGATGAGCGCAGACCTCCCCTGCTGCCGCCCGGCACGCTCGCCGGGACTTCTGTGACGAAAGCGGAAGTTCCCGGCTTCTTCACAGAAGCCCCGGCGGTCGTGCCGGGCGGAAGCAGGGGAGTCTGTGCTCGTTGCGCAGACATCCCCTGCTGCTAGAGAGGGGGATCCAGGTCCCCTGCAGCTCTGCTGGGGACCTGGATCCCAGTCTTATAGTCTGACCTCAATTTGAGGTCAGATTATAAGACGACCTCGAATGTAAGACGAGGGGGATTTTTCAGAGCATTTGCACTTGATATTATACAAATGTATTTCTTGTTTTTATTTCCTTGCGGCCTCTCTCCCTCCCCCCTCCAGTGTAGTCTCTCTCTCTCTCTCTCTCCCCCTCTCTCTATCCCCCCTCTCTCTCTCTATCCCCCCCCTCTCTCTCTATCTCTATCCCCCCCCTCTCTCTCTCTATCCCCCCACCCTCTCTCTCTCTCTCTCTATCCCCCCCCTCTCTCTATCCCCCCCCTCTCTCTATCCCCCCCCTCTCTCTCTCTCCCCCCCCCTCTCTCTCTCTATCCCCCCCCCCTCTCTCTCTATCCCCCCCCCTCTCTCTCTCTCTATCCCCCCCCCCCCCTCTCTCTCTCTATCCCCCCCCCCCCCCTCCCTCTCTCTCTCTATCCATCTCCCCCCTTTCCCTGGTGGCTAGTGGGGGCAGCTGGGGGATGTCTGCACTATACGTGGTCCGTCATAATAGACGGAGGTGTCGGGCAGCATGGAGGATATCTGCACGTATAGTGCAGACATCCCCCAGCTGCCCGCTTTTCCCTGGTGTCTAGTGGGGCAGCAGAGGAAGTCTGCGCGATGAGCGCAGACCTCCCCTGCTGCCGCCCGGCACGCTCGCCGGGACTTCTGTGACGAAAGCGGAAGTTCCCGGCTTCTTCACAGAAGCCCCGGCGGTCGTGCCGGGCGGAAGCAGGGGAGTCTGTGCTCGTTGCGCAGACATCCCCTGCTGCTAGAGAGGGGGATCCAGGTCCCCTGCAGCTCTGCTGGGGACCTGGATCCCAGTCTTATAGTCTGACCTCAATTTGAGGTCAGATTATAAGACGACCTCGAATGTAAGACGAGGGGGATTTTTCAGAGCATTTGCTCTGAAAAAAACCTCGTCTTATATTCGAGCAAATACGGTAAATGTTAAAGATGCAACAAACTTTGTTTACATGTATTTCATGTCACACACTGTATAATATTAGCAGGAACGCTTCACCTCCAGACTGTTACAGATTTTTTCAAGCTGGTATACCTTTTAGTGATGTTTTTTTCAGGGTTAATTTAGAAGCATGTTTTATTTAGATGAGACATAAAGTTAGGTTCTATCAAATGAGCTTACATTATTGTTTGCCACTGGATCACTTGACTGTGGTGAAGGACATCGTAGCAAGAGTTACAATAAGTGGGACATGTGAGTGCACAAATGTAACTTTGTGACTTTTTGTCTCCTCAGGAATATCAAAAATTGTCGGATTACTTCAAGACTAACTTTAGTGTTGATTTAGTAGAGAAAGATCTGTCTGTTAAAGGTTGGAATTGGGGCAGTGCTAGGTTTGGAGGTAAGTTTGTTTCCTGTTTTTGTCACTATTCTTTGCTCTTTGGGGGGGGGGGGGGGGGGTGGCGCAGTTGTGCTGTTGTCTTTGTATGGAATTTGTTCTTTTCCCTTTCACTATCTTATTATAATTTTATATATATATATATATATATATACTGTGTTGAATGTACATAAGGTAAAAAATTTGAATAGAGGCAATTCTTTAATATTTCCTTAATTAATGGTCACTTATTTTCTTTAAAATAAAGATATTTACTAACTTACCTGTGTTTAAGCAGGGATAACTATAAATGACTGTTGATGTGTTTTCTTTCATTACTTTCAGTGCATTTATGTTTCACTTTAAAAGCAAGATGAACAAATGTTTTTTTTTATTACTTATATCTGTTCATTATTTAGCTTTACCTCACAATATTGTCTGTCTCCTCGTGCCCTTTCCTCTGCTGCACACTGATATAACTTTAAATGCTTTTGACATTACCTTTTTGACATTACCCAGGTCAGTTGCTGTCATTTGATGTGGGCGAGCAGCCAGCCTTTGAATTGCCCCTCAGTAACGTGTCTCAGTGTACTCCAGGGAAGAATGAGGTGACCCTTGAATTTCACCAGAATGATGACTCTGATGTTTCACTGATGGAGATTCGATTCTATGTTCCTCCCTCTCAGGATGATGGAGGAGACCCTGTAGAAGTCAGTATTTTAGCTTTCTTTGTTTTTGTTTTTTTAAGCTTTCTTTGTTTTTAACTAGCAATTTTTAATTTTATTTTTATACCTCACATGCCTTATTTAAAATCTCTCCTGCTGAATGCACCCTCAAATTTACTTTCCTGTGCCCCTCTCATATTTGTCCTTACTTTTTAACTTGCCCCGATTTCTGTGCTTCCCCATGTGCTGATCTCACTTGTACTTTCTTTTAATCTTTCTTTCAGGCCTTTGTTCAGAATGTTCTTTCTAAGGCAGATGTGATCCAAGCAACAGGTGATGCAGTGTGTATCTTTCGTGAGCTGCAGTGTCTTACTCCACGTGGTCGTTATGATATCCGGATATATCCCTCCTTTCTACATCTGCACGGAAAAACATTTGACTACAAGATACCATACACAACTGTCCTTAGACTCTTTCTTCTGCCGCACAAGGACCAAAGGCAAATGTTCTTTGTGGTAAGCTTGTCTTGCTATCCTGCATTTAATATGACCTTACTAATATCATAAATGAAAACAAAACATAGGCCACACATGATTTATGATGGTAGTAAATAAATACATACATGTACTTTCTTTACAGCAATTTAATGGGTGGCAAGAAAACATTTTTTGTAGCAAGTAAGCGTTTTCCACCTCTGTCTTTGGTCATCTGTCATTTCTCAGGGTCCCCTAATGATGTGCTTGACAGATACGATGGATTAGACAATCGCTGCACTTTGGATTAATGGAGAGTGTAGTGCAACATAATCACTAGAGGACTAAACACCAGGGGGCACTGTGACACGGCCAACAGTATCCACTGCTATGTCTATTGCAAAAAAATACCACAAGCTTGTGACAATTAAACAATCGTTTAAGCTTTTGCTTCTACATATTCAAAATAGGTACAGAAATGTGTGAGGTCTTAAATCTATCCCCAGTTCTTCGTGTTATAGAGTTTGATTTCCAAATCTTAATGCCAAATGGTTTAAAAGGGATCGCTGGCAGCGGGGCAAAGGTTTGGAAAAAAAAAAAGCCTAAAGTTTAAAACAAATAGCATTCTTCATTCTAGTGATTTTTTTTTTTTTTTTTAGTGTGCTTGTTACATTTTACATAACTGCTTATGATATTTGTGGTGGTTTAAAAATAAGTATTGCATTATTAATTTAAGGGGAAAACGTGTTTCATTTAGAATTCTTTATCAAATCTTGGCCACGTAGAACTGAATAGTTACTAGTTCTACATTTACTGATGGAAGAATATAAATCCGAGGTTCCTGTGATTGTGTCCCGGTTTGGAGCCAATTAGAAGAGACCATAGAGGTGGTTGTCCATGGTTATGAAAAATGTCAACCATTTATCCAATGTTTGGTGTTTGATTCTTCCTCACAGATCAGTCTGGATCCCCCGATTAAGCAGGGACAGACACGTTACCACTTTCTAATTCTGCTTTTCTCGAAAGATGAGGAAATCAGTCTGACGCTAAACATGAGCGAGTGAGTAAATTCTTCATCTCTTGCCTTCTTTACAGCTAATTCTTCAGTCTTAAAAACACAGCTTTTCCTGCTGCTCTCCAGTCCTTTTTTTCTTCTCCTAGCAAACTCTT
The DNA here is from genome assembly GCA_036172795.1 of Pelodytes ibericus. NCBI lineage: Eukaryota > Metazoa > Chordata > Amphibia > Anura > Pelodytidae > Pelodytes > Pelodytes ibericus. The sequence goes on from CM069867.1 coordinate 53,889,828, forward strand.
TAAACTATCCTCATGCAGTTATGCATTTTATCTTTTCACGATTAATTATTTAAGCCCTTAAACATTTTGCCCCTTTACAATTACAGTTTGGGAAAGTGATTACCTGATTATCCCAGATTGCCTGGGATAGGCTCATAAGATGGGCCCTAAATGTGTTTCTTTTGTCACTTACCTTGCTTCTTCCATCTAAAATACAGGGAGTTAATTTCTAGGAGTTTAAGCATGCATGGGATAGGCATAAGTTTGCCCTAGGTATAAAATAAGGCCAGGGACTAATAAAAGTATTTAGAAAATTGGTCAGACTAGATGGGCTAAATGGTTCTTATCTTCCGACACATTCTATGTTTCATTCCCTCTTTTTTCCTGTTTAGGCATTCTGTGTCCTTTTTTCCTTCACTTGGGGTTAACTCATTTGTTTTCCTTTTATTTCCCTCTCCTAATTCTGAAGTTATTTCTATGTTTGTACACCATTTTATACGATTTTATGTATATGCATGCATTTCACTAGTAAAATTTTTACACTCAACAAATGCATGCCCCAGAGTTCCCTGTACCCTAGGGGACATGATTTTAAGATTACAGCCCCCTCCTCCTTCCTTCATTAAAATCCTGTGTACTTGGCATGGTGGGCCTCGAATAAGTGGTGCCCAGCCTACTCTGTATTAAAATTCATTTTCTTTTAGTTTCATTTTTGCTTTTGCCTGTTTGATATTTTTCTCCTTCTAAAGGTTTTCTTGTGCTTGTGTAAGCCATTGTGCCCCCCATTTCTATATTTAGGGACGAGGTGGAGAAACGATTTGAAGGGAAGCTGAAGAAAAGCATGTCAGGTTGCTTGTATGAAATGGTTAGCAGAGTGATGAAAGCCTTGGTAAACCGCAAGATCACTGTGCCAGGAAATTTCCAGGGGTAAGAAAGGGCCAGATTTGGGATTTCATTATCTTGCATTGACAAGTACTCTTTGTTTCTGTCTGTGCCTGCATTGTGCTGGAATGATCATTCGATTGGATTATTAAGTGGGTGAATTTTAGTAGTATGTTAAATAATCATCACAGCCTTACCGATTACTGCGTTAGAGTATAGCAGAGTTCTGAAAACTCGCTGTGCCAGGGCATTTTCAGTGGTAAGAAACGCACAGAACGTGTGAATGATTTGGGGTAAATAAATGTGCCTGGAGTTTTAACCTTAAATATATTTTTGTACATATAGTTGCACTTTTCATGTTTCATGTACAGATGTGGCTTGGCTATGCAGGGTTTAGCTCCGCTCTTCTGATCGGGGTCTGGTTTCAACGGGGGGTCTGTATCTGCTAGTGCAGCAAGAGAGACCCTCATTTTCAGAGCAGATCAACAGAAGGGATCTAGTTAAGGTCTGCTCTGTTGATCCTCTTTGAAAAAGGTTCTCTCTATACACGGCTGCCAGCATCCAATGGAAGCATGGCATCTTCCAATCAGAGTATTACTGGCATGTATTTTTTAAAAGTTCATGCCAGTTTATCCTCACAGGAGGGGAAATCATTTTTACACTTGTGCTTCTATATTAGAAGTTTTTGTCCCTTAAAAATGATTTAAAATGATTATTATTTTATTACAATTAATTTTTCTGAAACGCAATACCCATTTACATACTAGACCATGTAGCTCTGTACAGGGATAAACATGGGATATTGCGGGCTTGGTTCAATGTATTTGTTGTTTTTGTTGCAGGCACTCAGGAGCTCAGTGCATCACATGTTCATACAAGGCCAGTTCCGGCCTTCTCTACCCCCTGGAACGGGGCTTTATCTATGTGCACAAGCCGCCAGTCCACATCCGTTTTGACGAAATCAACTGCGTTAACTTTGCTCGCGGCACAACGACAACGCGCTCCTTTGATTTTGAAATCGAGACGAAGCAAGGCACCCAGTATACGTTCAGCAGTATTGAGAGGTTAGATACTGACATATTAATAACGGGTCAGATTTGTGACCTATTCTCGAGTAGCAGTAAAAAAAATTTAAATACCTAAAGACGCAAACTGATGAAATGAAAGATAGATATATCCAACTACTATTTGAAAAGAAGGTAGACGTGGTTCCAGACAGTGCCATGTAATCTGCAGTGAATCCTGCGTCAGGCTGTGACCCTCCCATTTTCAAATCCCACTGACTAGCAGTTCTTCACTATTCAGGAATAATTGTTTGCTGTTGGGTTTCAAATGCTATATGCTGTTTAGCAATAGTATTCTTTCACATTCATGTTGTTTACTTTTGCACCAATGTGATCTGTTATGTATATACACACACCCTGTTTGAGTACATGGATGAAGGTTACCATTTTAAAAGTGATATGATGTGGTACTTGTCCATTGTTTATTCAGTATAGTCTATGCCCATAAAACCTCTCAATTACTAGTGCAATCTGCTGTTTAAGTACCTATTCTTACATCAGGGCTTGACACATTTCTGTCAACTTTAGAGCTACCAGTTCAGGAGCCAGTCTGGTTAGTTTTAGGAGCCAGGTTATTGGAACTTACATTGAGTTCTATTTATTGCAATCCCAAAAAGTTAGGAGCCAGCAGTATGGATTTTAGGCTACTGGGATTTGCCAATCCTTGTGTTACATAACATGGTGTCCACATAAAGCAGTCTATCTTGCTGCCAGTGTGGGAAATGCAAACCTCAAGCTCCCAAGGGATTTAGTAAATGTGAATATATTACACTGCACAATAAACCTTAATAAATGAACATTTACCAACTCTCTGAACTGCTTGAGGTTTCATATTTTCTACATTATGATTATAGAGCTGAACCGAGCCACTCCCAGATGTAATGAAGAGAGCTTGCTGGAGCACTGTCTCTTTACATTGATAACAACTCTTTTCTTTTAATGTAGAAGGAGAACTCGGATTAATTCTGCACTTAATAAAAACCCGGGCAAGGCTAACACGTGCAAGCAGGGACCAATCATTTGAGTGTGCTAAGCTTGTGACAAGATTAAACTCTCTGTATATATAATGTAATAATGTATACAAATCTGCCAACTTAGTAGAAATGACTCTGGGTATATTGTTTAGGCATAATCAGTCTTTGCTGTATATACAATGTACCAATTACTAGTTACTGTATTAGGATGAATACATTGCTGTTTTCTTCCGTGACACTTATAAAACCTGTATACTTACTGGCTGCATTAGACCGACTGCACATTAATCTGCATTTTACTGATTGCAGGAATGGAATATACATTTTTACAAGTGTCCCCGAATAACCAAATAAAATGGCAATGTGGCTGACACCTGTTTCATATGTTCCCTTTATATTTACACATACACATGTAGCAAGCTTGGCACACACACTTTTTACCTCTCTATGTTAAAAGGGCAGAAAACCTTTATTTTCCTTCACGCTTCTAATTTAAAAGCCCCACTGTCATGGGGGTTAAAGTTATACATGCTACTTATGACATACGCCATGTTATCCCCTGAGAGGTAGTCTCCATGCTTCCTAGTCAAACACAGGCTAACTGCTCACTGACTGTCTCTGTCTGCAGATACATATAATCAGTAGAGGGGGTCCTAACTAGCCCCGCTCAGCTGATTATTTGCAAAATTCGGGTCTTTCTCTGCATTTGTAGAGGGATATAGTTGGACCTGACAGACTCCAGTGAAACAGTGCGGTCTATGCATTAAAATGTCAGTTGAGATGAGCGTTTCATCTCACCAATTTACGTATACATTGTGCAGGGACAAACCTGGGAGTTTGTTTAGTGTGGGAAATTCACCAGGTGTATCCCTGCACAATGTATAGATAAACTGGTGAGATGAAATCTTGCCTGCAAGTCACTTTTTAGTGCATAGCTCCCCACTGTCATGGTATCTAGAGTTCCACACTTTATAACAAGTGAACGGATTGGGTAAGAAGAGCAGGTAGAAGCAGCAGGAATTGTTTAGAAGTCTATAAATAAAATCCCTTATGTGTGTAGTAATCATGCTTTGCTCTGGTTGTAACAGGGAGGAATATGGGAAGCTTTTTGACTTTGTAAACGCTAAGAAATTGAACATCAAAAATCGCGGCTTGAAAGAGGTGAGACCCTGTCACACTTCCCAATTGCTATTATTTTTCATCTGTTTTCCTTCTCCCTCATCTCACCTGCCATGTTTTTTTCCCTTTCTTCTCCTACCATCTTCACACTCATTCTCTGTGTTAGAAGTCACAGGTCAGCTGTCACATGCTCTCATTCAATGTGTTTGCTGTGTTCTTACTGTCAATCTAACCTGTGTGTGCATGAGATGTGCTGCAAGATGCAGACCAAAGTGAGTGTCTGTTTGCATGACAATTATCTCACCACATTGGGTTCAGCTCCTTGTGGGCAAAAAGCTGAAAGACCTTCAATCCTAAAGACTAGTTAATCATCAGAGTCTGACGTCTTAACAGTCTGGTCCTTAAGGAGACCTAAATAGTGTTTGCACTGTAAATGTGAATGATAAAAAAAATGTGTACGTTATTACAGCAGAATAGCAAGGAAATGATTAGATTAAGAGAATTTGTTTTAAATGTATCTATGGAAATTGTACATTTCACAATGCAGTAATTAATTTGTGTACCAAGCCATGTGATGTCATAAACAGGAGACACCACAGATGCCTTTAAAATTAATTTTTCTCTTAAAGGGCAGCTAAACTATTTTCAACCCCTGCTTCCTTAGAGACACTGTCAGTGTGCACTCCACACGAGCTCGCCGCACACTTTCTGAACAGGGTATGTCGGTGCTCACAGGGCTCTAAACCTACATTTTTGTATGGCACCAACAGGGGGAAGCTAGGTACGGTCCCCTCTGCTGGCGGCATTTCAAAAATGTAGGGAGAGAGACAGACCCCGATCAGACGGTGCAGGGTGCGCCCTGTGCTGTTTGGCTGTGCGCACACATACGGTGAGCTCTGCCTAGTTATGGTCCACTCTGCTGGCGGCATTCAAAATCCTGCAACAAAAACACACTAGAATGACTTATGCTAAACAAGCTAGGCATTACATACTGGCATGATACCAAGCTGTAATGATAGCATTAGTATGTCACTTAGGTAGTTGCATATATGCTTGTGTCGCTATCTTTCCCTTGCTCCAGACAGTTATGTGGTGGTGTACAATCTAGATTTCACAGTGTTTTTGTACTTGTGTTTGTATGTCGTATGGAGCTCTGGCATGTGCATTTGATACACTCCATGTGCTTCACTTCATCATGCAGTTAGACATTCTCCTGGGGCCATTAGTCTGCCAAGCTGTCTGACATTGGTCTTTTCCTTTGCTATTGCGCGCTGTCATGGAGTTTCCCTAGCACCAGCTTTTCCGGAAACTAAATGTATCACAAGTTGTCTGCTGTTGGACTTGCTAGCTTGTGCTCTGATCTGTAGCCATTTTCCAGACCTGTAAATAATACTCTATTGACTTTAGTGAATAGCCATTAGTATGTAACTGCTGCCAACAATGAAGCCGTATAGGTAGATATTTATTGGTATAACCACTGGCACTAAGAACCCCACTGGTTCATGAAGTCTTGTGTATGGTGCATTAGTTCTTTGTCCCTGTTCACACTGGCAAGGCATGGCATTCAGCCCATGGTTCTCTTGCATGGTATGGGTGGCTGCTTGCCTGTTGCAGCAGGTAAAAAAAACTATGAGATCTCAGTTTTGCTCTATGAAGAGCACATCACCTGCTGTCTTGTTAGGTTGCCAGAAATCATCAGGATAACCTATCTCGATGGCATGATTTAACATTTGTAGCATGGTTATTTTTCAGTTTCACTGTTTAGTAATTAGATGAAACGCTCCCCAGACTAATATGCAGATGCGTAGGGAATTCACTATCTACTGTTAGTGCATCCTGTTTTGTCTTGAAGTCATTGCATTGTATGTTGTTCAGTGTCTGTGCTCTGTAATGCTTGAGAGTGACTGAAACCTTTCCCCATGGTGTTACTCTTGTCTGCTAACCAGTTTATTTCATTACATTGGACCTGCTCTTGTTTTTATTCATATTACAATGTTTTGGCCTGCTGCATGGTTTTAAGATATGTTAATGCATTTGAGGTCCAGGTACATCCAGCTCTGTCACTTAAAATTCCTCTACCCTGTGGATTTATTCACTTATATGTACTATAATATTTTCATTCAATAAATCGATATTTAATTTACTTCAAATCATCATTTAAAGTGGAGACTGGGAATTGCATCATAATTTTTGTATTCAGAACAGCGTGGGTGATGCAGTACATCCATTTTGGCTAGAGAAAATTGACAGCACGTGATTTATTTTCTTTTTTATGGATCTTTTACACTGTTTTTTTATTTTATTCAGAACTGTTTAAAAGATTTAAAACGTGTTATGTGTTGCAAAGAATATTTCTGGTGACAGAGCCACTTTAATTTCACTATTGCTTGTTGTGATGCATAGTCCCTGATGCTTTAATGCTTTTATAGAGCTGCTCGGTGGGATACTGAAGTACACACTCTTGTTCCCCCAGGGTATGAAGCAGCAATACGATGAATATGCAGACTCCGATGATGATCAGCATGATGCTTATCTGGAGAGAATGAAGGAAGAGGGTAAAATTCGGGAAAATGCAGACAGCGATGACTCTGGAGACGAGACTGGTGAGTGGTTGAGGAAGCTCCATAATTTGGGGATGTGAGGTATGGGTTGAAGGAGTAAGAAAAAGAACATGTGTTGGAGATAAATGATACTGTATTTTACTCACACGTGGTCTCATTTTGGTTTTAGATGAGTCGTTTAATCCTGGGGAGGAAGAAGATGAAGTTGCAGAAGAGTAAGTAACTTAATTGGAGGAAGCAGAGTGCGATCACATTCAATACACTGTCAATTAACTCTTCTATGTGATCTCTCTAACCACCACTGCACTGAGAACAGAAGTCCCTTCCTACGCCACCCGCTCCCCTATTTTCAGCCACATCTTTTGTATATTTCTCTGACAGATTTGACAGCAACCCCTCAGCCAGTTCCTCCAGCGCTGGCAGTGATGAAGAAGAGGAAGACAGGAAGAAAAAAGCTAAAAAGGCTAAAGTTGTTAAAGAGAGGAAACCACGAAAGAAGGCAGAGGTAATTCGTAAGAGCTACTGCAATGTCTATGGCCTGCCACATGCCGCGTACCTCCTCACACTGCTCTCCACCCACAGGTTGCATCATGGCAATTTGGTTTCAGATTCTAAAGTTAATCCCTTCTCTCTGCATTTCTCAGGGCAAGAAGCAGAAAGACCCAGCGGCACCCAAACGTCCAATGTCTACCTACATGTTGTGGTTAAATGCAAGTCGTGAGAAGATTAAGGGTGATAATCCAGGGATCAGTATCACCGATCTTTCCAAGAAAGCTGGAGAAATATGGAAAACTATGACCAAGGAGAAGAAAGAGGTGCGAATGGTCCATAATGCTGGGCATTGTGTAACATTTGGGTTGTATAAGTTGCTATTACATTACTTTTAATATTGGAACTTGAGACTGAAAGAATGAGGATCAACCTTTAATTTCAACCTTCCACAATATATAAACAAAAACCCTTCTAATAATATATTTAGTTATTTTTACAAATAGATTGCAAATAGGGATATTTGTCTGCAGTGACATTGGTTGAATAGTGTTGTGTATATACAGGGATCTTAGTGACGTCATCTGCCATTTTATACATGACATTGTGTGTATTATCATACAATCTAAAAAAAGCAAAATGGCTGCCAAATGTACCTATATTAAGGTAAGGAGACTACATGTATGGTTCCACAGTATGTTGTTGAAGTGAATGTAGATCCCACACATGTATGGGCTTAAATTGCAAGAAAGAGCAATGTAAGTTGTAACGTTTGTTTTCATTATCAAATGTTTTATACTTGCCGTTTTTTTAACTAATCCATTTTGATCAATTGTAAAACAGGGTCTGAGATGTCCCAGAAGCAAGAGAGCCACCTGCTTCTAAAATTGGCACCTATATATACCAGTTCCCTGGCTCTTCAAATTAACTAGACTGGCTCCTGAATTGATCTGTTCTATAGTATTACAAATATTTGTCAAGTTCTGCTGTGCAGGATACAGAGTGCACTGGAATGTATAATGTTTTCAAAAGGCTATTGCTATATCTAAAAAATTTAAACATGATAAAATGCTATAGGTTACAGAACACTACGAAGACAAGTTAGTGTCTTGTGACAAGGAATGAATTGAGGCCATGATGCATGTGAATCGCTTAATTGAGTCAATAAAAGGCAAGGACTGTCTGTATTAGAACACACAATAAATGGTGTTAAATACATGTTGCCTGTTCATTTCCGTCTTTCCTAGGAATGGGACCGGAAAGCAGAGGAAGCCAAGCGAGACTATGAAAAAGCCATGAAAGAATATAATGCAGGTTTATCATCTGAACCAGCCAAGAAGTAAGGGGACAATGGTGCAGAGCCACGGTTGGCTATCTGATGTTGTGGGCTTTGGCTAACTGACATATCATCTGCTTTATTCAGGGATAAAAAATCAAAAACTGAAAAGAAGAAAGCTGAGAAACCAGAGAAGAGGAAATCTGCAAAAGCCTCCTCTCCAGTGAAGGCTTCTGCTAAACCCAGCTCAGAGAGCTTCAAGAGCAAAGAGTTTGTATCTAGTGATGAGAGTTCGTCTGACGAAAGCACAAATAAGAAGGTGAGCGACAATATACACAAGAGCATTTGACATGCCTGCACCGTGTTTTCCATGACTTTCCACTGATCTACTCTTTATTAAAATCATGTTTGTTTATTTCAGGAGACAGATGAAGAAATAGCCAGCACTCCTCCCAGTTCCAATGAGTCTGGCTCAGACTAATGATCCCGCCATGGTCGAACCTGCCAGATTGAGGGCCCGAGGCTTCACAAAAGGAGTTGCTCATTCAGATCAGTGTTGGCAAACACTGGAGCGACTTAGAGACGTGTAAATTTCAGTGCGTTATTGAAGCTTGAGACTTTGCCCAATCTCCTGGTTATAACTCTCATTTCAGCTCTATATATTTCTCTGTTACGTTTTTTTTTTGTTGTCTTTTTTTTTTTTTTTTTGTAATAAATTTTTTTTCTTTCCTTCCTGTTGTTCTTTTGATTTTACTTCCACACCTATTTGTGTGAGAGAAGCAACGGGTAATTTGATTCTTTGCCATTTACACCCCCTCACCGGCCTTCAGCACTTAAAAGACGCCTCGTGGACGCCAAGTGTGTGTAATTTAGTTACAGAACCTTAAGTAGAGTCTCCTGAGTGCAAGTAAAGTGCATGGATAAATCCAACATATTAGGAAGAGAAGGGAAGCCCACTTCACAGTCTGACACTCAGAAATGTATTTAAAACACTTCTGTGTGTAAATTCATGTACGTGCATTTTCAACAACCTATAATGTCGTTAATGGCATTACTCAGAATCGCGCACAAGTTGCAAATCTGTGTTTTTGTTTTGCTTTGTTACAATTATTTGGCCGAGCATGTTGCTTGCTTGTTTTAAGCTATTTGTGACTTGTAAGAATTTGAGAATTCACAGAAGTGTTACTGTTTTTGTTTTTTTTTATTCCTGCCTTTAGCAAGACACATCTATACACTGCCATAAACAAGTTGTTTGTAGCAATTACTTCATAAAATGAACATGCAAGAACTTAATAAAGATATTGCCATATTTGGATGACCAACCATTAATTCCTGCGGTTTCAGTAGCAGACCCCTAGCCAAGGTCACTCATGATTCCGTGAGCATGGCAGCCATTCCTTCTGTCCTAGCAAAGAGTTTTGTATCATGTGATGGCGTCAGGTACTGCCTAGTGGGAAATCCACAAGTGACTTCTTAAGAAGAGTGTACTTGTAATCCGTACTCTTTATGCTTAATCCTTCTCAATGCCATATCACGAGAGACTTTCCATCATATTGAGGTTAAAAAAAATCTCCAATAGTGATTCATTTGCAGTTTCACAATTAAAATGTGACTTAAAAGGAGATAGTATAACCTTATTTTTTGTTATCTGGATCCTACTATTTGCCACTGGCATCTTTGAGATTGCACTAATTTTGAAAGTTTGTTGTAAATAGTGTGAAGTCTAGGTTTCTACTTTGGTATCTGGAGTGGAGATTGTCCAATAGATTGCTGGCTTTCAAGCAGGGCTCTACCCAAGTCTCTGGTCATTGAGTGGAATCTACAACTGATATGGACATAGTACAGCATCATGAGGCTAAAGCATCAGTACCCAAATTTACAGGGTATAAGTGAAAGAAGCTGCAGAGTTTTTTAATGTGTCTAGGAGAACAGTCTTAAAAACGACTTCATTTTCCGAACAGTGACAAATGCCAGTGGCAAAGAGGAACAGTGGTCAAAGCTCACCCACACAACAATCATTTAGACACCACTTGTCTCCAAGGCCAGTACCCACAGTGCACAAAACCCATGAACCTGGACAAACATAATTGGCCACCCTATCTTCCGAAAAAATACATACCGCCTCCATAGACTTAACATTAACCTCAAGCCAATTTTTTACCAGCCTGCCAGTTAAATTACCAGCCAGGTGGCAACCCTAGTTCTAATGAGCTAATGGAAGGCTTTTCTTCTTGAATATCAGAAAAATAACTGTACTGTAAGATGCCCAGAGTCAGGAGAGAATATAGGAAAGATTCCTGACCTAGTGACACAGAAGTAATAATTTTGAGCTCTGCTGTGAACCTGGAGAATAATGAGTGAAAATGATCTATACATTGCATCAGCAAAATGCCTAAATTAGGAGAATTCATTGTTTTAAATGTGTCTGTGAAGTCCCCTGCTTAGGACATCACATTTGGCATAATATGGATATGAACTGCTTTTCAATGGGAAATGTGTATTTTGCATATTAAGCCACAGGTGATGTCATAAACATGAGACACCACAGATACATTCAAAACACATGTTTAATTTAGGCATGCTTGTGATTTTGCTAACACAAATTATAGATCTTTTTTTTTTTTTTTTTAAATGTATTCTCTACATTTGCAGAAAAACATTGATTAGGTGATTCAGTCCATTGAAGAAAGGATTTTCACAGACAGATGAAGCTTGATTTGTGGATATTAAATGATAAAAATGAAAGAACATGATCATTTTTTGTTTCCTTTAAATGGGCCGTGTTAGTAGGTGTGGGAGGAAACTGCTGATGTGTTAAGAATTCTGAGTAGATTAGGGGAAGAAAGTATTGATGTGTTAATGATAGTGCTGGGTTTTCCCTTGGGCATGAAATGCTTCATGTTAATTGATGGAACTAAAAGAGATGGGGAATTCCAAGAGAAAGCAGGAGATGGAGCAGCACTGACGATATTCAAGAGGTTTTCATGGGATAAACTTATAATAGGGGGACTTATGGGGGTTATTCACAAACGAGTGAACTGCAAAGAGCAGTCATTAATAGGTGTGTTGGAAATAAAGATGAATTACATTTTTTCCACTTTTAACTACTGATATTTGCAGTTCGATTGTCTATTCACTTTTTGAAACCTAAGGATTTGGGTCCTGAAGATATTGGGCAGTGACCTTCTAAAATAGTAAGCAGGCACTAATTCTGTAACATACCTGTTCATACAATTAATTTTTGACATTAAGTAGTTCCGGACATATTATATTGGATGAGTACTTGTCTTGAATTTTTGCTGAAGCATTTTACTCCTTCAGCCACCTACATTAATTATTAAAGGGATTATATTACCTAAACATTGTTACTGCGAATGTAGAGCGTAAACAAATTATCTATACATTGTGTTGGCAGAATTTCAAGCAAATGCCTAAATTAGGAGGCGAGTTTTAATTGTGTCTGTGGAGTCTCCTGTTTATGACATCACCTCTGGCTTGATATGCAAATGAACTTCTTTTCAGTGCGGAATGTGTTATTTGCGTAGCACCGCGGATACAATCTTCTCCTAATTTAGGCATTTGCTTCACATTCACAATGTATAATAGATCAGTTTTGATCAGTTTCTCCGCACTGTATAGATATGTTCATGTGAGTCCCCTTTACTCACAGTCATTTGACTTTTACTATGTTAACAAGTGTAGAAAAAGGTTTTAAAGAGGGAAATTAAGTAAAATAGCTCTTTGCTTTTCAACACATTACAAATTTCCTTTTTATTAAAAGGGTTAATGATCATGTATCATCCCAGTATTAATCGTATAGTCCTAACTCAACAAAAAGCTTGCCTATTCCATTTACCACAAGCGCACACCACTGTTATCTGTAACTGGTGAATTGTTTTCCTTCTTAGCACTAAGTGTAGCCTTCTTCCCTCCCAGCAGTCTCTTGTTTGCTTTGAGAGAGTTCTCCTTCCCTACCGACTGTCTCTTGATGTTATATTACTTCTGCATTCATATGCAGTAATTGAGTTTGGCAAATTGAAACGTTTTAACGTTTCAGTCCGTTGGGAATTTGAGTTCAGACCCTGGTTACATCAGCAGCAAAAGTGAGGAAGCATCACTTAAAGATCAGACACGAGACACGTGGGGGAAAGGAGAGCGGGACAGAAAAAGGAGACATTTCGGCATTCAGGAAATACAGAGTATAAGCTAAAAGAAAATCCAGAACACCTTCCCAAAGAGAAGGCAATACAGTTGACTTGGCCCCTGGAATCACGGTGACCTCGTCCATTGGCTTAAAGACGTGGAAGAGGAATTATCTCTAATGTTTTGGAGTGACGTTAATGGGAAAATAGTTTTCTGCTGTCTGTCTCTGCTACGTTGAAGAAACATAACATTTTAAATCAGGCTTACGCACCTAAAACCCAAGCAACATTGCACTTGTAACGACTTGATCAATAAGTAATAATTTGGTAAACAGCCGACCAGTGCTCGAGAAACTCAACATCCCCGAGAAGAAGTCTTGTACATCTCTGGAACCATGATGGGTTGTGTCACCGACTTCTTCACGTACGAAACAACCAAGTCTGTGGTAGTGAAAAGCTGGACAATTGGGATCATTAACAGAGCCGTGCAGCTCCTCATTATAACCTACTTTGTATGGTAAGTGCTAGTCTTGTTATCTCAACAACCTTTCCATGTTTTCTGGTTTGTCAATTCTTCATGGTAGGTGAGTGACCACAGGCTGCTTCTCTGCCTTGAGTTTGGGGTAACTTATCAGTAGGATGTTCTCATCTTTGAGCTACTTGATGGCAATTTACTCTTCCTTAGCCTCAGTCCTATGTGAGATTTAAATATTATTACTGTCCTAAAGGAGAATGGTGTTAGTGTTTTAACCAGTAAAATAGGTGGATGTCAAGGCCAGGAATAGGCAAAATATCTTTGCTAGGACACCAGTGTCCGTGGCAGGTCTGGGAAGGTCCATAGAACATCATTTGATTGTCCATCACAAAGCCCAGTAAATATCCACCATGAATCATAGTGATCAGACTAGTTGCTCCAGCATTCTGTCCATGGGGCACCTTGGGGTCCTGGAAACTCGTGTTTGCAATCCTCTCTTGATTACTATTAACGGTTATCACGGTAACCACAGCACAGATGAATGATGCAGGAGTTTTCACGTTCTAACCATCCTCCACTTAGAATCTCTCTCCAGCCTTTAACGACAAGCTAATCACTCTCTCTCTCTCTCTGCAGACAGATTACATCTGTTTCTACACCCTTAATGCTAGTATGATGCCGAAGCAGGAGCTTGGTGACTACTCCGTTACATCATAACGATTAACTACAAATTATCAAGGGCCCAACACAGGTCCGATTTATCTGGGATTAATGTAAAGTGCTGCTTAGAAATAAACATGTTAATTACTGAAATACAACAACTCTGCCATGATTATAGCCCCTCGAGCACTGGTCCAAACAGCCATGTTCTATGTACCCATTATGAATGTAGCCATTTATCTAGGTTGTACATCTCTCTCTAATAATCAGATGGCGATCTATGGGTATTTGTGTAACTATGGAAGGATGTGGCTCTCCCTGGCCCTTAATGAATGATAATTATCTATAAATGTATTATACGAGTGTTCTATGTTAAGCTGTTTAAATGGATAGTCTAGACCTGGGGTAGGCAACCTTCGTCTCGACAGAAATTGTGGACTACATCTCCTATAATGCTCTTTCAGCTGTAATGCTGTCAAAGCATCAAGGAAAATGTAGTCCCCGACATCTGAAATGCCAAAGGTTGCCTACCCCTGGTCTAGACTAGCATCTAGCAGCATGGGTGTTATGTACAAACATTACGGCACATGAAAATGTAAGGAAGTTTTTTTGTTTTTTTTTAATGAGAAGCGCTATTACTGTTATGGTGATGGCTCCGTTTTATACATCCCCATCCCCTTTGTGCACCTGATTCTTTATACATGGGATGTGCCGGAGATCAGAGCAAGCAGGAGGTTTGGCGCAGACAGTCCTGACATTTGTCATGAGTTTGTGTAATATATTGGCACACACCCATCCTTCTTGCCTCTCCTTTAGACGTAACCCCTATAATGTCTTTTCTTTCTCTGGCAACAGCTCTATATTAGTCTCTGGCAGGCCTGAAACCCATCAATCCATTATCCTATTGCTGTGACATTATTTTACTAAAATGTCACCACAATCTGCAGTGCTGTACAGTATATAAATGAGATCCAGAATGAAGTTTTTTCAGTGATTTCTATAGCAGAGGCAGGTGTCGTTTTTGCCCTCTCGGGATGCTTGTGAAGACTACTGGCCAAAAAACATCTGATTTGTGATTTCTATTTATTTGTTTACAAATGGCAAGGCTTTGATTCTGCAAAAGGTACAGCAGTGCTGAAATGTTGCTTTTGCATTGGAGCCTTAACACAAGTAGCGTCTTGGTTCTTCTATATTGTGATAGAGAATCTGCCCAATCCTCAGCAGTATAACTATGCACTAAACAAATCCTATCTGGGTGATCTCTATGTTGAAATGATTGGCGTTAGTATGGGGGCTATTCACTTTGAAGATGAGATAAATATTTCATCTTACTAATTTAGCTATACATTGTTCAGGGACAAACCTAGTGAACTTCCCCTGCTTAGCAAACTTCATCTCAGCTCACCTTTTAGTGAATAGCCCCCAATGTACTGTCTAAATGGTTTATATATGTATCTCCAGTCCCTACTGGTTGCGTCTTTGTTTACCCCTTTCTTTAGCTGGGTGTTTCTCCATGAGAAAGCGTATCAGATTCGGGATTCCTCCATCGAGTCATCGGTGATGACAAAAGTGAAAGGTCTTGGACGTTATAGCAACAGGGTAATGGACGTGGCAGACTATGTGACTCCTTCGCAGGTAACCTCAGGTTTTTAATCTTTTTTACCCAATTTCCCAAGACCGAGATACGCAGTATTATCAGAGAATATTCACTAAATCTGAACTCTAGTGAACTGCAAAAACCAGGCAGTAAAAAAAGGACTGGACACTATCATGTCACTTTTAATCAGACACATGCACACTCCTATCTGATTTTGTCAGGCAGAAGCTCACTTCGGTCTGATCAAGACAGATTTTGAATGGTGCTTCTAGAGAGAGCAATTTGATTGTTAACACTGACTGGTCTGAGGTAACCATCACACCTCCATCTAGGAGGACATATTTCTCCCCAGCTACCTGTTGTGTGCAAAGCAATTGACAAACTCACACAACAATGACCGTCACTCTTCCTACTATGGAGTAAAGTTCCACCAAATGGCAGATGCCTTTTTGCAAAAGTTAAGGTATAATAACTGGTGAACGGCACAGTCAATGCAGTGTTCACAACACTTTTAATACCTGATTGTTGCACTTTTTAGGAATGGGCCTCTGTAAAAGTAATGCGGGTATCCTACATGAGAGAGAACAGAAACTTCCTATGGAGTGAAAGGGAGTAAGAGAGTCGGCCTGCGCTTGATTTAGAATAGCTATGTTACGGTTGAATAGGTTTATTCTCTATATTCACGGTATAAACAATATTTTGGTGACAGTCGCTTTAACTATTGCTCTGGTTTAAAGATGGGGGACCATTTACAAGGTTTATTAGCAACGCTGAATAATTAAATAAAGTGTGTTATAATAAGCAGCAAAAAACTTGATTTCTTGGAAAAAAGGAGTCCTTCTATCACATAAAACACAATGGGAATATCCTCTAAACCCCACACTGTAAAATCTGAAAGTATTGCTTTCATCTTGATATCAAGGTAGCCGATTCAAATTATGTCATTGCCAGACATGTTATTTGGATCTCACTTCCAGGCCTTCCAGGAATCTAGGTATGGTTTTACCCTGAAGAAATGCTGCACAGACATCGTCCTTACTTGATGGATGAGCCATCTTTTCTGGGCTGTCTGCACGTGCTTCTTGCAGGAGGGAAATAGGTGCTGGATATGGCTACTTGTCATATCCGGCACGAGGATGCCTAATCATCCAATCAACAACAAGAGTGCAAAGTAGAAGTCATCGGACACAGATTTCCGCTCTCTTGCAGCCATAGTTTAAATTAGCCTCAGGGCGGACGCCCCACAGGGAAATGTCATGACATCCTAGCTTTGAGTCTTTTGGGGAGAAAAATGCTTTTGAAAGGTCATAAGTTATTGAAATCAAATAAGGGGGATATCTCAGCTTTGGTTAAGAGAAAATTGAAAGAGTATTCAATGAACGCCAAGTAAAGTTCACGAAAACACTGAATATGGTAAATATTACTGCTTTCACTTTCTTTTTCAGGGTTCTTCTGTATTTGTTATTCTGACAAAGCTTATAATGACTGAAAATCAGGTCCAGGATTTCTGCACAGAGGTGAGCGTGCAAGCATCAGGGGGAAATACACTTTGTTTTGTATATGCTGATTGTCTTGTATTTTTTTAATCTATGTTATTCTGCAGAATGATAATGCGTACAGATGCGTCAATGACAGCCAGTGCCGGAAAGACAAGCCCACAGGAAATGGTAAGTATCATTCCTTCAGTAAATAGGTAGCTCAGTTCTTTCAATATAGTATACATGGTTTTTTTTATTATTATTTCAGGATAATGCTCAACAAACTGTTAAAGTACACGTTACTTTACCCCGTGAAGGCACTGTCTTATGCCCCAAATGCATCTTCCAAATGTTAATGCATATTAAAGCACATTCAAAGTACTTTAAAATGCATGTTTTACATTTTGCGTTGTTTAAAATATAAACATTTGTGAAATTACAGCAGTTTGCAAGAAGCCAGGACTGCCCACACTAGCTGAGTCAATTCCCTTTTTTTTATGCAGGAACCAATGAGAATAATTTCATTAAAATGAATAGACTTTCTTGTCTAGTGATTTAATCAGACAATGTGTTGCATTGTTAAAAGATACAACTGTGTACAAGAGCAAGCTTATTACACAAAATGTATTCTATTCTAGCAGCACAGGAAGTGACTTAATGAAAAAAAAACTTTATATACTCAGTGTCTATAGTATCAGTGCTGCTGCACCTGTAATGTACATGCAGAGTAATCACTGGGGGAGGGCTTGAGTAAAATATTAAAAAAGGGAGTTATGCAGCATGCCTCCATCAAATCACACTGCACACTAGTGCTGTTTGATGTGCATAAGTCTAAATAACCTAAATAACAAATACATCTGAGCTTTTATCATGAGCTGTCTAGATAAAGGCAGTTTTTTTAGCTGCCTTTACAATCCGCATTTCATGCTTAAAGATTAATTACCTACCAGGTCCTTGAGAACCAAGTACGACACAGGTCCACAACCTTGCCATATTTAAACCTTTTGCGTTCTCTAGAACTCAAATGAGTGGCCTGTTGCTGGCTGTGGCCTTCAAGACAATGTATTCTCTGGTATTACCTCATGAAATGAATACTTTTCAGCCATCCACATCAAAACCTTTGACAATACTTCTCCAGAAGAGGCAATAAAAACCTTTGTGCAGAAAAAAAATGATCTTATTTACACTAATAGACATATACACACTGGTTAAAGACACTGAAGTTAGCATCACTTACAGGATTCACTTTCCCTCTCTCCCCTGACAATATTTACATTTGGAGACAAGCCGGGCTACTGACGAGCATTATTGCTTCTCACCTACATCCTTCCTGTGATTTATTAATAATTGATTAAAATAAGCACTAAAACTTTTCTGTTCTGACGTGTCTCTGCCCGTAAGCACCGTGATTTGGAAAGCAGGCACTGTATATACAGACTGACTACATTTGGCCTGGAGGGGGAATGTAGTGGCCTGTCAGTAAATATTGATTTATCTCTTTCTTTCTATACATATTGATAATTCTATTGTCTGGTAATATAGACTGCTTAAAAGTCTTATAATCAGAGTGTACATTTTTTGTTTTCCTTTATATATTTATACCGGATGCCCTGGGCTCCTGTGTAATGCCTCTAGGCAGATAATCCTATATACTGCCTGTAAGCAGAGTCCTGTATACATTTAGAAATGGCTGCCACATACATCTTGGCTCCTTGTGTACATGTTTTACAAGTCAGTGTGTTACTGGCAGATACATTCATTTAATAGCAGCACATTAATGCTTCTAATCTATGGGCATGTAACCTGTAAACAAAACTAGAATTCCAGATTTCTTAGCGTGATAATAAATGTGTAATAGTTGGAGAAAACCAGGTGCGGGCTGGACGCTGCAGAAATGTAACATAATGGTGGAATGCACTGTGCACACACCTACGCCTATATTTTCTAACATATATAATTGAAAACATCTACTTAGTGTTTTTTTTTTTTTTTTTAAAGAAATATAAGGCTTAATATGCATTCATTATTTTGTGTGATATTTTTGTACGGTTGTGTTTTCCAGGTTTCCTCACAGGTCGATGTGTTAATTCAATGTGCCAGATTCAGGGTTGGTGCCCAACAGAGGACGATACTGTTAAGGTGTAAGTAATGAAGTGGGATATGTAGGATACGTACATAGCAACCACATGTGACGTTTATATATGCATGCAAAACATACATATCTATATATACACTGGCATAGTCAACATCAGCAAACCATGTGGAGATAAAGAGCTCCCTCTTGGCGGGTAAGCTAATATCCCCCAAGATAACACACATTGGGTAGATCCAATGCTGGCCTTTAAGGCCGGCAAAAGCTAAAGTTTAAATACCTCACGTTATCCCAGAAGGAATAACATGCAGTTCTACTGCAATGGAGAGCTCACATATCCAGTGTGTTAAAGCACTGGTATTGTGGTAAGGGAATAATGGCGTATAGCAAAACATACCTGTTAAAATAATGCTCGGGGCCTGGGAGCGTTATAGCCACCCCCAGTCCAATAGGACTTTTTGTCAGAACACTGGCATGGATTGTTTATCTAACACTGATAGGATTATTTATTTGTTTATTGTTATGGATGGTCTATTTCCCTGGGGCAGAAGCTGAGGATCCAGGGCATCGTGGATTGCCACTGGAACCTGGATACAGGTATATTTTCCTTACAGGGCACTGTGTGTGAGGGGGCTGGGCAGTGATTTTCACTGCCCACCCTCATGGAAGTCAAAAGAGTGTTTTTTTTCTTCTCAGATATGCAGCATTTTTGATCGTCCACCTATACCTGGGCTGTATGGGGCCACTTTTTTTTATTGGGGCCAGCAGGTTGTGGCTGGCCCCTGGGGTGCCATTGATTACATTTATCGGCGGCAGTAGGCAAGATTGGGGAAACCACTCTGACTCCCCCAACATTTTTTTTTTAACAGGTTAACTGTATCAGGGCTGTTTGGAGGTTAAAATGTAATTATCGAATGCGTTAATGTTTTTTTCTGTGTAAAATTCACAGACAAAAATTAAGGATTTTTTAGGTCGTTTATTTTTTACCGTCTGTCGCTGAATCACTGTTTGTATGGCAATTGCCAAGCTGCATTATTAGGGTGACTTATCTTACGACACACAACAAGATAGAAAAAGGAGGATGGTGGGTGAGGCTGGCTCCTTTAAGTAATCGCGTCAAAGTGAGATGAGAAGCACCTCAGCTATTTATATAAAACGTAACTGTCGCGTGCTTTCCTAGAATGCTCCAATCACTGCCCTGTACTAACCTAGCACGCGCTACTGAGCCGCCCCCCGCCCCCCAGCTAAATGTCGCGCGGAGCTAGTGGCCCCTCGCTATCAATAGCAGCGGGCATTAAATCATCAATGCCTGTTAATTTACCACTAACGAGGGCCATTGAATATACCCCATCGACTGTAAACCTTCAAAAGCCATGTTTGTAAGATTGCAATTTTAGATTTATAAACGTGTAGTTTGGATTATCCAGGTGATAAACTTGTAATCACAGTAAATAAGAGCAGGGGATCATAAACGCAGCAGACTGATATGCCTTATGCATTTTGATCTGCTCTTACTTATAATTCTATCTATACCTACCCCTTTTATGCCTCTTTATGGAAGAATGTTTTACAAGCCTATCATTTGAACGTTTGTGTCAAAGCCACACATTGTGCATACTTTTCCTTCTCTTCTTGCCACATGCTGTTTCTGACTACTAAGATTTTTAATTACTATTTTCTCTGTTCATTTGCATGGAACATTCTGTTACATGCTTTTTGTTACATGCTTTTTGTGTGAACTGGTTCTCCTTGTACTTGTTGGTTACCGTCACTAGAGGGAGTCTTTGTACTCAGAATATGTGTGTGTTGCAATTTGTGGATTCTGAAACCAATATTTGCAAGAAGATCGTTTGCATTTATCCCATGGGGAATCTGCAAAATATGTATGCCTTCCTTCCTGGAATGAGCAGTATATCTATATAATTGTATTGTGTGTTGAAGCACACAAGTGCTTTTCTCAGAGTGCAAGGCTCTGGTTTTAACCCTTTTCTCAGGGTCAGTCCATTTCGTAACTGTTGTTAGCAAATGCTGCAATGTGAAAATCCTATCATTATATATCTGTGTGTACATGCAGTATACCATTCCTCCAAAGGATCCCTTCCCAAATGGATCAAGTCCACTAAAAGACAATAGTACGGTTAATATCAATATGCCACGAAGAGTCACATTTCTATTAAAAATAAATGGAACAGTCTGTTTTAATTGTTAAAATATATAGAGCTGCAGTTTTATGACTTTTAAAACAGTTATCTATACTGGTTATATATGGACTTATTTATTGGAAAATCATATAAAACAGAAGGGATATGATTGAAACATTTACATACATAAAGGGAATTAATAGAGTAAAGGAGGAGAGTATATTTAAAAAGAAGAAAAACTACCACAACTAGAATTCAGAGTCTTAAATTACAGGGGCAAAGGTTTTAAAAGTAATATCAGGAAGTATTACTTTACTGAGAGGGTAGTGGATGTATGGAACAGCCTTCCAGCGGAAGTGTAGGAATTTAAGCATACATGGGCTCCAGGTTCTTCTTGAATGCATTGCACAGGGATTCAAAAATAATATCTCTGTTGTGCATATATTGCAATGTGATTCTTTGAACCTGAGCACAGCGCTGGAAGGAAGTTTACCTGTATATTGGGGAGATGTGCTTAGCGCACATGCAGTGAAGCCATTTAATACAACAAGCCAGGCTCTCTCAGTCATGTCTCTCACTAATGATCTGACTGAAGGGTGAATGAAATGGCGGCCACTTCCTCATGTAGACAGCGCCGCTGGGGAGGGAAAACAAGTTCATATAAATATTTTACAATATAGAAAATAACAGTATTATGCATACATAAGTGCTTAAAAAAATGTTGTTGTTGTAAAGTGTTTTTTTATTTTAAGGCAAATTAACATAATCTGTTCAATTTTAGAACCAGTGAACTTCCATACTACATTCAATAACTACATATATCTTGTCAGTCTTCCAATGCCGCATAGACATTAAATTAACATATGGGTTACAAATGTGTAGCCTTTCTTTCCCATAGTAACAACCAGCCAGCTGTATGTTATTTTTAATTGAGGTATTTGTTCACAGGACATGTTATCAAAGGGTTAGGGGACTAAACTCCTGGTGCTTTTTGTCATAGGCATCTTTGCATGCAGGGAAATGAGGGTATTTGTTTTAATATTCTTTATTTATCCCTACACTTTTCATAATACTTGTTGTTTTTGATTATTTGTCCCAGTCATAGCTTCCTTAGGTGTGTTGGAAAAACAATTCAATTATTTCCCAGGTTGGGATAGAGCATATTCCTGATAGGAGCTGATCAGCTGGATATGATTATTTAAAGTGATAGCTCTATCTTCAAAAATGATGTCAAGTAAACAAATAAGAACAGATTTGATGCATTCTTTTCTCAACTCCTCCTGTCTCCTGACATCTGCACATAAAGTGTAATATATATATTGATGTTGCTATAGTAACAATCCTGCCTCTTCAAGCCCTTCCTATTGGATGTCACTGAATTTTCCTAAAACTACAAGAGAATTGTAAATTATTTGAATATGTTAGAAACATGAACAACATACAGAAAATAATAAAAATACGATTTTCATTGGTCTTAGGAAGGTTTCCTTTAATTAGTACTACAAATGTGTTGTGTATATGTAGCACTGAATACTTGGTCAAGAACTGGAATGGATTGTTTGCGTGACATACGTTTTTTTTTTTATGGCATGAAATGTGTTTATGCATGGAGGACATTAGTTAGTAAATTATAGACTGAGGATGCGGAAAATACCATGTGTTGTGTCTG
Source organism: Pelodytes ibericus (assembly GCA_036172795.1). NCBI lineage: Eukaryota > Metazoa > Chordata > Amphibia > Anura > Pelodytidae > Pelodytes > Pelodytes ibericus. The sequence goes on from CM069867.1 coordinate 53,912,426, forward strand.
AGTACTTAACAAAATGGGCACTAATGAGCTGGCTTTGTTTACCTCGAGTGGAAACATTATCCTGCCTTTGTGTCTGGATTTTGTGATTTAGAATTACTCTGTAAACAGGCTGTCGTTGTCTTGTCTGGCATCCTCCTTAGGCCTCTGCTGCATGAAGCTGAAGGTTTTACAATCTTTGTAAAGAACAGCGTGCGTTTCCCAGTGTTTGACTTTGAGAGGTGAGTTAAATCAGAGATGTTCTTTAATACTAGCCCTCTGTGTCCTTAGTAATGGGGAAAAAATATGTTTTTCCACTTGTTTGTGTTTATCCTTCCAGGGGAAACTTATTATCCAGCCTGAAATGTAACTACAATGCCGTCACTGATCGTTTCTGCCCAATTTTCCGACTTGGAGACATTGTGAAACTTGCAGGTCAAAATTTCACAGACATAGCTAAGACGGTAAGTGATTGTCAGCCTCCCAGCGGCTGACAGAGTGCAGCTTCTTCAAAGTATTCAAAGCTGGATTAGTTCTACTGTAGCGTTAATTGGAATCGCCTATCAAATGATGGAATGAAGTGATTCAGTGGCGCCATTTCTTCGCCACCAGTACCATGTGGCTGCTTGATGGTGGTGCGCAGGATTCTGTGGCCGCGAACTGAACTGGCGAAATAGTGGTGCTAAATTGTCATAGACCCTCAAATGATCCATCAAAGGTTTGTTGTACTGTAATCACTCATCAACATTGTACTGCATGAAACAACTGTGAAACAAGCCCTGTGTAAAGTTGCTGTATCTTACTAAAGAATTACTATAGGCACAACAAGAACCAATGTTTGAAAGATCTGGCACAAGATTCCACACAACATGTCCAGCACTGGTAAAGCTATATGGAGAGGGCTCACTGAAATCTTTTATTTTTTACATTATTTTTAACATCTACACTTATACATAAGGTCATTGTCTTAGAAAGCCTCCCTTTGTGTTTGGGATACAGGTCACCTTTTTCCTAACATATCAGCATAGATCCATGTTCAGATTATTTGGAAAGAGGGCTGGAAGTTGTAGATTTGAAGAATACCATTGAGGTTCAAGTTTTCAGATTTCTTGGGCTTGTTTTGATTGTGGAAGTAGTTAAATTCCATGGTAGCAAATGGTCTGTGGAACACTGGCAACTTCAAAGAGTTCAAGTTGAACTTTTCCCAATAGCTTCTAGAAAGATAAACATAGACTTTACTATCCCTTTAACAACCGTTCAGTAACATGGAATGCTCTGATTATTTAGCATCTCCAGCACCAAATAGCCCTATTGATGCTTAAGCTGTAGGACTCTCCATGTTGAAATAAGGACAATATTGTGATGCACCTTAGAACATTAAAGGCACTGCCTAGTGCCCAAAATGCATCTTCCAAATGTTTATACACATTAATGTGCTTTCAAAATACTTTAAAATGCATGTTTTACATTTTGCATTGCTTAAAAATATTTACAGCTAAATGAAATTGTAAAATAACAGCAGTTTACAAGAAGCCAGGACTGCCCACAATAGCTGAGTAAAAGTCATTTCCTTTTCTTTTTGCTGCAGGGACCAATGAGAATAATGCCATTCAAATGAATGGAATTTCCTGTCTCTCTAGTGACGTCATCAGACAATATGTTGCAATGTTAAGAGATTCTACTGTGTACAAGAGCAAGTCTATCACAGTCCACACAATGTATTCAATTTGAAGAGCACAGAAAGTGACTAAATGAAACAAAACTTTATATCCTCAGTGTCTATACAATCAGTGCTGCCACAGCTGCAGTAAACATGCAGAGTAATCACCGGGGGAGGGCTTGAGTCAAATATTAAAAATGGGATTTATGCAGAATCACATTAGAAAAAATCCTGTGCACTATACAAGCAGTGATCTTCGTCTTGCACCGAAGTGAGTTTGGGTACTAGACTGTCCCTTTAATGTAATGTAACACGCCTGGGAGCTTTAGTGAGCTGAGGCAAAGATTTGTCAAAGCTAACCACAGACCCGGCTGCCCAGTATATTTAATCCCTTTTTTAGCTGACATGCAAACATATTTTGTTGAACCTGTGTAGAAACTCATGCTTTTCACTTGGCATTAACCCTGATCATCTTGAAGTAAAAATCAACTGCGTAGTAACGTAGGGGTGATCATCTGTCTCTGTAATTGATGTTCTTATAGTAAACCAGTTGGGCAACATGTTTACCCCTCCCACGATATCCTTCTCCCTACGTCACAAAGGGGTGGAGACTAGAGAGACTGGGCGGGGCCAACATTTCTCAGTAACTGTAATTGACAGTGAGAGGTTTTGTGTCAGGGAGGCACTGTTGTAGCTTGAGTGTGTCATGAGTGTCTATGTGAGTGCTAGCAGATGTGTGTGACAGTCATTCACTGACACACAGTCACACACACTAACATAAAGACTGACATAGACACAAACACAGCTATACACCGAAAAAATTGCAAACACAGTCACACACTTCAGCAGGAAGGCAAGAACTAAACTAACTCTCAAAGCTGCAATACACCGCCCAAGCCTGAGATTATAATTACTCGAGTAAAAGAAGTCTATCCCGGAGCTGCAGGAATAGTCCAATTCTGACCTGGTGGTGTAAACATAAAAATGATCTGTTCAGGGAGATCATTCTAACCAGCTGCATATGGACTTGCTGCTCAGCTGCCAAATTACTGCAGGGCATCCATAGGTAGAACTTGAATAAGGGGGATACTAATTAAGACTAGATCTAAGCAGTGGTGTATCTTGATTTTGTGCTGCCCTAGGCAGACAAAATCCGGGCACCCCCCTACCCAAGCTGCACACCCACGTTACACACCTAAGACATGCCCCATCATTCAGACTCACATCAAGCTCACACTCCCATCACACTCAGTCAAACACTCCTACTCCCATCACACTCAGTCACACACTCCTACTCCTATCACGCACACTCTGACTCCCATCACACTCAGTCACACACACTGTCTCCCAACACACACACTCTGACTCCCATCACACTCAGTCACACACACTGTCTCCTATCACACACACTCTGACTCCCATCACACTCAGTCACACACACTGTCTCCCATCACACACACTCTGACTCCCATCACACTCAGTCACACACACTGTCTCCTATCACACACACTCTGACTCCCATCACACTCAGTCACACACACTGTCTCCTATCACGCACACTCTGACTCCCATCACACTCAGTCACACACAGTCTCCCATCACACACACTCTGACTCCCATCACACTCAGTCACACTCTGACTCCCATCACACTCAGTCACACACAGTCTCCCATCACACACACTCTGACTCCCATCATACTCAGTCACACACACTGTCTCCTATCACACACACTCTGACTCCCATCACACACACTGACTCCCATCACACTCAGTCACACACAGTCTCCCATCACACACACTCTGACTCCCATCACACTCAGTCTCCCATCACACACACTCTGACTCCCATCATACTCAGTCACACACACTGTCTCCCATCACACACACTCTGACTCCCATCACACTCAGTCACACACACTGTCTCCCATCACACACACACTGACTCCCATCATACTCAGTCACACACACTGTCTCCTATCACACACACTCTGACTCCCATCACACACACTGACTCCCATCACACTCAGTCACACACAGTCTCCCATCACACACACTCTGACTCCCATCACACTCAGTCTCCCATCACACACACTCTGACTCCCATCATACTCAGTCACACACACTGTCTCCCATCACACACACTCTGACTCCCATCACACTCAGCCACATACACTGTCTCCCATCACACACACTCTGACTCCCATCACACTCAGCCACACACACTGTCTCCCATCACACACACTCTGACTCACATCACACTCAGTCACACACACACTGTCTCCCATCACACACACTCTGACTCCCATCACACTCAGTCTCACACACACTGTCTCCCATCACACACACTCTGACTCCCATCACACTCAGACACCCACACCCACACACACACACACACACACACACACACACACACTCTCTCCCATCAGCACTTACCTTTCCCTGGCAGGCAGGCAGCATGGTCCCTCCATGCTGCCTGTTCGGCTTCCCGGCGATTGTGCCGACAGGTCACGTGACCGGGCGCGCGTATGACGTCAGTGCGCCGGTCACGTGACTGTCGGCACTTCCGTGTCGGCACACTGCACGGGGAGCCGAACAGGCAGCACGGAGGTTTCTCTGTGCTGCCTGTTCGGCTCCCCGTGCAGCCTGGCAGGCAGAGCGATGGTGAGGGGGGATCTTCCGATCCCCTCTCACCTCCGTCTCTGCCTGCAAGCGCGGTGGGGTTTTTTTTTTTTTTTTTTAAAGGGCCGGATTTTTTTTTATTTTTTCATTTTTTTTTTTCCAGTGCTGGGGGGCGCTGCCGCCCCCCAAAATTTGCCGCCATAGGCATCCGCCTAGGATGCCTCGCGGTAAATACAGCACTGGATCTAAGTTAGAATGGTCACAATGCTTTTTAGCAAAACAATAAATTAAAAAATGGCCTTTGTAAGTGTTACAAAAACTATGAAAATTAGCCGATGTTCTAAAAGTGGAGCAGTAACCATGGAAACCAATGGAATATTCAACCTAATTGATGTGCTCTTCTGTTTTTGGCTCTCTGTACACAGATAAGATGATAGTTTCCCACTTATTAACTCTGACATTAAACCAGGTGTGAGGAAATGTAATATACAGTAAAATTGCATTATGCAAGCATTGAGTTATACCAATAAAACAATTGTCTTCATACTACCTGACCTTAGTTATACTTTGTACTTTTGTTACAGGGAGGCGTGCTGGGAATAAAGATTGGCTGGTTATGTGACCTTGATAAGTCCTGGGACTTATGTCTTCCACGTTACAGCTTCACCAGACTAGACGGTGTATCAGCAAAGAGTAATGTTTCACCTGGATACAATTTCAGGTGAGAAAAAATGGAGGGGTGGCCTTGAAATACTTATGTACACCTGCGTGTGGGTAGAAAATATGAACATGTTAATGTATATTAAAAAATGTAATCTATGTGTTATTTTTCTGAATATTCAGGTTTGCTCGTTATTATAAGCGGGAAGATGGCTCCGAGTTCAGAACACTGATTAAAGCTTACGGAATCAGAGTGGATGTGTTGGTTTATGGCAATGTAAGTTCAGTAAAACAAGCAACCGTAAAGTGTTTTTAGCTGTAACACTCCTTTAACCCCTTGAGGACAAGAGTATACTGGGGATTTTTTTGTTGTGCAGATGTTTAACTGTAGTGTTTCTCTTTCTAATTTAGTGTACTCATACAATCTATATACACTTATTTCTGTCAGAGCTCCCATTTTAAAATGTACTGCTTGCTCAGCAATCTTTTACAATGTGTCAATAGTTACACTGCCTGCGCACAGGTGCATGTGTGTACCAAAGGGTTATACAATAATTCATGTAAGAAAGGCACTCATCATTTGGGATGCAAAATGTACCTTCATCTGAACTGTTGATCGACTATCTACTTACGGCACAATTATCTCAGTCATTGATTTCCTCCATTAATGTATCACACATCTACATAACTTATATTTTTATCAATGGTACTCAGTGTGCAAAGTGGGGTTTTGCCTCACCAAGGAGTAATAGTGAATATGCTGCTGCCAAGCTCATCATTCTCATTTGCTGTTCTACTTTGTAAAGCTCTCCATGGTCCACCTGCTCCGGCAAGGATCAGATTTCAACATCTGAACCTAATGTATAATATCCTCCATGATTGCTCCATGACCCCACATACATTGCTACCCTTGTCACAAATACAGGCCTACACACCTTATGTGGTTTAATACTCTGTTACTCTTACCCTTAGCAGCTATCCATCTTAATCACACTATTTCATTTATTTCAATGTTTTCACTTTACAAACCTGATCCAGGGGATGGATGCTCACATGGGCAAAACTTATCTGGATTTTATTGGGCCAACTTTATTACATGCCCCCTGCCCCCTCCCCCCACCCCAACTGTCCAGCTACAGGGGCCCAGAATGTTAATTGAACATACACAGTTTAAATGCAGTACTACTGGTGCATAAGCAGCATTAATGCCGAGATTGACCCAAATTTGGCAAATTCTGTTGGTAATTATGCGTTTGTGCACCTCCTTAAGTCGAAGGACTGTTGCCCCTGTTGTACCTTCCACCTCTGCTGTGTGTATATGCTTTTATACATATTGTGTTTCTGTCGTAGGCCGGGAAGTTTAACATCATCCCAACCCTCATCAATACTGTGGCAGCATTTACGTCTGTGGGTGTGGTGAGTCACATTGATATCGTTCCATGTGATGTGAAGTTTGTTCCAATTACCATGTGAACTGGTTAAGAGTTAAAGTAAATACAGAACTCAGAGGAGCTGAAAAAACCTGGATTCTGTTCAGGAGCCTGAGCAAATCTTCTGATTCCCCCTCCCCTCTGTTTGTTAGAATATGTTTCCGAATAAGGGCAAATGTTATATCAAAAGTTTTTTATTCAGAACGAAAAACGTAAACACTTGATACGTAAACATAGTTTTTGTTGACATGGCAAGAAATGATGTGCTAAATATAAAACTAAATGTGAAACACAGCAATAGAACAGCTGAGCACTCAACTTGCAAAATGAACTGTCCAAGTTCTAGTATTATTATAATTCAGCTTGTTGTTTGGCAGATATAAGGGTCTACTCAATAAAAAGAGAACTGCAGCTGAATGGGAGAATTTTTCTAACTCTGCTACATTGATCTAAAGTTTGAAATTCCTGTCTCAATTCCCTCTTTATTGAGAAGATCGTATAGAGTCAATTAAGTGCTGCCCCGTTCTTAGAAAAGAATATAAACCTTCTTCGTCATGTCAGTTTTTAGAGTCTCATGCACTATAGTCATAATCTTTTACAGATTTTCTAATTAAAATATGGGTGTTGCTGGATTCTAGGTCAAATGTAAATATGAAGATCCCACATAAAACTAAACATGCAGGAACAAACTAGAATAGTGTTTGCTTTCGAGGCAGTTCGATGAAGTGAAATCCAGCTAAAGATTAACATGAACTTTTCTGTGGCTCACTTATAGCCCTCTTTTAGGTGTTGTAAACAAAGATGGGAGGATGTTTGAGAAGAAAATCTCAAAGAAATTCTTAAAGCATACCTGTATGCATTTGTATATAAAAACTATACAATATACAGGTTAAATATTACTAGATGCATTAAACCTGTTCCCTTTAATTTCCCTTTAAACCTTTACAACCGTCTAAACCCTTCCAGCCTACCATATGAGCACCCTCTACCCTTTGTATCTGCCTCTCTTCCAGATCATTATGTTCTTTATTTTTACAGGGCACAGTTCTCTGTGATATAATTTTACTGAATTTCCTGAAGGGGGCTGATCAATATAAAGCCAAGAAGTTTGAAGAGGTAAGAGTGGAGTGATAGTGTTGGGGGGGATGCCAAATTTGGATAAGAGAGCAGAACAGCTGCATTGAGAATGGCAGTCAGCCAGACATGGGTCATGGGAGTCACATAAGGGTGCTGGATGGAAATTGAAAGAAAAGCATGACTCTGCTGGGAAAATGAAAGATTCACAAGATAAGACTATGTGATAGAGGAAGGAAATGTCTGAGGAAATAGAATAGACACATGGATTGGCTGAAGAAGAGAGTGAGGCCCAAGATAGCCTACAAAGTGAGTAAAGCCTGAGTAAACAAGCTACTAGATATTAATAGCGTATTCAGCTAGGGGCCACACATGTTCTAGAATGATTGAGATACTTGTATTTGGTGGCATTATAAGTGGAAGTATTGCTTTAAATGGGTGGTTAGTTACATTAACAACAACAAAATACAATAGGTTCACAGACATAATAGGGTTAGTGTGAATTACATTAAAGAATGAGAAGGGCTATATGAGGTGCGGGTGAGATGAGCAATTTATCTCACAAACTTAAGTATGCATTGCGCAGGGACAAACCTGGTGAGTTTCTCCTCCAAGAAGAACAAAGTTGGCCCTGCCAAATGCATAGTTAAATCACCGTTCCTGCATGATGCATACTATGGGATAGAATGTGCATTCACCTTAACTCACCTGCACCTCATGTTAAGGGAATAGCTCCCATAGATACACATGAGAGGGTAGGGTTAGAAAAGGTGGGACGGAATGAACCACATGCATATGGCATGAGAATAGGAAGAGCATGGCAGGTTCTGTGTAGATCAGAGAATGACCTGACTGCTTGGGAACTGATAGTGATGCAAATGTTCTGTGGAAAATTAGATTTAAGCTAGTAAAGAGCAGATAGGGCCAAACAAAGAATAGTTATGAAAGAATCTAGTGACGCAGTACTGTGAATAGAGAGAATAAAAACTGGCCCATACATTGTGTTGCCAAAATTGCAAATACATCAAATAAGATAAATATATGTTTTAAATCTGCCTGTGGGGTCTCCTGCTAATGACATCACCTTGTGGCTTGAAATGCAAATTATACATTTTCCATTGAAAATTAGTTAATTTACATATTAAGCCACAGGTGTCATGGAGACACCACAGACACATTTAATCCACCTATTTTAAGCCTTTGCATGCAAAAATACACATCATTGTTTTATTATCACTGTAAGAGCAGTGATGGGGTTGACAGAGTCCCTTTGTAAGAACAACCGTCACTTTTGTAGCCAACTACTATCACTTACCCTCTGATATTTGTCTTCCAGGTCTCTGATTCTGCCCCTCCTTTGGAAAGCCAGGTGTATAAAAGTGATCAAACATTGGCAGGTCGTGGGGATGAAAAACGGTCTACAGACTCTGGGGCTTTCTCAATAGGCCTGTAATCTCACAGTAGGCTACCCCCCCCCCCCCCCCCCTTTGTAGTGTCAACACACTATTACCTCTGTGATCTAATCCTATAAGTCTCGAAAACACCCTGGGGCTACCAAACAATCATCCTAGGCATCCCTGGGCAGAGACACCACAGGTGCGCAACTTGCACATTAGAAATAAAATTATGAAAAGGCTTTGCATGCCAGAACATATGTGGGTGGAGCATTCGAGAACAGAACCGATCTCTGAAAAAGTGGGTGGGATTTAATTCAAAGTGGGCATTACTCTTCCTATGCTTCTTTACAATTGCCTTCAACAGCCCACCTACAAAAATGGTGCTCTATGCTAGGGCCCAGTCTGTCTTAAGGTAAATTCAACCTTCTTAATCCTTTATGAAAACAGCTACCGATTCAGACACTTCACACCTGCTTCCCCATAATCCTATGTTGCATCTTTTGTACGATGTTGTGATCAACACTCCGCTGTGTGTCTTTTCTGACCTTGCTGAGTTACCTTCCTCCTGTGTCCATTGATGTATCACCTTTCTGAAATAGCTGCAAATAATAATAATAAAAATAACCAAAACATACCTCATCTTCCCCCTGTCCCTTCGTCCACTGTCTGTCTGTTACAGTTGCCTAGTGAATTTGCTGTAAATACCAATATGTCTGTCTTTTAAAATCCTGGCAATAAAAAAAAAAGGCAAGTAAATGAAATACCTATGAAACGATAACTCCCAGGTGCTTTCGCTGGAATTTGTGTAGTAATATATATATTTATTTTAGCTCTGGGGAAAACAGATTGTATGATACAGATGTTGTTTTGTCTTTAAACATAACCTAAACAGGAGAGAAAGGTTTCACTGAAAAACTATATGTCTGCCTCTTAGGATTTAGATTGTGTAAATTACATGGAATATGTTTAATCTTATGATTTTGGCTGAAATATAAATGAACTAATGTCAATATGCCGGTTTTATTAAAATATTGATAAAGTTTCCCTGTTGTACCTGGTTTACCTTTCATTTGACACATGACTTGTATTTTACATTAAAGTATGCTTATGTACAAATGTATGTGTGAATATTAGTTAGGTACATACCAGCCAAAACCTTGAGACCGGTTCCCCGGACATGGGGCAGAGCCAAAATGAGGAGGGGTCATGTAATGTCGTGCAGGGATTTCAATTGGGCATCAGCTTCCCTGGTATTGGTATTAGCTGTGTGGAATTCACATCTTTTGCATTTAGACTATGTATGTTTAGGGTTGCCACCCGGCCGGTATTTTACCAGCAGGCCGGTAAAAAAATTGGCATCAGGCCAATGTTAAGTCTATGGAGACAGTAGCAAGGCCGGTATTTTTCTGAAGAAACGGGGGCAACCCTATGTATGTTTAATAGGCATTCATAGTTTAAACACAAACCTGCATGTGCTATGGGTAAACCTGCATGTGCTATGGGTAGCAGGCAAGCCAGGGCAGACTCAAGTTTGACATTAATAGGGTTGATTTTTTAGCACAGCATAGGAAAGAGTGCATTAGTAAACATACTAATAACAATGACATTTTGAGAGTACAGATTCTGTTAATTAATATAAATAGGTGGGATTAGGGAAATATGGGAAAGTATGAAGTATGTAAATATTTTAAAACAGAATTAAGGAGTAACAACAGAGTAACTAAGTTACCTTCATCAATATGCCGTATGTAGGAACCGGTTAATCAATGTGATCCAGGTGCACACAATTGTGGTGAAAAGAACAAAACATTCAGTGCAAAGTATCCGTTACTAAAATTACAAATACATTAGAGATTAAGTGCCAATTGTTTGGAGATGCTAGGCTTATTAAAGGGTCTGGTGTCATACACACACACACTCTACCGATCAAAAGTCTGGAGTCACTTAGCAATGTCCTTGTTTATGATCAGAAATACAGTGTAGACATGATTAATGTCTACGTTGTTATAGACAGTATTTCCTAATTATTGTGCAACTCATTTGATGTACGGTTTCATAAAAATCAAGGCAATTCCAAAGTGATCCCAAACTTTTGAACAACAGAGCAAACTATTGGGGCATGGCCACTTTAGCAAGTACACTATGATGGCAATCCTGTACCTTTTGTGGTAGGATAACACAGAGAAGTCTATTCCCACAATGGTGGAATTAAACAAGTCTTATCATGTAGGAAAGCCTGTGTTTGCTTTCTTGTACTTGGCCTGCTCTTACAAGTCTGCCTCTTCTGATACACTTCCTCATTTGTCTCCTCCTTATGTCCTCAACCTTGTGACTTGGCGTGCAAAATGACAGAGTCTATACAATTATACCAAATAGCAAGCATTATTATCAAGTAATGAAACGTATGAATGATGTCATATGTAATAATGTGGAATAAGTTATATAACTGGACTAGTAACTAGCTGGTTGTACACTGAATTGTGAAAATAAAAACTGAGCTAAAATTGCTCCATCTCTTTCCCAGCATTACTATTTCACTTAAATTGTTCAGCTCGGGACTATTTATTAACTGAACTAAGACAGAGATAAAATACAAAGATCAGAGATTAATAGCAGAGTTGGAAAATAATCTCCAGTTTGTCTAACAGTCCAGCTCAGTCATTGCAATTCTTGTCAGTCCAGTTTTAGTAAACAGCCCCCTATAAGTTCACCGCAATTCACTCTTTTGTAAAAAAAAAAAAAACAGAGAAGAGAATGCCGGTCGATCAAAAACATGTTGTGGAGTTGACTGTGGACCTTTTATAGATTTTCTTTTCATCAGAGTATATCAAGTTTGCTCAGGGTGTAAGGCTTTACACATGATTCATACCTAAAAAAAACAACATGGCGTTGCCTGAAGCGGGGTATAGTCCACAAGCGGATAGAGTTAATGAAACCAGTCCCCATGTAACAGAAGGCCCAAAACCAACGATCACTTCTAGTGTTCAAATATTCTTTTATTCTTACTTATTTATAAAAAAAATTCTCTTTTACATTATCATAATAATAATAATAATAATTTTAAGGGCCAATGCTGTATTTTAGTCACTAAGCCATTTAAAATAACAATATTGAGAATATAACTGAATATAAATGAAATGAAGGTAAAATAACATGTATTCACTTCACTGGAAGTAGCAACTTGTACCTACAACTGAATGGAGTTAATTATTGAGACAGAAAACACAAGTAAGGTTAATATTTCCCATGTGTTTATCTAGAACAAGGCAGATAATATCTCTGTGTTTGTTTTACATGAACTGAGAAATAAGGTGACAAATAGCTAACAGCTAGAGTTTATACGTTTATTACTGCTTCTTCCAGTGACTTACAACAAATATAATAAACTGGGCATTCAAACAAGTGATTTATCAATGAATCTAAATGCATAATAAATATAAATGTTATTCTGGAGTTCAGGAGATGCCACAGGAACCCAAAAGTAAGGGACATATCTCTGGAATGTGCATGTCACATTGGCACACAGAGATATTGCCATTATTATGTGCTATGCTGTATTTGTGCCTCTCTTATATATATAAACCCCCAGTATCAAAGTATCAAATCTGTATAACCAGTTTCCGCAGAGTCTTGCTTTGGAGAGAACATTACTAGGTTGATTATAGTTTCAAATAATGGTAGAATTCCTCAGTCCATTTAATATTTGCAAATCCTTCACTATAGAACCCTTAACAAGTTTAGATACATTACTAGTGAACTTATAAAATGGATTCCACAAACTCAACATATAACAAGTGACAGTCAATGCTCTGTGAGATGTGGGCAGGGTGCAGTCCTTTGTAGTGCACTGATGTGAGTCAGAAATGTAACTTTATAACAATGCCATATTAATGCAAGATGCTTTCTAGACATCTTCTATATCTCCTTTAATAAGAATTATTTAGAGCATAACCCTGTCACCTTCCCCAAGGCCAAAATATACCATCTTGCACTGGCCATTAGATATTATCACCTGCAGAATTCCCAGTAACTTTATATGATGCGTTGGCTAATAATGCCAAGAGCAGTGGGTACAGATAATAATCCAACACTTTATTTATTGGGAAATAACAGCAGTCCAAATCATAAATATTTCTATTACTTGGTAACTTTAAACACAGGGATAGCACACTTCTTCCATAGAGGAAAGGGGAGGGGTGATGGGTGTGGCATATCATGCCCCACCCACTTTTCACCTGTGAACCACCCATGAAGATCTGGCTTTTGCTCATCCTTGAGCAACAGTGTTATTCAGGACAGTACTAGCTGCATGGAGAGCGTTGGCTTCTCACTTCTGTGTATTTAGTAAGAAATGTGTTGGAGATCAACCAGCAGAGGGCGGTCACACACACGGTACTTTGAAAACTGCTTAACTAATGTTTCATTTTTTTAGTTTTAAAAGAGTTTAGTCAGATGTTCAAAGCTGTTTTGAAGAGTTAGAAAACGTTAAAACAGTCTGTGCTCAGCAACAACAGGGCAGAAAGGGAAGACGAACTTGGGCATGATAAAACCTTCTATTAGGTCTGCAACCAATAGAAAACTATTGGAAACAAGAGAATTACAGGAAATAAAAGGCTTTATTTCATTGTTCAGCAGGAATGTCAAACATTCAGCCTCAGGACCACACGTGGCCCTCTCCCAACTCAGTGTGTCATATTAAACAAAGGTAGGCCAGATAAGAACTCTGCAGATAAATCAATAATTGCAGTGAGGACCAGATATTGTACATGTTCTGTATATAGTATTGTAAGTTGCCTTAATGTGTGAAGGAAGAATGGGAGTAAAGGGTTCCACTTCCATACGGTTTAATGGTACACTAGATTATACATTTATTTCTTCACAGGGCCTCATTAACTCTGTGGGAAATGCCTGTCAACCCGTGCTCTATCTCCAAGAAAAGGGGCTATCATGTAGGGCTGTATGTAAGTCATAGACAGGTCTCAGAGGAAGAAAGGTTATAAGCCACTCAAAAAATACAATATAAGATAGACTCTGAGGCGTCACTAGGGTTGGTGTCACCCCCTCTGGATCTCCTCCAGAACCAGACCATACAGAATTCTTAGTGATGTTTTTAGTACTAATGTTACTTGTAAATTATAATTCCTTTTAATCACTGAATATAATGACAAATATTTTAAGTCTATTACAAGTCTATTACTACACATACAAAATATATATATTTGCATAATATGTCCTCCACACAGACTTCCACAGTACTACAATTATATTTTATTGATGCAAAGCCAGAGGCAACAGATATATTATCAAAAAGTGGTATAGACTTGTATAGATTATCAAAGCAGTGTAATTGTATTCAATGTTTTAGGCCAATTCCCAGATTGTCCCACAACTCCCATCATTACATAGTGATCCAGAACCTGAAGATGGCACAGCATAATTCCCATCATTATAAACAGTGAGCCAGACAGACAGTGGTAAAGTATAACTCCCTTCATTATATAGTGACACACACTAATGTTTGCACAGCATTACTCCTATCATTACCTTGTGAGCCAGACACGATGTGGTACAGCATTATAGACTGAGCTGGACATAGGTGGTGGTACAGCAAAACTCTGATCATTATATAGTGAACCCATACATTGCTGGTACAGTATAACTCCCATCATTATAGACTGTGCCAGGCACAGAGGGTGGTACAGCATAACTCTAGTGAGCCAGACAAATACAGTAGAGTTGTCCAGTGTAGCTCCCAATACATACTGCTGCAATAGACTACAATTCCTACAATGCTCAGACAGCTTCATGGAAGACCTGGCTGGCTGGTAATAATGGGGTATGCAGTAAAAACCAGATACACATGGGGACAAAAGATCGATGGTGTTCAGCTAGGCAAAAAAGTCTCCCATTATGTCAGTGGAGCATCATGGGAAGGCCTGTCATGAAGGGGTTAATGTCCTTATTACCATCATTATTTCACATTCCTCACTCACTGAGTATTAACGTCTTGTCATTTTGGCAATGGAAGGGTGTACTGTTGGGCTGTGCTTAGGGCATCAGTTGGCCTTAATCCAGCCCTGCTTGGATGTGATGACTTAACAGAGGCGGGGTATAGCTAGCTGGAATTTTGAGCTCCTGGGGGAAGAATAACAATGAACCCCCACTAATCATATCGGTGGGCCTGTGCAAATCAATATCTAACCTTAATACATTGGACTCCCAGGGCTGGCACAGAAGGACCAGTGATTTGGTGGAGCTTGGAATACATCATAACGTGAAGCAGAACATTGCCTGGCTGAAATTCTGGACTCCCAGTCCCACTGGCTGCCCTTAGCTGTATCGAGCTGCCCTTAATTGCTGCTTCCTGTGAGATTTGACAGTTTAAAGTGCAGTGAAGAAGCCTGCCAGGAAGCAAATACACACTTTATTATTTTTTTTTATTTCCACTGCATTGTTAGTCATTACCAAATTTGGGCGGTTGTGATGCTGAGGAATCTTGAAACTTCCATCCCATTCCAAGCATTAAATCACAGCAATATCACAAACTACGCACAGTCTAGAATTAATTCACAGCAATATCACAGGCTATGCAGAGTCTAGAATTCTAGAAATAAATCACAGCAATATCACAGGCTATGCAGAGTCTAGAATTAATTCACAGCAATATCATAGGCTATGCAGAGTCTAGAATTCTAGAAATAAATCACAGCAATATCACAGGCTATGCAGAGTCTAGAATTAATTCACAGCAATATCATAGGCTACACAGAGTCTAGAATTAATCCACAGCAATATCACAGGCTATGCAGAGTCTAGAATTCTAGAAATAAATCACAGCAATATCACAGGCTATGCAGAGTCTAGAATTAATTCACAGCAATATCATAGGCTACACAGAGTCTAGAATTAATTCACAGAAATATCACAGGCTATGAAGAGTCTAGAATTAATTCACAGCAATATCACAGGCTACACAGAGTCTAGAATTAATTCACATCAATATCACAGGCTATGCAGAGTCTAGAATTAATTCACAGCAATATCACAGGCTATTCAGAGTCTAGAATTCTAGAATAAATTCACAGCAATATCACAGGCTACACAGAGTCTAGAATTAATCCACAGCAATATCACAGGCTATGCAGAGTCTAGAATTCTAGAATTAATTCACAGCAATATCACAGGCCACACAGAGTCTAGAGTTAATTACAACAATATCACAGGCCACACAGAGTCTAGAATTAATTCACAGTAATATCACAGGCTACACAGAGTCTAGAGTTAATTACAACAATATCACAGGCTACACAGAGTCTAGAGTTAATTCACAACAATATCACAGGCCACACAGAGTCTAGAGTTAATTCACAGTAATATCACAGGCTACACAGAGTCTAGAATTATACCACCTGGAGAATGAATTTCTGAAGATGTTTAATCCTCCTCTTAACTTAGTAAAAGATTCATTACATATCTTGAAGTTTTTTTCCAAATCATGATAAATGAAACACGAAACACAAGTGTCAATAAAAAAATGTGTTTTTCGATTTACATTTAATTGTTTATCAGTCTAAAACAGGGGTGTCTGATGTGCCAAATGCAAACCTCACACGTGCCCCTATTTAGGAGGGACGGTCCCGATTTTTGCATCTGAATTCCCCTGTCCCTCTTTCCTTGTCTACTGTCCCACTTTTCTCAGAATTTTTTGTATGACTGTATCATAGAACTCCAGAGCAATAAAACGCACAATAAACTGCAGTAAATGTGTACTTACATCAATTTGTGTAAATAAAATAAATCATCCTTATTCTAAATGACTTATCAAATGACATAAATAGTTACCAACTGATGTTCACAGTTGCCACATTTGAAATCTTTACTACACACATGAACAAGAACAAATGCAGACTGGCGCAAAACAGTGGGTACCTTAAATTAAACACATGAAATAATAGTGCAATAATGCTAAACCCTATATGTGAAATTAAAAGTTTGAAAATAGATACGTGAGTGACAGTCACATCAGATGAGGCATGAATATCCATAAAACATCTTTAATTGGATTCTGAAATTTAAAAAAAACTACACATGTGCGGGACCAGGATGTACACAGAAATTTTGGCCCCCGTTACAGGAAAAACTCACAGACAAGGGACGAATAAATCACAAAACAACTCCAGGAGACAGTCACATCAACGGAGCTGGACTACAGAGAGGTAGAAAGTGCAGCGCTGGAACACGATCTGCTGATACCTCTACGCGTTTCACCGTTGTCGTCACGGCTTCATCAGGAGGAGACTGTCACTCACGGATGTTTGTGAGTGCATCTAGTTTTAACTTTTTAATTTCACATATATGGTTTAGCATTATTGCACTATTATTTCTTGTGTTTAATTTAAGGTACCCACTGTTTTGCGCCAGTCTGCATTTGTTCTTGATATTGTATATAAGCATTCCGGAGTGCTTCAGAAGGCTGCAGTGTGCGTGGTACCGCAAGTATTACTATTTTTGCACAAAGGTTCATTTTACACAAATCACTTTACTTTTGCACTACACACATGAACCACAGATCATATAAAACAAACTTGATTGCATTCCATAAAGATGAAAGTAAAATTTAGATTTGAGTTTTAATGTTCATCTGATTCTTTTAGTTTTTGCAAATGGATCTGATATGGTGCCATATCTAGGTATAGGAGAAACTGTACTACAATAAAGAACAGGCTCATTAATACAGTGCAGAGAGTTGCTGTTAATAGTAATGGCTCAAACTGGCTGTTAAGGGAAAACCCTCACTGTTCTGTCTTGAGTCCTGCTCCTATTGATTTGTAATGCATAAATTAAGGAACATTATGTTTGAAATATGTCTTTTTATGACATCACATGTGGCCCAATATGTAAATAAACTAAATTTAAATGGAAAAATTGTAATTTGCATAACAAGGTTTTCAGATAAACAGGAGATGCCACAGTAATGAACAAGACTCAAGCACTAAAATTAATATGTATTCTGTTTTGCAGTGAGATTTTGGTTTGCATTTTTTAAAAGAATAAATAAAAGAAAAAACTTTCCAGGCTGCCAAACAGGTGTATAAATATATTTTATCATTCAGGGTCTGTGTGCCAGGTTTTCTGGCTGCAGAAAAAAACACCTGCTGAATTGTTGAACAGATGCTCTACTTAAAGTGGCTTTTTCAACAGAAATCATCTTTCTTTTGCAGGGAATTTTCCCTAAAACTTCTGTACAGCAGAATAAAGGATTCCTAACTAGCCTGTATTCCATGTCATTTCCCCTTGGACACTCTGCATCACCAGGCATGATTTCTAACACTCCTTGGCAGAAATGGAATCGGTTGAGGAAATCTCTGTCGATGATTGGATGAGAGCAACACTTTGTTCATTATCACACGCGCTTTCCAAGAAGGACATTTTTACGTTAATAACATTTCATTATTATGACACAAAGCCGAGATGATCACTTTAACACTGAGATTGAATATTCAAAATATAATTATAACTTAGTTATAAGAAAGTAATCAACACAGTAAAAGGAGGAGTGTATACTTAAAAGAAGAAAATCTACCACGACTAGAGGACATAGTCTTAAATTGGATGGGCAAAGATTTAAAAGTAATATCAGGAAGTATTACTTTACTGAGAGGGTAGTGGATGCATAGAATAGCCTTCCAGCAGTAGTGGTAGAGGTAAACACAGTGAAGGCGTTTAAGCATGCGTGGCATAGGCACAAGGCTATCCTAGATATTAGATAAGGCCAGGGACTAATACAAGTATTGTCAGACTAGAGGGACCGAATGGTTCTTACCTGTCAACACATTCTATATTTCTACAATAATATTCATCTTTTAAGAATCTGTTTACATGAATTGGTTCCATCTGATTAAAGTAACAAATTCTGATAAGAGGCTGGCTTTATTTTTATTAAAAATAAAAAAACAGTGGACCTCAAATAGATCAGGGCAGATAGGTAGCAATCAAGCTGCAAGCTAAACAGTGGGCAAAGTCTATGTAGATATAGTACAACTAAGCTAAATGTTTAAAAATGTTCTGAAGAGATAGCAGCATGTAGATGACAAACAGGCGATCATTTGAACTTGGTATAAAGTACAAAGAGAGTAATAATCATGTCTATGCCAAGTGCCTGCTGGATATCAGGAGTGGAAAAGATAAACTCTCACCCTGCTGATTGGATACAGCATGGCAACCACTGCAGTTCCCCAAACACTGTATCCAATAGGGAGACTCTTATGAAGAATACATGCTTCAAAAGCAGCCTAGGCTAAATTAAATCCTGCTGACTGATATACCGTAATAGTTTAATTATTACACCCCTTGCGCATACCTTTTTTGTTTTTTATAAGAGTCACCAAATAAAACCGAAATGGGGGGCACTCCACTGACAAAAAGTGAAACAAAAAAATAGACTTTAAATGAGGTGGGAACAAGCCATCCTTTAAACACAGGAGTGTCAAACTACAGCCCTGCAGCTGCAGATAGCCCACATTTCCCATAATACCAAGGGAAGTATGGGATATGTAGTCTTCTAACAGCTGCAAAATTATCCTTGGCATATTAATAAATACACTATCCGGGGGGGGGGGGGGGGGGCAGAATTTGGGCCCTGAACCTTCTGATGGCGGCCCTGCATCAGGCAAGAAAATTAATACGGGACAGAAGTCCATCCATATATTATATTACATTTCTATTACGTTTTTGTTGTAGTTGCTGGGTTTTTGTTAAACTGAGTTACAGTCTACCTGTGAATAATATCAATATCAATGAGAGACATCTTTCTACTTACTCTGGGGCCATATACTTACATCATTATATTGATAGGATCTACTCACTCATCCTACATTAATGTCAGACACTAAAGTATTTAGTCTAGGATTGTGATGATAAATTGTGATGTAAATCAGTTCATTAGTCAGTCGTTCCTATGGGATCTTGTCCTTTATAAATTTGTTCCCTCCGTACACACATGAATTCTACATACTATAGAGCAGCATGTATAATTTATGTAGAAGATCTGAAAAATCGAGATAAAATCGAGGAAATACCAGAAATTTCAACCATTAATTGAACAAAAAATAACTGTTTAATTGAAAGATTACATCAAGTGTAGATGGTATGTATAGAAATGCTTTAATGAAAGAATACAAATAAAGCACCTTATTGAGTTTTATATAGTGCTAACAGGGGGCAGCCATGTTGTATAGAATGTTGAGTAAGATCTTCATGCAGATAAATGGAAATCGGCACAAGATTCTAAACAATATGTCTCCCCCGTGTTAGAGCTTTAGGAAGCAAATAGGGCACAATCAATACATTACAAAATGTAGAAAAAAAATTAAAATGACTACACGTGATGCTATCTTTCAATTAAAGACGCGTTTATTCCTCAACTTTTGCATGGGTCCAGTGCATGCCAACCGAGTGCAACAGGTTCAGCAAAACATCTTTGAGTTTCAGGGGACAGCTCTAGTTTATTCTGGAGCCCATTATCCAGAGTTTGCCCTTCACCTTCCCACAACCTCAAAAACCCACAACTCTTAAAGGCTAATACTGGGCAGTGACAATTGTCTAGTGTTTAACCTGATTGCCATCAACAAGGAATCGGAAGTATCATTATATGGCGCTGGAGCCAGGATCATTATTATTCCTTGATGAAAAGGCCATAGGCTCTGATGAACTCAATAATATCATTTCAAGGACTTGCACATTAAAAAATGTGACCAAAGTGACCTACATCACAAATGTATTTGTACCTGTGCTGCAGTAAGATCTGTCTTTCTGAATAAAACTGACTGTCTCAAACACATCGATTTTGATGCAGATAAGAACCAACTGGAGAATCCATGTGTCCATGAGATTATTGAACTCCTTTTCAGTATCTATTATTTAGAATCTCACTCATCCTCCGTTGGTAATCCTGATTTACAATCCTGAAATGTGTGTTTCATGAATTAATCTATCTATATTGTAGTAATTAAATTATAAGGAAGACATTTGTGGCTCTAGATTTCTTGAAAAACTGGTGCCTGTCTTTTCCTGATAAAGCTTGATGAATGAGACCTGAATTGTTGGATATTATTTAACTTTAAACACATCTCCTGGTTCCTTTAGAGTGAATGTATACTTTATGAGATCACCCTGTGGCACCATATGCAAATTAACCACAACAAGAAAGAATACATACTTTGCATATGGTGCCAGAACAAGATGTCACAGAGGAGGGGAGTAACATAACTTGTTTTTACTTGCTACATTCCCTGTACAATGGATGTGCCTCCAGCCATTAGGATAATACTTACTCGATTTACTATGAAGATAGTGTACCTGCTCAATAAATAGAGTTAGCAGAGTCTGCGTATAAAGCTCAGTTTGTATTTATTTCTTATTAAACAAAAGTACCAAGTAAAATATAGGAGACATTTAAGCCTAGAAGTCTGAAATCGTGGTATTTTACTTCATAATTATATGTGACTCAATGGTAGCCGAGATATCTTTCATTTTATTATTAATTTATGTAACAAATTAAGACAGAGCGGAAAAAATGATCAGGGAAATATAATTGTGTCCCCTAGATGGCGCTTTTCTTAGATTCCACCGAGTCCCTGCTGGATCTGAGAGCTGCAATTGTTATGCAGGAGGTAAGATTTATATTCATGAGATGGCATGCATATGAAGCAGCAGTGGGTGTGCTGAATCTGCGTAACTGGAGAGGAATGTCTCTTACTTTGTGCCGTACTCACACTCATTAACTTATACAAACTGCTGCGGACCAGCAAGTAAGAGCAGCAGGCATACATGCAGGTGGCAGGTAAGAGCAGGAATATACACGGTGTAAACAGAATTTGGCACGTAGCATTTGCTGTAAAAGTCCTGGTCCAGTTTGTTAACTTTTATGAAGTGTGTGTCACATATGTTATCTCCTGCACGTAGTTTTAAAAGTCTTTTTGTAGTGTGTTCCAACTATAGGCTTATTTGTGTGTCTGTTTGTGAGTCTCTGCTGCGTGTGTGTTTGTGTGTCTGTGCTGTGCATGTGTGTGTGTCTGTTTGCTGCTACCAAATTGTTAGTGTGTGTGTTTTTAGTCAGTTTGTGAGGAGTTGTAAGTAAGTGCATGTATCTGCTGGTATTCTTTCTCTCCTGATTGTGTACTTGTGCCTGTCCTTGTCAGTGTTAGTGGTAAAGTGTGTGTGTGTGTGTCTTTGTGTAGTTTTTTTTTTTTTAATAAGAGTCAGTATAAATGTTAGTGTCAGTGGGTGTGAGAACGGGTGTGTCTCTGTGCCTGTCACAATTTCTGCTTGGCATGTGATCCTTATTGCTCAATTCTTGGCTCCCCTTAGTTTTCCCTTGAGAATTTCTTTGTACTTTGGAACATTCTATCAGGCACAAACCATGACACACAGACAAAAACACACACCCTGTGCACAAGAGACAGGCAGGCATGCCAGATCTGTAACACACTAACATTTTAAACACATACTCCACTAATTCACAACACCCTCATTCTATACTCACATAGAGAGAGAGTATGCAAACTAGGAATTACATGTTTGAGTTTAGATCCGGGTTGGATTTTAAACTCGCAAGCATGCTAAATCAAATGATGTTTGTAATCTTTGCTGCATAATAGACCTTGTGCCTTTAATTAGAACTGCTGGGCTTGGAAGAGTTAATGACTGCTGGAAAACAGATTTTTTCCAGATGTTTGCTGATACATTTGTGTGTTAGCTTGTAAGGAAATGTTGTTGTTTTTTGTTTTGTTTTGTTTTGTAGGAGAATTAAGTGGTGCTGAGGAAATAATAAGAAGTAAGAAGCAGTAGGGAGGGAGAAGTAGAAAAATGTATAATACTTAGGAGTTTATTCACTACACTGGGAGCGGTTTAGAGAATAAACCACTAAAAATATAATTTAAAAAAGCAGCTTTCTTATTATCTGTTGGTGTTATTTAGTATAACTTCTTAGTGAGAAACTGGGCCACATATATATTCCAGACGAACAAGAAGTATTGATAGAGATTTGGTCAAACATGGACAGGGTTTGGTAAAATTAGGAGGAGAATTACTAATCCCAGACCTTTTTTTTTAGATCCAATGACTATTCTAAAAAAAAACCAAATGGCTCTATAGGAAGGCATGCTTTTTGGCAAATCCAGTCCATACAGATTTGCATAGTACTATTAACCAGAGATAAATAGAGTCTACTGCTTACTGAAGATATATTTGTCTTTGATCATGCGTGTGTGCTGACATGTTTCTAGATATGGGGTACATAGTGCTGGCTATAAATGACATTCGCTTATGGCTTCAAATGTTAGTTGCCAATCTACCTGTCCCTGAAAACAGTAGACAATACAGCAGAGCCATCAGCGGCTATGGGAGCATTGCTTGTGGAACACTGGCTTGATCACAGAGTTGGTAAGGGCATATGTTATAAGAGGTGTAATTTGAAAAGCACCCCTTCTGGTACTGCCCTTTAGACTCCTAAATCTATCAATCCTCACATGAGGCATCGGATGACTGAACCACAGATTTGGAGAAACAAAGTCAAAACTGCTGAAAAGAAAGCACCAGGAATGTTTGTGTTGAAGAATAATTTAGGATAACTTGGATCAGCACATTCCATAATGATCATCTATAACCCATGTCTCTCTCTCTCTCACAGCCTAAAGTTCATCACGTCTTCACCAGCATCATGTTATCGCCCAGTGGTGATGTACTGAGCCCACATGCTGACCAGCAGCTGGAGAAATCAGGTAGAGTAAATGATCAGGATTTTCCAGTATTAGAAACTGATTGTGACATCGACAAAACAAGATCCTCAATATACAAAACTGGAAAAGCCAAGGGATGTGTCTGCCTGGCTCATGTGTGTTACGGAGATTGACATTTGCAAATATGAATCAGTTTTGTCATTTGTGATGCAGGGCTGCTTTATAAAAATGACCAACTTAGACAACTGTCCATGGGGTAGATTAAGCCACGTATAGGTGATGTGTCTGTATATGGACATCGGTGTCAGTGGCAAGATCTGGGAAAATCTATCAAAACTGTTCATCACAATGTCCAGTAAAAGTGTTGGATCCCAGTACTGCACCAAGATCATGGTATTAACCATAGCACTAGAACTCCCATCCATGGATTTGAAGCACCAGGGCCTGAAAAGGCAATGGAGTGGTTCCAAGCTGGTGGAGAGCACATAATCCACTAAACACATGACAGACAGAGCACAGAGATGATGTCATGTCCTGGATTCTGGTGCACAGAGTAAGCAGGACCATAAGTTGGCAGTGTTAAAGAGAATCTATAGGTTACTTCTGCTCCTGTGTAAGTAGGATGGACAGCTGTGGGGATCATGAACCTAAACCAGCATGTTTAGTAGCAACATAGGTCGGGGTGCTTCTGACCTTTGCCTTTCAGGAACTTTGAGCACTTTAGAAAAATATAGCTATAGCTGGAGAGGAAGGGTAACATAGTAATTTAGGTTGAAAAACGACACAAGTCCATCAAGTTCAACCCTTCAACCTATCATTCCTGCTTTTGATCCAAAAGAAGGCAAAAAAAAAAACCCTAAGGAAGCTATTTTGAATTTTGCCTCCTAGGGGGGGAAAAATCCTTCTTGACTCCAAAGGGCAATCAGATTTCTCCTTGGATCAAGAAGCTCTATTATTAATACTTATTCTTATTCTGTATGTTCTGCTTTTCAAAAACAAAACAAAACATCCAGACCATTTTTAAATGTATCTAATGTAGTTGATAGCACTACCTCTCTAGGCAGTGAGTTCCATAACTTTATTGTCCTTACTGTAAAGAATCCCTTCCATTGCTGTCTATGAAATCTTTTTTAAAAAGAGGGATCAAACAAAACTGCATAGGGACAAGCTACATCTTGTAATGTCTACACTACATCTGCAGCACCCACTTACAGTAAGACAGAGGCAAAGAAGGGCTGGCAAGGTGGGCGATTTGCCCTAGCACCGCCATCTAATTTGTCTCAATGGGCTGGGGCTGTGTCACTTTTCACTTTTTAATGCCCCAGTTTGTAATACTTTTTATCTTTATATCCAATTGCCTTGTCTGCCGAGCATTCTTTGTACCTTATCTGTCAGCAAATCTGCATCACCTGCCTGTCAGCATCTATCTGTGATGAGATCAGGTGGGCTGATGAAGTGGCACCAAAGGCAACTATATTGTTTCCCCCCCCTCCCGGGCCAACTGTTGCCAGCCCTCCTCTGGGCAGAGGGTAAGATGGTGCATAGTAAGATTTCTACGATAACCTAAATTCACATCACCTAATAAAGTAATTGTCTCTTACAGTATAAAGTATACTATAACAACTTATACAATGTTACAGATAGCCTAGTGAGTGGAACGCCCGAGGTTATCAAACCACACCCTTCAGGAGAGTATTTATCCAACTAGTGATATTATCTTCTGTGAAATAATATTGTTTAATGCAGTGCTTCTTTGTAATGCTGATTCATCAATGTGTCAAAAAATAAATCACATCTGAATGTATCAGTAGAACAATCGCTGTGCAGTATGATCGGAGTTTCATTCTGTTAATGATGAGAACAAACTGAATGTTTTGTAAGGTGTTCATTGTTGACATATGCCTACCCAGAATCCCTTGCAGCAATGGTGATCGCACTGGGAATGTGTGATTTAAATGGGAAAAGCAGGTTTTCTGGCTTGTTTGATGTGTGTTTGATAATGTCTCTGCTAGCCACTGAATATCAGATAGAGGGTTTTTGCCATTGATTTTACCCCAGAATTACTTAAATGGTAAGATTTTTTTCAAAAAAAAATAAATAAAAAATCCCATCTCCATCTCCCTCTTGCCATTTACCCTCCCAAAGTAATTGTATCCAGGTCTTTGTATATCATGTCAATGAGGTTAAAATGCAACACAGGACATGCACCATCACCCACATTGCACACCCAGGACATTCACCATCACCCACATTGCACACCCAGGACATGCACCATCACCCACATTGTGCACCCAGGACATGCCCCATCACTCACATTGCACACCCAGGATTCACCCCAATGCACACCCAGGACATGCCTCATCACACACATTGCACATCCAGAACTTACCCCTGCACTCCAGGACACACCCCATCAGAAGCCGCAGCTCCCAGGTGTCTAGTGGAGGCAGCTTGATGTCTGTGCAGCAGAACAGACATCCCCATGCTGCCTCTCATGCTAGCAAAATAGAAGGGGATGCAGAGAGAACTTCTGAGGCAGATAATATCTTGCAAAGATCAGCGTTAATATATTACATGAATAATAAGTGGGTACAAAGGGTGAACATGTAGTGAATGAACACCTTACGCATTTCGTGCCTTGATGGCACTTAATCATCGGCTTAAGGGAGGGAACTCATATGTCTAACTAATATATTGATTGTAATTAACTTCAATTGATTACTGGATGTTAAGTTCAAGCTTCACATTTTCTGACATGTGATTTCCCTTTGCAGCAAAGATGTCCGTGAATACAAACCAACACATAGAAACTAATACACAATACATACATTATTTACAATTATAACAATTTAATGAGCAAGAGTTAAGGACACATGTATATAGTACCAAAGTTAAACTATATGTGTAAATTTATAGTATAAATTGTACTATTTATTTATTTATTGTGCATATATACATGTATCCTATATTGATGAAACAGATAAAGACATATATTTTATAATTTACTGATGGTACCGTACTTATTTTAAAACTTGGTCAATTATAAAGATTTAATGTGTGAAAAAAACACATTCACATCATGCTTTGAATTAATACCATTAGTAAGGCAGGTTTGTAATGTAAAGATCCCCCAAAAAATCTCTTTTATAGAGTGTTTTAATAATACCCCCTTTTCTAGGTGGTACTTTGATTTTTGAATGGCCTGATAGTTGCAGAATTCTGTGACATGTCTATGTCAGATTTTTTCTTTTCTTATTTTTTATTCGTTCCTATTTTTTATTCGTTCCTTTATCAATGTATTGTGCGTCCGACATACTGTTTTTTTGCAGTGCTGACATGTGATACAATAGACGACATATCCTGTATAGCAGTTGAAAATATTATGAATCATATCGCTTTTGTTAGGAACTGTTGATATGAAGGTGTTTCCTCGAAGTACAAGACTGCGACATTTACATTGCCTGTGCTGTTCTGAAGTCTCAGCACAGCAGTTCACTTGACCACAGACGCTCTGACCTCAGAGCAGTGCGCTGGGAGCGAGAGGCAACATGGGAATCTTTTGATCTCCCCGGCCAGTGCCTTTGCCGGCTAGCATTTTTTCTTTATTTCTTTTTTTAAAGTGGACCCCTCTGGACCAATGGTGTATCACCGGTCACCCCCCTTATGGTAGCCCTGTCTCCTAGCATGCTTTTTTGAATAAAACAGAGATATGGTCACCCTAGGTTATTTATAAAACTTGCACAAAGCGTTGGAAATGCCTTTCTGGGAGCTGGGATTGCCTCTCTGACAAAACTTTGAATGTGCATTTCTGTACTTTTATGCTTATATGGATTGCATTGGCTCTAACTGTGCCAGCAAAGCCCAGAATTGTTTTTTTAAATGTACTTAACACTAACTCACAAAATGTTCTGGGAGCTAGTGTTTTACATTGGCATATGCATACTTGCCAACATCGGCCATGTTTCCAGGGACACATATTTGTTCCACATGCTGCAGAAAGAGCATGCAAAGTGGAGCCCGGCAGTCTGTAGGATGCATATACGCACATACACAATCCAGTTAATTAATCATGGTTGGTCCTATGAGATCTCCACCCAATAAATTGTATTGTGTCTGTGCAAATATCCATCCTATATACTGCCAGGCTGCAATTTGTATGGTCTTTCTGCAGCATGTGGAAGAAATCTGTGTCCCTGGAAACATGGCCAATCTATATTCCTTTCATGGAGAGATGCAAAAAGTGGATTTGTCACCTAAAAATCTTTCAGCTTCATTTTTCTTTTTTCAAAACTGTATTTTGTTTTCTATCAATTTTTAGATATATTTGCTTTAAAATTAAGGGACTTTTTCATCTCAAATGAGCTTAGCACAGTGACAGGTGAGGCAAATCCTGCATAATTAACTACTTCCGTTTAAGGCCTGCACACACAAGCAGTTTCCACTGAAATGAGGGAGTATCTTAATAATTATGTAGGCCACTTGGCATGCTTAATCTACTAACTGGTATCTTCCTAAATACAAAAATATTAGTTAATTTGATTTTAACAATGCTGCATACATTAATTTACATATACTGAGCTGACAAATTAATACTATTAATGACTTGGCCTTATTTTGCTTCATCACATTTTCTGTAAATTATATCACTGATCTCATAAAGAAGAAACTAAGCACTAGTCTGTGGATGTGCTACCTTATTGGTCTGGCAAACTATATGTCTGTCAGTGACAGGCCACACCCCTTCAGGTTCCAGGAAGCAATTTTTAACTGCTTGGTTTAGAGCAGTAGCGATGGTGAGGTGACTGAGGCCCATGCTTTGGGCGCATGCAATTTAGGGGGTGCAGTGATGATAGCATGTCATTCTGATTTCCAGCATCTTGTGAGCAATTTTCTGTTCTTGCCTCGAGTGCAGACAAATCTAGCTACAGTTCTGGCTCAGTTTCTAAACTACACAACCAATCATTTCATCTAAGTGAAACACAATAGAGAGAGAGAATTTAAAAAAAAGTGATTAACTTATCAGAAATTTGAAGGAGTTTAAAGGGGCACTACCACTTATATATACATAAGATTTAACTAGATTACCTGTGCATTTAAAATAAACACATATATAAGACATATGCCACTGTTCTTTTTTCTCTATGTTTAAATTAATTGCATATAAAAGTAAAAATAAAATTAGGTGTCTGTCTCCAGCTTCTGTTTTGAGAATTTTACCCATTCTCCAAAATCTTCCAGCAAGTCTCACTTTGCAACTGTAGCCAGAGCCCTCATGATGATGTCATAAGATACACCCCTGTTCTCTTACTTTGCTCCTGTGTATCATAGTGGGCAGGACTAGGTGGCTGTGTACAACCTTTTTTACCTGTATTTTAACACAAATGAGAGGAGACTGACCTGATCAAACAGGATAATTACTCCGCCCCTTGGATGTAATAGTTACATTATCTTCCCATTCAATGGAAGTCTATTGTCAGAATTCTGACTTATAGACTGCATTGTGTGTCCCCAGCCCCAAAGTGAGATACTAGTGCTGTAAAGTCACTGGGGGTGGCACCCAAAACCACTATATTTCACAAAATGGCGGCACTCAGTCACACTTGTTTAGTAAAATAATTCCTAAAATAAACTCACATAACAGAAACAAAAAAAGACATATCTGAAATCAACAATGCAAAATATATTTTTTTTAGTGGGACTGTCCCTTTAAACATGCATGGAATAGGCATAAGGCTATCTTAGATATAAGATAAGGCCAGGGACTAAAGTAAGGCAGAAACTGGTCAGACCAGATGAGCTGAATGGTTCTTATCTGCTGACACATTCTGGATTTCTAAAAAGCAGATGTAACATTTTGTTTCAATAAATAATAATAAAAAAACTTCTATAGACTGTGCATAGTTAGTATTTTTGTTTTTCAAACGGTAAAGGAGTTTTGGGGATATTTTAATTGCTACCCAATAATTTTTTAACCTCAGTAAAAAGCTACACAATGATTTGCTTACCTGTCACTTGATTTCTTCTTACTCTTCCTGATGATGCTTTCAGTAAAAATAGTCATGCAAATCAAACCAAGATGGTAAATATTTGGGAAGGTAACGATTTAATTGTAGTGAAAGGGAAAGAAAATAACCAAATGACTTTATGAGCCAAGACCTGGACAGATACAATAACATTTGGGAAACAGCCAATTTTACATTATAATGATTAAAGGATCAGAAATCCCTTCAACAGATCTAATTTGCCTCTTTTAGAGCTTTAACTCTGCATTGTCCAAATTCAGTAATAGCATAACATTTCCATAATTCTATACTGTGCTATTGTTTTCTAGACAAAGCCTCAAAACTATTGTGTCTATTTACTAAAACGTGAACTGTGTTGAATTGACAGGTTATCTGCAAAAAAAAGCATTAATAGTTGAGTGGAAATCTTCTGCAACTTGTCTAGCTATTAATGCCTTATGTTTGCAGTTCACTTTTTGGTGATTAGCGCGCCATAACATATACTGTACTCCTCTAGAGAAATCCTAAAGACTATTTGGTTAATTCACTAAGACACAAACTGGGATAGATTGATCCAAGAAATTATAATTCTCAGATTAAGTGTTCATTTAAAAAAATAACCTTTGAGACCTATTTTACATAATCTGATGGCAGCCTCATTAGAAACTATAGTGTCAGTGGCAATAACAGCTGCACACAGATATATTGTTTTCTTACTTTAATTGCTGTATATATATATATATATATATAAATAATATAATAGCACAAATCTTCAGATGTTCTACCTTATTGGTCTGGCAAACTATATGTCAGTGACAGGCCACACACCCTCAAAAAGGGTCCAGGAAGCAAATGCTAGGTTCAGAGCAGTAGCGATGGTGAGATGACTGAGGCACTTGCCTTGGGCTCATGCAGTTTAAGAGGTGCATGCAATTTAGGGGGCACAGTGATGATAGCATGCAATTAAGGCGACGCAGTGATGATAGCATGCAATTAAGGGGATGCAGTGATGATAGCATGCAATTTATGGGGAGCAGTGATGATAGCATGCAATTAAGGGGGTGCAGTGATGATAGCATGCAATTAAGGGGACGCAGTGATGATAGCATGTAATTTAGGGGGAGCAGTGATGATAGCATGCATTTAAGGGGACACAGTGATGATAGCATGCAATTTATGGGGTGCAGTGATGATAGCATGCAATTTAGGGGGCGCAGTGATGATAGCATGCAATTTAGGGGGTGCAGTGATGATAGCATGCAATTTAGGGGGTGCAGTGATGATAGCATGCAATTAAGGGGGCGCAGTGATGATAGCATGCAATTAAGGGGACGCAGTGATGATAGCATGCAATTAAGGGGACGCAGTGATGATAGCATGCAATTTAGGGGGCGCAGTGATGATAGCATGCAATTTAGGGGGCGCAGTGATGATAGCATGCAATTTAGGGGGCGCAGTGATGATAGCATGCAATTTAGGGGGCGCAGTGATGATAGCATGCAATTTAGGGGGCGCAGTGATGATAGCATGCAATTTAGGGGACGCAGTGATGATAGCATGCAATTTAGGGGGTGCAGTGATGATAGCATGCAATTAAGGGGACGCAGTGATGATAGCATGCAATTTAGGGGGTGCAGTGATGATAGCATGCAATTAAGGGGACGCAGTGATGATAGCATGCAATTTAGGGGACGCAGTGATGATAGCATGCAATTTAGGGGGCGCAGTGATGATAGCATGCAATTTAGGGGGCGCAGTGATGATAGCATGCAATTTAGGGGGCGCAGTGATGATAGCATGCAATTTAGGGGGCGCAGTGATGATAGCATGCAATTAAGGGGACGCAGTGATGATAGCATGCAATTTAGGGGGTGCAGTGATGATAGCATGCAATTTATGGGGTGCAGTGATGATAGCATGCAATTTAGGGGGCGCAGTGATGATAGCATGCAATTTAGGGGGCGCAGTGATGATAGCATGCAATTTAGGGGGTGCAGTGATGATAGCATGCAATTTAGGGGGTGCAGTGATGATAGCATGCAATTAAGGGGGCGCAGTGATGATAGCATGCAATTAAGGGGACGCAGTGATGATAGCATGCAATTAAGGGGACGCAGTGATGATAGCATGCAATTTAGGGGGCGCAGTGATGATAGCATGCAATTTAGGGGGCGCAGTGATGATAGCATGCAATTTAGGGGGCGCAGTGATGATAGCATGCAATTTAGGGGGCGCAGTGATGATAGCATGCAATTTAGGGGGTGCAGTGATGATAGCATGCAATTTAGGGGACGCAGTGATGATAGCATGCAATTTAGGGGGTGCAGTGATGATAGCATGCAATTAAGGGGACGCAGTGATGATAGCATGCAATTTAGGGGGTGCAGTGATGATAGCATGCAATTAAGGGGACGCAGTGATGATAGCATGCAATTTAGGGGACGCAGTGATGATAGCATGCAATTTAGGGGGCGCAGTGATGATAGCATGCAATTTAGGGGGCGCAGTGATGATAGCATGCAATTTAGGGGGCGCAGTGATGATAGCATGCAATTTAGGGGGCGCAGTGATGATAGCATGCAATTAAGGGGACGCAGTGATGATAGCATGCAATTTAGGGGGTGCAGTGATGATAGCATGCAATTTATGGGGTGCAGTGATGATAGCATGCAATTTAGGGGGCGCAGTGATGATAGCATGCAATTTAGGGGGCGCAGTGATGATAGCATGCAATTTAGGGGGCGCAGTGATGATAGCATGCAATTTAGGGGGCGCAGTGATGATACTTCATTGCCATGTATATAATAAAATAAAAATCTGCCATGTTATTCTGACATGTTTCCAAGAGAAGGCATCTTTCCTGTTGTTTTAAGGATGAATTATGGCCATTATAGTTCACTCTAGTTGCATACTAAATAAAAGCATATTTTAGATAGCAGTTTTATGCAGCAAAGTGCAAGTGCACATCTGCCAGTCCAATTGACCAATCTAAGAGTTTGTCACCCACTAAGATGTAAACAAGGGATTAGGTGTGCTACTGTCCTAATCCAGGCATTACTACCACTTTAAATAAAAGATGCACAGCTGTCTCAGACTTTGGTGTAAAGCTCTATCTCCATCACCTGCCCCAGTTTCTGCATGCAGCCACTTTGTATCAACTTTATTTACCGCTCCCTAGCCGTATTGATGGCAATGTACTCGTCCATGAATCAACACTGTAACAAGTTTAGCTTCTGCCATATGAAAATCTAGCTGGACCATGAAAATTGAGAACTATTTCACTTCCTCTCTTCCTCTCAAAAAATATATATGTTTCATTTCCTCCTGGTTCTATGGAGATGTTACAAAAAAATCAATTGGGTAGCATCCTGGGAATATAATAAATGTGGCAAATTAACCAGGTATTCTTCTCTTTTTTTATATGGCGATTAAAGTAAAACAACACATTTGTTACTGTCCCTTTAACATATTGCCAAATACTGTACAAACATTATGTAGAAATGACCACATTTTCCCTCCACTTTTACACATATTGTCGAATCCTGAAAAGTAATTATTATTATGATCACAGACAGCAAAACCATAAAAAATCCAATAGGAATCCTAGATACGAATAATGATATGAGGATTCATTGTGAATTACTCCGTGTTCTGTTTTTATTCACCAACCTGCCTGTAAGGTAATGGCTGCCCTGAGGATACAACAAAAACATTTGTAGGCATAAAACCATTCCACCAACATGATGCAAAGATGTTCTGCTGTATCACTGCTGACTGTCATTTGATCTGTAGCTTCTGTAGAGCACAGGTGAGCTGAGCAACATGGGGATTGTAGTCAGCACCTGGAATGCCAACAGTCACCCATGACTGCCTGTTATTGAGGTACTACAGCCATTTAATAAATATTTATGGGTGCTTGACTTACTTTGAAAAGAAAAATCTAATAGCACCTGTGTTGGCAAGTGCAGCAGGATGTTACATTGTCTCTTTCTGTTGCACAATATGGCAGATCTTCTCAAAGGTAAACATGCTATCATGATTTCAAGCCAGAAGGGTGTGTCGCTAACACTGCTGGGGGCATGTAATTAGAAAACTAAACGTGGAGGTGGAGTGCAGGAACAGATTTCACACCTGAAAATAAATGTTCTAGTTTTAGCATATATCATGTCATATAGTAAAAGTTATCTTTTGTTATTTTAGCATTGGCTAAGTCTGGGGTCAGATGGCTGTGTGGGGGCAGCATTGGCCAAGTCTAGGGGGCAGGTGGCTGTGGGGAGGGATGCATTGGCTAAGTCTGGTGGGCAGATTGGCAAATAAAAGGGAATAAAACAAAGAAATGCATTTGCTTTCATCATTTTTTTATTAAATATGAAAAGTAAAACTTTGTTTCCCTATAGGATAATCTTATATTCAGGCTTTTTCTTTTTTTTCTTTTCCTAAAGGAATATACAAAGTTTGTGGGGGTCATCTTATCATCAGGGTCGTGCAAAGCAAATACAGTGTCTTAAACACAAAAATATTCAACAATTTTAATATGGTAATGTTATATATACTAGTATATTTACATTAATATTCGGCTAAAGCCAAAGTCCTCTCACTGACTTCCAATGGGAGGAATTCAGCTATATTCATAGTCAAAGTCCTCCTGAAATGGTACCAAAATAATCCAAAGTCCTCCCCATAGGAATCAATGGGGAACTGAGGCTACCACTTATTGATCTCAGTGTCAGGAGATATCGGTGCGGAATCAGCTATAATGTCCAAATTGTGGACATATTCGGAGGCCCATCACAGCTAGCTGATGAGCATATTGAGTCGACCCTGAAAAATGTTTTGAAACCTGGCTGCAAAAAGCATTCGTTTTAGAGTTTTGCTTGCAGAATACACTCTTTATACAGAAAAAGATCCCAGGAAAATTGCACCAAGGTGTGATAAAGGCGATATGGCTTTCAAGTAACAAGAAATTAAACCCAGACACCAAGCAGGACTCACTCTGAGTAAAAAAAGAAATCAAACACTTTAATGCTAATTTGCATTTGTTGGTTTACATATATGTTACAGGCTTTTCTCCCATAGATCAGTCCTCCCACAAAGTCTTGAAAAATGGGCCACACCAGTAGAAGGCTTTTGTGGAGATCCATGGGTGACTCTCATCAGAAGACCCTCTAACAGAGAGGCAAAGAGACTCATTACACATGGTCTCACTTCCATACCTGCCCAGTTATTACGCTCTTGTTAGTTATGCACAGTTTGAAATGTGAACAAATGTAGCACCTCTTTTTGATGTACACATTGCTTATCTGAGTTATAAACTTTACAAGTAGCGAGCTTGGCTTATGAACATGCTTCATTAGTGATACCATGATTTGTAAATAATGTATAAATGTGAAGATTATTGATATCACTTAGCTTCTTGTTTTTGCAACACTTTCAAAGCATCGTGATGACAAAAAAGATTAAATGGTTTATTTTTAATAGAATGAAAAGTAGATCAGCTGCAGTGTGATAAAACAAAACAAAAAAACAAGTGCTTGATGTGTATATTAAATTACATACTTTAAACAAAAAGGAAATAGGCACTAAACAATTTATGAAGATAACTATATCAAACTGTTGTTTATCATTAGCCCCTTCAAATTTTATTTGAGACTGATGAAAGAATTAGCAGGCTGAAGCGGTAGACCTTGAAAAATATCAGCTGCTCCATCGAGAAACTAGACTGGTGGAAAGTGGGTGGAGCTAAACGCCACTTTCCCCTCCAAAATGGCATACTGCAGACGAATATTGAGCAAACTTTTATATATATAATATATATATATTTTTTTTTTCCATGTTTTTCGCATGATGTATATAAAGGTCAAGAATGTAAACATGGGGTGTATAAAATTAAAAAAGAGACCAAATTTTGTTAGGTTAAGCATTAACATTGCTTTAAAAGAAACCATATTTAAAAAATGTATATAGTCTGTATTAGAACACTAAATAAAAAAAATAAAAAAGATACTTTACTGTTAAAATACACACACAATGAAAAAAATATCCCAAAAATATATAAGGAGTTAATATTCTTCTTCTATTGTTTTATAAGAACTACATGTGTAAGGACATCTTATGAAAGGTTGTGCATTTTTACAGGCATAGAACAGATAGAAGATTTAATTTCTGGTTCAACTTTCTTTTCAGGAGCTCCACATCCAAAACCGCCATTAAAGCCTAAACCGGTCCTTCCATTGCACCTCAGGAATTCAGGAAGTCCCAATTCTGCCATAAGAGAGGTGTCACCAACGCAAGATACATGTCCCACTTCCCCACCGCCCGATCTTCCTTCCGCTGTGAAGCTTACACAGCTCACCGGGCCTCTGCCCTATGGAACCAGAAGACCCTCTCTTAAACGATGGGCATCTGGGAGTCAAGAGAGTCCAGTGTCACCTTTAGAAAGTCCAATCAAAGAAGTGTCTTCCAAGGTGGTTTCCAACCCTCTACCAACTCTTCCAAAGCCAATACTTTCCGGCACATCATGGAAGGGACGAAGTCCTTTCTTGCTAACATCCCGTGGATGGGGGGAACAACGTTGGCAGCAAGGAAGAGATAACACAGAGAGGTGAGATTTAGTGGTTTTTTTTTTATTTGTGTATGTTTCTGCACTAAATAACACGCCTTGTGTAAGAGGAATTATAATGAAAGAACAATACCACACTGTTATATCAAGGAAAATACTTTTCACATATTGTTGATTTTGGCAGTGATGCTCTGATGCTGATTGTTGTTACTTTGGCCATTTGGAAAGCATGTTGCATGTCTTATTGTTCCCTGTTTAATCAGCATGACTGACAATGAGGTGATCATTCTTAAACTTACCCACCAATTATATCACCATTGTGTAGAAGATTTGTGAGAAAATAAATGTGCAATCAGATTATAAGGCACCACCAACATTATCCTTCCAATGGGTAACTGTGCAATCAGATTATAAGGCACCATCAGCATTATCCTTTCAATGGGTAACTATGCAATCAGATTATAAGGCACCATCAGCATTATCCTTCCAATGGGTAACTGTGCAATCAGATTATAAGGCACCATCAACATTATCCTTCCAATGGGTATCTGTGCAATCAGATTATAAGGCACCATCAGCATTATCCTTCAAATGGGTAAATGTACAATCAGATTATAAGGCACCATCAACATTATCCTTCCAATGGGTAAATGTACAATCAGATTATAAGGCACCATCAACATTATCCTTCCAATGGGTAAATGTA
The DNA here is from genome assembly GCA_036172795.1 of Pelodytes ibericus. Classification (NCBI taxonomy): domain Eukaryota; kingdom Metazoa; phylum Chordata; class Amphibia; order Anura; family Pelodytidae; genus Pelodytes; species Pelodytes ibericus. The sequence goes on from CM069867.1 coordinate 53,949,248, forward strand.
CAATCAGATTATAAGGCACCATCAACATTATCCTTCCAATGGGTAAATGTGCAATCAGATTATAAGGCCCCATCAACATTATCCTTCAAATGGGTAAATGTACAATCAGATTATAAGGCACCATCAACATTATCCTTCCAATGGGTAAATGTGCAATCAGATTATAAGGCACCATCAACATTATCCTTCCAACGGGTAAATGTACAATCAGATTATAAGGCACCATCAACATTATCCTTCAAATGGGTAAATGTACAATCAGATTATAAGGCACCATCAACATTATCCTTCCAATGGGTAAATGTGCAATCAGATTATAAGGCACCATCAACATTATCCTTCCAACGGGTAAATGTACAATCAGATTATAAGGCACCATCAACATTATCCTTCCAATGGGTAACTGTGCAATGAGATTATAAGGCACCATCAACATTATCCTTCCAATGGGTAACTGTGCAATCAGATTATAAGGCACCATCAACATTATCCTTCCAATGGGTAAATGTGCAATCAGATTATAAGGCACCATCAACATTATCCTTCCAATGGGTAACTGTGCAATCAGATTATAAGGCACCATCAACATTATCCTTCCATTGGGTAACTATGCAATCAGATTATAAGGCACCATCAACATTATCCTTCCAATGGGTAACTTTGCAATCAGATTATAAGGCACCACCAACATTATCCTTCCAATGGGTAACTGTGCAATCAGATTATAAGGCCCCATCAACATTATCCTTCCAATGGGTAAATGTGCAATCAGATTATAAGGCCCCATCAACATTATCCTTCCAATGGGTAAATGTGCAATCAGATTATAAGGCACCATCAACATTATCCTTCCATTGGGCTCTGTACAAATCATGGATGTTCTGTTATCCCACCCTTAGCTTTTGTATTGGTTTTGATACCCAAATCTATTTTTTTCCTACTGTTTTTCTGTGATTAGATCTCCAGTGATTTCTTTTTTGTAACGTGTCACTCTGTAACCATTGTTTTCCCTCTTACTTTGCATATCTCCTGGACTTAACTGTTTTGTTTATTTTGGCTTCATCAGCGATGCAGCATCCAAGAGGCAGAGTTACAGCCTAAAGAATAAAGATGAAATTGTGGAGAGCAAAGAGAAAATCGACTTGCCGGAAGAAAACACCTCTGCACCATCTGAGCGTAATTATGAGACTGCAGCATCTGTGACTTCAGTAACAAAAGAAAGGGAGGTTGCACTAAAAGAAAAAGAGCTACATCCTAAAGAATTTCCTGTCTCACATGTGAAAGCACCCACATCTCCGAGCACACACAAAATCCTGACACCTGTAATACCAACTGATAAAACTCAGAGATCTGATGAAGGCTCCGCATCTGAAAAAACACTGCTGCCACCAGTAGTCACTGAGACTCATGGTCCAGCTGGGGTCATTGCAAAAGAAGTAATCAGGGTATCTCCAGTGCATGGCCATTTTGAAGGTGTTAAAGTCAGTCCCCCAGAACAGCTAGTGACTTCTGCATTCCCTAAATCTGATATCCGGTTACCTGTGGGTGCTGAGTTTTCTGACACAAGTAGTTACCAGGAAATGAAAGTAGATTCTTTCATTTCTCAGGTTCAGAGCCCAGTATTTGATGATAATGTAAAACATGTTGAAGAATTAGAGTTCCGAGGTCATGCAGAATGTAAAGAGGATATGACTGGGAAAGCCACAGAAACACAAAATGTGCCATTCCTTTGGGGCACAGAGCCTTCGCAAGTGGATACATGTGTGGTTCCAGAGCCAAGCTCAAAGGATAAAGTTGTGAATCCTGAGGAACATCTCCAAGCTACCAGTCGTGACATTCAGGAGCAGTATTTACAACATAGCGTTGAAGCCATGGAACCACACAAAGAGGATAAACATGTAGAGTGGCAGAAACATGACAGACAGTATGCAGCTATAACCAAAACACAACAGCCAGAGGATGAAATCATGAATGTCGAGGATGCCGAAGATGTGCGTAGCTGGTCTTGTCACAAAGAACTCTGGAAGGCCAATGATCCTCAATCTGCCCATCTAGGGGCCTCAGACCTGAATAATGTTGCCATTACTTCCCTAGAGAGAGAGCAAAGAGAATCAGACTTGGATCAACCAGAAATCATTAGCAACACTAATGTGCCAGTGATCAAGGAAAGGCTACAAAGCCAAGAGAAAGTAGACCCTGGAAAAACAGAGCCAGAAAGCTGGATGAGTAAGGAGCTGGCATCTTCATTCACCAGGACTGATCTGGAGGTAGGATTTATAAAAGCATTATTGTTTCTGTAGAATCCTGCATTGTGAAAGAGTGATATGTATCATCCAAGTAATGCAACAAAATGTTTATTTTGGAAAACAGGTATCCTGTAAAGAAGTCCTGTTAAACTGCACAAAACAATGGCATTTTATGTGGGGATCATGATGATTTCTGTACTTTTATATTGAAATCCATAATCATTATAGGAAATCAGAGCAGTGGTTCTAAAGTACATCTACCATGACCTGGCTTGGAAAAGCCAATTGTTTTCCATCTGAACCTGTTCAAGCATGTTAGTCACTGTAATTAATAATAAACAAAATACAAAACAGCTAATTGCCCCAAAGACTGGTATAACACTTATAACTATTAACATCTGTTAACTAACCTGATACTTATTGTTTTTTTATTGTCTGTAGCCTGACCAAAGATGCAAACATATCTCCATGAGTTCTGAGGGCATGATGAGGGCTTGGTGGCATCTATGCCAAGTTTTTTTTAATTTTTTTATAAAAGATAATTGATAACATGGCATTGATTAAAAATGCAAATCATTTAAAAGGTCAAACCCTAAAATACCCACTGAACCAATGAAGTAATGTTATTCATTGTATAAGAGACACTTCAGGCACCGGACTAAGTTTAATGTATCTGGTAGTGTTTAAACTGTACATTACATTGTCTACAAATGCATAGAGGGAATCATTAGGTTCTAGCCTGCTTACATTCATGAGGCTCAGTATAGATGAAATGGATCCTTTTGAATGGAGCATGGAACTACCTATCTGTTTTGTTTTTTAAGAACAGTAGTTGGATGGGCAGAATAGTTGTGTGATGTAGCTGGTGACTGACATGGATGCACAGCTATTGTTGTTTTTGCTTGTTTCTGCGTACCTCACCATTATTATGCTTTATGAGGACAGTGCTATTTTGTGGCATCTGTGCTGAGTTCATAGATCTCTCTTTTGGGAGCATCAAGCATGTAGTGTGCAGCAGCCCACCATGGCCACACCTCCCAGATATCACTGGGAGACATTTCTGGAAATGTTTGTAGTTAGTACGCTGAACTCTGATCTAACAAAAAGACGAGGACTTTGGAAGACTAAATGCATACCTCCCAACTGCCCTGCTGCATGTGGGACAGTCCTGGTCTTGGACTTGGACACAGATCTCTACTCTGATGTCACAGAAGGATGCACCTCTGCCCTGCCTACCTCGATAATTAGCAATGTACAGTTGCATGGTGCTTGGGAATGCCACCCTCTTGAGCAAAAAAAAATACCAGCTGTGCCATTGCTGCATATTGTTATTATTGGTCATAAGTTAAAAAAGCTGGTGAGGTGGTAACTTGATTGGTATTCTGCATGCCTAGTTATCGGGCACATTGCTACTGTGCATGTATAGTGATGACGACATTCCCCTGTGCCGAGCTTCACAAGATATCATACTATTAAACATGTATGCAGTTTTTATAGGACGGGATAGTTTAATTTTCTTTTCTTTATAAGCTCCAAAACGTATCCAATAACATTATATCCGAGAACTGTAGGTGGATCTCTATGTTTAAACCAATCTTTATTCCAACTATTGTTTTCATCAAATACATTCAATTCCTCAGTTTAAAGCAATGCAAGCTATTTCAGTGAAAGTGGATTTTGACGGCCTGTTCCATGGCAGGTGTGAGGCTACAAAATCGTAAATTCCACTTACCGTCTCAGGCCAGAGTTTGGCAGCTTTTCCGGTATACAGTGTAAATGGAAAATACAGCCAGCCTGGAGCTTGCCATTTTTTCTCTATGGCACTAAGAAAACCACAGATTTAATTTATCTCCCGTCAAACAATGATGAAAGAATACCAGTTAATGAAATGATTAAAGAAACTAAAATGGCTGCCTAGATAAAATTGATAGTGCTTATGGATTGTGCTTATTACATTAACATACAATTATATACAGTTCACACCACTTGGTACAGAGCCAATATGTCCTGGACCCAGAAAGGTTCTAAGGTGTGTTCCACCTGCATGTCCTGGGCCAATAGAAATGTTGGTATTTTGGGGACCTGTCTTTTTATATTCAGAACTGATATCCAGAGATGGGACGGCATGTCATTTTGCAAGTTAAATACATTTAAAAAGAGCAAAGGATTCTGTCACAAAGCCCTTGGACAACAATAATTAAACGGATACTCCATATCATTAAATAGGGTAAGTCCCTGCCTGCAGCTTAAGGGCATCCTGTTTTAAACGGCAACAAAAGGATTTTTGTTATAAATGACACACATTAAGCATAAATCTGGCATAAGCACTCCTCATTCCAAATCCCATGACTTCAACTCTGTGGTCCACGCAGCATTATTTTCCTGTATGAAAGTGTAAATAAATATACAAAAATATGTAAGGGTCTACTCAACAAAGAGAGAATTGCAGGGAATTGAGACAGGAATTTCGAAGTTAAGGCCAAAGTAGCTGAGTTGGGAAAATTTTCCCATTCAGCTGCAATGGAGATTTTTTCCAGGGACACATATATGTTCCACATGCTGCAGACAGAGCATGCAAAGTGCAGCCCAGCAATATGTAGGATGGATACACACACACAGACACAATACAATTACTTAATCATGGTAGGTCCTTTGAGATCTCCACCCTGATTAATTAATTGGATTGTGTCTGTGCGTATATCCGTCCTACATGCTGCCGGGCAGCACTTTGCAGGCTCTGTCTGCAGCATGTGGATCAAATCTGAGTCCCTGGAAACATGGCCGATGTTGGCAACTATGATTTAGGTGGTGTCGGTGTTCTTTGCCCCAGCGCAACATGTGTATAAAAAAAAATCGCCGGATTGTGTCAGTGTCACTGCGAAGTGTCGAGAGTTATAAAAGAAACCCAATCACCATTATACATACCAAACGCCAATTAGGATTGTTTATAAAATGCCTCACAATTTGCAGTGGGGGGGGGGGGGTTACACTTCCCCCCTATGTTTCAGTGTATCCAATCTATACTAAAGTACATGCTGAAAACAATCCAGGATTAGTAAATACTTTCCATTTAAATCAATTGCTTTTCATTTTTATGGTAAAAAAAAAAAAACATTTTCCTCTCTGGTGACAGTTGGATTATGCTCTCTAGGAGGATTCATGGATCTTTGTAAAACATTCCAATGAAGACAATCTAATAACATCTTATCAGTGGGTCAGTGGACATGTAAGACCCTTAGACAGAGGTTTCCTTTTGCTTGTCCTTTTTGTCTGACATACTGACATAAATCTAACCCATAGTTATACTATTTATTTATTCGCATATCTTATACACCTGGAGATGATTTAAAGGGACAGTCTAGTCCCCAAACTCACTTTGGTGCAAGATGATCACTGCTTGTATAATGCACAGGCTTTTATCCCTGTGTGATTTGATGCAATCATTCTGTATAAATCACATTTTTAATATTTGACTCAAGCCCTGAGTCAAGCCATGTTTACTGCTGGTGCAGCAGCACTGATTCTATAGACACTGAGGATATAAAGTTTTGTTTCAAATAGTCAATTCCTGTCCTGACCTTGCTCTTGTACACAGCAGGATCTCTTAACAGTGCAACACATTGTCTGATGACATCACTAGAGAGACCCGATATTCCATTCATTTGAATAGCATTATTCTCATTGGTTCCTGCAGCAAAAAAAGGAAATTACTTTTACTGATGCAGTGTGGGCAGTCTTTGTTTCCTGCAAACTGCTGTAATTTCACAATTTCTTCTAGCTGTAAGTATTTTATATTTCAAGCAATGCAAAATGTAAGACATGTATGTTAAAGTACTTTGAAACCACATTAATATGTATTAATTTTTAAAAGATGCATTTTGGGCTCTAGACAGTCCCTTTAAGCTAAGACGTCCTATTTGTTCACCACATATAAGCCCAGAGCAGGAAAAACATTTTATATTCTGAGAGCCAGTGCTGAATGGATGAGAGCTAATTTGTTTGCTAATAATATGAGTCTAAATGTGAGGTGAATATGTTTATATATAAAATGCCCAATTCATCTTAAATTGCTCATGCCATCCATTTGAGTTATGCCCCTCGCTGAATTAAAACAGCTACTGGTATATAACTATTTCTCCCCTCTAAATTCAGAGGATCTATTCAATGGAGAGAGAATTGAGATGGGAATCTCAGACTTTAGGCCAATGTAGCCAATTTGGAAAAATTCTCCAATGCAACTGAATTAGAGGATTTTCCCAGCTTAGCTACTTTGGCCTTAAGTTTAAATTTCCCATCTCAATTCCCTGCCATTCTCTCTTTATTGAGTAAAACCTTATGTGTCCATTTTATCTCTCCTGTTATCCTAATCACAGCTCAGATTTTATTTGTCCCTGTATCGTAATCATCTCTCTCCTCCGTGTCTCTCTCATCATTTCTAACATTCCACCAGTCTATTTGTTTGTTTTTTGGGTTTTTTTTTTCTTAACAACCCTTGAAATTCCTTAGCAGTTTCTGTCTCTCTGAAAACAATTATCAAAGAAGCACTGTAACCAGTAAATACTCCCCAATTTCACATAACCAGGAGTCAACGTGTGCTGACAAAAAGTGGTAAATGACTTATAAAACGTGAAGCACCACTATATTTGAAATGGTCACTCTGGTCTGGCAAATAAATTCAATATTCTATCTCCCCATAAAATAATACACAGACACATGGCTGGCTATAAAGGTAACAGGATTTATTTAAGACAAATACTGCACTATATATATATATATATATATATATATATATATATATATATATATATAACTTTTCTTAAGCTTTCATAATGATAATAATCCCAGGTGAAAACATACCTAAACAATTGGTAGAGCAAGTACCCATAACCAGGTACTAACCGTATATATTCTAGCAGACTAGGGTAAGGTTCCCAAGGATCTGACATATGCGTAATCCCACCCTTGGGCTACTGGCGTTGCTTAAGCACAGGGACCAGCCCGTGGAAAGCCTGTGCAGATAGCTTGCCAGCTTCTGCTACCCGGGTTGGCCATACCCCAGAAGGCAGTGGCCCGTCATGCCAGGGGTGCCCTCCGGCATTTTGGTGCGGCCACGCCGCAGGCCGCATTAAGGGGGCACATGGGGTGGCCCATGCTCTTGGGGCCACCCGAAGGCCATGGTTGTCCTATGGCCCAGTCAGCGCTTTAAGAACGCTACCGGGCCCCAGTGATGTAGTCAGCGCTGGGAGGAAGCCGTCACTTCCTCTTCCTCCCAACTAAAAGAGTGTCGCGCGAGAAGAGACCGCCGGGGAGGAGAGGAGGGAGTCAGAGTGGGAGCTCTGACTCCCATCATCATGAGGCAGGATTAGTCCCAGGGGAAAAATTTGCGAAAAGTAAGCATTTCAAAATAAAAAAAAAAAATAAGTCAGAAAGATTCTTTAAAGTGTAATATGTGTCAAACTCATAATAAACTGAGATGAATCTAGAAGCCAGCCAACAAATTGTTATTTGATTAAAGCATCTGGTACTTTACAATACAGGAAAGAAGAACATGAAATAAATAGGAATGCCATGATGTATCTCTGGGTATGTAGAGCGAGCCCTCTTGCAATGAAATGATTAATACGCAGCCCAGCAGATAAAAGCGATATTATCTAGTTATTGAGACCTCTGTCTCCAGCAGAATCAAGCTGAAAATGAGCATTACAATCCCCAGCTCACCTGATGAAATGGCATGTGCAGATATTCCTAAGATTTTGCTGAATGCAAAATGAATGCAAAATGAAATAAAAATTGTACTATGTATCAGATGCATCAAATGTTGTTTGATACCTGAAATGTCCCTTTAAAAGACATTTTTGGAACCTTCTAAGTTTCACACAACCTTTAGATTAATAACAGACTTGTCTGCTGAATTTGTTTCTACCTTTGCATTTAAAAATCAATGTTTTCCCCGTCACAGCTATAGAACCCTCCATTTTATATCTCTTCTGCATACAGTTTGAAACTAGTCATTCTTTATTTTCCATGACCTCAGCATCCCAGACTTTCTAACAGGTTTGCACGCTGTTAGCATGACTGGTTTCCACCATAGAGAGCATGTTCACGTATGCACGTGTAGGAAATGTTGCACATAAATTGGAAAGCCTTGGCCGTAAAGCCAATTATGACCTTCCTAAGTAATCTTTACCAGAGTCTTACAGGCACTCAATTATTTTAAACAATGTAACAGTGTATAGTAACAGAGCAGTGTATGACATTCCACATTCTTTACACATACAAATGTTGAAATGTGAAGAAAATGTGTGTGTTTTTTTTTTAAATTCACAATTGTTTTACATTTGTGAGTGCAATTTAAGGGCTGGGGGTCCTGTGAGTGCAATCTAAGGGCTGGGGGTCCTGTGAGGGCAATCTAAGGGCTCGGGGTCCTGTGAGTGCAATCTAAGGGCTGGGGGTCCTGTGAGGGCAATCTGAGGGCTGGGGGTCCTGTGAGGTCAATCTAAGGGCTGGGGGTCCTGTGAGGGCAATCTAAGGGCTGGGGGTCCTGTGAGGGCAATCTAAGGGCTGGGGGTCCTGTGAGGGCAATCTAAGGACTCGGGGTCCTGTGAGGGCAATCTAAGGGCTGGGGGTCCTGTGAGAGCAATCTAAGGGCTGGGGGTCCTGTGAGGGCAATCTGAGGGCTGGGGGTCCTGTGAGTGCAATCTAAGGGCTGGGGGTCCTGTGTGGGCAATCTGAGGGCTGGGGGTCCTGTGAGGGCAATCTAAGGGCTGGGGGTCCTGTGAGGGCAATCTGAGGGCTGGGGGTCCTGTGAGGTCAATCTAAGGGCTGGGGGTCCTGTGAGTGCAATCTAAGGGCTGGGGGTCCTGTGAGGGCAATCTAAGGACTCGGGGTCCTGTGAGGGCAATCTAAGGGCTGGGGGTCCTGTGAGAGCAATCTAAGGGCTGGGGGTCCTGTGAGGGCAATCTAAGGGCTGGGGGTCCTGTGAGGGCAATCTGAGGGCTGGGGGTCCTGTGAGGTCAATCTAAGGGCTGGGGGTCCTGTGAGTGCAATCTAAGGGCTGGGGGTCCTGTGAGGGCAATCTAAGGACTCGGGGTCCTGTGAGGGCAATCTAAGGGCTGGGGGTCCTGTGAGAGCAATCTAAGGGCTGGGGGTCCTGTGAGGGCAATCTGAGGGCTGGGGGTCCTGTGAGTGCAATCTAAGGGCTGGGGGTCCTGTGAGTGCAATCTAAGGGCTGGGGGTCCTGTGAGTGCAATCTAAGGGCTGGGGGTCCTGTGAGGGCAATCTAAGGACTCGGGGTCCTGTGAGGGCAATCTAAGGGCTGGGGGTCCTGTGAGTGCAATCTAAGGGCTGGGGGTCCTGTGAGGGCAATCTAAGGGCTGGGAGTCTTGTGAGTGAAATCTAAAAAAAAAAAAAAATCCCTCCCCTGAAAATAAGCCCTAATGCTTCTTTTTGAGAAAATTTTTATATGAAACCCAGTGTTATTTTCGGGGGGAAACGGTATAAGCTTTGCACGGTATCTATTTGTTCTCCGTTATTTTCTGTTACCATGAGGAATGTGGTGGGTTTCATATAATAGATTAGTGGCTTGGTTATAATACGAGGGCCTAGATTCCTGTGTTCTCTTGGGAAAGACATGACCGTGGTATTATCCATTACCCAGGAGACGTAATGGAATGTGGAAATGTTTTCCTTTCTATTGATAGTCCTACTGTTATTGCTGAATATGTCTTTTTCTTCTTTTTTTTCCCAGTTATCGTATGTTATAGGAAACAAGTAAATAAGCACAGTGAGTGAATATACAACAACTATTTTGCTTATAGAAAGAGTAAAGGGTTGGAAACAGCACAGGTAGGGGTAAAGATAGGATGGAATATAGCGCAGTATGGAATATGAGGGGGGAACCAAATCACATCACATTATGGTGTATGTCTTTTAGATGCTATTGCCCTAGTTTGCAAATTTCCAAAATGAGAACTTTTCATTTCTTAACAGTAAGAAAAATAGTGATATTGATAAATCATCCCCCCCCCCCCCCCCTGTATCTGCAAGAAATAAGGTGGAGATCAGGTGTATAAAGCTTTGGGGAAGTAATATCATGTTGCACCACCACCTGGGAATATTTCTGATATTGGCCATGTACACAAAGTCCCTAGTTATACGAACAGTTAGGAGAATAATTAAATATGCAACTAAATAGGACAGTGAGGTCCACAGTCACTTATGACACAATTGGTTGGTTCATTAATTCGCATGAAAATCAGTTTCCACAGTCCTGATTTTTGTGCTGTGATTACTGCGTAAAGGTTAATTCTGCTTCTCTTCATGTTTTATGTGCTGTAAATTATTGAATTATTTTCTGTGAAGATAGAGCTTTGTACTGACCCATTTACTCACAAGATACACTTATTCCGTAGCGTCCATGTTTATTAGGTCTACGGCTTACTGTCAGACCTGTAAAGTGCTCCATGTTTACAATTTCTTCTTAGCTAAATATATTTCTGTGATAATACTAGTCCAATGGAAAGCAATATGCTATCACTAACAGTCAATTAGAGCAGACCGTTTCTGGATTTACTTCCTCCTTTGTTTTATATCTACAGCAAAAATGGGAGAAAAGTTCATGTAACTGGTGCCCCCGTTATGCAATATGCACAATACTAAAGCTTGTGAAAGCTACATTTATACTGGACAGTGTTTCAAATTGTTACATTTGTGAAGGCTGCTTGGAAATCATATTCATATGTACTAATTCAGAGGTACAGTAAATACGGTGTTGGAAGGCAGGTAAAAAAAAAGTTGGACACAGCCACCTAGTCCTGCCCACTATGATACACAGGAGCCAGTAAGAGAGCTGGAGAGTATCTTATGACATCATCATGCAAGCTTTGACCACACTTGTAAAGTGAGACTTGCTGGAATATTTTGGAGAATGTTGCATCATGGGTACAATTCTCAAAATACATGCTGGAGACAGACACCTAATTTTATTTTTACTTTTATATGCAATGAATTTAAACATAGAAAAGAAACCATGGCAAATGCCTTATATATATGTTTGTTTTAAACGCTCAGATACTCTAGTTTATGTAAGTGGTAATGTCTCTTTAAGCACCCACTGGTCTTGCCCCTGCACCACTCTGCAGCACCCACTTGACCTGCACGCGCACCACACGGCAGCAGTCACCAGACTTCCCATTGCACCGCCAGGACTTTCCATTGCACTGCATCTTCATGTAGAAAGGGTTGCAAGACAGAACTCCCTATTTAATTCCCAGTTATGGAAACTGTAGCTAGAGATCCATTGAACTGCATAAAACTAGACAGCACCACAAATGACAAATATCTATATAAACAACTAATAGATCCAATAAATCACTTTTAAATCCTTCGTTCTGGAGTATTTACAAGTGATTTACTTGATCTTGCAAATTGTTGCTTTTTATGTTGGCCTCTTCTTTAATACAGGACAAAAAGATGAGATCTGTCTATCTGCGCAGAGATCTGTGCCCTTAAAATAACTGGTCTCCATAGTACTGACAGTTATAAACTTGAGAGATCAGTGACTGCCAAGATCATTATCTTTGGATGTACATTAGTATTTGTGATGGTAAAACCAATGATAATATTAAATATCATGCTGGAATGTTATTGTCCAGTAGTAAAGTTTAGAATGACAGATATCAGTCCTCTGAGTCAGTAGAAACATTATTTAAATGTAAATGTAGACAGACATGCCAGTATATACAGAATTACGTGTCCCTATAATTTGTTTCAGACTAGAGCCATTGCAGATTCTCTAAAATGACATTCACTGTACAGTAATGATGAATCAAGCCAATGAGTCAGTCATGTAGTCTCTAATGTTCATTATTATGTTCCCGACTTCATTTGTTCTGAATCTAGTAACCAATAGCTTTTTATAATACAGTGATGGAGGTGGCTGCTATGAATCATGATGGGGAAAAAATGTAGGGAAATATTTTAGACATTGAACAAATAATTATGGTCTCAATAATTATTACTCAGTGGAATTATATGGTCACCAAATAGAATCTAGCATAGAAAAATGAACTTTCTATTAGAATTGTAGAAATAGAAGATTTAGCACAATTGAATAGTAGAAAAAAGTTCATTTATCAATCTATAAAATACAGAACATACATTATTACATCCATATGGGAAGGTGACATACTTCATATGTTTCACATAAGTGCCTATTAGGGCTTCTAGAACTATTTACCTTAACCTTTCAATTTTAAAGAGGGTGGCAATGGCATCCGAAGCAAAGTCTAGGTGGGACGAAACCAAAAGCAGAAATAAAAAAAACTATAGTGTCCAGGCCTTTTCCACATGCTTTTCATCACTGTACTGACAATATAGATAGTTCCTGAGACGTGACTCTTGTTCTCCCATAATTCTCATTCATTGTTCCATCAGGTTCCTTCAACCTCTCTGTTATACAGTGCTGCTTCCCCTCTGTTAACCTCTCTCTCACTCCTTACAGAGCTCATTCCTTTTACACCAAAACAGAAAAAATTTAGCCTCTCATCTGTTCTATTTCTATTTCTTAGTTCTAAATGCTACTTTAACAGAAAAAAAAAAAAAAAATTATGGTATAACATGTACTCCTTATCCAATACTAAATTCTAGTCTGTTAATAGCCATGTGTTGAGTGGCACAGGGGAGTCCGCTGTATGTGTCTATGGCACTTAACGTGGCACAAAATGTTGTTGTGTGTTTTTTTACTGCTAAGTCTGCTAAAGAAGCAACTCGCCTTTTAGTGATTAGACCCCATTCTTTCCATGTGTGTCTACAATCTTTTTTTCTATGTGTTAAGAGGGTTTTGCAGTTTCCAGCTGACACTGAGAACTAAAATGAAGTCGCATGTCAAAAAATACAAAATTGTTAAATGGATTTGTAAAGGTGGCATACTAACTTATCCTACACACATGCATTTTGCTATTTACATGTAAAATCAATCTCATGTGATACTGTGAATGTTGAAGTCTGTGTTCTTTATGAAACAAGTAAAAAATATACTTTCACTTGCATCCTACAGACACCTCCTGTGGGAAATATTTTCATAGAGGAGAACAGAGCAGAGGCACAGGAGATACATGCTGAAAACGAAAATACCGAAGAGATTAAAGCAAACCTTAGAACTAAAAGGGAAGATATGGAAAGTGAGAACGTAATGAAAGGAATGGCCATGCCAGTGAATGTCTCGGAACGAGACCATGTTGATGAATATACAAATAAGAGACCTACATACAGTGATGTCTCAGCTGAAACAAATTGGGCTAAAAATCAAGTAGACCCAGTGATTGATGCTAATGTGGGGAAGCGGGTGGAACAAGAAGATGACACAGACCAAACATCTGGAAGTGAAGCAGGAATACTGTATAAAGACTATGAAGAGAGAGAGACTACGGAATACACAGAGAGGGAATCTGTAGCTTGCTCAGTGGAGCAATACGAGACACAACACCTTGTAGATGTCTACAAACATTCAAATATACGGCACACAGAAGAACAGCCTGATCGTGTTGAGGAGCAGACTTCTGGCAACACAGAGAAGCTGTATTTTGTTCATGAGGAAAAAGAGGATCTTTGTTACAGAGATGTCCCAACTACATGGGCCGAGAGATTGAGTGAAGGTTTCTCAGAAACGTCCAATGAGATTCACACAGAGAAAGAAGATGATGCTGGGAGACAATCCATAAAGTATATGGAGAAAGAAGTTTCAGAAAATGATGAGCCCCAGGGTAGAGAGGATGAGACCCACAAACCACTTCAGCTGACACGGGAAGAAGTATTGCCCACCTCACAATCCAGGTATTTTTGAAACCTATCTTACATCCATTGCATTTTTTCCTTAAGTAATATATTATGTTTTTACTTACGGTGGTGTAGAAGAGGTGAATTTTAAACTAAGTAATTAAAATTAGTATGTTATTTAACAATTTGGTATACTGGAAGACAGGAGAGTTAGCCCTGAAGGGCAATTCTTTCTAGTAAGGCTTGATTACTAGAGTTATGCTACACTAATCCAGAGTCTTAGCACAAAATATGCAATTTGAAGCATAATTCATTTTAAGCATCACAAGTAGATTATCCAAAACATAGTTTTGTGTCAAAGGAGAATATAATGTTATTTATATTTTAACATTTTAAATAGGTGTATTTTTTATCATCTCCATTCCAGCCTGTATGTAATATTTTGTCATTTGATAGGAGTAGGAACAGTCCTACAAAAATGAAGTTTGCACCCCTGTACACCTCCCCACCCACTCATCTACAGTGGCACAGAATCATGGGAAGATGACATGGTGAGGTGACAGGACGGAGTCCAGTGGATATTAAAATAATAATAACAATGCTATTGTCTACATATACCTAACACTGACCTAAAGCCAACCCTAGGATCAATACAGGTAGCAAGCAAGAGGCGGGGCTTGGGTCACAGAGATGGTGTCCCTACCTAAAACAGAAGACTTGAAGTGCTTTCTAGGGAAGAACTATTGTCTTAACTGATTGGTTTCTATGTGATATTTGCAAAGAGAAAGAAGAGTTGCATCACAGTCATTAATAATAAGAGTGGTCAGATTGTTCCTGCCTCACTCTGATATAATGGCATGGTTTATGTAAGTTCTGGATCTGGACTTGAAATTAATTGGAAGAGCAATACTAACTACGGTATTTCATTGACAGCTGTTTCCTTCCACCTAGGGTTATAATAGCTGGATGAAAGTAGATTAAGGCGCCCATGATCCAACAGCTTTATTAATGTGGTGATCCAATAGCTTTATTAATGTGGTGATCCAACAGCTTTATTAATGTGGTGATCCAGCAGCTTTATTAATGTGGTGATCCAGCAGCTTTATTAATGTGGTGATCCAGCAGCTTTATTAATGTGGTGATCCAGCAGCTTTATTAATGTGGTGATCCAGCAGCTTTATTAATGTGGTGATCCAGCAGCTTTATTAATGTGGTGATCCAACAGCTTTATTAATGTGGTGATCCAACAGCTTTATTAATGTGGTGATCCAGCAGCTTTATTAATGTGGTGATCCAGCAGCTTTATTATTGTGGTGATCCAGCAGCTTTATTATTGTGGTGATCCAGCAGCTTTATTATTGTGGTGATCCTGCAGGTTTATTATTGTGGTGATCCAGCAGCTTTATTAATGTGGTGATCCAGCAGCTTTATTAATGTGGTGATCCAGCAGCTTTATTAATGTAGCGGTTGCAAATTTTATTCAATTAAAGCATGAGGATTTTCCCTTAGGAAGCTGATTAATTGTTTGTTGAGCTGACTACACCCCATTGCTGTTCTTATATAAATGTGGTACCAACCGTCCTACTGAAAGTAAGACTGGGAGTGGCCTGGATAAAACCCAGCAGTTTCATGAAGTGACCGTACACTCTTCATTATTTCCCCATTCAATATGCTGTCTTTCCTGAAAAGCCATCTGTGCATTTTAAATGATGGTAGGTATTTAGATCATACATCCAGCTAGTGGGACCATCCTGGCCAAGTCTAGACAGTTGTGCAACATTTTCAGTACATTCATTGGTATTGTGGCTTTTCTGGGTTTTGGTGGTAATAGGATTTCTCTGTGTGAAACTATTCAACATTGATATCACATATAAAATTGGATACATAATGGCTTTGTTTCTATAATCCAGTTCTCTTAGATCCGAAAATGTAGCCAGCTATGCCGTCCAGTCTTCTTGCAATTTACTGGACTATGACAACATCACAACCACCAACATTGGTCAAATATCTTTAAAGGATCTTTACGATTCAAGTGTAACATTTGAAACCGAACCATCAAAATACACGGACATTAAACCAGATATTCCAGAACATAGTTATATGGAATGCAGAACACAAGAAAGTCTGCCAGTACAGAAGCACCAGTACAGAGAAGCACGAGAAAATGATGGGCAGAACAAGTATTCTGAGTCAGAAAAGATAGAGTACCACTTGACACCCACAGAAGAACCACTGTTGAGGACTACTCAATCAGAGGAACCGCATTACAAACCTATTCTGTTGGAGGAGACAAAGTACAAAACTACTATATCAGATAAGTCCCAGCATGAAGGTTCTGAATCAGAGGAACCAGAGCACAGAGATACTCAGTCACGTGAAATATATCAAAGAGATATACACTCAGAGAAGCCACAACCTGAAATTGAGGAGAGGCAACCAAGAAATTCTGTACTAGCAAATACCACAATATTAGATTTTCATTTGGAAGCACCACAGCAAAGCTATAGTTCACTGGGGCTATTACATGATCCAACTGAGAGATCAGAGAAACTAGAAACCATATATACTGAATCAGAAGGCCCACAATACAAATTATTGGAACTAGAGAATGTATACCAAAGACATTCTGAAAAGTGGGAGGAACAGGACAAGGAGACTCTGTCAGATATGTCTGTTCAAGGGGAAATCCAATCAGACAAGCCACAAGAAAGATATACAACAACGGATGAGTCACTAGTAGCGGATTATGGATCGGAGGAAGCACAATGCAGATTTACTGAATTAGAAGAATCGCAGTACACAGATAACCAATTAGAGGGGTTGCAGGACAGTGAAATTCAATCACAGGAGGTGCAGCACAGATATAGTCCATCAAAGGACCTGCAGTACAGGTACAGTCCATCACAGGAAGTGCAATGCAGAGATACTACATCACAGGAAGTGCAACAGAGAGAAAGTGAATCACAAGAGGTGCAACACATGGACAGTCCATCACAGGAAGTGCAACACAGGGATAGTCCATTACAGGTAGTGCAACACAGGGATAGTCCATCACAGGAAGTGCAACACAGGGATAGTCCATCACAGGAAGTGCAGCAGAGAGACAGACCACCTCAGGAAGCGCAGCAAAGAGACCGTCTGTCACAGGAAGTGCAACAGAGAGACAGACTATCACAGGAAGTGCAGCACAGGGATAGACCATCACAGGAAGTGCAACACAGGGATAGTCCATCGCAGGAAGCGCAGCAAAGAGACCGTCTGTCACAGGAAGTGCAACAGAGAGACAGACTATCACAGGAAGTGCAGCACAGGGATAGTCCATCACAGGAAGTGCAGTACAGGGATAGTCCATCACAGGAAGTGCAGTACAGGGATAGTCCATCACAGGAAGTACAGCAGAGAGACAGACCATCTCAGGAAATGCAACAGAGAGACCGTCTATCACAGGAAGTGCAACAGAGAGACAGACTATCACAGGAAGTGCAACACAGAGACATTCCTTCACATGTGGTGAAGCCCAAAGACAGTCCATCACAGGAGGCACAACTGAAAGATTATCAATCACAGGAGATGCAACAAACTGATAACCAACCACAGGAGCTGCAACATCCAGTTTCATATTCACAGGAAGAGCAGCATGATGGTACCCAGCATGTACAGGAAATGCAGAATAGTAATACCCAATCACATGAACAACAGCAAATAGATAGTCAATTGAAAAACTTACAACATACTCAATCACATGAACTACAGGACAAAGATATCCATTTTGATGAGCCAGACCAAAGAGATTCAGAGGTGCCACAAGGCTTGCATAGTAAATCAGGAGAAGCACACAAGAGAGACTCTAAATCAGAAGACTTAGTAAATGAGATTGATTCCGAGGAGAAGGGAGACTCCCAATCAGACGAGGAAGCTCCAATGTATGATTTTGGATTTTTAGAGGTTTGTAACCTAACTACATTCATCTATATATACATTTACAGAGTGATGAAAATATCCCAAATTATATTTTATTAAAACATTTTTTGATAAATATGCTGAGAGCTAGCAACCTATTGCTAGTCTATCAACAGGAAAGTAAAATATTTACATAAAAAGGAGGCACCTCTATTAGTAATGTTTGAAATGCAATTATTATTAATAAATGCAATTATTAGTAATGGTGGGAGGGTTACAAAGTTTTCAATATTTATGGTCACAAGGTCCCAGGGGGGTAATGTTTTACATATGACCATTGTCCATAATTTTTTTTTGAGCTGGAAACAATTCTCATCAGCTGTTTTTTTGATTCAGGGTACCGAGGTTTTGGATACTTCTTTCATGAGATGCAGAGTTTCCCTGGGGAAAAAGAGGTGCCATAGAACACCACCAGCTTGCACCAATGGAGAAGAGGTGGATCCAGATTACTGGATGTTCCGCGATTCCACAGGTATTGCAAGTTTACATATAGGTTTATTAATTATTGCCATCCAGTAAACCTATCTTAAGAACTTCTACTTCAATCTCAAGGTTCCACAGTTGATACATTAGCCCACTGAGCCATCTCGCCACCTTTTCCGTATACTCTCCTACCATCTGCTGTTTCCGCTAACATGTGTCGGAATTGACATGGCCCTTTAAATAACCTTTAAATAAATAGGTAAAAACACATGAACCGAATGATTTTTTTTTTTTAGTTTCTGTTTCCTGCTCCACAGAAAACCGGCCAGTGAAAGAGTCAGACACCGAGGAAAGAGAAGAGACGTCTCCAGAGTGTTCCCCCTTAGCGGGGGTTCCTGTTACCTCACCCGGGAAACCTAAAAAGGGTGGAATTTTTGCTGGCATAATGAATCCTAATCTTTTGAAGGTACGTTATATAATATGGTATAAATGTCTTGGCAATAGCAGTTTAAACTAAACTTTCAATGATATTTCTAAACCGGCAGGAGGCGGGGCTAGGGAGGTCGAGTGCGCATGTGCATACGCAGTATTCATTCTTCAGTGCTCCAGACACACAGAGACTGGAAATCGTGATCACGGGAACTTTTCTAATATTTCACAATAAGGACAGCCTGTGTGTTTAGTTTCCCAATCCCCTGAGCAAGGTCACCTCCTATTCGCCTCACACAAGCAGGCACACACCCAGCCTGCAGCAGCAGACACAAACTCAGCTATACACGCGGCACACATTCGTTAGTTTAGACACACCCAGTGGACACACAGCCTTGTCACATTGTGCAATTTAACTGTTCAGGATCTGATTCCACCAGTGAGATTTATAATCTCATTGGCTATCGATTATCAACTTTTTACTACTTGCAGATGCACTGATATTTGTTCACTAAACCGTGATGTGACAAGTGAACTGCAAACTTCAGGCATTACTAGCGGAGTTGTGAATAATTCTCCAACTTACCCAGCTATCCAACTCCGCTAGTAATGCCTGCAAGTGTCAGTTCTCCACAGTTCACTGTTTAGTAACTAGACTATATTCTGTTTTTAGAAGCAGTTATGAATACAGTTGTCTGACGTTGAGCGCCGGGTCATGTGACCTGTCAGCACTTCCCTGCAGGGGTTTCTCTGTGCTGCCTGTTCGTTGCAGGCAGAGCGGTGGTGAGGGGAGATCTTATGATCTCCCCAGCCACCGTCTCTGCCGGCAAGCAAGTTTTTTTCCTTTTCGTAAAGGGGCAGCTTTTTTAATATTTTTTCAATTATTTTCTTTTATTTTTGCACCGTCACCCAGAGGCAAACAAAGTAAGTGCCGCCCCGGGGCACTTGCCTTCTTTGCCTTGCGCTAAATACAGCGCTGACAATCAGTGTTGTATACTGTGTGCAATCTGTAACATAGAACCATACATCACATGCATACCATCATAATTTTTAATAGTAAACATTTTTTTCTCATGTGAACATTGTACAGCATGTTTTTATCTTCCCAGTTCTGAGATCTGGAAAAAATGCCTGCATGGAGCGCAAACAAGTAATTGACAATTTTTCAAGTTTGTTTTGGTTTGTTTACTGTACAGAAAGTAACTGGAATGTGGTTCCAAACAACATTGACCATTTTGTGAGGGACACATGTAACTTGTATATGTTATGTGGTTTAGAATTCATGCATGTATGTCCGAAGGGACTCACTAAACTAATCAAGGAAGGGAACCCAAAGGAACACCCTTGATTAATTGTGTTGCAATATCAGCTTCAGAGACAGGTTTTGCAGACCACTATTCAGCAAATTAGGCGAGTCACTAAAATTGGATTTAGATAACAAAAGAACAAAAAGTGCGCTTTACATATACTGTGGAATAATATAGTACTTTTAAAATACGTGTGAGTGAAGAAAATTATAAAAAATAATAATGGTGCAGGAGGAATACAGCCTCCCTTAGGATTTTGCACTCACAGACTTTTTATATAAGAGATGCTCGTCAGGGAAATATCCAAAAAGAAATCAGGTTCAGCAGGTCTCCTCAAGCTCCAAAGACAGAACAGCAGAACAGCAAATGAGTGGTAGAAAACAATATATTTAATAAAAGAACATTAACTGCTTACATGAAGAGTTTCCTTTAAACTGCAAGGTGGGCGCCACACTTCCGTCTGTATAGGAAAAACAAACTTCCGCAGTGTTCTTTAACATATAACATGTAAATACATAAATAAAAGAAGAGTCCTTTGGGTGAAGGCAGGTGAGTTCAGTCGCTACGCGTTTCGCCTCTATCGGCTTCAACCAGGCGTCTCTGGTTCTTCTTCTTTTCTAGTCACTAAAATTGAACTGCAAACGTCAGGCATTAATAGCTGATATTGAGAAATATTGGCTTTTCAGTCCACCTTAAAAAGCGCGAGAATCTGTTCTTTCCGGCTTATACAGTATTTATGATGTGCTTCTGCTCATCAGAGGGCCATGGCATTGGTTACGAGCCACGTCACAGCCTGATCCTTGAAGTTTACCAGTCAGTTCAGTTGTAGTGAATAGTGAATCCACACGTATTGTAAGGCATGGGAGCAGCTTTTAGTACCTGCTTCTTTCAGACCTATATTTACAAAGATACAACAATGGACAAGTTATCAGTGACACAATATTAGAAATATATTATTTTGACAGTTCCTTTATTCTTCGTTTATCTGAATTCCCCTTGCAGGGTCGCCTAAAAGCTCGCAATAAGCACTCTGAAGAGGAAGCTGCAAAGAAAGAGTCAGAAGAGCCAAGTCTCTCTCCAAAATCTTGCAGCTCGCCAGAGAAAGAGAAACATGACGGGTATGGATAACATTTACACTGATGTGCTACATTGAAAGCACCTTTAAAGAAACAGTAACACCCAAATGATTTATGAACAGATACACAAGGCTAAATAAAACTTCATTTCAAAGAACTGTTTGATGTTTTACAGTAAAATTCCATGATATGCAATAGTTGCCTGATTGGCTCTCCATGATTGGACAGGCTAATGCACAGATTCCCTGTTGAACTGTTGCCATGTGTGTTGGAAGCATGTTACCACACACTGTCCTATTCTTACCTTACATCAGAGGAAGCAGGGGAGTACTTGATCTATCAGTGTTTCTATGTAAAGCTGCACAGATCATTAAATATGATTTTCTCCAGTAAACCCAGCAATGAGGGAAAATGATTTTAACATTTTTAAAATGTAAATATTAAAAATGATTTAAAACGGATAATTTTGCATGTATGTGTTTAAACAAAACATTTTCAGCATTTATCTTCCAAATGCTTTGACTGATCCCGATAAGGGTGTTACTATTCGTTTGTGGGACCCTAATTAATGCCACTTTCAAATAATGACTACATTTTGCAGATTTTCAGGTGTTGTATCTCGGGCTGAGAATTCTCTGCCACCAGTGCTTTTGAATGCTCAGATTGCAGGAATTGTTTAGGATTAGGCCAGGATTCAATTCTTTTGTTGAAGCTTATTTTCTATGTTTTTATTTTAAGTCATGGATTACAAACCCATGACTCTGCTATACATGTATGTAGCCATCTATGTATCCCTGCATCGCAAAATCTCAGGAAAGCTAATGGTTTCACATCTTTGGTTTGTTTGGCTTGTAGGGAAACAGACTGAGCTGCACCAATATATTAGCAAATCAAACATATCATATTTATTTTCTGTTTGCAAAAAATGAAGTTTTATTTAATTGAAAGACTGCAACAAGTGTAGATGTTTGAAATAGAAATAATTTAATGAAAGAATGCAATAACTGAAAACTCTTTGTATATACAGCACTATCTAGCAATCATGTTGAGAATCTGGGGTCAAATCAGTCAGATGTCATCATCTGACCTAAGATACCAGTACTGTTTGATATCCTGACACTGATTGTCAGCACTGTATTTAGGGCGAGGCAAAGAAGGCAAGTGCCCTGGGCGGCACTTACTTTCTTTCTCTGTTTGTTTATTCCCCTTCCTTTTGCATACAGTCCTGACATCAGGGTGCCTCTTGCCTATTCTGATGTTTTTTGTCTCTGTATATTTTGTTTTCTCTTGGAAAATAATGATAATGTCCGTTTTTGTCTTTCTGTGCTCCCTCCGACTTGACACTGCCTTTGCACTTCGGTTCCTGTTGCATTCTGGGTTCCCTCCCTGTACACTTTCTGACACTGCTACAGCATTTGCTGTCATATTGACATCATACGTGGCCTTTCCTTGGAGTAACATCATTTTCTGTGATCTCTTTTAGACACTCTCTGAACTGGCTAAGTGCATTGAAGAAAAAGAAAAAGAAAGCACCAAAGTAAAGTCTCACAGTTCACCCGTCTCTTGCAGTTGGCCTTCACTGTGTCTCATCACCTATCAAGAACCAATCATCTGCCTTTTTTCCTTAGAGCTGGCTTCTATCACCAGGGATCCATGTATCCCAGTTGTTTATCTGAGAATATTCTACTGTAATCTCTGTGAGAATCTGGAGATAAGATTAGCAGAGTTAATATAATCCACCTCTGTAACTGTAACTATTCACTCAGTGGGGGTTATTCAGATAAGTTCATTCTGGGGCAAAAGCTCTAATAGTGGAGCAGTCACCATGGAAACCATTGGAATGTTTCTGCAGCTGTGACCACTGTTAGAACATTGCCCCAGACTTCTGTTTTATAAATAGCCCTAAAATACCATCATATTGTGGTTTCCCCCAATACCTGGCTTTTGCACTGTGTATATGAATGTAATTGTTTTGCTAAAATTGATTATCATTTTTTAAGCGATATGACATAAAATAATTTGGGGAACACATCTGTGTCATAACTTTCATTCCTCATTCAGAAAATGTGTTCTCTATGAGCTACTTCAGCGGGGAAAAGGTTTACTTTCATGCGTGCTATTAATCCGCTTTACAACTTTGAACCTAGTGACAGCCGACACTATCTTGATACATATCCTCACCCCACTGATTATAGCTGCCAATGCAAAAATACAGAAACACTTTTTAGTATGCTGTGCACCCAGGGATTTGCCATATCAATAAGCTCTATTATTAATAGCCCTGTATGTTCTGCTTTCTGAAAAAAAAAAACATCCAGACCATTTTTAAATGCATCTATTGTGGTTGATAGCACTACCTCTCTTGGCAGTGAGTTCCATAACTTTATTGTCCTGTCCGTAAATAATCTCTTCCTTTGCTGTCTATGAAATCTTTGCTCCTGCATTCTCAAGGGGTGACCTCTTGTTCTTTGTACATTTCTGTTAATGAACAGGTCACTGGAGAGCTCTTTATATTGGCCCTGCACATATTTATATGTTATCATAGCCCCTTTTTTTCTAACGTATATAAATGCAATTTTGTAAGTCTCTCTTCATAACTAAGATTTTCCAATCCCCTTATTAATTTTGTAGCTTTCCTTTGCACTTTTTCTAGTTCCATAATATCCTTTTTAAGGACTGGTGCCCAGAATTCAAGTTCTATAAGATATTCCATTGATTAAGTGTATATATAGAAGGGGAAGCAGAGAAAAGAAGGCAGAGGTTCTTACAGATGCAGCATTCAACCAGGGGAGGGCTGGCAAAGGAGTCTCTGACCTAACTCAATGGGCTGGGGCTGCACTACTAATTTTAAGTAGAAAGGATTTGGGGGGATTTGAGGCAGAGAAGGGGCAATAAAAGGCCAGTGGAGGATGCCCTGTCTGTCTGTGTTTTGTATGTCTTTCTATTCAATTGTCAATCAATCTCTTCACCTTATCTGTGATCATGTCTGTTTGTGTCCATCTCTGATGATAATGGGTGGGCTGGTGAAGTTGCCTCCTGGGCCAAAATGTTGCCAGCCCTGCCCCGCCCTGTATTCAACTGTGCAAAAGGGACAAGATAATGCAGAATACTAATTGATGTTAAGTAATTATAGATGTAAAAATGAGCACTCTAAGGTACAGGCTATTTGTAAGGAACTATTTGAAGCTGTGGTGTCACCACTTTACTATAGATACATTTTGAAATTCCTGGTATGCTTTCTGACCTTCCCCCAAAACAAATGTTTATTGTGATTTATAAACAAGGCTATATTGCCTATTTTATACTCTTCAAGGCTTCTAATTTCAGACTTTTTCAGAAAAATGAGTGGGGGTAAAAAACAATCCGTTTGCCCTATATCCATAGTTGGTGGTGTGTAAAAATGCACACAAGATTTTCACAGAGAACAAGGATATTTAAAATTTGTTTATTTGACTACATTATAACAATTAAAACAAAAAAAAACAAGCAATATTTTTGCTTATGTTCTAACAACAGTTGTATTCCATGTGCCACCTAAGCATTAAAGGCCATCGGTCACCTAAACACTAAATATACACTGTGAATGTAAAGAATAAAACATGGTCAAAATGATCCATACATTGTGCTGGCAGAATTGCAGGCAAATACCTAAATTAAGACAATATGCGTTTTAAATGTGTCTGTGATGACCCCTCTTTGTAACATCATCAGTGCTTGCTATGCAAATTACCTACTTTCAATGGGAAATGTGCATATTATGCCACAAGGTGATGTCATAAACAGCAGACAGTTCAGACACATTTAAAACACATTTTTCTCTTAATTTATGCATTTACTTGCAATTCGGCTAAAAAAAAAGTGTATATTATTTTTAATAATTTTATATTATTTCTCTGCATATAATGAACAATGCGTGCCAAAAGCTCTTATTACCTACCCTGCATGTGTTTTCCCCACATTGTATACCCCAAGTATGGAAGACTTTTTTTATTTTATTTTATTAAGTTGTTGCAAATTTTTATTAAGGTTTACTTTCTTCAATTAAAATAACTGCTGCTACTTAGTTAGGTTCATGTTATGAGCAAGCCATCCACATTGTGTGGTCTCAAAAGAATTGCTCCAGCTTGTGTCGGAAAAACACAGAAATGTTGAATCGTTTTCACTGTTAAAACATTTTAGGTTTCAATGGCCAGGAACTGAACACAACTGTTTACAATCTGCAGTCATCACTGTGTTGGAATGTGTAGGGGCCAGCCCACAGCAGTGTTCAGCAGTAACACCCATTTGTGCCTCAGAGCAGATGCAAAGTGTTGTAAGAGAAGCTTTATCAGACCTGTCTTCCATTTACACTGGCAGCACCTAACTTTACGTATTCAACCCACTGCATGCCAGCAAAGGTGCTTTTTACCTTATTCTATTGTGAAGAATAAAGTTTTATATAATCCTGGCCGCCTGCTTGTGTAGGTCTTAGTACGCCGTACACAGCCAGATGGGGGTTAAGATTGAAAAAAAATTAAAAATAAGAGGGGGTGAGAGAAGAGAGCACAGAGGGACAAGCAAATCTAAATTAAGACAACATGTATAGCCAAGATGGGTGAGTAAAAGTTGTGTTGGTTACCAGTTGTGAATTATGTCTGTCACTGGGAATTCTAACACGTGTAGTAAAATATACAAATGGTTAAAACTTCTGCATGTATCAGTTGAAGGAGATGGGAAGAGACCAGCTCTTACAGTGACAAAAAAAGCTTCTTCAAGACAAAACAAGTGTCTGAATTTCCACAATGCACCAAAGAAACGTCACATCTCCAGACAAGCATAATATAATGAGAGGTGTTTCAGGTACTGACACAACAGGGAAAGCGTAGGGTTCTGACGGTGTAAAAAAGCTGTTCACATGCGCTGTTCACTCTTGTGATCCTTTCTCCTTCATCTCCCAGTCTAACCAACGAAGGGATCACTTTGGTTGCTAATTACTAAAAGTTAACTAACACGTAAAACTACAGGCAGTAATAGCTTGGAATGTTAAAGAAAGCTTCCTTAGGGGTTTTTTTGCCTTCTTTTGGATCAAAAGCTGTAATGATAGGTAGAAGGGTTGAACTTGATGGACTTGTGTCTTTTTTCAACCTAAATTACTATGTTACTATGTTACTATGTTACTAAATTGTAGAATGTTTCCAGCTCGGCTATTAATGCCTGACTTTTTGAAGTTCACTTTTCAGTGCAGTTTAGGGAGCAGCTCTCTCTCTCTTTTATGCTTACAGGAAGAGTTTAGAATTGTTTCCTCCTAAATCTAATGTTACTCATTATGGTCTACTCAGCCATAATAGATGTCAACACTGAGGTATAAATATTGTTGGGTCTGTTACCCTCATGTATTGCATTTCCAAAATATAAGTGTATCCTCCCCCAGGGTATTTCCCATGCTCTTGATGAATGTGTGGTACACATTCTCTGGCACATTTCTTTGCAGCACCTTTTTGCACCGACCTTTTCTACCACTGCACTGTATTTTCCTTCTCTTTCTGTCTTCATATTTCCCCTTCTGCCTTGCCTTTAAATATAACAGGAATTGTTACATGATGTGAGCGTATTTGGGTGGACGTGCCCCTGTTAAAAGGATCCCATACAGATGCATTTCTGAAGTGAATGTTTACCTATTGAGAGATAAGAAAAATGAATGCAACTGCTATGTCAAAGGTTGTATTCTGTGTTTCGTGATTTACTGTGATATATGCCACTGCTCTAGTATAGAATAAAGAAACAAACATACTACAAGAAAGATTAACCAGTGGAAAGGAGACTCTTAAAACAAAAAATAGACTAAACTAGAGAGCCGTGGTCACTAGACATCATAAAACATCAGATAGGTAATGATTAGGTTAAAGATACTAACATAAGATGTAACATAAGATGTCGGATAACAAAGCTAGGACCAAAGTAACTGATAATACAGAAATATTAGAGGATGTTTTAGCCACAGTTTTGAAGCTCTGTTGTCTTTTCAGTGGACACAACCTATTAATACACTCAATACAAAATACTACCAGGCTCCTTAATGGTGTCATTGGACCAAATACAAGCTTGAATGAAAAGGTGAGGCGGGTCCTACCCAAACAAGCTTACAGTCTAAAAGAAGTATTGGGTATTGTTACAAAACAGATCATGCAGTAAATAAAGGTGGCGTGTCATTCTTGGCCATCCAAAAAAACCATTACCCAATAGGCAGCATTATTTTAATGCTATTTCTTGATGTGAATATGTTTCTACCTATATTATGGGACGTGTGTTAGGTATAGAACAGGGAATGACGTAAGGCAAGGGAAGTTGTTAAAGACAAAGATCAGTCAATTAGCTGAAATGTTTCCCTGAGGAAGTGGGGTTAGGTTTTTTTTGAGGGTCTGGGAACTGGGGGAAAGTAGAACATGTTATAACATGGGGGAATAGAACTGTTTTAATTTCCAAGAACTAAGAAGGGAAAATTAGAGCAGAGGACAACTCAAGGTCATCAGCCTAGTGGAGGTGGAAGTTGATGTGTTTTTGGAGTTAAGAGATCAAATATGGTTTGGGAAACAACTGTGAAGAGCTTTGTAAGATACAGGATTGGAACTTTAATCATATGGGATACAAGCAGCCAGTATAAAGACTGACAAAGGGCATAGGCGTGCTTATTATGGGTCGTTCCTCCTTGGGGGTCAATCGGCTGCATCCGCAACCTGCCAAGAGACACGGTAAGTTTGACAATACCACTTCACTGCTCCGGTCTAAGAAGGGTGTTGGGGATATACCTGATGGATCTCATGGGGTTTGGCTACAGTGGGGCAGAGAAAATGCAGCCCCATGCCCAAATTACAGGAAACACTATACAAATCTATAATTATATTAAACATATATTAAAACATATTTTTCTCTTCCTATGCATTTGCTTGCAATTCTGCTAACATAACATACTTCTTTTTACTCTCTACATTCCTATTACACATAATGTTTAGGCGAGAGTTACTTTAATTGCATGATCTTAGCCTAAGGCCTACAGGTATTAAAAAGAAACCCTGGAATCTCTGAGTCATAGTTCCCAGTTGCAGATAAAAATGTGCTATTCTATTTTCGATTTACTGCATGAGCTTCAATTGCCATCTAGTGTCCAAATCATGGCATTACAATTATTCACAGGTCTAGTGGTCTCATGTACCGTATTTGGAGGGCTGAGTGCTACCCAGAGTCTAGAAGAAAATATCAGTTTAGAGCTTACTTAGTAAAATGAAAAGCTATTTTTATACTTTAAAAAAAAAAACTCCCGAAAACCTTTTGTATATGCTCAAAAATAAGATTACCCTGATTATAAAGCGATCCCCCAAACTCTTCATTTATAAAAAAAAAAAAAAACAGAAGAGGTGTGTGAATATATGATGACCCTATAGGGAAAAAAGTTTTGTTAGTAAATATATTTTCATACTTAAAGGTGTCTATGCGAAGTCCCCAGGACAGCCGGGGCCCCTTAGTTACTGGCTGTTGCATCCCCCACTGATGGGGGCCCTTTTTTTCCGATCACTTGATACCTTTCTTACTATACAGCAGCTTACAAAGTGGCAGAGGCGTCGCTAGGGGGGGGGCTACTGGGGCTGAAGCCCCAGATCTCCCCTCCATAGCCCCGAATGGATACCCTGACCACGCCCCCTCGCGCTCGGCTCCGCCCCCTCACGCTCGATCCCGCCTCCTGCATGCTGTATGCTGAACAGCAGCAGACTCCATCCCCTCACAATAGGCTCCGCCCCTCGTGTTTAGCTCCGCCCCTCAAGTTTTGCAGGTGAGTGTGAGTGGCAGAGTTATTAGTGTGCAGGTGTATGTATGTGAGGTAAGTGGCAGAGTGTAAGTGGGTGTGAGTGGCAGAGTTATGAGTCTGCATGTGTATGTAAGTAGCAGACTGTGAGTGGCAGAGTTATTAGTGTGTATGTGAGTGGCAGAATGTAATTTGCAGAGTATAAGTGGGTGTGAGTGGCAGAGTTATGAGTGTGCATGTGTATGTATATGAGTGGCAGAGTGTAAGTGGGTGTGAGTGGCAGAGTTATGAGTGTGCATGTGTATGTATGTGAGTGGCAGAATGTAATTTGCAGAGTGTAAGTGGGTGTGAGTGGCAGAGTTATGAGTGTGCATGTGTATGTATATGAGTGGCAGAGTGTGAGTGGCAGAGTGTAAGTAAGTGTATGTGTGTGAGTGTGGCAGAGTGTGAGTGGCAGAGTGTAAGTAAGTGTATGTGTGTGAGTGTGGCAGAGTGTGATTGGAAGAGAGTGTGTGTGAGTGTAAGCATGAGTGGAAGAGTTATGAGTGTGTATGTGTGTGAGTGGCAGAATGTAAGTGTGTGTAAGTGGCAGAGTGTGATTGTATGAGTGAGTGTGCAGAGTGTGAGTGTTTGGAAGAGTGTGAGTTATGAGT
This sequence comes from Pelodytes ibericus, assembly GCA_036172795.1. Lineage (NCBI taxonomy): Eukaryota > Metazoa > Chordata > Amphibia > Anura > Pelodytidae > Pelodytes > Pelodytes ibericus. Next base: position 53,978,894 of record CM069867.1, read on the forward strand.
GTGCGTGTATGTGTGTGGCAGAGTGTAAGTGTGGGTGAGTGGCAGAGTTTTGGAGTGTATAAGTGTGAGCAGCAGAGATATGAGTGTGCGTGTGAGTGAGTGTAAGCATGAGTGGAAGAGTTATCAGTGTGTATGTGTGTGAGTGGCAGAATGTAAGTGTGGGTGAGTGGCAGAGTTTTGGAGTGTATAAGTGTGAGCAGCAGAGATATGAGTGTGTGTGTGTGAGTGTAAACGTGAGCAGCAGAGTTATGAGTGTGTGTGAGTGGCAGAGTGTAAGTGTTCGAGAGTGAAAGCATAAGTGGCAGAGTTAGGAGTGTGTGTCAGTGGCAGTGAGAATACTAGGAGAAAATGTGATTAATTACTATTAATCATATTGAATGTGATAATCAAGTGTGAAACAGTGCTCATACCATTTTTATTTTCACACCTGATTATCACATTCAATATGAATAATAGTGATTCATCTTTATATATAGTCTTTATGTTGATGGCAATGAGTCCATACACATGGCATTAAACATCACATGGACCTCGTTATACTATTAAACCCATACATTATGAGTGTATGAGCTGCTCATTATATTATAGGCTTTACTCATGAAAGAGAGAATTGCAGGGAAGTGAGATGGGAATTTCAAAATTAAGGCTAAAGTAGCAGAGCTGGAAAAATTCTCGCATTCAGTTGAATTCCCATCTCAATTCCCTGCACTTCTCTCTTTTATTAGGTTGGTAGAAGGAGCATACCTTCATACCTCAGCCTATTCTCCCCAAGTTTTTTACCCCTTTTTATTAAAAAATTAAAAATATTTGTGATGTGAGTGTGAGAGTTGCAGGTTTACACACGAGTCTGCGTGGCAGAATGTCTGTGTGGGAAAGGCCATCTGTGTGTATAAGGGTGTCTGTGTGTAAGGTTGTCTGGATGTGTGTGTGAGTGTAAGGTTGTCTATGTAAGGGTATCTATGTGGGGGGGGGGGGGTCAGGGTTGAGTCATTTTTATATGCTCAGTTATTTTTAAATCATGGGAATTTGCTCACATACAAGTGTGTGTGTGTGATGTAAGTTGGTGTGTGTAAGTGGGATTGTGTGTCTCTGTGTGTAAGGGTGTGTGTATGTATGTGTGACTGTGCATGTGTGACTGTGCAAGTGTGAATGTGTGTGTATGTGTGGCTGCATGTGTATGTGTGTGTATTTGTGGCTGTGTATTTTTGTGTATAAGTGTAACTTTGAGTAATGTGAGTTTTTTGTGTGCTGTGAGTCTTAATGTCAGTCACACACACGCATATAGTCAGTAACAGACAGACACAAACACACTCATACAGTCACAGACAGACACACACACAGTCAGTCACAGACACACACATATACATTCTGTCACAGTCAGACATACAGTCACACACACATACAGTGGGTCACATAAACACACAGTCACACACACACATGCAGTCAGTCATACACACAAACACACACTCTGTCACATACACTTACGCACAAGTCAGCAATTTTGTTGTTGTTTATGATAAAAAAAAAAAATGCATCTATCAATATGTCCCCCTCTTGGCTGCTATACCTCATTCTAGCCTGGTCTGTGCCCTGCTGTTGTTTCTAGCCCTGCTGAGCACACTCAGCGCTCGGACACTATAGTACGGTGCATGTGGGGATGGAGCAGGAAGACTGTGCAGCCGGTGCACACACTGCTCCCCCGCGCTCCGCTGGATAAATAAAATGATCCCAGCGGCGAGGGCACCATGCAGGGACAACAATAACTGGGTGCCAGGTATAATTTCCTGGTGCCTGGGATTTGTTGAGCCCCGATATATACCCATATATACCTATTGTTCATTGGTGTCAATTATATCAGTCTGTATGCTGCCTAACCATGTGATTTTATTTACTCTACTTCTATAAAATCTATCATGGGCTCCAGCCCCGGATGTTTTGGAGACCTAGCAACGCCCCTGCAAAGTGGACACTTATCTGCTGCAGGAGTGCAAGCTTACTCTTTGCACTGATGCTGCAGAACTTAGCATCCCTGGGATTGTACCCCAAATCCACTCTCTACATCCAGGAAGACCTGCTGACTCACCTCCTCTCGGATGCCTCATTTTGACCTTGCAAAATGGTATCCACTAACATTTCTTGCAAGAGGAGGTGAGAGTCAAACTCACCCTCCGAATTTTTTTTTTAAATAACAAAAACAGGTCCTGGGTGCTCTCCAAATAGTCCCCTGTCCCCCAGTTATTATAAATTGGGCTGGGTGCCTGCCAAATGGCTCCCAGCCCCCTCCCACTAACAATAACATGGCAGGGAGCCTGCATATTGGCTTCCAGACCCCCCTCCTCTGTTATAAATACTAGGCTAGGAGCCTGCCAAATTGATTTCAGCACCCCTGAAAATGAATAGGCCAGGAACTTGCCCAGTATTCCTGGCCGCTTAAAAAAAAAAAAAAAAATCCCCCCAACAGTTATGGGATAATATAATTAAACCCCCTCATACACTGATAAGAAATCACTGGCCATCCCTCTGGCACTCAAAGGGGGCCCTGAAAATAAAATATTGCCTGTATCCAGTTATCATTGGCAATCCATGATGCCCTGGATCCTTAGCTTCTGGCCCAGGGAGAGGGGCCATCTATAAAAAATATTAATAATACATCTATAACACACACAAAAACACACAACAGACCTAGCTGTTGGTTTGCTATCAAAAAAGTAAATGAAAGTTCAGCCCGGTTTTCCCCAGTCTATGAACTGTCTTCCTCGGAAGATTAGTAAATCAGTCTGTACCAATTAGTCACTATCCTGTATGTGCGGACGCTGTCAGTGTGCACTCAGCCAATCACCACAAGCAATCACCCCATGCATCAAGTCCATGCTAGTGCAGTTAAGGTCCCCTCTGTTGGTTGCATGTAAAAACGATAGTGTCACATAGCAGTGAGAGACAATTAGTCTACATTATAGGTCAGGGGCATACAAATAATATATGCCTATATAACAGGAAGGTCAGATGCGAGCAAAGACTGAGGACACATGCGGGTTAGCTCATCCTCGTCAAATGCAGATTGGCATTTTATGAGTGGATGACTGGAGTCTGATGAGAGCAAATTTCCTCACATCAGCAGACTCCTGTCACCCATGCGGAAAATGCTGTGATGGAGATGCGCTAGCCTGGGATCTGTCCTCCATCTTTGGTCGCATCCAACCGAATATGTTCATAAGGTATTCCCTCCCATAGCTCATCTCTGTGGACTTTCTACCAGTAATAGGTGATACACTTGTATTAGGTTGCTTATAAGAAATAGCATTAGGATAATTATCACTGCATACTTCCAAGAAAATGCCTTAAACTGGTATATTGTCCTTTAAAATGGCCCATAGACACATGCATTTCGGATTATACAGCCCACTTTGGAGAAAAAAACTTGGACGTCCCTAGGTCAATATCCTTCCAATAGAGGCATCATGGCTGCTGATCTGAACATAAACTGCAGCTCTGTGATAAACTTATATTGCACAAACCAAATCTGCGCTCCCTGAAATGACGGACAATGGAGGAACAGAGGGATTTGGGTACAAAATAGGGACTGTCCCTCCAGTCTCCAAAATAGGGACACTAGGAGGCCACCGCCTCTCCACAACAAGAGCAACTGCTTCATGCCGATGTAACGTACTACTACCACTTGAGAGAAGTATACACCTTAACGCCATGTATTATGATCAATGGCTGTATATTGTATTCTGTCATCTCTGCCCGCTGAACGATCTACCTATATAAAGAATACGGAAGTGGCGCGAGACAAACAGAATTCGCATGTTCAGTGATTTGTAAATATCACATGACAGGAAGCAGCCAATCAGCATAATAGAGTCTGATTTGTCGCTTTTGCGCAGCTCTTTGGTTTGGAACTTGGTGTATAGTCTGCAGAGAGGTAAGTGATAACTTTGTATCAGCTTTAATAAAAAAAAAAATATGGTCAGTTTATAAAGAAGGGACACTTTTACCATATTGGTAAGAACAATGCTTAAAATCGTATTATTCTGTATTGCAATAATGGTTTATACAGGTACTTTTTATTATGGCATTGGGAAAAACGTATAGGATCTATACCTTTTTCCCAATGCCCTACTAAAAAGTACCTGTATAAACTATTATACTATAGGTTATATTTGTTGTGATTGTTGGATTTACTCTCAGTATTTGCGAGGCCTTTGATATGTTTTTTTTTTTTTTTTTTATCGATTTTACCTGCTCCATGTCAGTGACAAATATTAGATTTTTCACTTTTTCCATATTATCTCCTCTTTGTATATAATTTATTTCGTCCCATCCATTTGCTCCTTCCATTTTCTACAGCGTTAACCAGATTAAATATATAGGAGGCTTTTTAAACCTACGTCATAGGATGCCCCTGACCTTAACGTATGTCTTCTTTAACTTTCTGTATAACTCTATGAAATATGATCGTTTGAACATTTTCAAGCACTAGAGCACGAGGATTTTTTGGGGCGGATATTAATTTAAAATAAAACGTGTTTGTGCTTTGATATGGGGAAAATGTTATTTCTCATGCAGAAATGTTTTTTCCCCCAATTTAGGTAGTAATATTATACTTCTTTTTTTTATAATATGTATTGGAATACTGATTTGTATCTGAGAAGTAGCATAGGATGCAGTGAAACATTTATCAGAAGACATATGTCAAGAGGTGGCAGGATTAGGATAATGCATTAATTCAGGTGTTGTTACATGCTTGTGTTGCCTTGGGTAAAGGAAACACCGTTTTGTGTGTAATTTTTATTCTATTATTCTATTATTCCATTTATACTTTTTTTAATTACCTATGTGAACCTTTGAATGCTCTCATATGTATAGAATGCTCCCTCTCCTTATATGTCTACAGTGCTATAAACTAGGGGGATCTCTTTGGTATGGCACCTCAATACATTCAAACACTTTTTGCATCTGAATTGCTCACTGAGATTTCTAGTGTGGTTTTTAGGCACCAAGAAAGTCTTTCATAACCCCTTCCTCTGAAACGAGGATATTTACAAAACAAAAAGCCCAAACTCACACACATAACTCTTTACATATGAAATAAGTCTGCTTCGAGTGTCTAGATAACATGGAGTGAAACTTATATTGTCCCCTTTGTCAGATATAGAGACAGTGAGTTGGAGAAGATAAAGCATCAATTGACTAGCACAGCTATTGAATACCAGTAATTTAGCCAGGATTCAGACTATAGGAACAAGACTGGTTCAATAACTAAGAAAGGTATCCTGATAAGCTTTGTGTGCATTTTACATGTAGATTACCTTGCACTGTGCCACCGAAGATTGATTGTTTGTTACTCATACGCAACTTATGGCTTTAGATAATTGATCACAATAATTGACCCATTTAGCCATTTTTTTTACTGGTAACTATGCAGTTGTACCCCAGTGATATTATAAATTAGGGCTTTTTTCCCTAATTTAAAGCCATAGTTAAAGGGACACTTCCACCTACAGTATCTGAAAAAAATATTTCTATATTAGTGCTGTATTGTGTAAAGTAAATGGTCTTCTGCCTCAATGTCAGTGAGGGAAGAGAATCATGGTTGCTGTCAGTCATCCACCATATAGTAAGATTTCTGCAATAACCTCTGGCAACAATGGAAGTAAGGCGGTGTTTGTTAGCAGGGTTGTATGCAAATGAATCATTTAAGAGAACAATGCATTTAAATGTGTCTGTGGTATCACCTGTGCATGACATCACCTTGTGGCTGGACATGTATATTACACATTTCCATTTGAAAAAGGATTAATTTGGATATCAAGTTATGGGTGATGCCACAGACTCAACACATTTTTGTCCTCTAATTTATAAATTTGTTTGTATTTCTTCAAACACAATGTATAGATTTTTTTCCTCTAAAAACAGAGAGTGACAGAGAGTGACAGAGAGTGACAGAGAGTGACAGAGAGTGACAGAGAGTGACAGAGAGTGACAGAGAGTGACAGAGAGTGACAGAGAGTGAGAGAGACACACACACAGAGAGTGAGAGAGACACACACACAGAGAGTGAGAGACACACACAGAGAGAGTGAGAGAGAGAGACACACAGACAGACTCTACCACTAGGGGGTAACCCTGAACAATAGACAGCATTTATAGGTAGATGTAATGTAATGGAGACATATGTTCAGATAGAAAGCCCTTAATTAAAGTATTTCCTTTGGGATGCACTCCTTGATTAATTAGCTGGTTTCTTATGGACACGCTTGCATGCTTCACGGGACAGGTAATTGCTATAATGGGTTAATTTGTGAAGCTCTGAATTTAATATGTAAAATCTTGGCCAAATTCGGATCATTTCCGTGCGCCTGGATTTGGCAAAAAATATGCAATGTCCGACCCCCAAATTCTTCACCGCCAACATCTGTTAGGTCAGATGGTCCCTCCCGCCATCATGTCATGTGGATCACAGTACAATTTTATGTCCACAACATGGAAGCTAGCATTGGGTGTGAGAAGAAACAATTGGGCCATGGTGGTAAGATTGCCACAAGGCTTTCTGGCCATGGAGAACATCACCTCATGGAAGTCAGTGGTCATAATGTTATGGCTGATTGATGTGTGTAATAAATTATATATATAATATAATATAATTATACTGAGAGAAAATGTGGTGTAATAGTGTAGATGGCAGGTCTAATATGAATTTGGCAAATTCTATCTCTCCCTTCTAAGGGTTAAATAAATACAGAGGCTCCGGGAAATGTATTGCACTGAATGGCAGAGACTCTACAAGTGAAGCCAGTTGCTAATTACCTGCATGTAAGACCAGCCTGAGCCAATTCACTCAGAATCTGCATTAGTCCAGCTCCCTTGGCTGGAATATCAAACAGGTTTGTCTGAGGAAATTCTACTTTTGTTTCCTGCATTTTGTGTTTGTTGGAAAGTGGGAAAGCCACCCAACTAAAGATAGCAAATTGGTGCTCAAGAAACGGCAAAAATTTGTTTTTACTTGCTGATTTGTTAAAGAAAACTGAAATGCTTAAAGCCAGAATTGAAGTTTGTCAGTGTTCCCGCTTATCCTAGAAGACCGTGGTTATTTAAAAATATTTGAGTACAAAAGACATTTTGTCAAAAGATATATTAATCTCCATCCTATTGATTGCTTATTTTAAGAGCTTTGCCGTATAATTGACTTTTTTTATAAACAATTATGGGCCCTATTCAGTGACCTGACCTAATATGTTTAATTGAATACTATAGACTGCAGTATACATTATTCAGTTAAAAGCCAGTAATAACTCACACTGTTGAATAGAACATCTGCTTCTCAATAGAATCTGTATAGTAAACCAGGGCTTGACAAATTTAATTTGATTTTAGGAGCCAGAAATTTTTTTTAGGAGCCAGACAATCACGCAAACAAACACAATTCATAAATACACACGCCTACTTCACATATATCCAAACACACCTACTTTACATATACACATATATCCAAACACCTCACACACACCTACTTTACACAGTCACAAATATCCAAAAACATCACACACCTACTTTACACATACACATATATACAAACACCTCACACACACCTACTTTACACATCCACAAATATCCAAAAACATCACACACACCTACTTTGAATATATGTGTATGTGTAAAGTAGGTGTGTGTGAGGTGTTTACACATACACATATATTCAAACACCTCACACACACCTACTTTACACATACACATATATCCAAACACCTCACACACACACCTACTTTACACATACACATATATCCAAACACCTCACACACACCTACTTTACATATACACATATATACAAACACCTCACACACACCTACTTTACATATACACATATATACAAACACCTCACACACACCTACTTTACATATACACAAATATACAAACACCTCACACACACCTACTTTACATATACACAAATATACAAACACCTCACACACACCTACTTTACATATACACAAATATACAAACACCTCACACACACCTACTTTACATATACACAAATATACAAACACCTCACACATGCCTACTTTACATATACACATATATCCAAACACCTCACACACGCCTACTTTACATATACACATATATCCAAACACCTCACACACGCCTACTTTACATATACACATATATCCAAACACCTCACACACGCCTACTTTATGTGTCCCCCTCCCTGCTGCTGTACCTCACTGCAGGGGAGGGGGACATTCGTGTTGCAGCCGATTTGCCTGCTGAGGGCCAGGATGTCACGTGGCGACACCCGGCACTCAGACACGCTTCGGGAAAAATCGGATGGCAGCGGCAAGAAGACTATGAGGCTGACAGCACCCAGGCGCCAGGTCTAATTTCCTGGTCGCCATGGCGACCTGGGGTTTGTCCAGCCCAGTAGTAAACTCTCTTATTTATTTCTGTTTGTGTTCTCCCAAAGACCTAAATCGCTTTTACAAATGTTATGCATGGTTCTTCATTGACTGTCCAAATATTACATGCCCTGTTACTATCTCGCATCTTTCTTTCCAGCAGATGAATGCTGCATCATCCAACTGATAAAAATATGCGAAAGATCTCCAATGACATGGATCCAGAGATTTCAGAGGGCGTGCGTAGCGACACAACAGACACTGGACCCGGAGAACAGAATGTCTGCTCTTGGTGTAGCAAATCTTTTAGCAAAACCTCACAGCTGGTCAGGCACCAAATCCTTCACACCAAGAAGAAGACATTCACTTGTTCTGAATGTGACCAATCTTTCCAGTATCAGTCTAGGCTTAGCCAGCACCAGAGGATCCATACTGGAGTGAAACCCTACGCCTGTTCTGAGTGCGACAAGTGTTTCACCCAAAGTGGACATCTTGTGTCCCATCGAAGGCATCACACTGGAGAAAAACCGCACATATGTTCAGAGTGCGGGAAGCTATTTTCACGCAACACACACCTCCGTCAGCATCAGAGACTTCACACGGGGGTCAAGCCGTATTCTTGTTCCGAATGCGGGAAGGATTATACACACAAAGCTTCCCTGGTCGCTCATCAGAGACGCCACACGGGAGAGAGACCGTTTGTATGTTACGAGTGTGATAAAAGCTTTATGACTGCCTCTGGCCTTATATATCACAAAAAAGTTCATGCACAGCTTTAGCAAGAAACCACCCAATTTACCTTCCCCGAGTGTGATAAATATTATTCCTCTAAAGCATGTTTTTCCAAACATCTCAAATATCATCCATGAACAATGTAATAACCTCCTAAATCTAGCTCTGGACAAGCCTGCAAGAAAGAGATAATTATGTTTACAGTGTGTAAGATGCTCACATGGCAATTTATTTACCTTCCCCATGATTTATTATTTTTATCCGAACTGTTTTAATGAAATTAATGTCAGCATGTGCAGAGTTTCTTTTACAGCATCAGATCTGGCACTTTGAAATGTTCATTATTTGCCAGAGTAGAAGTAAACCTGTGTTTTTGTTAAGCTTTTAAAATCATTTAACGATCTGTAATGGATTACTTCAGGTTTAATTGTGCAAATGAACACATTATCAATTCCTATTTAAAGCTGACATTTTAAAAATAAAAGACACACGAGTTTGCTTGTATTCATCATTTTTGCAGTACTTTAATCCAAATGGCAAAACCCTGCAGAAGACTTTAATGTTCCCTCCTGGCTTTGTTTCAAAATGGAGATCTCCAGCATTGATTGGGGCCCTTCATAAAAATGTAAGGTGGACACAATGCTCATGTATGTACTGCTATGTGCTAAGGTGAGTCGTGGTGAGATGAACATTTAATCTCCGCAGTTTAATTATACATTGTGCAGGTACAGACCTGATGACTTTCTCCCACTAAACACTCACCAGGTTTGTGAGTTAGGTTGGGGAGATAAAATGTTCATCTTGCCTTTTAGTGAATAGCCCCCAATTGGGCAGGCTCTAAAAATATTTCCCCCTTATCTTAGGCCAACTGACCCCATTGGGAATAGAACTTTATTTACACAAGACAATGTACATTTCTCTTACCTGATGACATGTATACGCACTGTGCAAAAAGATTCCTGCATCTGTGCTGTAAAGTAATAATGCTTTAAAACAAATGTTCGTTTATTTTTATCAATTTGCAAAATGAGTGAACAATTTTAAACAAATCAATATTATAATAGTAGAACTGTGAAGGGTTGAAACTTTACTTCTACGGAAATGCAACAGGATGCCAAACGAGTGATGAAGCTGATAATGACCTGATTATCCATAGAAACATAGAATGTGTCGGCAGATAAGAACCATTCAGTCTATCTAGTCTGCCCAATTTTCTAAATAATTTTATTGGTCCCCAGTTCCCAGTCTTATAGCTAGGATAGCCTTATAACTATCCCACGCCTGCTTAAAATCCTTGACTGTGTTTACCTCTATCACTGTTTACCTCTACCTCTATCAGTTGCCACCTGGCCGGTATTTTACCGGCAGGCCGGTAAAAAATTGGCTTTAGGCCAACGTTAAGTCTATGGAGACAATACCAAGGCCAGTATTTTTCTGAAGAAAAGGTGGCAACCCTAGCTGGAAGGCTATTCCATACATCCACTACCCTCTCAGTAAAGTAATACTTACTGATATTACTTATAAATCATTGCCCCTCTAATTTAAGACTATGTCCTCTAGTTGTGGTAGTTTTTCTTCTTTTAAATATACCCTCTTCGTTTACTGTGTTGATTCCCTTTATGTATTTAAATGTTTCTATCATATCCCCCCCTGTTGTGTCTTTCCTCCAAGCTATACATGATACACGTGGACCTATTCCCTAATAATCTAATTTGGAAAGATAAATCTGACTTTGCATAGGTCAAAGACCTCATCTCACTATTCATTAAACTAAATTCAATCTCCTCATCCTCGCTTCACCCTCTACTTCCCTCCGGCTCCACTCTAAATGTGGAAAGTTGCACTAAAAATTACCATTTTAAAATAAATAAAATCTTCCTACCTCTCAGTTATACTGGGGCTGAGTGGCAGCAATAGTGACCCCTTCCCCTATTTTTAGGCTATATAAGATATGGGGTTGGTAGTGTGACCTTGGCCTCGTTTGTTTTATATTTTTTACATGTATGGTTCTGCGCTGCTCCACGAATGTATCCACTTTCAAGTACTGTGAGAAGTAATAGGTGAAGCTGCGATCATATGTGTATGTGTTATTTGTGAGAGATTTGTATCCTGAAGACACACATATAGTGCATCGAGCTCCAATATGTGGTTTTATTGTCACAACTAAATGTGGACAAGAACTTTGAAGCTCTACTACAGCTGCCAGTTGAAAATGAGAGTATGTCTAAAACCTATTAAAATATTCACCTTGGTAAATATAAAACAAACATTTACAGATAAAAAAATATTTTTTGTTCCACCACATGTTAGACATAATTTAATTATTTACATCAGTGCAGATCACAGAACCAGGATTACAGTAGCTTATATTAGATATGATGACCAAACACTAAAGAAAATCTTATACAAATAAATGCAAATACACAGATCAAGCTGAGAATAGGGTGATCACATCATTATTCCTAATTTTGTGTTTTTACCGAGGTTTTTAAAGTGACAAAAACGTTTCATCTCAAGAATAGCTTATATAAGAGATGTCACTAAGACATTAACCTATGGATGCAAGCATTATAGAATGTTCTGAGTTTTTGTTTTTCTGACTATTTCTTAGACCATATGTGCATTTTCTGGTCACTGGCCATACTTTGAGAAAGCACAGGTGAGCGAAACGCGTTAAACGTTGGCCTCACTTTTGGATTGATTGGACTTATCTCCTTTGTATCCTGTCGATGATACTTTATACTCATAAGGACCTTATAAACAAACCGTAAGCCCTTTTTTTATTTGATAAAAAAATTTCGGCTTGCCTGGTTTTTGAGTGCCGGTGGTCTGTTCTGTTCTACATCAGTTGAATTCTATCTGTATTGATTACTGCCACATTAGTAGAGCCAATGTAAATTCCATTCGCTTAATAGAATCTTCTTCTCTTTTCCGTGGATTAGGTCTGAGATTCGGCCAGTGCTCTGAGTATAAGAAACTGCGGGAGGAACTTTATAGATTAGACTCAACCATGGAGTGTGTATTCTATTCAAATTGTTTAATAAATCAACTATTTTGATTTATTACAATTGGTTCTCTGAAACAAATATGTATGCATTTAAATTGTATTTTAAGGATAATTGTGCCTACTGTATCCTCATGCAGTTTTTTTTATTAAATCTGTATATTTTCACCCAAACACATGGATATATATATATATATATATATATATATATATATATATATATATATACACATAGATATATAGTATATCTAGGGATTTTTATTTAATCAAAGAAATAATATAATATTTTAATGAAGGAAAAAAAATACTTAACTTTTTATGTTATAAATATACTCTTTTGGTCACATTAGTGCTTACAACACGGGTTTGCCACCACAGAATTATTAACATATAAGTTATCAGGCGCGCTATAGGTTTTATTAATGAAAGAGAGAATTGCAAAAATGAAAGCCAAAGTAGTCCGGTTCCTCTGAATGGGAGAATTCTTCCAACTCGGCTAATTTTCTTATTGGTGTGAAATTCTCGTGAATAAAGTCCTACATTTATGTACATCTTTCCTGCATTAGGCCATGTTAGATCAAAATATGCACTCAGAGTTCACAACTGAGTGTGGATGTTGGCGAAATGTCAATTACGTGTACTGGTGTTTTAAATAATATTCTGAATCAGTGTTGTTCAACTTGGCGTATGAACAGTGGGATGGAAGGGGAGGGGCTATTGTGCGCACTTGTGACAGACACAGGGTAAGGGTGATTAAAAACACTTTCCCTGCGCCTGTCAGGTGGGGTGTCGTGCGGCCATATTGAGGGGGAGAGGGTTAGTGCGGCCACACTCAGTGAGCCGGGATAGTGCAGCCCCGGTTGCCTATGGACTTAGGCATGCGGCTGAAACCTTTTAATGTGGAGGGCCACACAACATGCATAAGCTTATTTTGGAGGCCGGACGTTATTGACTTCATGAGGTAATGTAATAAAACCTGTAAGCTGTTAAGCAAAGATGGGGGCTGTAAGAAAAAAAAAAAGGGGGGATTAGGTTCTGAACGTGTATAAACCCTTATTTCCTGATGTTTAATAAGATTTGACATGTTGGTAAAGCATTTCTGCCATTCTGAGCAGGCAGGTGTGTCCCCTGTGTGGTTCTTTTGATGTTTAACAAGATTTGTTTTATAAGTAAAAGATTTCCCACACTGTGGGCATGCAAATGTATTTTCTCTGAGGTTTAGTGAGATTGGAGTGGTTGGTAAAACCTTTCCCACAGTCAGAGCACTGATATGGTTTCTCTCCTGCGTGAGTTCGCTGATGGACGATCAGAATTCTTAATAAAGCATTTCCCACAGGAAGAGCAGGAGAATGGCGTATCTCTAGTATGAATCATTTTATGTATAGATGGGAGTTATCAGTGAAGCATTTCCACCAGTCCGAGCTCGGTAATGGCTTCTCTTCCATGTGCATTCTCTGGTGTGTGACAAGGTTTGAGTTTTCGGCAAAGCATTTCCCACATTCAGAACATATAAAAGTTTTTTTTCCTGTGTGAATGCGCTGGTGGGCGATTAAGTTTGCAATATCTGCAAAACGTTTCCCACATTCAGAGCATGCAAATGGCTTCTCTCCGGTGTGGATCCTCTGATGCGCCACAAGGTGTGAATTCTGGGTAAAACATTTCCCGCATTCTGATCAGGCAAAGGGCTTCTCTCGAGTGTGGATTCTCTGGTGTGTTAGAAGTTTGGAATTTGAAGAAAACCGTTTGCCACAGTCAGTACAAGGAAGAGCATTTTTTACTCTATGAAGTGCTTGATGTTTTGCCAGATCTGGTTTGCAAGTAAAAGATTCCTGGCAGGGGGACAAAATAATATTTATTTCTTCACCTGAGTACAAGTCTGTCATCTGTGATTCCATTGGGGTTATCAGCAGCGCTGTATTTACAGCGCGGCAAACAAGGCATGTGCCTAGGGCGGCACTTGCCTTGTTTGCCATGAGGGGCGCACAACCCCCCGCCCCCCCCCCAAAAAACGCGCTTACCGGCAGAGATGGAGGTGAGAGGAGATCGGAAAATCCCCCCCCCCCCCCACTTACCTCTGCCTGCCAGCAGGTTGCACGGGGAGCCGAACAAGCAGCACAGAGAAAACCTCCGTGCTGCCTGTTTGGCTCCCCGTGCAGTGTGACAGGGAAGTGCCGAGAGTCACGTGACTGACGCTCTGACCTCAGACACGTGCCGGGTCACATGAACGGTCGGCACAACCGCTGGGAAGCCGAACAGGGAGCATGGAGTACACCATGCTGCCTGCCACTAGCCACCAGCGAAAAAGGTAAGTGATGGGGGAATGCATTGGGCAAATTGGCAGGGGCTTATTAATGGAAAATAATACTTGCATATTATTGGGCAAATTGGCTAGGGCATATTAAATGGAAAATAACTCTGGCATATTATTGGGCAAATTAGCAGGGGCATATTAAATGGAAAATAATACTGGCATAATATTGGGCAAATTAGCAGGGGCATATTAAATGGAATATAATAGTGGCATAATATTGGGCAAATTGGCTGTGGCTTATTAATGGCAAATAATATAATAGGGTTGGCTCGTCACCAGGTTGGTCTTACAGACTCTTCAGTGCTTTTGCCACCTCCATCATGGAGACTGTGTGTTCGGTGTTATAACTATTATTTGTACCAAAATCAAAAGGACCATTGTGAGCCCCCCAAAATGTGCTTCTTGTGGTTAATGCTGTATAAATCATAGCATATATTTTGCATGGTCAAATACATGTAGCTGTTAAATAACCAAGCATGCCCAGTGCATTCCTCCATTGAAATTGATATGAAGCACACAATCTGACTGGCTTCCAAGAAATGATAGAGACACCCATTTGCAGCTGCAGAAGAGGACCCCTGGGCAGAGCCTGCAAAAGCTAATTTGCTATGTTAAGTATTGCAAAAATACACACGTACTTTAAATTTAGAAGAAGTATTTAAACAACAAAAAATCTCCCTACTGCAATTGCTATGTTTATTTGGTGTACAATATCCACATCTTTAGTTCCCAAACATTCCCCATACACATCTGAAAAAGAATGTTTCCATATGAAGAATTCAGGTTATTAATATTTAAATGCTAGCACAGTATCAAGATTGCAATATGAATTTAGTGCATTTTCACCCTTTTGATTCTAATAGAATAAACATTTTGGTTTAACAACTACATCATAACTCAGTTTGGTGATATTGGTTTAAGTTTTCTAGTGTTCCTAACCATTGATGGAATTGATCAGTAGTTCTCCCTCCTGAGGCACCCAGTGACTATCTAGATATGGCTCTTCGTGTTCAATCTTAATTACAACTACAGGTTTCACATTGGCACATCCTGTATGTGAAGATATTCAGGTTGAAAAGAAGGTCAGATAGTGTATTGAGAGGGATGGCTGCTTGGGGTACAAGAAATAAACCAATAAGAAAAAATTGTTTATGTTTGGACTAGCTATTTAATAAATCTATAAATTAATTAAAATAGGCTTCAGCAATCCTTTACCCCTTCCCTATTTTCAGAATCGTAAAGTACCATTCCTCCTTGGAGAAGTATAGTGCGACTTCATCAAATACCAAGTGATCCTGAAACAGAATAGACAGTAGACTGCCAGTTTAATCCTACAACATTAAGAAACTGTCCATAGCTGGCAATACTGGCCATTTCCCCAGGTACACCTAGTAGCTCTACATGCTGTAGACAGAACATGCAAAGTGCAGCCTGTTAGTATGTAGGATGCATATTCCCACAGACAGAATCTAATGAAGTAATCATGGTAAGGTCACCACTCTGGTATTAGTATACTCATAGATATGTAAGAAGCAGAACATATGTGGTTGAAAAATAAAATAAAAATATTCAAATATAATATGTCTGGGTTTGATGAACTATAAATGTTATATAGTAGTAGGAAAAAAAAGATTTAAAAAAAATCACTGTACACAAAATTCACAATATACACATAAACACTTACCAAATGTAATGCTAGCTTTTGAGTACCATGTTTGTCTAGGATTACATACATGCATCTAGAAAGCCACATATTGTTGCAAATGATTTACATCAGGTGTTTACAGACACAAATATCTAGCATTGTTAGTGCAACACTAGTCACAATGTGAATTTTCTCATTACCTGGCCATTTAGTTTATGGATAGTTTCTTTGATGGGATAAAAAGTATTTTCAGTTCTTTGCATCTTTTGTCCAAGTGTTTGTTAAGTAGGTTAGTTAGTCTCTCTGTGGACCTGCAAACACTGACATCTGTCTCTCGTTGTAGACGTTGTCATATGCTTCATCACACAAGTATCTACTTGTGATGAAACGTGATCATGTCTACAACGAGAGACAGATGTCAGTGTTTGCAGGTAATTTCTCTTGCAGTTAGCTTGTTATGTGAATCATTTTTCATCATGTTTAAAGAGACGCTACAATTAAAAGTCTCAGCATGTGATGTGACGATTTCAAAGATGCCTGCAACGCCAGAGACACCCAGGTGGTACACTATTTAAAGTGCTCATCACTGGATGAAATGTGAGTGGAGACAAATGGTTATTGAGGTCTTAGGAATTTGCTCCACCAATATGGCGTCATGAATTCACAAAACCGTAAGGTTGCTACTTGCTAGTAAGGCAGCTGTGGCTCCCACTAGAGGGAGACATTTGTTGGAGCCAGTATCCCAGTGATTACTTGGTTTTAGACTCGGACAAAATGACAGTATACCTGTGCTGAATTAAAGTTTCATTCTGCAATTCTGCCAAGAACCAGTATGGTGGAATCGGTGTTGTGAAATAAAACTCGAGAATTAAGAAGGGGCGAGATCGTCACTCTAATGTTTGCAGTGATGTCACTTCCGGTCAGGGTTACATCTGTCTAATAACGGAGGGGTACACAAGTAACATGCGTAAGTCATTTACTAATGTTTGTATCTACTGTAGTACACTATATGGAGGGAAATAACATTACACTTGGGGAATACTCTACGTAACTATAGATTTGTCAAAGTACTCTGGATAGGATCTCATGTTGCAAGAGAAAGCTTTGAGTCTCCTTTTCATAAACAATTATTAGACTAATGTATGTTTTATAGTACTTACTTATTAATTGCTCAAATGATTACATTTTTTAGTTGCTATTTTGATATCATTTGTAACATAAATGATGTAGCTCTAGATCTCTTCTAAAAAGTTTTACAACAAAATGTCAGTAGCCTAAACTAAAACAAAATTTTGACCTGACATTCAAAGATGTTTCCATCATAGGTATTTAATAATTTCATATTTTAAAAGAATTGTTAATTTGGGCACATGTTTTGATGTTATTGGCTAGATTATGCTTTATAGGCAGAATCAAATATAGATTTTGGTCATTGATCGTGGTATATGTCAATATTTCACCTGTCATCTATTTACCTCTACTAAGTTATCTTAGCTCCATGTTTTTCTTTTTAAAGTTGTCATTTACATATGCAAGCATGAGTAGAAGCATTTGAAAGTATGTTTACTACTCTGAGGTTACAATGGAAGCTTCCCAGAGACTAAGTGGACAAGGTAAGAACACTTATTAACAAGACATATATTACGGTATTATTCTTCTGTTGACAGCCAATTTAGAGGGCTACATCAAGAGCATATTAAGAGTCCCATGCATCTCAGTAGAGAGGTGTGTCATGCATGATCATTGTATTTCCCCATTATGTTCAGTAGGCAAATTGCTGAGCAAATGACAATCATAATCAGAAAAATACAATTCAGTCTGGTAAGGACAGGCTTTGTCAAGCTTTCACCCATGCCCCACCCACAATAGATGCAGCCACGTCCCTGAGAATGTCTTTACATCATTATCAGTAGATTTATATAGTTTTCCTTTAACTACACTAATGTGTAAGCACCATAATAACTATGTGCATTAGGAAGAAGAAGAATTAAAGTACTTGGCACAATACTGTAGTGTACACAATTCTGTCTGTAAACTATTTGTACATATTATACTGAGTGTTCAGTTGTTATAATATTAGTAAATACATACTAGCTAGTTTATTGGCCTTTTTCATCTTGGTATCTTACATTTATTTTGCATGTTGCAATATTTACAACACTTCTGCAACTTGCTAACACCAAATATGATTATCAATGTCGAAGTAGCCAAGTAGGGATGTTTATTGTTTTGTTTTCTTATTTGGTTTTTCCACATAAATAAAATAAAATTTAGCATTAAAGAGTCCCACACAAATATATCTCCAGTATATTTAACACAAATTTCTTTTCAACAGATGAGTGCAACAATAAACATGGATGTCATCTTTGTCCTCCTGATTGTACAGAACCTTCTGAGGAACATAGAATCTTTTAATTAAAAAATTCTAATTGCAGTGAAAAACCTGTGAAAACATGTCCATGTCAGACAGGCCATTTAATTGCTCTGAATGTGAGAAGTGTTTTAAAACTAACTCAAATCTTGTGACACACAGGAGAATGCACACAGGAGAGAAACCATTTGCATGCGTCCACTGTGAAAGGTCTTTCAGCTGGGCCTCAAGCCTCGCCAATCATTATAAACTGCACACTGGGGAGAAACCGTTTGTGTGTCCTGACTGTGGAAAAAGTTTCAACAATAATTCACACCTCCTTATACATCAGAGAAGTCACACAGGAGAGAAGCCATTTTCCTGTTCGGTCTGTGGTAAAAGGTTCACCATTAATACAAATCTCATAAGGCACCTAAGAATTCACACTGGAGAAAAGCCATTCTCCTGCTCTACCTGTGGAAAATGTTTTACAAGTGATTCAGAACTTCTATCTCACCAGAGAATTCACACTGGAGAGAGACCATTTCCTTGTTCTACATGTGGAAAATGTTTTGCCAATAGGGCGGCGCTCACCACGCATGGCAGGATTCACACTGGAGAGAAGCCCTTTGAATGTTCTGAATGTGGGAAACTATTTAGCCAAAGTTCATCCCGCCTGAGACATTTGAGAATTCACACACGCAATAGAATCCACTTGCTAAGCATCTGAGTGTTCAAAAATAAACACAAATGAACAATATTGTTTGCTCAACAGCACATTGCCTCTTTATTGTTTCATTCACCCACACAAATTATATGCTTTCTTTTTTTTCCTCAGGCTTGAACGGACTTTATTTTACTATTATATCAATATATTTAACTCCATTTAGTCAGAATACTACTTTCAGCTCTGTGTGTTTTATTTTGAAGACAACAAAACCTTTGCTGCTGCAGTGTAAGCTTATGAGGCAAACACAGTGATCAGATTACACTACTATGGAGTCCTGAAACACATGAGGTCTAGGGTTTCAGGGGCAGGAATGTGTAGGACTTGCATGTGATTATTACTGTGAGTTATATTGCTGTGGAGCTACATGATACACTCATACACTGCACTCCTCTTTCAAACTTAAAGGTGCTACCTGGTGCCCAAAATGTATCTTCTAAATGTTAATGCATGTTAAAAGTACATTAAAAGTACTTTACAATGCATATTTTGCATTGCTTAAAATAGCAAAGTTGTATACTATATGAATCTGTAAAATTTAATCAGTTTCCTCAATTTTTTTATTGCTGCAGGAATCAATGAGACTATTGGAATTCAAATGAATGGAATATCCTATTTCTTTAGTGATGTCATCAGACAATGTGTTGCACTGTTAAGAGAACCTACATATACAAGAGCAAAGTCACTTAGGTTCCATACAATGCATTCTATTACACCAGCAGAGGGAGTGACTAAAGGAAACAAAACTGATGCATGCTCAGTGTCTACACACAATCACTGATAGTAGGTTAGGATGCAGGGGAGGGCATGAGTAGAATATTAAAAATGTGATTTATGCAGAATGCTTGCATCAAATCACACTGGGGGGAAAAACTGTGCATTATTCAGGCAGTAGTCTTCCACTTACACCAAACTGAGTTTGGGGTCCAGACTATCCCTTTAAGGCCAAAGTAGCCCTGATGGAACAATCCTGCCATTCATAAATGGAAAACAAATTTTAACTCCTATACTTTGGGTTGAAATTCCAATTCTCTATTTCATGAATAAAGCACCATGTTTTACATTTGCAGCTTACTGTGCAGGCAATATCTATTATTTTGTCCACATGCATCATGTCCATTTCGCAAGAGGTATAGAGTTTAATAGATTCTGTACATACCACCTTCTGTGTGCCAGGTCATCCCTAGTACCTTACAGGCTTTACTTACAGTAATACAGAGCACATCTAAGGTAACAACTTTTTAAAAGTGGAAAAACCATAACGCACAGGTCATTGGTTTCCATGGTTATTGCTCCACAAACTGCTGTTTATGTACAACTTCCAAAAAAAAGTAACACGAATTAGTCCGGCTTCATATGCCACCTGTTATGAACTATGAATCCTTAGACGCTTAGCCAGGTGTTAAACTGCGCCAGCAGAGCGACACCAAACCCTAGCCACCGATCACTGCAAGTCACCCCGAGCGGATTATGCGTTTACTTTGGGTTTGAGTAAAAAAAGCACACATCGCGAGATTACGTTGCGTCACGCATCTTGCAACCAATCAGCAGGAGGTAATGGACGCCTGGAACGCATGAACGTAGAAACCATTGGAGGACCCGGTGTTTGTGTTTCCGATATTCAGCGCCCATCGTTGTAGTCACGTGTCATACACAGGAGCTACAACCTGTCATCACCACTATTCGTTGTATAATGTAGGTGGGCACAGATTTTATTTCGCTTGGGTTCTGAGAAGGCGTTTTGAGTTCTTCACAATCCTATATTACAGTGATGGTTAACCTTTGGCAATGAAAAGATGACAGCATCATGTGGATATCCGAACAGCTGGAGTGTCAAACTTTAGCTGTCACTGGTATATTGTGTGACTGCATAACTATTGGGTTTGGCTTTTTTTTTAAATAAGTAATTACTCTAGCATACCAAGTTATCATATACAGTAATAGTATACATAAAGGGTATAGTATTTTAACTGTTTTATTAGTACAGTTATACAGTTCCTATGCACACACACACACACACACACATGTTACTTAAATGGACTGTCTGGTGCCCAAAATGCATTTTCCAAATGTTATTTCATATTAATGTGCTTCCAAATTAGTTTAAAATGCATGTTTTACATTTTGCACTGCTTAACATATACAAAAAAATGTACAGTTAGCTGAATTTGTGAAATTATAGCAGTTTGCAAGAAACCAGTACTGCCCACTGTAACTGAGTAAGTAATTTCCTCCTTTTTTTTTTTTGCTGCAGAAATCAATGATAAAAATTTCATTCAAAAGAATGAAATTTCCTGTCTTTAGTGATGTCATCATACCATGTGTTGCACTGTTAATAGATCCTACTGTGTACAAGAGAAAGGTCATTTAGATTCCACACAATGTATTATTTTGCAACAGCACAGGAAGTGACTAAATCAAACTTTATATGCCTGGTGTCTATATAATCAGTGCTGCTGCACCTGTAGTATACATGCAGAGTGATTCGATTTTTGCAGAATGCCTGCATCGAATCACACTGGGGAAAAAAAGCCTATGAGCTATACAAGCAGTAGTCTTCAACATGTACCATAGTGAGTTTGGGGACTTGACTGTCCCTTTAATAGCCAATAAGTTACTCATCGACTTGGTAAAATTAAATACTTGGACAAGAAATGTGTGACTCCTTTACCTGTCAGTTTAGTAAACACTGATGTGCCCCTCAGTCAGTGACATTGTTATCTATTCCAGTGTATACCGGTATGTTTAGATGAGTAACATGAGTAGACATACCAATAAGTCTGGCCACAAAGGTTTAGTAAAATGGAAAGATAATTAGAATCTGCACGTACACTCTGATTGTACATTTCAGAAATAAAATGTTAGCAAATGGCAATATATTTACCTCTTATCGGTTGTAAACATATTGCAAACTTGGTTTAAATATAACTATGATCTATGACATGGTAATATGAATGCCCGCAACAACTATAATATACCATTAAAAATAACTATTTTCGGCAAGATTGCAGTTGTAGAATAAATCTGCACAATACACGTCCAGTTATTGCCATGCTACGGCTGCACATACTCTTTCTCTGCTGTGATTTCTTGCATTGATGTAGTGGTCTTGAAATGGTGAATTTTTGTGGGTTTTATTGCAATGTACATGTATGAACTATTTGGATATGCATTAATTTGAATAATGATACTCATACAAACGAATATGGAAGCCACACAGTGTATGCATTGTGCTGGTAGAAGTAAAAGACAAGTTAATAGTGGAAGGATTTGTATTAAATAAAACATCTGTAAACTCATTTATGATATGTCAGACACAGCAAATGTAAACTATTTTCCTTTTGCTAAGCATACTGACTGTTCTGACCTTCTCTTTCTGTTCTCTTATTGAGAGCATGGTTAGTGCTCCAAAAACTATCATTGGAGGATGTGATGTAAGAGATATGAAACTGGAAGCTACACCACAATGTTCAAAGATGTAGTAAAGGTATGTCAGACATTTTCCTAATGCATATACTCTCTGTAAATGGCAGACCGTTTCCTGATAGTTTAGAAGTATCTATTGAATGCTAAGTGACTCAAATTAGGATATCTATTCGGTTGTAAAGAGCAGCAATCTGAATATCATGAGATTGGAATATGTGGTTAAGCTATCAAGGTAGCAGCATCTTGTTTCCGAAGTTGGATGATTGTTGGGAAGAGCTCTACTCAGAAACTTTACAACCCACTAATTTAAGCTTAAAAAAAAGCCCCACGTTCATCAATTTCTGCTTTTGATCTAAAAGAAGGCAAAACCCCCATAGGAAGGTATTTTGAATTTTGCCACTTAGGAGAAAAAAAATATTTCTTGACTCCAAGGGGCAATTGGATCAAGAAGCTCTGTTATTTATTAATACTCCTGTATGTCCTGCTTTTCTAAAAAAAAAAAAAAAATATCCAGACCATTTTGAGATGCATCTATTGTATTTGATAGCACCACCTCTCTTGGAAGTGAGTTCCTTATGCTAATTGTCCTTACCGTGAAGAATCTCTTCCAGTCACAGGGGATGACCTTTGTTTGTACATTTCTGTTCATAAATAGGACACTGGAGAGCTCTTTATTTTGTCCCTGCACATATTTATATAATTTTATCACATCCCCTCCTATATGCCTTTTTTTCTAGAGTTTATAAATGCAACTTTTTAGTCTCTTCATAACTAAGATCGTCCAATCCCCTTATATATATTTTGTAGCCCTCCTTTGCACTTTTTCTATGTCTATAATACCCTTTTAAAGGACTGGTGCCCTTAATTGTACTGCATATTCAAGATGAGGTTTTGCCATAGGCTTGTAAAGAGGAAAGATGATATCCTTGTGAATAAATACTCGTTTAATACATGCCAATATATTATTGGCCCTTGCAGCTGCTGACCGATGTTAATCTAGTAGCAATGTAGCTTTGACACCACAAAATGGAAGCCTGCAGATATCAATTGAAAAATTCAAAACCTAGCTACATTACACTTATTAAATATGTGTTGGGAATAATAAGTATTATTTAAAAGTATCAGGAAAATTTTTTGACACAATTCGTGACTGCACATATGTATAAAATTAATTACCACAAGATAAAAAAAAAAAGAAATGTGTTCTAATTAATGTATGGAAATGTTGCTGCGAATAATGTATAAAAAAATAGATTTCTTTATGGCACCACTATTCCCGCTTCCCAATTGCGCCATTTAAACCACATTTTGTGCAGAAAATGTGTTAGAAACAGTGTCATTATTTATAGAGTTAATAAGGGAAGCTTCCAATTTGTTAATTTTATTTGAAGTCTGATAATACATCATGCTTTAAAAATCTTCCACTTATGGTTATTGTGCCCACTGCTGTATCACGATAGAGACACTGTATCTTGCACAATAATAACGTGTATATATATTTTTCACTCTCTTCATATGTATAGGATGGGTGAAAACAGTGCCTACAATTATATCACAAATTGAAAGAGGAGAAGAACCTTATGACATAGACCAGTTTGGTACAGGGGACAAGTCCTCTTAAAGCAAGCATGAGTGAGTATTAGTCATGAAAGGTTTGTCCACAAATTTTTGTATACCATATTTGTTTTGAAAACGACCCCTCCTCTTACATTCGAACTTCATTTAATAATCAGACCTCAAAGTCTGATTATAAGGCTCCCTAAGAGAGCTGCAGCGGCCCTTGATCCTCCTCAAATGCAGGCCGGGGATGTCTGTGTGCCACCCAGCACTTCCATGACCGATTGGCGTTCCAAGTCAAGACTCGCCAGGAGTGTTGTGCAGCATCACAGTCATCCCCTGGCTGCCCCAACTAGACAACGAGAAACAAGGCAAGACTGCTGGGTGCGGGGGCAAGTATAGTGGGCACAGTTGGTGTTGCAGTATGGTGCGTAGGTAAGTACAGTGGGTTCTGCAATGTGGTGTGGGTTTAAGTCCTTTGGGTGCAATATTTTGCAATGGGGCAATAATGAAAAGTGAGCAGAAGAACTGTAATTTTAAAAAAACCTCACCGACATTCAGTCAATCACATACACACACACCTCAATTACATCCAGTCAGTCACATACATACACAGAAAGTCACACACACCTCAATTACATCCAGTCAGTCACATACATACACAGAAAGTCACACACACCTCAATTACATCCAGTCAGTCACATACATACACAGAAAGTCACACACACCTCAATTACATCCAGTCAGTCACATACATACACAGAAAGTCACACACACCTCAATTACATCCAGTCAGTCACATACATACACAGAAAGTCACACACACCTCAATTACATCCAGTCAGTCACATACATACACAGAAAGTCACACACATCTCACTTACATCCAGTCAGTCACATACATACACAGAAAGTCACACAATCCTCACATACACAAACAAATCAGCATTTGTTTTTTGTTTTTTGTTTTTTTTAAAGAAAAAATGCATTTCTTAATGTGTCCCCTCCCCCTGCTGCTTTACCTTATTACAGGGGAGGGAGGTATTTCTGCTGCAGCCAGATCTTATTTTATGTTCCTGATGAGTGCCGAGATGTCACAGGACACCCGGTACTCAGCCACTACAGTGCGCTGCACAAGGGGGCGGAGCTTGCAGTCTGTGCAATCCGCACAGACTCCCCCCTCACGTTGCGCTTAAAAGAAATAAGCGGATGGCAGCTCTCTGAATAAGAGCACCCGGGCGCCAGTTTGAATTTCCTGGTCGACCTGGCACCCAGTGTTTGTCAAGCCATGATTTGTCCTCAACTAAAATTGTAGACAGTCGCTGCAGTTGGTGTAATAAAGCTTCCACTTTATAATAATAAGCCTTTCACTTAATTTTAAACACCAGAGTGATTCATTTTTTATGATGATTTAGATGATGGAGTGCATTGTGATTATGGTTTTGCACAGTGTGTACACTTACCTGTAGGTCATTTTATTATAATTTATTGATTCTGAGACACATTTGGTTATATATTTGATTTTAACATAAGTACCAATGCATCCAGATAAAATGCCTTTGTAAATTGATAATATACAGAGGTTTTTTTTTTTAAATATTTAAATGACAAGATATTTACTTTTCTTTGTTTCTGGCAATGAACAGATAAATCAATGACTTGTCGTACTTCTAAAGCTCACCAGAGATCACGTGCGCAAGGGGTAGGAGAGGTCAACCATCTTAGACTTTCTGAGAAAGCTGAACACTGTAAGAGGCACTCGGCAGAAGACTCCGTAGGTACTAATAACACTTCCTCACAGGAGCAGGGACGCCTGGGAGAACAAACCGATGTCCTCATTATTTGCTCCGATTGTGGTAAAACATTTACAAAGCACTCGCAGCTTGTGGAGCATCAGAGAACTCACGGGAGAGACAAGCCATATTCCTGCTCTGTTTGCAGCAAGTCTTTTATGCAGAAGTCTTCGTTTGTACGCCATCAGCGGATTCACGCCGGGGAGCGGCCCTTTGCATGCTTTGATTGTGACAAGTGTTTTGCAGACAGCTCCGATCTTGTTCGCCATCAGCGGATTCACACAGGAGAGAAACCGTTCTTATGCCTTGCGTGTGGTAAATATTTTACACAGAACTACGACCTTACTATCCACCAGAGAATCCACACGGGTGAAAAGCCATTCGTATGTTCTCATTGTGGCAAATGTTTCACCAATAAATCACATCTACTTAGACACGAGCGAATCCACATAGCAAGGTTCCTACTAGAATAGGAATGTTTTATTATGGGATATAAGGGAGTTTTGGTTTGTAGCTTTTCTTCTGTGACTATGACAAACGACAAAGGCACAGAATACATGTGTATCTGCCAAAATGATCCCCAAATGGTGATACCAGGCCCCAATAATGCTTCCCAAGTACTATGCATCATGGAATTCTGCCATCACCTTCTGGAACGGGTGGATTTGGCCGGCCGCATTGGATGATTGGATGTGAAGAAAAATTCGTGAAATTGTATTGTTTAATCTAATTATCTAGAAAATATGAAGGTTAAATGCTTATAGCTACTTGAAGCTGTGTTTGCCATCCCGAGTAAGTAGCCAACCTTCAGAGAATCCTATGATAAGTCAGAAGGAAAGGACATCGCCCCCACTTTAACAAAAGTGACTATTTATTAACATTTATCCCTAAACCTTGTCTTGTTTGTGGTGGCACAAGAAAATGCAAGGGAATAAAGGCTTTGGTTTTTTTTTAAAGGGGCAGGTCCACCTGGCGTATTTTGTACATTTTATAATGTATGTGAAATTCACTATTTATTTTACTTTTACTTTAAACATTTCTGTAGGGGCCTGAAAATTAAGTGGTATCAAGGAGAAGGGAGTACACAGGAGGCAGGCTATCCCCCTGATGCAGAAGTTTTCATACTCCCCTCTGAGAGATTAGCCATTACTGGGAAGTGGTGACCTGTTTCAAGTGCTTGAAAGTGTTGAGGGAAAAAAACATGTTCCAGTAGTTATTTATTAAAAAAGTATTTTTAGACAGTTGAGACTTTCCCCTTAAATGACAGTAATACATTTTGCTAATTATCTTAAAAGTTTTTAGAGATTTTATTTTTATATGCATTTTTAATTAAAATCTGTGAATCTTCAGCATTGAAATGTATGCATGTGCGCAATATTTCATACAAAGTCAATATATACCAAACTTATTGTACCCAGTGTGTTTTATTTTGCCAGTGTGAGAGGAAATACGATTGGATTTACATGTTAAATAAGAACACGCTATGAACTAGATCATCTTGTTGAGTCATGGTGTGCTGTTTATTTTTCAAATAAAAATATAATTAATTCCGTTGTTTATTCAGTTGGGAACAGTAATATTGTCATGAGCCTGTATGGACAACTGTGAGAAAAAAGTTCAGGAGCGCAACTCACTGAAGTATATGAAAATGTATTTACTACATATACAAAAATACAACAATTAGTGGCATAGTATGCCAACAGCTTCAAGCTTATAGTGCTGAGAGGCGCTTAATCATAGGCAAACTAGTAAAACCTTAGTTCACATATAAATATATAAAAAAACTTTTATTGCAAACCACAACTCCCAGTTTTCTAAGCCCGCCCCTGACGCTGGGTGTCTTACTCATTATCAATCAATTTGAAAAACAATTGTGTACATTGAACCAAGTTAATTAAAATCAAAGTCTGCCCTTATGTGAGAAGCTATTTGTTATATAAGTATAACAAATATTGTATAACTGATTTCCCTGCATTGGATAAACTATATGATAACCATTAGACGTGCATAGTTCACATGAGCTACCCCATCATATAACTTGTAAGATCACTTCCTACAATATGCACACAGGACCATGTATAACAATAACTACACTTATGCAGCTCTATTAATATACAAATGTAGCCTACAATAAATAGATGGGGAACTGATTGCTGCTCAATGAATTAACAATATCATAGTCTATTGGTATTGTCAGTATATCAGTTACACGTGACAAGTCATATTCCGAATTCAGTTCATACCCCCCTGGGTGTCAGAATGAATATCCAATAAACGTCCCTCTTACTTTGAGCCCGAACATTGTATTTCTAGACTTTGATCTCAATTATGACCTAATTTAATTAAATTATGGCAATTCTAAGTAATAATTAACATGCTCTTAAAATTAAATATATTGGATTTTCTCTAAGGGGTTCAGTCTGATTCTTCTCACAGATCTTGTTGATTTACATGTCTATGTGATGCAGTGTTTAAAGGGAACCCAGGAGTTACAGCATCTCAAAGAGGTGCTAAAAACTCATCTTCCCGAGTCTTTAAAGGTAAGAAGAACCAATCTAAGGAGGGTGCAGGAAAATAATATTAATATTTGTTTCTTTTTTGGGGGGAGAAATATTTGCATTGCCGTGCAGTATAAGAGGATTAGTCAAGTGGACATAAAATGAAACATGCCATAGCATATGTATAAATACACTATTGGTTTTGTGTGCTTACAGCCTCCTGGATATCCCTCTTAATAGCATTACATTATAATGTTAGATGTCAGCTGTCTTTCCTCCTGATGTGCATGGTGGGCATGGTTCTGAAAAGGTATTTGGTTTTGTAAAAGAGTATTCTCCAGAAAAATGTTTGTAAATCTTTTGTGTTTTTGTATCTTTCAAGGTTTAGGCTGATTAACTATAGTTATAAAGTCTACATGTGAAGTATGCAGACTTGTTTTTATCTGCTTGTTATGGAGCATGCTGCATATGTTGCATTCTCCAGTATGCACTGTTTCTTCATATTGTAGAATATAACATAAAGTGCAGTAGTGAGTGTATACAAAAGCATTCATAACTGCACTTGCCCTGCCTTTCCCTCATGAAATGTAATAGGGGAGTAACTGGGCATGTGAGACGGTGACACCATGGGCAGCATGCCTGATACACGTTGAAGCATGCACATAGAAAAGCGTGGGGGCTCCTGACGTTGCACACATGTGCTTTGGACATTTTTAGTCATTTGTATAGGTGCCCACTGATTGGCTCCTATGAGATGCTGAGGAGGCCATTTTTAAGATCCCCGGAGGAGACAGAGGACCTGCATCAGGCTGCAAGATTACACTCCATCATAAGTATTTCAGCAATTAAACAAAGTTTAAATAAAGTCATGCATATTTCAATCAAAGTGTTGGCTTATCAGAAATGTTATCAATCAATTATGTGTGTGAACCATAGATAGATAAGAATTATAATACAAATCAATATAAGAAGAGATATACTATGAATACAAAATACTGGACCAAGGCATAAAAGGAACCACTGGACATACCTATCGGATTTGTTGTGAAAAACTGTGAGAGGAGGAGGATCTAAGAGGTATATTTTTCGCACACAGAGAGATTTATGATAAACTTTTGTTAGAGGAACATCTCTTAGTGTATAATTTTCCATGCTAGAACCCGCTAGGTTAAGAGGAAGTCCCAAATTGTAACCAAGGGGACCATATTTTATTATAAGTACCAAATGATCTATATGATCTATTATAAAAAATATTATTCCGATATCGCTTGATAGTCAATTTGTGATTTTAATTCTGTCCAAAAAGGTACCGCCCGTCTCCTCCAAAACCTAGCTAGCAGATCTTGAATGTGAGTAGGATATTAATGAATAAAAAGCTAGGGTATTTATAGCTCCATATTGAACAGGAAAGAGACAGGTTCAAGAGTAAACAGTCCATCAAAGTCTCCCATAAGTTTTTTGAGAATATTCTTTATCCTTGGCATTTGTGCATCACCAAAACTGATTAGATAAGTCGGATTAAAATGTACATAAGCCAGAAGGCACAAGGGACCATCGATTAATTTTAATATGATGCATGTAAGTTAATGCAGTGAACTTATTTTCTTGTTTCGTGTTAGCTTTAATATGCATTCATTATTTTATTATGGCAGGGGCAACTTGGAGGGGACATTTAGGAGCCAATCCCTTGCTTCTCTGTCACATCAACAAATGCCATAATGTCTGGACTGTGATCTATATTTTAACATAACTATAAGATTTTTTTACCACACTTTACTGTAAATGAATTATGAGAACAAGGTCCTATAAGATTGTGCTTACATTCAATCAAATGAAACAATTAAAAACTAAAACTAGCATGTTTTTTTCCAGGTAGAATCAAGGTAGAATCTTGTTTATCAGTAGTTTAGGGAGCTGTAAAGTAAGCAATTTGTGTTTAATCACCTTAGTGTGTACATAAGAAGTACTTGCAGTTTAATAAATACACTTTCTAACCTTACACAATCTATGTGCAATCAGTGGAGCTAGATTGAGCTGTGCATGGATGTATATTTATAAAAATATTTTTTTTAAATTATTTTAATATACAAAACTGTTGTGCACCCACCATATACAGTAAAAGAAGCTGTATTCAATAATGTGACCTATATGTCTCTCTATATAACAATTAGCAATGTGGCACACTTGGTATGGAAAATCATCATCTTAAAACAATCAGGATATAAAGTAGGAGGAATACTCCTAAGTAATTATCCCCAATGTTTCTTTGATTTGAGGATTTGAGCAGTGTAACGCATTACTTAGGAAATTCTGTGTTATAGATCAATGTGACACACTTCATTGCGAAAAGCTCCAAAAATGCTTACGATTGGTTTCTCTTCTTCTTGCAGATATATGGCAGTCTCTTCTGTATTTTGAGTGGAAATCCCTTTGGTGTAGAAGTATTGGTAGATTCCTGGCCAGATTTTGGAGTTGTGCTGACACGTCCTTTGGTAATGTAGCATGCCAGTTTTCATTTGGAACTTTACATAATGACAGTTCCAAAGACCTGCATTAGAATAAAAGTAGTACTGTATTATATTACCCCCTTGTTGTTTTATTGACTCCATTTTTGTTCTCTGCAGAGAACTCCATATGCCTGGGATCCATTCATCAACTCTTACAGTTTCTTCCTCAGGGATGAGTCCGGAACATCTGCTGTCTTGGAACACCTAGACTGGACACGGGCATTTGAGGTCCAATGTGCGTCTTAAATTCCCACACACAATCAAATGTCTGTCCTCGTGCAATTCATTACCAAAACTATGTGGACGTATGCTTGTTGAACAACACATTGCAAAAATATAGGAATTGCTTTAATAGCCTGTGGATTTGGTAAAGGCTTGTCGCTCTGTGTTGGATCATTGCTGCAGGGTTTGCTTTGATTCATCCACAAGAGGTTTAGTTTGGTCTGATTTTGGCCAGTTAAGGCCTAGCTGGCAATTGGCCCTCCAATTCATCCGAAAGGTGTTTGATGGGTTGAGGAAATCTATGGGGACACCAGTCTCAGCAAACTATTTCTGTACGGATCTCAAAATATAGCAATGCATATATAAATTACGTAAAAAATAATGTTAAAAATATGCTGTATGGATTCACACTGAATTTATGTATTACATAAATTACTTGGCAAGGTCAGGGACAGACTCGGGGGTCATTTGGTGTCCACTATGAACTAGTGTCTTAACCCCTTCCTGACGTTAGGACGTACTATGCCGTCCTGACTTTAAGTGCCTTAAAGTTGTTAGGACGGCATAGTACGTCCTGTAATAAACAGCTCATCGCGGCTCACCGCGATGAGCTGCTTTCGGATCCCGCTGCAGGCACTTGCAGCGGGATCCCACCTGTCATCTGAGGCCACTTTGAGCTACATTTCTCCAAATCGTGCCGTGCACGAACTTCCGCATTCAGGCACGCCTCCGTGACGTCACACGTGACGTCCGGAGGTCTTGCGTTTTTTTTGCAGGGACCCACAGTGTCTGTTAAGACCCTGATCGGGTCTCTGCGAGAGTGTTCCTGGTTACCGATCCCCTTGTGATCGGTGGCCAGGAACCAATCGTGACGTTTTGGTGCTTGCGTCATGAAGGGGTTAAAGATGAAAATTTTGTATACTTTTTGTCTACATCATTAGAAATCATAATTATTTTTAAAAAAAAAATCTATTCTTCTTTATTGGTTTTCAGTATAAAAGAAATAGAAAAATATATAAATACAATACAATACAAATTATTAAATACATTTTCCAAGCGCCCTAAGGATCACTTTCACCAAACATATAACATGAGAGCGGCCATTCCATCTAGACAGATTTATCGGGACCGGATTTAAATATGGATAAACATTTCGGCCCCCTATTCCAAATTTCCTCCTTTGTTCGTCTGCATCTTACTCATGATTCCCCTCCCGGTTCTCATGCTATTCCTGTGTCCCAAACCCTCACATGTTTTGTACCGTTAATTCTAATCCATTCTTCTAATCTTTCTTTTTTGATTCTATCTAGGGGGTTGAGATTAAGTTCTCTTTTTCTCTGTCATATTCCTTACTAAAAGTAGGTCGGAGAGTCAGAGTGTAAGGGAATCCGGGGGTTACCCATTAGTTATATGTACATCAAGTGACCAAATTTCTTCTGAATCCTTGCTTTTTTTCATATTGATCAAATAATTGGATGGTAGTACCAACACACTAAATGCTAACTGTTTATGATATATTATGTTCCCAACAGGTTGAGCAGATAAGTCTTTATCAAAAACAATTTTTTTGTAAGCTAGAATGAACCTTGCTCAGAGCATAGTCGAAGTACACCAATGCCATAGTTACTACTTGTCTGGCAGTTTTCCCAGAAATAATATCCTGAAAGCATTTGCAATGGCATAATTACTGACTTTAAGGCAGATTCAGTCATAAACATGTAACTATAATGACATTTTCAACATAATGTATGCGTAACATGCATAAATATAAATACATATCCTTCTGTGTAATATGGAACCAAAATGGTGTAAAATCCAAAATATTGCAGTAAATTGCTGTTTGCATAGTCTGTGTTTATCTCTGCAGCAATGCAAGGTTTTTTGGGAAGTGTTTTGGAAACTGAGGCAGCTCAGAGAGGCGTAACAGTGGAGACATCTTTGCTGAGGACATATTACCAGGAGATATGGGATGAGGATGAAGGGCGCAACCAAAAGTGAGTCACTGGGAATAGACAAAGACTAATTTACCTCACTTTTGTTTGTTTTATACTGCTAGACCAGGGCATCCTAAAGTTTTGACTTTTTGCGTTATTTTATTCAGTGACACAAATTATTGTTTGTTTTAGATACCAAGAGACCTCAGAGATTAGTGGTGTCTCTCCTGAACATGCACCACTGGTGGACCGCACCTGGTCATTTGGTAGCAGCACCTCCAGCCTGAACTATGTGAGTCTTTGTCTGAGTTCATTGCCCTCTTCATGTGTGCTTGACTCCGACGGAATTCCAGTATCATGGGTGCTGTGCGACCATTACAGTGCCATGCGCATGCTGTACACTGTACCACAGCATAGGCGCAAAGGATTGGGAATGAAAGTTTCTACAAAACTGGCACAAGCACTGAGAATGCAACAAAGGCCAGTCTACTGCCACGTGGAAGAGCAAAACATTCCATCCCAGCTAATGTTTAAATCACTGGGGTTGCAAGAGACCACCAGCAGACTACTATGGGTGCGATATGATCCCATTAGATGAGTAGGACCTGTCTAGAATAAGTATCCTACAGTTACCTGGCAATTGCTACTCATTTTCCTTACCTTTCTTACCCGGTGGACAATCTGACTCAACTCTGTAAAACTGTCTACTTGAGGGTTTTTTAAAATATTTTTTATTAATCATATCAAAAAGATAATGAAATGACATTACATTGGAGGGGGTGTTACCAACCATGGCCATAAAGAGACGTGTCTCTGATGAGCTCCGACACTGAAGGGTTTAAATTGTCGAAATACTCACGACATCGAGTTTGGCGCAGGCAGCCTCATCACAGCACAGCTATTGCTGGTATTTAGCCACTGTACCTGGACTTATAGACTTTTCTGAAAGCTGAGCTGGCGAGTGTACGCATAGACATACCAACAGCAGGCAGAGCAGCAAGCCAAACTACCCAGCTTAACCCTAGAGGAGGCTAAACTCCAACGCCAGCTTGTGGCTCCAGATGGTAGAATACATCTGCTAAAAGCGGCTGTTGGAGGGAGTCGAGCCTACTGCTTGGTACCATGACCTGACCTGCCAGGGTACACTGCTGTTTTTCTCAGATGATGCAGTGATTCTTTTATCGCAGGCCACTCTCTTACACTTTTTTTTTCTTCTGCTGGTGGAAATTTTATTTTCTCTACCTTCACACTTTTATTACTACATTACTCTTATGTTAGCTTTCTCTATTCTCTGGCTATCTCCACCATTTCCTTTCCTTTCTTCTTTCCCTCTCCCCTTTTTTTTTCTCCCATATAAATGTTAAGAGCACACTAATATCTCCTCCTTTCCCTGTTTCTTTTCTCAACACAGTTTAATGTTTCATTAAAGTATTGAGAACGTATATGACCACAGGAGGGCAACATCCGAGCTGATTTGGTGAAGGTGTTACAGTTTTTAATGATTCTGCTACTTCTACCTAAAAACATTCACCCCATGACAATCTTCAGAGGTTTAGATATAGTTATAGCTATTTAACAATACCTTTGATTTTAGATTCCTCCAGAAACCTTCAGTGCCACACCCTTGGTTTAACCAGTTTTACATGATAGTTTTGATGTATGGTTATTATGGGTGGTGTTGGGGAGGATAGCTAGCTAGCCAGACAGCTAGCCAGATATTAGTGTGATTGCATACATTAAATCATAACCTGATTTACTTTATTTTTTTTAATTTTTTTTTACCACATGCCTTTATATAAATTGACTGTTTATTAATAGTATGTGCACAATACATCCACAAGTTTTTTCTTATGACCTCATGTGACATTTATTTACCCTTTGATACCACATATGCAATTTAAATTTAACAAAATGCAATAAAAAAAATATTAAAAAAAATTACATTACATCATTATTGAGTATGTCAACAAAAATAGTTAAGATACATTACATCATTATTGAGTATAAAAGTGTGTGGGGGGGGGGGAAGGGGGACATTAAAATACACAAGTGCATATACAGTAATAACATCAGAAATATGATTCTGCCAACTCACTGCTAATAGGCAAAACATAAACAATAAATCTCATCTAGCGTACACCATACATTCACCTTTTATACTTGGGGTCTAGTTACCCATAATGGAGTCAAGATAAAGAGAGATAGGGTTATCAAAATACCATAAGGTAAAATGCATAGGAGCAATTAGAGAGGAAATAGAAGTTTCCCCAGGGTGCCCAGAATTTCTTAAAGTTGTTATTACACCTATCTGAAAATAGGCCAAAAAACGTTTCTAACTTTGACCAGTCTATACAGTTTCTCATATTTGTCCAGAGTTTAGACATACCAATGTTTCCATGTTTTTTTTTTTTCTTTCTTTCTTTCAGGTAATAGGTCAATAACAGATATTAGCGTATTGTTTCCTAACCATTATCTCCTACAGTGACCCCCCCCCCCCCCCGCATTTGATCACCGCAACTGTGGTGATCATGCAACAGCCGTCTGTGCCGCTCAGGGCACCGCGATCACCCGGTGATCACAGGTGCCGTATTGAAGAAGAGCATGCTCCTCCTATACCAGAGTGCCCAGCCGAGAGCGACAGAAGTATCTTCGTCGCTCTGAAATTACAGTTAAAAGGAAAAAGCTAACCTTAGATCTAGGGTTAGAATTAGGGTTAGTACAAGGGCTAGATTAACCCCTTAGTGACAGAGTTCTATGCTGCATTTGATGTGCCTTGAAGACCAGAATTCCATTATTTATGTCATATGTTTGCTTTTCGTGTTCAGTACACCCACAGTAAAAGCTGTATGATTGGAGTAAAGGATATTGTATAGTTGTTAAAAGCTCCTATTATAGCAAAAGTCTGTATGATTGCTTCAATGAATCAAGTGCCATATTAGCATTAAATGCTATAAAGGCTACCTTTATATATGAAAGACTAGTTTTATGAATAAGAGTGCATACTTTTAGTTTATTATCTGATGCACTCCTGCCCTCAACGAATTTCAGTCTGATTTTTATGGATTATTTGTGGAATAACTAAAGTCTTTTCAGCCCAAATTTAATAGAATAATTTAAAATCTTAATTAATGAGAGATATAGGTCTGTAATTAAAGACTAGAACTTAGGGAATGGAGTGATTGTAGCTTTGCAAAAGCTCTACCGAAAGAGGTATTAGATTTGGTATAATAATCTCAAGAGTAGAGGTGAGATGAGATGTTGAAACTTTGAATATGGGGCCAAAAAATCCACACTGTCATCACCAGCTATTAATGTTTGCAGTTCACCTGTCAATTTAATTTTAGTGAATAGACCACCAACGTGCAAGATATAATATGTCTACATGTGAGACACTAAATAAAGAGCTGGCATCATCACAAAGTCTATGAATCAAAATGAAATATAAATTTGATAACAAGTATGAGGCAGTGCTTTCAAGCTGGTACATTGGAAGGTTTCACGCTGCATATCAGGTAGCTTTCGTTACGCGCTGGATTTTAGAAATGGTTCGTGTAATGTGTCAAACAGTCTCTTCGCCTGAAAAAGGTGAATAAAGTTGAAAGACGTTTAATAAAAAATAACAATAAAAAAAGTGAAAGACTAACAAGCTACACAGAGAGAAAGTCAACAAAAGAGTAAGCTAGGAGGAGAGTAACACTGAGAAACAAATAAGTAAAACTCACTTTCTGTGGACCAAGTCCTGGACAAAGAGACAGGTCCTCGCGAGATGCATTTGCAATGTCAGCTAAAGTCTAAAGGCAAAATTAAATGCAGTGAGACAGGTTTTCAAGCATAAACGCCCAATCATATTTCCCTCAGGTTTGATGTAGCCTTCTAAGGTCAAGAAACAGAGAACCAGGACATCGTATATTATGTGAACACAAGTTTATAAATATATAGCATCAACAATTTATGCAGCTCTTGGTACAGAGCATAAAGTAGTGTTACTGACTAAGTTATATGAACAGACACAGATGGATTCATGAAGTAGAGAGCCCTGCTCTTGTTCGTACAATGAGGACTGAGGAAGGAGACACAAGATGATGGAAATGTCCTAACTACAGAAATACTATACCATGTAGCGTATTTAATCAAATAGCATAAACCTGAAGTGTTGTGTTTGCATTTCCTTCTATTTCTCTTATTTTATTTCAAAAAGTTGAGTTCTCTCATTTCAGAAATTCATGTTATGTAATAAATACTGACCCCAAAGGTAGTGAATAAAGTGCAGCTGTCTGTTTTGTTCACAGACTTAACAGTTGTAAGACAGTCTGTCATCTGAAAGAAGAGAAACAGATGGTTAAAAGGGACTTTTTAATGTAAAATATGCAGACACAAACACAGATAATATAAAAACAGTCTCTTTAAAAGGATTAAAGAATATGTTGTTCAGTAACTTAAAACAAACACGTAAGAATAGTCTTTATGCTTTCTAAAATGTAATTTATTGAATAAACAAGACTTCTCAATATGCAAATCTCACAAGAGTAAAAAACAAACAAATCATACATGCGTTACAACACATGCTTCACATGGACGAGGTTTAAAAAAAAAATAAATGCACCTGGATGGTCAAAATGTTTCTCTGCTCTTGCGATTCCATGATGCTCACGCTGGCATGTCCAATACAAGTGTGCACATTGCGCAGCTTGCACGAAAATCTGCGCAATGTAAATTGCTTGTGTTTGGCAGTACATGTGCATGCTTGTATTGGACAGCCCTATATTTGCACGGAGGAGGTGGGGCTGCACGGAGTTTGGAGGTGAGATTACAGAAAGCTTAGACTGGAGAGTCAGAGATCTGACCCGGGAAAAGAGAGGATGGCAAAGTTTGCAAAAGCAGAAAGCACTATAAAAAGGTTTCATAACCAACTGATCACTTTGTTTATATAACGTGGCTTGAGGAAAGGAACGTTACTTAGGATTTATTTTTAAGCACATATTTATATGGATTTATGAAATGAACATACGAGGTCAGAAGATACAGGGGAGTAAATGGTTTAGTGACATATGATAAATGTTGCACATATCTCTAAAAGACTAGACAATGAGTTACATTGAAATTTGCTTTACTTATTTCAAATTGCCTATTTGTTCAGTTCTCCATTTCCATCTCACCCTGGGCATGAAGTCCCTCTCAGTCCTCTCTTTCAAGGCATCAGCTGGCTTCTGTTCATAACATTTATATGTTTCCAGGTAGCGTGCTGCCTCCTCTGGGCTGCAAAAAAAAAAGAGATTATCTACCAGTAAGTCCTCCTTTCTGAGCAATGCAGGTAGCAGCACTGCTATAACCTGTGTTATCCTTTACCATCTTATAACATCTCCACATTTTCTGTCTCACTAACCTCCAGCTCAGGATTAAGGTGCAGTCTGACAAGATACAGATCTTTGCCAACTCCTTCAGTGAGAAATGAGGGTCTTTCTGAAACAAGAGTTGGGTGAACCACCGTGAGAAACCGCAAATATACCAAGAATTGCCTTCAAGCCACAAATAAGCACACTCACCACATCCACCTGTACTAGAAGGACACGTAGTGCAAAAGACTGACCAAGAGACCGAAGGCGAGAATGTATATATTCAGGGTTCAGATTGTGATATCGTAAGCTGTAAGAGAAACAAAGTAATTAAAAGAACATGATGGTTTTGTGGAAAACTAACTTTAGCTTAATGGAATGAAAACAGGGACAAAAAGAAAATGGGTATTATGTGGGACTTAAAAAGTGTTCTATGTTGTTTTTTTTTTTAAATCTTTATGTGTGGGAACTGCATGTCCTAAAGAAGGCAGAAACGTACATACCTGCAATTAAATATCTTTTATACTTTAGATTAAGTGCCAGAATACTTTCAGGACTTGTATCTATGTGGTCATGTTTCCACCATAATTGTAGTCTAACATTTTTTGCATTAGGACCTATGTATGTATGTTTATATCTTTATCTATCTACTACACACACAGGTAACCAAGAATGACTATCAATTGCAGGTTTACAGTACAGTGTATTTTTTCAAATTTAGTAAAGTATAATACATTTTCAAATTATATATTTAAATGTACTGAGCAATGAAAACCAACCATAAGCCGAGAATTTATAATACTAAAGTTGGTACAAAACACTATACCAAATGAGAAAATACAAAATAGTGAATTACATTTGTAGATTAGGTACTCACCTCAGGAAAAGAGCACAACAGGTTTCCCCCATCACGTAATCTGGAACAATTTCCCCAAATTCCCACGGTACATTTCGTACATGCTTAAGGAGTGGATTTCCTCTCTGAAACACAGCAAATAAATGCCAAAATGTAAAAAAGAAAAACCTGTATCATTGTGTATACAGTGTAGTGTGTATACGTGTTTCAATACTTACAAAATAAAATACATTTGTGTTCTCCCTAAAACCAGTTAACCAGACGTACTGCTAACATTTGACAGCTTGCTTACCTTCACAACCAAGACAGGTAGAGTGCAATATACTACCAGTACAAATTCATAACCAGATTGAGGCTCATTGGTTTCCTTCAACCAAGTACCAGATTTGACTAGTACTAGGAATCCAATAAATGTAATGTAACATTGGGCTTTATTATGATTTTAAATCACCTGTCGTGTGCTAACTACAATGCAGCTTCTACCGCCCACAGTCGTTGTGGCTGGAATGGTTGTTTGCCCTGCAGGAAGCACCACATCCTCTTTTGTGTCCACCGTCTGTACAGGTTTTTGAGGGATTTTAGGCTGTTGCTTGAAAATGTAGTCTGCATAGCTCCCACATGATGCCACAGAAGAAGCCGCACTTTCTACAGTTGGAGCCTGAAAAAGGGGACGTATCTGCAGGGAGAGGATATAAAAATATTTACTAAGGACCTTTTCACTCCAGATGTTGGGGTCTTAAGGCCACACAACAGAAGACAAAGTGAGATATGGCAGTGAAAGGAAGAAAAAGAAAAAAAAAAGTACTCACAAATGAAACACACAGACGTCTCTCACCTGGGATAATGCTGGCAACTGAGAAGGGATAATAAAATTCTTAGTTTCCCCTCCAGTAGATTTCTGCCCCTCCATGTGATGACGAGTAAGGAGCAGGTGGTCCTACTTGCGAGTGCTCGGCCAGGACCATAGATAATACAATGAATAACTATGGGGGGACGACTTATTACAATAGCAAATGCGGTGACGTGATAGGATCGTAACGTGTGGTTTGGTTGTTGTCTTGCTTTTCACTACTGTCACCGATGAAAGGAAGTTTAGGATTTCTACTCATGCGCAGGTGTAGACAAGCATGGCGCATGTGCGCTGACACGTTATCTGCGACGCTAACGAGAGCAGGAAGTAATTCGAAGACTCGCGTAACGTCAACGGGGGCGCGCACGTTGGACATAGCACTTACCACAGGGTGTCACTGTTATATAATAAGCCAGATGAAATAACTTTTTGTTTAAGTACTTTAGTTATGTTTGTAGGAGATTACATTTACAGTTCTCGTTTTTAAGTGTCCCGAATGATGACTGCGTTGAGTGCTGTTTGGCGGAGTCTTTCTCTTTTTGTGTATTAGTCAAGTCACTGCACCCGCGTCTAGGACAGTTCAGCGGGGCAGTTTGAATGCTGAACTGTCAGCAGTGAAGATGAACACGGCCGCTTCATTGCAGCAATGTAACCGCTGACAGTTCAGCGCTGGACTGTCAGCGCTTACAAACGTACACCCCCAAATAAATTACCCCCCCCCCCCAAACCCTAATACTAATATTAACCCTCGCTCTAATACTAATGCTACCCCCAAAACGTACTAAAATGAACCCTAATACTGATGCTACCTCCCAATACTCACCTTTAGCGATGAAATGTCCCACGATGAACTGGCCATCGCAGGAGAGGGGGCGGTGAAGTGGCTGCATTAATCTAGCCGCGATGAACTGTCTCATCCCCACTGCACCCTGCGAGGTAAATGGATAGATCGAGTCTGGTACACTAAGAGATCCATGTTAAGGCCACTGCAACCAGATTTAAGAATGAGAGCCAAGCCACCTTTTTTTCTTTTTCATTTAACTGGGGAACTGGCAAATCCGCATGAAAGAATTTGCAAAGTACCCTTAAGCTGCGGTTGCGCTAATGAGGTTATTCACAAAAAGGAGAGGCACAGGTGCGACGAACATTTAATGTCACTAGCTTAACTATAGATTGTGCAGGATATTCAGATATTTCTAAGCTTAAGGGGTTCTGAAAGTGGTCCTTGACAGGGGACTAAGGGAGCTAGTAATGATTGTGATGTTGTGTAGCACATTAAAGCTAAAAAAGTATAAAGCTTTTAGAAGTCCCATGTCTAAACCATAGCTCATCTTTATAATGGTTCTTTCCCTGGGTTTTTATAGCAGATTCCAAGTAGTCATCTGGGCTCTTGCTTTGTTCATAATGGGTGCAGCCCTCCTTCATTTAGCACTAAGGTCTAATTTTTGGGAACCCTATAGCTCATGATCAGTAAGAAGGTTCTACCTTTACATATTGGGAGTATGATAAAACCAATGGGGGGGGGGGGGAAATCATGAATTTAGAATCATGTCACAGGTCCCAGACCTAAGCACTCTAAAGAGCAGGAATCCAGGTGGATTGTGGAGGAAGGCCATCCAGTAGTGCTTAGAGGGCAGTTGGTAGGAAAATGTCTGACATTTGTGGAGTAAAGAGGATCCTGCCTTTATTGAGGTCACGTTGTTGAGTCTTTGAGGTTGTGAGTAGTGTTGAGCGAATCCGAACCGCACTGTTCGGGTTCATACCGAAAATTGCGGTTTTTGGATCCCGGACATTTCACTGTATGTTCGGGTTGGAGTTCGGCAATTACATTGTATGTAATGCTATTAGCTTTCTATAAACCGAAATAGAGTCCCCATTCATAACAAATTCTTATGAATGGGGACTGTATTTCAGTTTATAGAAAGCCAATAGCATTACATGTATTCCATAAACCGAAAGACATTCGGTTTATGGAATACATGTAATGCTATTGGCTTTCTATAAACCGAAATAGAGTCCCCATTCATACGAATAGGTCACCTGACCTAGGTC
This sequence comes from Pelodytes ibericus, assembly GCA_036172795.1. Lineage (NCBI taxonomy): Eukaryota > Metazoa > Chordata > Amphibia > Anura > Pelodytidae > Pelodytes > Pelodytes ibericus. The sequence continues at coordinate 54,021,081 of CM069867.1, forward strand.
AATAGGTCGCTTGTTTATTGGAATCGAATATTAGGTGACCTCAATACCTACGATTTTATAAAATAAAGTTTTTGTTGCGGTTGTGATGAAATATTTTCCTTGTTTTATTTGCTCGCATTCACAATTAGGGAGTGTTACAAACTTTTGCATTTGTGCACCAGTATTGGCAGGTGTGAACTCTCAACAGTCACTTTTGTAAACGGCTAAGCCATAGGCCATAGTTTATCTTTACCATCTAATTTTTGGGAACTCCATAGCTCATGATCAGTAATAAGGCTCAAACTTTACATATTGGTGTATGATAAAACCAACTGGAAAAAAAAAAAAAAAAAAATAGTAGTTTAATTTATAAAAAAACAAAAACAAAACAAAAAAAAACACCCATATACAGATACACACAGCAGTAAATGTATTTTTAATTAAGGACATCGTAGAGGTGCGTCACAGTAGCAGGTCAGATAAGGTACAATAAGAGTGCACATCTCAAGATCTCAGACGGGGTCAGCCTGTTCACACAACAGCTTTTCTTGCCATTTGGTATGTACCTCATTTACAGTGTATAGTCTGTATTTTGTAGTGCGTTCCATTTAAGAAGTCAAGCATTAAACGTTTCTACTGATGTAGTTTCACAATTGTAAATGGAGGAGAGGTAAAAACATCCAAAATAGCATCGATTAGACAGGAATATTGTCAGCGTAATATTAAGCCAACTAGATTTGTTAAGGTGTGAAAACTAGAGAATGCACCTAATATATTTCATGTTGCCGACAATAGTCTTGTTTAGCCCAATTCATATACTTTATCACTATTCATTGCAGAAACATAGCTAGAACAGGAACATTAGTAGCTATAACTTGGTTGGAAAAGGGACTCTGAAGAAGCAGCACCAGAAGATCCAGATGGAACATACTGACCAAGTGAGGCTTGACCATTAATCTGCAAAACAACAAAAGAAAATAGTTTCAGCCAAAACTATTCAGCAGACCAAAGATGTATAAATTATGCATCTTCCATCAAATCTATTAGAGACAAATAGTCACTCCTAAATGAATATGTGGTTCACTGATTGGGTTTAAACCAGTACATGTCCACACTCCATGGCCTATTTTAGTAATTCATCAAGGAGACTCTTACCTGTGCTCTCTTGAGGAAGGCTTGCTGTGCAGCTTTCTCATTCTCTGGCTTTCCTTGCCAAGCAGACAGGGCTGAGGCTTGAAGAGCACGTCCATATGAGAAAGACAGACGCCAGGGCCGAGCAAGGGTGCATCGGTTCATGGCATTTAGGTTTAGAGATGCCTCCTCTTCACTTTGACCTCCTGACAGGAAGCAGATACCTGAAATTCCATAAAGGAGGGAAATTTAGGGGGGCAGCAACAGTTTTTAGGAGACCGTTGAAAAATAAGATCTAATAGTAACAAGACTGGCAAACCATTCTAACCCCTTAGTGACTGGGCTATTTTGAAAAGGCTGTGACCTTTGTGACAAATTACTGTTTGTTTTAATTCTGCCATGTTTGTGTTGAATTAAATTTTCCCCTTGTTTAACTCCTTAGTGACAAGACTTTTCACCTTGACTTTCCCTTGGTGACAATGGCTGTTTTGACATTTCTAGGGTGTTTGTGTTTAGCTGTAATTTTCTTTTTTCTCACATACAGTACCCACACATATTATATGTTGTTTTTATCGTCATAAGAAGGGCTTTCATTAGATACCATTATGTTCATCATATCTTATCATTTACTACAAAAAAAAACCATAAAAGATGATGAAAAATGTAAAAAAAAAAAAAAACACTTTTTCTAACTTTGACCTAAAATATCATTTACACAAATAAAATCATTAAAAAAGACCCCGTCTAAATAGTTTCTAAATGTTCTCCCGAGTTCAAAATATATGCATGTTTCCATATTTTTCGGTATTTTTTTGCAAGTTATGGGGCAAAAACCAAATAGTGTTTTTTGTTTTTTCCTATATTGATCTTTTGACCCCAACCTGAACCCAAAATTTGACCCCAACACTAAATTTAACCCCAGCTCTATCCTTATTATATCCCTTAATATTTTTTAACTTTAATTTAATTTTAACCCTATCCCTTATGCTAAAAAATATTTAATTTTAACCCTATAGGCTAATATAGCTAAATAACCCGTTTTTAATTAAATATTTATTTTAAATATTTCCCATTGCAATGCTACTAAACTACCACTAGGGGTAGTCAAGTAGCATATTCAGAGCGACGGAAGTGAAGTTACTTTCACTTCCGAAGCTCAGACCGGCAGAGGACTTAGCCATATTGACGGAGCAGCATGCTCCGTGGGGGTCCCGAAATAGAAATTTCGGTGCTGGCTATTGCCTCGATGTCGAGGCAATAGACCAGCACTGTTAAAGCGGTTTTCGCGATCGTTGATCGAGAAAACCGCTTCATTCAATGCAGGACGTGCCAGGCACGTCCTTTGTCGTTAAGGGAGTTTCTCCCTGGCACGTCCTTTGTTGTCAAGGGGTTAAATGTACCCACACATTATAAACTTTTTATCGCCATAAAACAGGGCGTTCTTAGGATACCATGATCATAAATTTACAATTTATTATTTTTTTTGCAATGTTGCCGACTCCCTCTGGAGACACACACCACACACACACACACACACACACACACACACACACACACACACACACACACACACACACACACACACACACACACACACACACACACACACACACACACACACACACACACACACACACACACACACACACACACACACACACACACACACACACACACACACACACACACACACACACACACACACACACACACACACACACACACACACACACACACACACACACACACACACACACACACACACACACACACACACACACACACACACACACACACACACACACACACACACACACACACACACACACACACACACACACACACACACACACACACACACACACACACACACACACACACACACACACACACACACACACACACACACACACACACACACACACACACACACACACACACACACACACACACACACACACACACACACACACACACACACACACACACACACACACACACACACACACACACACACACACACACACACACACACACACACACACACACACACACACACACACACACACACACACACACACACACACACACACACACACACACACACACACACACACACACACACACACACACACACACACACACACACACACACACACACACACACACACTTTTGCACCAAAGGAGCAATGTGTCATATTTGGAGTAAGACAGCAAGTCAGAATCAAGTTTCGAGATCATGCAAGCAGAAATGTTACCTGGTACAGCAGCAGGAACAGTCCGTCTTAATGCAGTCACAGTAGCCATGGCAACTTGCTCTGGGGTAAATTTTTGAGGGCCAGATTGTCCGCCTGTCACCATGTTTGGTTTTAAGAGAGTTCCCTCCAAATAAACATGGTGCTGTATGAGAGCAGCATAAACAGCAGAGAGAACCTGTCCAGAGAGAAGTTAAAATTGATTCATGAGGACATTAGAACACATTTGTCCTGCACAATGATGCGTAATGCAAGTACAAACATCAGTACGGTCTGACCCATTTAGCCTTGTAGACATCATTCTTTATCCAAAAATACGAGAAAAAACAAAGTGCTTACCTTTTCAGTCTCATACTGACATCTCTGCAGATCATGGGAGCCATCAGACAGAATTTCAGGCTCCACAATTGGAACAAGGCCATTCTGTAGGATATAGATATTCATATAATGTCACTGAATGTCTAAGTATGCATACAAATAAAAAAAAATTACCAGGACTACAGCTTCCAGAAATATACAATCAGAAACCATATATTTATGGTCTGCAACATATCACTGTACACTCTACATTAACAAGCCAAGAATGTTCAACATTTGAGCAAGGCATGACACAAATGGTGTACTTCCTTTTTAAAAAATATGTTTCTAAATTCTAGCCTCAGTGTTTTCATTTGTTTCCAATCTCCTCACACAACATGAACAGTATTACTGCCATGTTTCTCAGTCCTAGACACGTCATGATTCACATGCGCACTGCAACACGCATCAGCCCTCAAATGGACTCAAAGCTGTGCAATAAAGAGAAAAACAACAAGGCGTAGATAATAGTCACCTGCTGGCAGATGCTGGCATACCGTGCCAATACATTGGCATTCTCATAAATGCCAAGACTTGAAGGAGCAGAGTCCGAGATTTTCAAAACACAGCGCCACTTTGCAAAATCAACACCATCCTTTTTATATTGAGCACAGCGCTCCGCAAGTCCATCCAGACCTGAGATTAGACAAATAAAGAACAGGAATCTGTTAGATAATTGAAGTAAAGTGAGATCAATGAGAGAAGGTCAGACAAGTGTAAAAAAAAAGGTACTAACCCTGTGTGGTGGTCTCTCCATCAGTTCCAGCTAGAGGAGCAGTGCCTTTATCTACCTGCAATAAGGGAAAAAAGGTCAATTAAGTAGAGGAACAGGGATAAAGATAAAGCATGAAATAAAGTTTTCAATATGGTAACAAACCTTGATTCCCACGACAATGCCCAAATCTTTGAGTACTTTGGGGAACGGGGTTCCATTGCGAGACTTCTGGTAGAGAGTTTCATGGAAAAGAATGACCCCACCAATATTCTTAGAGAGATTGACATCTGACGAGAAGAGGAGGTCTCGGAAGAAACGTCTATTTTCCTCGGTGTTCTCCACATTTATCCGCTTCAGGCGGCTTCCCATGGTGCCTGTGAGACAACATCTCTAAAGCTCTGCACTGTTCGACAACGGCCTCAGAAAGGGGCATCGGCAAAAGGGCGAGACAGCAGGAAAGGCAAAATTCCATCAGCCACAAAGAGGGGAAAATAGGGAACAGAGAGGTTGCTTAAAAAGAAAACAGACGGTTGAGTGCAACCATGGAATAATCAGAGAGATCCAGAGATAGTAACTGCAAGACAGGCTCTCACCAACTGACTCATCTGCTGCAAGAATCCCCCTTCCGTCTGCAACAATACGCTGAGCAATTTCAGACAGTTCCTTTTTCTGCTCCGTCGAGAGTGCTTGAAATTGGGGAGACATCCTGGACAGCCTGTCAAAGATATACATAGGAACAAATTACAGCAGCCATGTTAGAACTGATTTCTCGTTATAAATGAGATGTATTTACTAAACTGTGAATAGACAATGGAATTGCAATAGCCAACTTGGAAATATACTCCAGCTCAACCATTAATGCCTTATTTTTGTCAGTACAGAACACCCTTTGCCAAGCAAAGGGTAAACACTATCAGGACATTGTCTACAGAGCAAGGTTTAATGATCCTTTGATAACAAGTCAGACGAGTTCCGCCCAAGCATGCGGACGAGGGATGGCTGCTCTGCAGATATACAAATAATCTAGTTAGGAGGGAAAAACCACCTCTACACCTTTAAGAAACAAGAAAACTATTTTAACTATTTATTCTGTACATATTGAATCTAGGTTGAAAAAAAATAAAATATACAGAACGTTCAAAGAAACGGCATCTGACTGCAATCTCCCAGGCTGGAAATACTGCAATATCTTAGATATAAATTATAGAGCAAAATGCCATGCCATGCAGACTGCCTCGGCCATTCACTGACGTACAAAGGTTATTTATAAACAGTCAATTCTGGGGCAACATTCTAAAAGCAGTCACTAGGGAAACCAATGGAATATTCCAGTTGTTTAAACCACTTACAACTTTGCACTAGAATGGACTTTTATAAATAATCCACCACAAGTTTTAAGGTTTTCTCCAATCTCGTGATAACATTTTTGTGGTGCAGCAGGGCTCAGTACGAGTGCCAGTTTCACTCTACCGAACATCCTACCAGTATAGAGGGCAGTCTACACAGGCATCCAATGTGCAACCCATTCGGAGCAGAAGTGGCCCATCGAACAGTAAAATGCAACTCAACTCACCAGTGTCATTAATTTTATAATATTGTACAGTTTGTTTTAAGAAGTTAAGCAAAAAAAGGTTTTTATTTTAAACAAATAAAAATTACTGAGAAATGGGTACAAAGAAAAGGACCCTGTATGACATATGAATTTGTTTCGGTCTATGCAGCTGCCTCATGTGGTACTATGAATGGGCAGTGCATGTGGTATTTTTTGTTTAAATAAAGTGATGACAATAGGAATTTGTTGGAAACAAATAGTATATAAAAATGGAAGAAAAAAGGTAGAGGCTAGTGGATTAGACAGTCATTAAACATTTCTTATGTTTGTGCAGCAAATACAATAATAAGTGATCAATGGGACATGTGTAATCTGCAAATCAAACCAAAAGGTGATGTCATAAGTAAGAGACCTTTAAAATACAGTCTCTTTATTTATGCATTTGCTTGCAATTCTGCTAAATTGATAACAAGTAATAAGTGTTATTTACAGCAGAAGTCCCTTTAGAAAAATGTAGTTTCAGGTTTCAAAACACAGATTATACACAGGGGTGGCAAATTAAGCAGCTGCATAGTGCCCCTGCTTGCTAATAGAGCTCCCAAGGTGCTTACACAATAGGCAGACAACAGCAAATAATCTAATTTATACAGACTGTGTTCATATTTGTATTACAGGTATTTATAGAAGATGTACCATAATCTCTAATGGAACTGTAGTACTTAGTGGTATATGGTGGCAAGTGTGGTATGTACAGCCCAAATAAGTCATGTGATCAGAATTACAAGCAAATGCAATTTCTTTTAATTTAGGTCTGGTCTCCTGTTTGACATCACCTGCAGACATATTCCAGCTTGTGGCAGATCATTTGCATATGGTGACAAAAAAAAAAAAAAAAAAGCCTTCCTTTTAATCTATGGAATAATCTGCTAGTACGATGGAAAGTGTTTTTGTTTTGTTTCTGAAGGTCTTAGGTTTAGCAAACACCATTCAGGTAAAAGGCTCCTCCAGTCTCTGAGACCTGATAATATCCCCTCTAAGGGTATTTTGGGTAACCCCAGTGGACAATACACACACTCGGGCACTATGCCATATAAAGTACCCTGCGTATTATCCCTTTACTACACGCCTGTAAAATGTGATTAACTCTTCCTTGACCAGTCTACTTACCGCTTTATGGATAACAGCACGCAAATAAAAAATCCTAAGAGCGAGACAGACTGTGCCACATCAGCTTGCTTATATTCCTGCCACCTCCCGGGCTGTGGGAGGGGGTAATCACACCTTCAGCTCCGGCCAATCAGAGTTAGCTGCTGCCAGTTCTGTTAAATGCGGTCAAAGGTCACTTCTTCCAGCTCTAAAAGTTTCTGTGCAGGATTCTGCAAACATCAGGAGTTATGGATAAATGATCCAGCTGCACATGTTTGTGGCAGGGGCACACTTTATGTATAAACCACTAAATGTAATGATGTGTTGCATGGCATAGTATACCATACTATGTGTAGATGAAAGGTCAATGGTGTTTTTCTCACTTAACACTTTCAGGAGCAGGGATTTTCCTAGGCCAAGGACCAGAGCGTTTTTCAATGTTTAATATGTGGCTGTTGAAACATAATTTTCCTCTCTCTCATTTAAAGCACCCATACAAGTTATATGTTGTTTTTTTTTTAAAGGACAGAGCTTTACATTTTAGTATTAAATAATACATATAAAAGGACATTTTGGGGGAAAAAAATGTTTTCCTCCATTATTTTCCCAATAGTAAGCCACACAACTAGCGCAACACTAACCCACTTATTCCACCTAATTAACTAACTAATACAAAAGAAAAAATATTGGTTCCCAAATCCCCTAAACAAAAACGACAGAAAAAAAAACTCTGAAGACTGCGATGTCAGATCCATAAAAACTTTATAAACTTTTATACATAACTCCTGTTTTCTCATAACCCATGCTTTCATTTGAAATGTTTATATTGCAATGTACAAATGATTTATTATGCTCTACAATCACTGTGCTTAAAGGGTCACTCCCACCAAAAAATGAAAAGGTTTTATTTTGTAATGTTGATTTCAGATATGTCTTTTGTTTTTGTTATGTGACTGTATTTAATAAAATATGTAACTAAACAAGTGTGACTGGGCACAGCCATTTTGTGAAATATAGTGTTTTTGGGTGCCACCCCCTAGTGACTTTACAACACAGATTTCTCCCTTTGGGGCTGGGGACACAGAATGCAGTTTACAAGTCAGAATTCTGACCATAGACTTGCATTGAATGGGAGGGTAATGTAACCATTACATCACAAGGGGGCGGGGTTATGATCCTGTTTGATTAGGTCAATCTCCTCTCTTTGTTTTGGAAGGCAGGTAAAAAAAAGTTGTACAAAGCCACCTGGTCCTGCCCACTATGATACACAGTAGCCTGTAATAGAGCAGGGGTGTGTCTTAGGACATCTTCCTGCAAGGTTTGGCAACAGTTGTAAATTTAGACTGGCTGGAAGGTTTTGGATGATTTTGCATCATGGGAAATATTCACAAAATGGAGCCAGGAGATAAACGCCTAATTTTATGTTTCCATTTTATATGCAATTAATTCAATCATATAAAAAACAAAAAAAAAACAGGGCTATATGATTATATATTTGTGTTTGTTTTAAATGACCAGGTTATCTAGTTATATCTTATGTAAGTGGTAGTGTCTCTTTAAGCAACATAATCCTTTTATTGTGGATGCAGACAAACCACCCTTTTTTCAGCTCTTCCAGTTGTTTTTCAGACTAGAGTCTGCTTCTCCAAGAGATCCTGGTTAATGTGTCAGTAACAAATTTGCCATGTTAGAGCAAAGTCCAAAATTATTGGGACATTCAACGCTCTGCAGCAAAAGGGTAATGTTGGTGAGGAACAAAAGGAAAGTGAAGAAAATCTAACATGCTGGCTAAATATTTGTGAGGTCTTGTGAAGACAGTGTACTCTGAAACCAAATATATTGATTGTGCTTTCTCATTGAGGATCTACTGGCAAAATAGAGATTAGAGAGGTGGAGCTCCCTATAAGCCTAGCAGAACTCTACCCACAGTGGAGCTCTGTTACTAGTGGCTCTTGCACAGAGCCAAATTACTCATTGGGCCGACTAGGTACTTTTGTTCAGTGCCACTAGGGCTGCCACCAAGCCACAATTTTTCCTACATGCCAGGTCTTACAGTCAATTCTAACTATCCAATGACTGATAGTATTGCATTTAAGGTCCACTGATCACCCTTTTTCTCCACTTTACATGCAAGCTCCGAATAGGGTTGCCACGTCAGGCATTTTTACCGGTCAGATATAAATGTTGAAGCATGCCTTGCAGTATGTAGAAGTCATACTGCTTTTCAATGGGAAATGTGCAATTTGCGTACCGTGCCACAGGTGATGTCATAAGCAGGAGACTCCACAGACACATTTAAAACTTAAACATTTTCTCCTAATTTAGGCATTTGCCAATACAATCTATCAATCATTTTTCTTATAAGGAGAACAGCACTAAAACTGGCAGTTTTATATCCCTGTCCTGTTCACAGAGTGATCAGGAGCCAGGTCACAGAGCCCGAGACCACGTGGGGGTCCTGCCAAAATCTTGCTAAGCCTCGCAACGTCACTCCTGCCATTGTGGAACATAGTTGCCAACGTCAGCCATGTTTCCAGATACACATTTTTGTTTCACATGCTGCAGAGAGAGCATGCAAAGTGTGGCCCGGCAGTATGTAGGATGGATATACGCACAGACAGAATCCAATTAATTAATCAGGGTGGAGATACAATGGGACCTACAATGATTAATTAATTGGACTGTGTCTGTGCGTATATCCATCCTACATACTGCCGGGCTGCACTTTGCATGCTGTGTCTGCAGCATGTGGGACACATATGTGTGCCAGGAAACACCGATGTTGGCAACTATGGTGGAGGCATGCAGAAGTTCGGGTACAGTGAGATTATTATAAATGTAGTTGATACGATCTTTGAACACCAGTTACATTTACTCTCTCAGATGAGGATACTTTAAATGGCCTCATCTGACAGACAGAATCCCCCTGCAGTGGGAGCCGCACACTGCATGACTAATTCTCGTCCTAAGGTCACAATCCTCACGGCACTTATGACAAGATAACTAGCCATTTGGTCGGGAAGGGGTTAAAAAGATGGTAACTGCCTAGTTGTTTCCCACAGTAGTGACTGGTCACGGAGGACAGTTGTGTGATGTCACTGGTGACCTCAATGACCTCTAGCAAATCTACAGTGGCCATCCCGATGCATTTGTATGGAAGCCCACTTATTTTATTTTATTTTTTACACAGTACTTGAGAGTTTAGGTTGCGGGGTCCAATCCCCAGGAGAAATTCAGCAAAATGACAGTTTTCAAGTTAACTACTGAAAAACTGGAGAGAAAACAAATGGAACAAATAAATGTATATTCATTGAAAAATTGTCAACGATTTCAAAACATGGCAAATGAGTATAAATCAGGAAGAGGGGAAGAGATGCATGCTGGGATATACCGTTTTCTAAACATAGTTGTTGCCTTTGTACATTGTACAGCAGTAATGCCAGGAGAAAGGCCAATTTCATGTGACACGCCGCTTAAAAACAGGAAATCCAGGACTTTTGGCAGCTATGGATTTAGTAAATCTAAAAATCTACCACACCGTTCAGAGTACAAAACATGTTACTTAGTTGTTTCAGCTCACAAGAAGTGAATTTATTTCCATTCACAGCATGTTTTGCAAGAGAAGTAATTACATTTTATTGCACTTTTTAACCTTTGCCTCAGTTTGGTGAGTGTGTTTACGGCTGCTAGGCAATTACGGAAGAATCTGCATGTTCAAGTTACTTTGAATAAAGCCCTTTAGGCTTAGATTCAATTCCTTACTATGTCTGAGCTCTTCGTATCGTTAGAAGGTACCGGGTGAGTATCCCTTATCCAAAATGCGTCAGAGTAACACTTAATAAATATTATTTGCATAAAATTTTTTTAAAAAGTGTCAGATCAGAAGTATTTTGGATAACGGATCATTTTTAACAATAAAATATTCTCAGCACTCATGACATACAGTAGTCTCAATGCAAACAGGGCTGGTTTTTGGGGTGTGCTACCAACTTGGACTAATTGAGTCTCCCTCCAGGCCAGAAGGGTAGGCTCCCAGGAAGGAGGCTAAGTTAGCATTTTTTTTTAATTCCCCAAAAGTAATCTCTGGTGCTGTGGACTACAACTCCCATGATGCCTAATCATGGTGGACACCTGGCTGAGCATCATGGGATTTGTAGTTATCATCTGCAGCTTTAGCGACTGTTGACTGCACTTCCCATTATGCTCATTACTGTAGTAAACAGCAGATGATGTGATAGGTGTTAGTTGTGGACTACAACTCCCATGATCCCTATTAATGGTGTGCAGCTGACTGAGCATCATGGGAATTGTAGCAGCTTTATCTACTTTTGACTGCACTTTCCATGATGCTCAGCCAGCCAGGTGTGTCCACGGTATGTCTGTCTGAGCATCATGGGAACTTTAGTTAACAGCAGGTGGTGTTCTGCGAATACCAGTGGGTGCAAGCTGGCTGCCCTGTCAATACCTGTCTGCAATTCAGGTGCTCTAGTAAGACCAGTGGGTGCATGCTGCATATTGGGACACCTGACCATTACACCAACAGGGACTTTTATGAAACCGTATTCTAAATACATAGACATTAATCAGTTGATCCCATCTTTGCAGCTATAACAGCCTCTACCCGTCAAATTCTTCCACGTTGCTTGCCACTGTACTTGGTGATGTGAGGATTGCACACAGCTTCTCAGCCATGGCAACCCATTACACGAAACTCCCACTGCACAGTTTTTGTGCTGATATTAACCCCTTCACGACAAAGGATGTGTTAGGCACGTCCAGCTGGCAACTCCGTTATAGAAAAAATAAAACACACTCTTTTTGGTTTTTGCCCCATAAATCGCAAAAAAAATGCAGAAAAACATGGAAACAAGCATATTTCTGAACTCGGGACAACATTTAGAAACTATTTAGACGGGATTATTTTTATTGATTTTTTTGTAGCAAATTATAAGATATTATGAACATAATGGTATCTAATGAAAGCCCTTCTAACAACATATAATTTGTGTGGGTACAGTATGTGAGACAGAAGAAAATGACAGCTAAACACAAACACCCCAGAAATGTAAAAACAGCCCTTGTCACTAAGGGGTTAATGTCAGTGGAAGTTTGTAACTCTTCAGCTATTGAATCAGCAGAGCATTGGCGATTTTTACACCCCATGCGCCTCAGCAATCTGTGACCTCGCTCTGTGTTTTTACGTGGTCTAACACTTTGTGGCTGATTTGCTGCTGTTCCTAAACGCTTCAACTTTCTAATAATGCCACTCAATGCAGAGCTCACTGAGCTCTTCAGAATGACTCTATTTTACACATGTCTGTAAATGCAGACTGCATGGCTAGGTGCTTGATTTTACACACCTGTGGCAATGGCTCTGATTGAAACACCTGAATTCAGTAATTAAGCAGTGCGTCACAATGCTTTTACCCATATAGTGTATTTGCTTGCAATGCAGCTAACATGATACAAATCATTTTATTTCTATTATTAGATGAAACAGACCTTAGAACAAATGACTGGAGGAAAGGAGAGGCATAAAACCCATTGGGTATACCTGGAACACTGTCCTGTAACACACTTTTAATCCAACAAAATATAGTATAGCTAGAAGTTGAAGATATGCTGTGGGTCAAGTCATACAGCCTGGTCTTTTCACCCTTGACAGAGGAAAGGAATTTGTCATCTAAGTGACCACGTACAAGTTCCACTTCGTCCCCATTCCATTACTTTCTGATAGACAATGACCAGAAAAACAACTCTCTTTATTGAACTCAGTTGTTAAAGGGCACAGTTTTCCCTAATGTTTTATTACCTGTACAGTAAGTAGCCATCACACTCTATTACACAATTTTTTTTCAGTTGCTACCATTTTCTTGCTATTAACCTGAATGGATGTTACCTTAACTTGTCCTGCTTCTGATTACAAATATACAGTCTACAACCCCAGCTCCGGTGGGGACGTAGATCCTAGTCTTACAGTCAGACCTATATTTAAGGTCTGATTGTAATAAAATGCTCGAATATAAGACGTGGGGACTGTCCGAGCATTTGCTCTGAGAAAAAAAAAAAACCTTGTCTTTATAGTCAAACAAATATGGTAATCAAGGTAGTTTCTATGGAATTTTCAAGATATAAGTTTTTATGGTGTTTCTCTCCCATATATACAATTGTTTTCCTATGAAATGTACTCCATGATTAATTAATTGGTTCCCTCTGAACACACATTCTCCTTTCTGCAGGGGAGAATATAAAAGTTATAGCTTTCCTGCTAAAAACTGGCAGATCTGGCTATCCTCTCTGTGCACAGGTTGCAAACCTGATCTTCGTGAATCTATTTTAAAATATTTAGAATAAAGATGTTCAAAGTTTAACAAACACATACATGTAAGAGAGCACGTCTGAAAACATGTTCAGGCAACAATGGTACAGAGACCTTTACCAGTACAAAGCTTCTAACCAGATTTTCCTGTATTTCAGTTCCATTGCTTCAGAGGTTAACCTGTGAACTCGAGCAAACATGAAGGCTTTCACTCCTGCTAACTTGCCTCAAAGGTATTGTCAGGAGAGGCTATTTCAGTTAGCTCTGTACCTAAGTGTTTACCTCTTTGCATACAGCAGTGCTTGCTCATCATTTCTGTGACCGTCACAAAGCCTCACTGTGCAATTATCTTTTTTGCCCTTTGTACTGAAGTCGAGAGGTCTGTTGGCTCAGTATCACAGGTACATTGGACAAATGTCCTGATTTTCTAAGGTAACTACAGTCAAGCAGGGTTTCTGGATACCACTACCCAAGTATTGCTTTTGGGAGACCTGTGTGCTAAGATTTGTTTTTTCCCCAATCCTAAAAATCAAAAAGAAAATAATTTAAGAACTGAGGACAAGAAGAAATCTTATCTCAAGTTCTATCAATCTCTGACAGGCGAGATCCCTAACAGACCAAATACTGATAGATATTCTCACAATTTGGTTGGGATCTCATAACTTCCTAGAGTGATTACTGATATAATAACAGATTCAAATCAATGATTAATATGAACCCATGAGTTTGCAGGTATAAAACAAGTCATTTGGTCACATCTGCCACCTTGTGTGCACACTGGTTACTGTATACCTGTGGGATTAGTGCTGTGGTTTGGAAAGGATGGTTACCAAAGATTCTCAAACACAACTCTTCTGAATCCAGTCTCTGTATGTTGTCTAACATTTGGTGTCTCCACCTTAGGAGGACCTCAAAATATATCTAACAAAGAAGGAGGGATGAGACACTTGAACAAATGCAGTCAAGCTCCAATCATAAAATCTGAATTACACTGTATATCAATATTAATACTAATATAATAATGTGTTTAACTAACAAGGGTATGTTCAGGGAGGTTACTTATCATAGGCCATTCCCTGGATGTGCTGAGACTATTAGAACTGACAAAATATATGATTTACATGATGAGTAGGAATGCTAAAACCATGACTATATTCTATTTAGTTCTGCTTTCTGTAACGCTGTATGTTTCCTATGAAATATACAATGAAAGCAAGCATGCTAATTTAAATTTAATTACAAGGATAACAAAATCAAATCTATTTTTTGAAAACCCCATATTAAAAAACCATATTAATGCCTCGCTTCTTGTATAAAATAAAGACTGTATATTTTCATGGTTCAGTTAGAAAGCAGTAAAATGGTGCAGGGGGTGAGGGGTAAGTTATTATCAGCCAACACATAAAAAAAAAAAAAAATGTATTCCTTGTTTATATTTCCTTCCCTTGCCCCATAACTCAATTTTCACCTGCCCTTCTTTCATTATTGTCCCCACATCCCCTGCCACCACCAGGACTTGCCCCTGCATGTCAGATTGCACTGCCAGGACGGACCCCAGACTGCTCTACGAGGATATACCCCTACCTACCAGACAGCACTCACAGGATGCGGCAATCATATTGTGCTGCCCAAGCCTCTGTGGAGTCTGAGCGTCGGGGAGCAATTCCTGAGAGCAAAGTAGCTTCTACGGAAATTGCAAAGTGGGTTTTGTGGAAATAAATATCTTAATAAATAAAAATAAAAAGATATTAAAACATTTATATTGATTTCTTAATTTGGGGTTGAATAAAGTAGGACTCGTCTTTCATGGGGGCGTCTTATTTGGTGGAGAGGATTGCATTAGTTAGTTTTTTTTTCCATGATCAAACATGTGTACACTTTGCATCAATAAAAAAATAGAGCCTTACCTCCATCAATTAACGTATATTTTCAAATTCTGATTATATAGTTCATGTTCCGTGCATGCAGGAAGAAAATCCATCAGTGAGAATAAATGTGTAAAAGGTAAGTATTGCAAAGACAGGTTATACAATTACATTTTTTTATGTAGATTTTATTTTTTACATTTCAACTGTAATATACACAGATGATTTTTTAAATTTGTTTTTCTGAGCATGGATTACCCCTTTAATACAAATATCCTTTACAAGTGCATATGTAAATACTGCAACAAGCAATCCACTTTAGAAGAACACATCTGCTCCACCCACTGGCCCTTTATGAAATTCAAAGCATCCAGCGGTACATGGTCAAAATTGCAAACTAACAAAAAGTAAAATAAAATATTGAACAAATTTAAAATGTCATCTTTAGTATGTATTAATTGCACCAACTTGAGGGAACTTTTAAAGATTTATAATACCCAAAATATAGATTTCTCTCCTACAAATACTGCTCTGTAATTGTAAAGGTAAAATCTGTTTGTCTCAGACCTTCTGCAATAGAGTCGTATATTAAATGAGCAAATGGTTGTTTGCTAACTATTGCATATATTACGAAGGGGATATGGATACTCATATTAAAGACCATGCTTCCAGTACTTTTGTTTACTTAGCATCGGGAAGCAATACATGTTAGGCTAGGATATCTTTTACATTAAATTACTGTTGGGTAAGAAAAAAAACAATCCATGAAAATCATAACCTCATTTTGCATGGTACACAGGCCAAAGGGAAAACCGAACTATATTGCAACTATATCTATGGTTTCCTGAGACATGCTCCTTTAAAATGTGGGATTCAATAGAGGCCTATAGTCATCAGAGCAAACTGCAAATTATAGATAGACATGTCGTTCTGCAACAATTGCCTACAATTTCTATGATGTGCTACAGCTCATAGTAGAACATGAGAACCAGCTCTAGTACTACAAGGCGTGAAGTGAACATCATTTCTTGACAATGTATACAAAATATGAAACTATCGTGGCGCTACAAAAAATTATAAAACACAAATCATCTAGCAGCTCACAGTGAAAAAAAGTGCAACTTCATCCACAATTCTTAAAATCAACAAAAAATCTAAAATAACTGGAGTGCTTAACATAAATAATTATAAATAAGCAAAAAGAAAAAGAAAGATACTTATAGATAAATGTTGATATTGATAGAAGAGGTCTCTCTTAGACGAAGGCAGGATCCAATTGAATGAATGAAATGAATGCAAAAATATAAAAAAGATATATTTTTATATTTTTGCATGCATTTCATTCATTTTTTTTCTTTTTGCTTATTTATAATTATTTATGTTTAGCGCTCCAGTTATTTTAGATTTTTATTTCTTGACAACGCATCTGCTAAATTGTAATCACTCACGTTAGAATGAGCAATAGGAGTACTCTAGTTTAACTCCATTAATCTCAACTTTAGGATGGCCATTGTGCATCATTAGCTTCTAAAACCTTGGAAATCCAAGAAATCCATAAATGTCCATTCTCCGGGAGTGCAGTTTATGTGGATTTGACTTTCCCTTCAGATGGGTCGTTGTGTTCATGAATTCAGCTAAATGGCAGAATTTGTCAGACTCGGTTGCCTTGGCCTTAAGTTTGAAATTCCCTTCTCAATTCAACGCAACTCTCTCTTTCATGAATAAAGCCCTTTGTTTATACTGTGATTTGTGTTAGTTGAAATGCAAGCAAAAACAGAGGAGGCTGCGCGATCCAAGTAAACAGACAAGTTCACTGTGAAACAGAGCAGTCACTAACAGCGGAGTAAATTGGGTTTGACGTGTGTGTCCTGTTAATGATATCACCATGTGCCTCAGTATGCAAATTAAACCAGGGTTAATTTGCATATTGCACCACAAGGTAAACACTAGACATCACAGACATATTTAAAGACATTTCTATAGATATGTATTCTCTACATTTAAATTATAAGCAATGTTTTGATGATGGAGTATCTTATTTTAAAGGACAAGTAAACTTTTTTTTTTTTTTTAACTCAATAATTAAACAAATTGAATTTATTTATTTTCTTTGTGTTGGGACTTACTTTCTACTGTACTTGATTCAAGTACCTCCTACCCTCCTACTTTCATTCCAAACACCTTGGCTCAGTTTGTCGCCGACACACACGAATCAAGGGGCTGAATGTGGCATGTGTCGGGAATGCAATTCTGTATGATGCACACGCAATCACGCCATTTAACTGAAAGCAGAATCAATAGGAAGTACATTTCCCGTGATTCTGCAGTGGAAAAAGCACACAGTTCACCATTCGGGTATCTTCCGAATTGCAGGGGCTGAGAAGTCTATGAATGAAATAAAGTTAAATTAGTTTAACCCCTTTGCGACAATGGACGTGCCAGGCACATCCAGCCGGGAGCTCTGTTCCCGACAATGGACGTGCCTGATACGTCCTGCGGTGAAACGAGTGGTTTTCGCGATCAACGATCGCGAAAACCGCTCTAACAGTGCTTGATGCCGAGGAAATAGCCAGCACCGAAATTTGCTCTCTGCACGGAGCGATCGTGGACGCCATATTGTCGGAGCAGCATGCTACGGCAACATGGCTATGCCCTCTTGCAGTCAGAGCTTTGGAAGTGAAAAAAAATTCACATCCGTCTCTCTGAATATGTTGCTTGTCTGCCCCTAGAGGCAGACAGCAACACTGCAATGGAAACAAAACAAAAAAAGATTCAATAAGCTTAAAACTAGGATTAGGGTTAGATTATCTGTTAGGGTTAAAATTACATAATTTTTAGCATAAGGGATAGGGTTAAAATTAAATTAAAATATATTAAGGGATAGCATAAGGGTTAGAGTTGGGGTTAAATTTAGTGTTAAAATTTTGGGTTGGGAACAAAAGGTCAATAGGAAAAAAAAAACTTTTTGGTTTTTGCCCAATAACTCGCACAAAAATTTAGAAAAATATGGAAACATGCATATTTCTGAACTCAGGACAACATTTAGAAACTATTTAGACGGGGTCTTTTTTTAATGATTGTATTTGTGTAAATTATATTTTAGGTCAAAGTTAGAAAAAGTTTTTTTTTTTAATTCTTTCATCATTTTTTATGATTTTTTTTGTAGTAAATTATAAGATATGATGAACATAATGGTATCTTATGAAAGCCCTTCTTATGACGATAAAAACAACATATAATTTGTGTGGGTACAGTATGTGAGAGAGAAGAAAATTACAGCTAAACACAAACACTCCAGAAATGTAAAAACAGCCCTTGTCACCAAGTCAAGGTCAAAATGTCTTGTCACTAAGTGGTTAATTACTGACTCAGTGTTGAAAAACACTGAGTCAAAACAATGTTTTAGTTGTCCCTTAAACACAGATGACCCAATATCATGTGTATATTTTTACAGTTTGTTTTAGTCATTCAACATTTCCTAGCTTTTCTTCTTCCCTAGCACATGAACAACAAAACAAAAACTACATTCATGTAAACAATCTTTAGTAGCTACTCTGAAGACATAAATTCATGGTTGGATGCAGGTCGCACCAAACACTTGACACATTTTGGTATCACTCCCTGAATTATAATTATTGAGGGTTACACCAGAGGTGTCAAACTGCGGCTCTCCAGCTGCTGATCTAGATTCCCCATAATACACTAATCAGTTAAGAGGCTGGCATAGGAGGATGGGAGATGTAGTCCTCATACAGCTGGAGGCAAGAGGGCCATAGTTTCACACCCCTGGGTTAGAGGATGATCAGGTGAGTGGTGCTACCTTCCCTGCAACAGATCATGCACTGATAGGGTCTGGGTATTTCATAAAGAGGATTTCTATTTACATGTATCCATTTTGAGAGCTGAGAATACTTTTTTCGATATATTGTTTTTCATGCAGAGCTAAAAAAATCCTAGAACTGTAGCGTCAGTCCTGACCTCACACATATCCACAGCATCCTATGCTCGGTACCCGCTAGGCTGAAATCATTTTCATTAGCCGTGAGTCAAGCAGATAAATTGCTTCCTGTGTGAATTTTTTGATGCCTCACGAGGTGTGCACGCTGGGTAAAAATTTTACCACACTCGGAGCAGGAAAACGGTTTTTCACCTGTGTGAGTTCGTCGATGGATGGTGAGAACAGAGTTACGCGTGAAAAATTCCCCGCATTCAGAACATATGAATGGTTTTTCACCGGTGTGAATACTTTGATGTCTTACAACACCGGTTTTGCTTGTGAAACGTTTCCCACAATCGGAGCACGCATAGGGCTTGATTCCTGTGTGAGTTCTTTGGTGAGCAGTAAGATTAGACATAAGGGAAAAGCATTTCCCACATTCCGAACAAGAGAATGGCTTCTCGCCTGTATGAATTCTCTGATGTCGAACAAGATAGGTATGCTGGTTAAAACACTTCCCACACTCTTTGCAAGAATAGGGCTTATCCCCTCTGTGAATTGTCCTGTGTCGTATAAGAGAGGAATTCTGGGTAAAACATTTTCCACAATCAGTACATCTGAATGGTTTCTCATCCTTGTGAATACGCTGATGGACATCGAGGTTTGACTTAAAGGTAAAACATTTCCCGCAGACTGGACATTCAAACGGCTTCTCGCCTGTGTGCGTTCGCTGGTGTCGAACGAGCCAGGAGTTTTTTGCAAAGTATTTTCCACATACCAGGCAGGTGTAATCAGGATTTTTTTTCTCTTTCGATGTCTTTGGACCCAAAAGCTCAGTGTTTGTACGTGAAATGGAGCCAGAAATGATGGAGTTCACAGGCATCTTTGTACTCTCACACGTTTGGCCAATAGAGATTTCTTCTTGAGACATTTGGGTAGCCCCTTTATTTTCCATAACAAGTCCACAATTCAATGTGATGTCCGTCAGAGGTATGCACAGCCTCAGTTACCTGCTGGAGATCAATTTATAGATTTAGTAAACTAAAATTAGTAAGAACGTGTACTATGGAAGAGTTTTACTAGCTTTGACCACTCAATGAATTAAACCACCATTACTCCATGGAATATGGAACCCTGCAATTGCATGGAAGTACTGGAGGGGAATTGTCCTCGGTATGATTTTAAATATTATAAATTGGTCATAAAATATTACTATAAACGGTTTGTCTAAAGGACATCTAAATATAATGTCCCCTTCCGACATGTGTATCTTTAGAAACATGCGGGTTTACTTTTGGCTCGGCCTCAGCTGTGAAGGAGAGCAGGAGGGAAGGCCTAGCTAAGGTCCCTTCTGCTGATCCCATGTCAAAACGAGGGTCTCCCTCTGCACTGGCAGAGAGAGTCAGTAGCTGACCAGAGTGGGCTGTCTGATTCTCAGGGAACCTTGACAGCTGCCAATCAGAGGATAAAATGGCATGTACTGTCAAAAGTACATGCCAGTTTATCTGCATACTGGGGACAACTAACTCTTCAGTTGTGCTTCTACACTAAAAGCACATGTGAATTTGTTTTTAGTTATCCTTTAATGCAGATAAGGTATATTACTTTTAGCTTAGTTATGTACTGTTTACAGTGTTTGTTTAAATGTACCACATCTATCAGTAGACCATGCTGCACCCATCTGGTCCGCTTGTTGCATTGCACCAAAATCAGCACTATGTAAGCTTCTTAATAAAATGTGATATATAGTGAGCCTACACACTATAGGTGTATAATCAAGCTCACAGTGCAATGTTCACTATTTCAGTCCTTCTATTGTATGTGTACTATAATATCTACTAAGTAGTGAATATAATGCAACAATACACCATTGCTGCTGTTAAAAAAAAAAAAAATATGTATATAAAAAGGTATGAGGCTAGCACTTTCCAATTATTCTCTTGGGATATTTATGAATAAGGTACAATGAGAGCAGCATTAATCACTGCAGCCCTGCATCTCTTAGAAGCCTATCCGATTAAAGGACAATAGTATGCTCACTACTGTAGCTTCTGCTCCATTATCACATGAACATTTTCTTTAATATGCTAGAGAGCACGCAACGGGGCAGTCTTTGCAAGTTTGCTTGTAATATGTTTTGCAACGGATTACAGTGTATTGCATGTAAGTCTCTGCTCTTTCTATTTAATTGAACTCTATCATAGAAAGGTTTGCCTTTACCAGGCCAGTTGTGAAGACTACAATTCCTATGATGCTCAGTCGGTCCATTTATGTATTAGATCAGTCCAGATCATCTCAGTGCCTGATTTTTGCCATCATTAACCCAACATATACACTCTTACAGCGTGGCTCTGCATAAAACATTTATACTATCTCCAATACTTACCTTCCGGTAGACATTTGCGAGATGACTGTGGTAGTGGAGCGTGTATATTTAAAAGGCAGACCCCAGTAAGGGTTTTCTTCCTCCCCTGCAATGGTTGGCAGCAGCAAGTCACGTGATCATCACTAGCCGGTGACCTGTCTTGCGAGCCGCAGGAAGACGATACCCAGGTCTCCTGTAACTTGCTATGTGCTTCCTGGAAACATGTCCCAAGTGGCACATGGTCGACATTTAAGGTGGCTGGAAAATGAGCAAAAGGAGTAAAGTCTAGTGCTTGGTGTTATGTTTTGTGGGAATTCATGTTCCAAAGGGAATACATGTATGGTGGATATGCATTTAAAGCCAGGCAATGTACACATAATAATTGTATGGAACTATATACTGGATGTGGGTGACAATGTCACAAACCTTACCTTGTATTAGGGCTTACGAAAAATGTATACTCCAGAGTTGTATTAAAATCATGACTTCTCTGGATGATGGATATTTAATGACATTATTAATTTAAGTAAATTGTCAAATCATGAAAAAAAACCTAAAAGAATGCAAAACAATTGTGATATTTTATTACATAACATTAAAAAATAAATTTTCTGTTTCATCGCATTACCATTCAATTAGAAGGTAGGTGCCATTTTTAGTTAATTGGTCCAACTGAGAAAAAAATCTCATTCCTGTATCCATGTACCATTTATATGTGCCCAACGTGACCTTGAGAATGAGAATGCAGGGAGGGAAAAGTTATTTTTAAATATATATATATTATACTTTT
This sequence comes from Pelodytes ibericus, assembly GCA_036172795.1. Taxonomy (NCBI): domain Eukaryota; kingdom Metazoa; phylum Chordata; class Amphibia; order Anura; family Pelodytidae; genus Pelodytes; species Pelodytes ibericus. The sequence continues at coordinate 54,043,492 of CM069867.1, forward strand.
GTTTTTATTTCTTTAAGTGTCACATCCTTAGAGAAAGCAAGGGTTCAAAAAGTGTCCCCAGTCTCCTAAGTAAACCCAACATATATCTTTAGAGATACACATGGTTTTATTCTTGACTCTGCCTCAGAGCTGGTCAGGAGTCTTAATCCCATTTAAAGCCAAGGGTCTCTCTGCATCAGCAGAGAGACAGTGGCTGACAAGATAGAGCTGTCTACTTCCCATCAAAAGTACATGCCAGTTTATCCTCATACCAGGGGGACTACATTTGTCAGTTGTGCTTCTATTTTAAAAAAAAGTTTAGTGGTCCTTTAAGGTACTTATCACATTATCTTCAGACTGGCAGCCATGATACTTCTGTGGGAAGCATCAGGGCTGTGGCTGTCACTGACAGTCTCTCCACTGCTACTACAGTGAGAGACCTTTGTTTTCATGTGCCACCATCAGAGGGGACCTTTACTAGGTCTCCTCTGATGGTGCAATGTGGAAACAAAAGTCTCTCTCTGCACTAGCAAAAAGAGACTGTTGGCCCCAACCAGATGGAGCGATCCCTGGCTCTAATTAGCTCAGCGCACGCTGGCAGTATCAGCTTGTGCCAGCATCAGAAGAGAGCTGCCTCAGTAAACCTGAGTATATCTGTAAAGATACACATCAGGTATAGTCCATTCAAGTGGCAAAAGTATTTTACATTTTGCTTCCATTAGTGAAGCAAACGTTAAAATTATTCGTAAGAGCTAGGAGCTGATCCACTTACTGTACCCTTTATAATATCGTTGGCTTGTTTTGAATTTTTTTTTCTCTCAATCCTACTTGACATCTGCAGTATAGAACAAAATGTGTTAGATAACTAAGTAGTAAGTTACGTAAAGTAAATAAAAGAAACAAATGTATGTTTTAATTTTTCTTTCTCAAACTCTTCACATACTGTAACTGCAGGTGGTAAAGAAGCTCTCCCCAGCATGACATTAGATAAGACCAGACAAAGTAATAACATGGATATCACTGAGCTTTGTGATGCACTTATTACAGCTTGTATAGTGCACAGGCTTTTTTCCAATGTGATTTGATGCAGGCATTCTGCATAAATCACATTTTTTATATTTGACTCAAGCCCTCTCCAAGTGATTACTCTGCATGTATACTACAGGTGCAGCAGCACTGATTAAATAGACACTGAGCAAATTTTTGTTTCATTTAGTTACTTCCTGTACTGCTGGAATAGAATACATGGTGTGAAACCTAAGCGATCTTGCTCTTGTACACAGTAGGATCTCTTAACAGTGCAACACATTGTCTGATGATATCACTAGAGACACAGCATATTCCATTAATTTGAATGGCATTATTCTCATTGTTTCCTTCGTCTTACACTAAAGTGAGTTTGGAGACTAGACTGAAGTGGTTATTTAGCACTAAATATTGTGACATTTTTAATCTATTAAATTGGTATGCATTTTGTATAGCACTCATGTACATTCTTGTTTGTATGCTGCATTTTGTGATTTAGATTTTGGATTATTATATAATTTGTTCTGTGGACACTTTAATATTATTTTATTAAAAATATTGTAATTATGAGGCTTACGTATTTACTCTGCCACCCTTTGACCAAGATCCATATTACAGTCACATGCACATTCCAGCAGCTTTCTTGGGAATGCAAAAGGTTTTAAACTAAAACTCCACAGGTATAAACCTAGAATAGCACGGCTGCATTTTGGAGTTATTAGCAGTGTACCAAAAATGTTTTTTAACTGCATGTACAGCACAAAGTCTGAGACGCAAACTACAGATTTGGAATGGAACGCAAACTGAGGAAGTACACTTAATACTTCCGGTACATAACTTCCGGCTACGACTAGTATCCTTATATTTTCGGTGGAGGATTGAATACGTTTCAGGTCAGTGCTGGTATTTACTTTATATAGCTAGTTATTACAAAGTGTCCTGTAATCTGGGTCGAATGCAGATTTGTTTGCTAATATGTTGTATAACATTCTGCATGGGAGTGCATAGCAACCGTCTAAATGTATTGCAGAATGTTATGGCTTTAGGTTGTACTGTGTGTCAGTGATGGATGAAATTCTGGACTACATGTAGAATACAGAAGCTGGTGAGTTACTGGTTAAGTAGTAAATGATCTCTCAGGATTAGAATTCTTTGCTTGAAAAACATTGGATGAAAAAGATGACCTCCAAAAGCCAACATTTATCCAAGTTACTTACCTTCAAGATCATCTCAAATCATCTTAAACCAGTTACATGTTTGTTAAGGCGTTAAATGTTTTTTTAAATATATACACCAAACAATGTATTTTGTAAAATAAAGTTGTTTTGGGATTGGAGTTTCCTTTTTTGTAGGATTTTGTCCCTTCACACAGGGCTGGTCCTGAATTTATAAATGGCTAGTAGTCTCATTCTCATTTATTTGCAATTGCAAAGTTCAGTAGGAAGTCTACATGATATATGTTAGTTAATATTAAAGAAAAATTAAACTTTTTTTAACCATTCTTGAAGGAAGCAAGGGTTAAGAAAATATGTCCTGAGTCTTCCTAGTAAGCCTGATGTATATCTTAATAGATACACGTGGGTTTACTTTGGCAGTGTCTCACAGTCACAGCTGAGGCACTGCCAATTAGAGCAGGGTCTCACCCTGCTCGCCTGATGGATGTCTGATGTGTGCAGGGGACTCTCTCCCAGTGGAAGCATGGCAGTTTAACAGCTGCCGGTCAGTAGATAAACTGGGAGTAAACCAAAATGTTGACACCGATCTAATAGTGTTTTACATTATCTGTCTACCATGTTTTGTTTGGATGATCTATGTTTAAGTAGCTGAGAAACCAAGCAGTAAAAGATTGGTAAAATTCTCAAAATGGATGCAGGAGATAAACACCTAATTTTATTTTTATGTTCAGTTAATTCAAACGTAGAAAACAGTGGCATATGTCTAATGTTACATCTTATGTAAGTGGTAGTGCCCCTTTAAGTAGTCTGAAATAATTACCCCTAATTCCCTTTCCTTGGATGTTATGGTTAGAACTGTATCAAATATTCTATACAATGCCCTTGGCTTTTTATTATCATCTTGCACTTATCCACATTAAATGTCATTTGACAAAGCTCTGACCATGTTTCTAGTTTATCTAAAACAATTGCAATTTGGCTTCTTCCTCCAGAAACAACATCCCTGTGGCAGATCGTGTTATTTGCAAAAAGACATACCTTACCTTCAGGACGTTCTACAATATCACTAATAAAAATATTAAAGAGTATGGGTCCAAGTTCAGATCCCTGAGGTACTTTTAGATATATGTATAGTTAGTAAAAATGTTCTTGGAAAAAATGCATTTCTTGTTTTTATTTACTGTATCCACAGGACTTTCCATTGCATCCATATTGCACATAAACTTGCATCCATATTGCACCCCTGGACTTACCACTGCACCCATAGGACTTGCCATTTGCACCCATATTACACCTAAAGGACTTGGCACTGTACTCATATTACACCCCTGGACTTGCCACTGCATCCCCTCCCTCTTTCACCGAATGTTACACATCCCTGGCTGCCTCGTGCTGCCTGACTGTCAGAGGAGTCAGCACAACGGGATGTCACGACCCTGACGTTCCAACTTCTAAAGGCAAACGGGGGTTGCGCTAGGCAAGCGGCGAGGATATCTGTATGCATACTATAAATACTATACATACACATTTACTGTACTTACACATTTAGCACCACACACAAATTTTATTTAAATAAGATGGTTACAAAAAAATATGGCACAATATAGGGTTCACAAAATGCTTTTCAAATATTTAAACAGGTCAGCCACTCTGGAGACAATTGTTTAAATGCCAGGATCCAGCATCCAAAATGCTTTATTCAGTCCTTAGATCACATAAAATCAGATGCTTAATGTGTTTCACTAGTTCATGCTTATTGATAAGCAGTCTATTTATATACATTTCAGTTAAAAACAAATGACATCAACTGGGGGAGGCACGGGGGAACTAATTATAACATGGTAATTCTTAAAGAATAGCTTTTCCTGGGCACCTTGTGTTGAAAGTCTTGCTGCTCTGAATGGGTGCCTCAGGTCCCTACCAATGTGTGTGCGAGGTAAAGGCCCTAGATAGTGATAGGCTCTTGGGGCTTTGGGAACAGGGGACAACATGGGGCCTCGTAGAGCTTGTCAATAGTAAATCCAGGGAACAGGTAACCAGGAGCAAGAGGGCAGTGATTTGTCCTTTTAGGATGCTATAACCTCTTCCAGTGCCAGGGGACTGGAAGGAGTTATACCATCGCAGGGCACGCAGGCTTCCATGACACATAGCTCCTTCGGGGAGGGGTTATCCTTGATTCTATGAGGGTCCATAGTCCACATGGAGGTGTTTAGCCCTCTGGGCCCTCCAACAGCCCCAGTCATGCAGGCTGTCATGATTCACTTCGTGACACCCACTAACAAATAGATTTTGAATATACCATTCTTATCATATTTTATTATATTATTTATATCTGCATATCATAGTAACATAGTAATTTAGGTTTAAAAAAGACGCAAGTCCATCAAGTTCAACACTTCTCCCTAACATTCCTGCTTTTGATCCAAAAGGAGGCAAAAAACCCCTATGGAAGCTATTTCAAATTTTGCCTCCTGGGGGAAAAATTCCTTCTTGACTCCAAAGGGCAATCAGATTTCTACTTGGATCAAGAAGCTCTATTATCAATACATATTTCATTATTAATAGCCCTGTATGTTCTACTTTTCTAAAAAATTAAAAAAAAAAAAACATCCAGACCATTTTTAAATGCTTCTATTGTATTTAATAGCACCACCACTTTAGGCAGTATAACTTTATTGTCCTTGCCTTAAAGATCCTTTGCTGTCTATGTAATCTTTGCACTTTCAGTCTAAGGGGGTGACGTTTTGTTCAATGTACATTTCTGTTAATGAGCTCTTTATATTGGCCCTGCACATATATCAACTGTCCTTTTTTTTTATTGTAAAGGAGTTTAATAAATATCTAATTTAATTGAAATATACATATGTTCCACTAAGTCTTTCCTTTCTGCCGTAGGTTAAACTGTGGACTGGTGTGGCGGCAGGCGTCATCTCAGAGGTTAACCAACTACAAAGGCTAGAGCGCTCTGTAGAGCATTAAAATGATGAACACAGACAGTCATCGGATTATTGAAAGGATCATGAATCTCACTCTGGAGATTATTTACCTGCTTACAGGAGAGGTGAGGTGTTTGTTCAGTTTGGGTCTGTCCTTACCACAAGGCAAGAGACTTTAGGGCCCAGGGAGATCTTGTTTTGTGTGATGCATAACCATCAGCATCTTGATTATTTTATCTGCCAGAACCCTCTGCAGAGTCAGCTCCAATGCTTTCCTATGAGCCTCTTTTTTGCTGGTTGTGCAATTGCATTAACCTTGTATAAAGGGACTGGCATCACAGCTTCAGACTACAAAGCTGGGGTAGAAGGAATACAAATCTTTAATAATAATAATTGTACATGTGGACATGGTGTATCTGTATGCCCCACACATGCCACCTCATGCAATGAGTTGTCTGCCTAGTAGCAACAGAGAAATGTCTTTAGGGCCTGCCAAGTGATCCTTGTTCTTGGACGTTGTTCCAAGGTGTTTGCCCCTTGCTGTCTCCGTCTTTAAGAACATAAGGGTTGGAGCACAGTCCACTGGGAAATAGTTCAAACTGTTAAGGTCCAACAATGTTGGTGTTTAGAATTGACGGGATGAGACTGGGGTAGTGGTGACAGGACCGACTAGCAAATGTTTATCCATAGATCAATTTCATTTAGAAATGTCTCCGCTGCTAACCACAGATCATTAGTATAGGAAATGTCAAAGAAGAGGCACATTAAGTTAAAACAGCAAGACTAGAGACATTTGGTTGTATGGAGAGGATCAATTCACTAAATGGAGCAGCCAAAGCTAAGAATAAACGTCAGTCCAGCAAGAAGTATGTTTTGGACATATCCATTCACAGTAATAACCTTTTGAATTTAGGATTATATTGTTGTGAAGAAACCTGATGATCATACTGCAGATGGCAACAGTCCATCATACTGCAGAACACAGAGCCTCAATATGAAGTCTCCATCTCCCTTACTGATAAGTGATAGAAACAATATCAAGAAGATCCTGGAATTGACCAACAAGATAACTGGCCTGCTGAATGGAGAGGTAATGACTACTGTGAATGGTACATTATACTTTACAAAGAGTTTTATAACCATAAGGTTTGTCTCTAGATGATGACTGCATTATTGTGTGCTCCAGATTCCTATAAGGTTTGAGGATGTTGCCATATATTTCTCATTGGAGGAGTGGGAGTATTTAGAAGGACACAAGGATCTTTACAAGAACATGATGGTGGAGAATACATTTTCATCAGGTAAGAGAAATTGAAAACATGTGCATGCTTATACATCAGGGCTTGACAAATCTAATTTGATTTTAGGAGCCAGCAAAAAAATTTAGGAGCCATACAATCACGCAAGCATACACGCAATTCATAAACACACACGCCTTCTTCACATATATACACACACACACACACCTACTTTACATATACACATATATCCAAACACCTCACACACACCTACTTTACATATACACATATATCCAAACACCTCACACACACCTACTTTACATATACACATATATCCAAACACCTCACACACACACACCTACTTTACATATACACATATATCCAAACACCTCACACACACACCTACTTTACATATACACATATATCCAAACACCTCACACACACCTACTTTACATATACACATATATCCAAACACCTCACACACACACCTACTTTACATATACACATATATCCAAACACCTCACACACACACCTACTTTACATATACACATATATCCAAACACCTCACACACACACCTACTTTACATATACACATATATACAAACACCTCACACACCTTCTTTAGATATACACATATATAAACACCTCACACACACACCTACTTTACATATCCCCATATATACAAACACCTCACACACACCTACTTTACATACTTACATATTTACAAACACCTCACACACACACCTACTTTACATATACCCATATATCCAAACACCTCACACACACACCTACTTTACATATCCCCATATATACAAACACCTCACACACACCTACTTTACATACTTACATATTTACAAACACCTCACACACACCTACTTTACATATACCCATATATCCAAACACCTCACACACACCTACTTTACATATACCCATATATCCAAACGCAACACCTCACACACACCTACTTTACATACTTACATATATACAAACACACACCCACCTTTTCTTGGTTTCTTCTTAACGCTGCAGCATGTCTTCATTCATTGGCCTGCTGAGTGCCAGGATGTCACGTGACGACACCCGGCACTCAGACACGCGTTGCGCGAGGGGGCGGAGCTTGCAGTCTGTGCAATCAGCACAGACTTTACCCCCTCGCGCTGCGAAATAATAAAAAAAAAAAATCGGATGGCAGCGGCAAGGGGACAGGGAGAGTAACTTCACCCAGGCGCCAGGTCTCATTTCCTGGTCGCCATGGCGACCTGGCGCCTGGGGTTTGTCGAGCCCTGTTATACATAACAGACTTCATAAATGCAATGTTTGTGGACCCAGGACATACTTGAAAATGAGAGAAATCTCAATGTATCCTTCCAGGTAAAATACTTTATAAAAATAAATGTGTTGGGGTAATTATGTGAATCCAAAGCAAAATGAAACAATTCATTTTTCTGTGTTAGCTCTGTTTCCTTAAATGTATGATACAGAACTGAAATCTGCCTGCAAACATTACATTTACCAAACTGCTGTTCGTTGTTTAGGGAACAATACTTATATTCAAAGTTAATGTATGTATTAATTAAAATCTTTTATCGCAAAATTATTTATTGCCCAGCTATACAGAGGCTTGATAACACTAAGATAATTATTTATTATTTGTTTTATTTATATAGTGTTTCACATCTCTTGAAAATTAGAGAAATCGGGCAAAAAAAAAACCTTGTCTGTGTTATCAGAGTTAATTAATATAAACTAGATGATGAAACTATTTTCCATTTTAATCTGTGGTTTTTCTTCTAATAGGTGGGCCTGAGAGCCGCATCACTCTTGATGGATTTGTTTCTGCTTCCGAATTGTCATACTGTATAAGCAAAGATGAAAAAGTCACAAAACACAATAAGGAGGCAACATCTTATATAATAAACGCACTAAACAAGAATTCTTGTAGATATGCTAACCAAATGACAGAGAAAACACCTTTGTGTACAAAGATCGGAATCTCTGATACATGTATAACCACAATATCTCCAGAGTGTGCACAAACAAGATTACCATCAACTGAGATGACTGAGGAATCTGCCGTAGAAAACAATCTTTATAGAGCAATAGAAAATACAGAGACAGGATGTAAATCTGCCCATTTTATGGAAGAGTCAGCTACCGTAGCGAAAGAATATACGTTTGATATTTACACGCCCTCAAAAAATACACAGATGGACTACATACCTACTTATATGAAAGGAAAAACGGTTGCATGTAGGAAAGAGATTGAAACACGTTCTGCTATTTATCATCCCGTAGAACATGCACAAAGAGACTACACATTGGCCTGTATTAAAGAGGAATCCACTTCCTATGACAGTCCCTTAAACAATGACAAACACACTACAGCTGAATTTGGATTTACTAGTGTAAAAGAGGAACTGTCCTCATACAATGAGGAGATTTATATAGATCCTAATTTTAATACTGTTACACATCACCAAAAGCCAGAATATTTATGTTACGTTGATGAATACAGTGAAGGGAATATTAACACAAACATGAGGAATACGAGCGGGACAGCTGTGAACAGCAGTGAATTTAGTAGACATTTTAATACCAATCCATCTCATCACAGACCCTACCCGTCAGAGGCTCTGTATTCCTGCTTCGAGTGTCAGAAATGCTTTGGCAGTCATTCAGATCTTGTTAATCATCAGAGATTTCATGACCGAAACAAACTGTCTTGTTCTGAATGTGGTGCGTATTTTACCAACAACTTCCAGTTTGATGAGCATCTAAAATTACACACACGGGACAGGCCCTATGCCTGCTCTGAGTGCGACAAATCCTATACCAAAAAGTCACATCTCGATCGCCATGTGAGGAGTCACACCGGAGAAAAACCATTCGTATGCTTTGAATGCGGTAAGTGTTTTGCCAAAAGCGAAGATCGCATTGCACATCTGAGGATCCACTCCGGATCCAAACCGTACGTGTGCACGGAATGTGGAAAATGTTTCAGTCTCAGTGGAAACCTCATCCGACATCTGCGACTGCACACGGGAGAAAAACAGTTTACCTGCTCAGAGTGCGGGAAAAGTTTCAGCCGCAGTGAAAATCTTACTCGACATCAGATAACTCACACGGGAGTGAAGCGTTTTGAATGTTCCGAGTGTGGGAAATGCTTTAATTACAATTCGAGTCTCATTCAGCACCAGAGTATACACACGGGGGTGAAACGTTTTAAATGTTCAGAATGTGGAAAGTGTTTCAGTCAGAATGGAAATCTGATTAGACATCAGAGAACCCACACGGGTGAGAGGCCCTTTCCTTGCTCTGACTGTGGCAAAAGCTTCAGCCTGAAAGCCGTTCTTAATAAACATAAAAGAATTCACACAGGTGAAAAACCCTATCCCTGCACAGTGTGTGCGCGACATTTTAGGCGGAGGAGCCATCTGAAAAGGCACATGAGAACTCACGTAGAAGAGAATTCAAATACCTTAACTTAGTGTAGCAACATATTTTGGTATATTAATTACAGCTTCTTTGGGAAGCCTCCTTCCATATGTATTGCAGACATTTAAAGGACAATATTGCTTCATTTACCCTTTTAAGGACTGAATGATGGTCTATGTTGTCAAGCTGGTCTTTAAAGAAACATTCTGACGTGGTGTGGCTGAACCCCCTGGTGCCCCTGCTGTGTACCTCCGTCAGTGCTCTGCTTCCTTATACTGGAACTCCATATAGGCCAGGAATCCTCCGCAATCTACTCCAGGCACCAGACAAGAACAGTGTAGTAGTGAAACAGGAATGAACATTTATTTGTGTAAACAGCACAGATATTTATACACAGTCAAATATGACATCAACCACGAAAAGGCATGAATCACACCATGGCAGTAGACACCTCCTGACTTAACAAATGAAGACAGGAAAACACCTGGATATAATATAAATATCACACTTTGCTACCTGCAGGTATAGAATGAATACTCAACTTAATTTGTTTAACAGTAGGACATCACTTTACAAAAGGGGAATGTGACATAATGTCAAGAGTACATTTAACAACTATTAAACAGTGACTGGATTACATCAGTAACAAAATATTTCTTAACACCTCCTGAGAGACTGGAGTTTGCAGGACAGGATACAATCTTAACCTGGAGAAAATACAATGGGACAATGGCTTGGCCCTCCCAGGATACACATCCTGATTGAGTCTGCCCTGAGCCCCCTGTGTCAGAAATCCAGCTGTAATGAAAACAGAGTGCTGCTGGTGCCTTCAAAGTGTGTGCTCCCAACCCCAGCACATCCACAGACAGGATTAAAAGTCCGTTGGTAAGAGGCTGGCCTTCTGTCCTCTCTAGGAGCCTAGGGAACGGAGGCTTCTGGGACACACAGAATATCCTGTGTGTTGGCGGGATTATATAAAGTTGCTGATGCTTTGTAATCATAACAGTCTATACTGATGTAGGGTAATTGAGTACCAGACTGACATTGGCATGTATTGTGATAGCCCTTAAAGGGTTAAGTGCTGCTTCTAAAAAAGCATACTGTGTGCAAACATGGAACCTGCCTTTTTCATTTTTACTGCTCCAGGTAGTGAGCGGTTTACATCACACGGAGTTGTGTAAAAGAATTAACCCCTCAGTGACATGACCTTGCCTTTCCCTTGGTGACATGTTTTGACATTTCTGGGATGTTTGTGTTTAGCTGTAATTTTCTTCTTTCTTTCAAACTGTACCCACAAAAATTATATATTGTTTTTATCGCCATAAGAAGGGCTTTTGTTAAATACCATTATATTCATCATATCTTATAATTTACTACAAAAAAATCATAAAATATGAAAAAACTATTTTTCTAAATTTGACCTAAAACTTTTTTTTTTACACAAATACAATCATCAAAAAAGACCCCATCTAAATGGTTTCTACATTTTGTCCCGAGTTTAGAAAAATGCTTGTTTCATGTTTTCTGCAGTTTTTTGCGAGTTATAGGGCAAAAACCAAAAAGTTTTTTTTTTCCCCTACAGTGACCTTTTGACCCCAAACCAAACCCTAAATTTAACACTAACTCTAAACCTTTTGCAAACCCTTAATTTATTCTAGGTTTAATTTAATTTTAACCCTAACTCTAATGCTAACACTAATTGAATAGTAACCCTAACCATTATCCTAACCATAGATTTTAAGTAAGTCTTCTTTTTTTTTTTTTACATTGCAGTGTTGCTGACTGCCTGTAGGGGCAGTCTAGCAACAGCATCAGAGCGATGGAAGTGAGCAGCAGCTATATTGGAGGAGTATGCTGCTCTCCAATATGGCGCCTGCAAATCGCTCCGTGGACCCTGGGCATTTCAGTGATGCTTTATGCCTCAACCTCGAGGAATTAAAGTATCACCGTTTCACTGCTCCTTTAATCACAGGACAGGCTAGGTCCGTCCAATGTCGGCAACCCTTTCCAGACAGGACGGCCCATGCAACCCTGTATTTACATGCATATGTATTCAGTGTGCTCTTTCATACAAAATCAATTTATATTAACCGTTTCTGACCATTGGGTGTTTTACAGTTATTGACACCTGTTCTGTAAGAAAAGTATAACATTTCTTAAAGATGGAGGAAACCCAAAATCAAACAGAATTGTTCATATGATACTAGCTGTAGATCCAGCAGATGGTCAAGCAACACAGGGTTCTCTGTCATTGCTATGTTAGCATGTTAATCAGTCATGTATAAACGTATATACATGTTTGCATGATTTGCATCTCCTTCCAGCTAGAAGATGTAATGTTTGAGAACTTCTCAAGTATATGTTTTATACTTGAATCTTTTAATTGGGCCAAAGCGATAGTTGCGTGATTAAAACCCTTTATGGGGTTTATTTACTCATAAAATGCAGTGAGTGATGACACTACTTTCCAGGTTCAAAAAGTACATTTTATAAACAAAATGAATACTTTAAACCTTTAATAAAGCTAAAGAAATGATAACATATACACCAATGGGATTGACTACAAATGGTTAGATGTTAAAATGTAGTGCAGAAACTCACATAAAGCTTGCAAGTATAGGATATAAAGGTTTGTTTTATTATCGATAAGACAATTAGCACTTTTCCATGTATCATAAAAGAGGAAAATTAATCACTTTAAAAAGGTGCCATCTCCAGCATTAGTTGATTCCAATGGCATCAATACACTACATCAACATTACAACTGTAGCTCAGATAGGAAAATCAGGGCTTTCAAAATCCATATATGGATTTTTACAAAACTGATAATGCTTGATTAGCTAATGATCTTTGCTTTCTGAGGTAGATCACTAACAATGCAGGTATATGGACAGTGCAAATTATTCAATTAGCAGTGGAAGTAATGTATTGCTGTTCTGTGTTAGTGCCATTTAATTGTATGTGAATATTGTAATATGTTGTGACTTATTTATCAATAAAACTTCTACTTATAAAAATGTTTATTCTCTTTTTCGTTCATTGAATTGTATTTAGCACAGGCAGACCTGACAACAGGTTTGAATTTTTAGTTCTAAGGGTTGTGTAATCATCCACATGAGTAGCTTGCAGGCGGGACACGTTGATTCCAAATATATGGACTTTTCTGCACATTTGTTCAAATCAACATCAGAGGAACCTGATTGATAGATGATATATATCTATATATATTAAAAAAAACGATAACATTTTAGGTTTAGGGCAGCTGCAGATACCTCCACTAACCAGTAGCGAATATACCAACACAGAATTCCAGCTCCGGGGATTCACACCGCTCTCTGAGAGTCTGAGTACTAGTTGACATGTAATCTCCCCAATGGTCTGGATATAGGGGCAAAAGAGGAAAGCTGTACCAGCAGTGGAGGCACAGACCATACTGGACAGAGCAAAGACACGTAAATATGCTTTTGTTCATGAGTGTAACAAAGGCTTGATTCTGCAGACAATGAGTTGAATATATATATTTTTTTTAATCCATTGTGTGAAGACACAGAGAATGAAAGGTGATATTCATGTATTGTTTTGAGGGAGCAGCCATTAATTGTAGTAAAGGCTCTAACTGTTTCAAACTTGTGGAGCAGCTGACAGAAGGACAATGGTAAATGGTTGTCCAGACATGCAGGGCAAAATGCAGCTTCCCACTGGTTGTTCCGACAGGACACTCGAGGCTAGGCCTGTGCTGGATCACCGGTATGGTGAAGGAGTGACGTCACGGATGCTTAATTTAGTCACTTCCTGTGCTCATGGAATTGAATACATTGTGTGAAATCTAAGTGACCTTGTTCATCACTAGAGAGACAGGAAATCCATAGTAAGTATTTACAGTTAGATGTACTAATACGTATGCAGCATGATGACACCTTAACACCTTCACAACTATGGACGTACCTGGCACATCCTGCCAGCAATTCTGTTGCTAACAATGGACATGCCTGGCACATCCTTCAGTGGAAGAAGCAGTTGACAGTGCTGCTCTACTGCCTCGATGTCGAGGCATTAGGAAGCACTGAAATTTTCAATTAGAGGGGGGTTTGTGTGACCCATCTGAAATGTAAATATATTGGTTCAATGGGAGATTTTGAACCTATGCAGATATGTTTGCACTTGTCAATTGTTGGCAATGGGCTTAAATGTGAACCTGTCTGATGGCATGACAACTGTTTTGGACCTGTCCCATAGCTTGACGGTTTCCACACACATGGTATGTTACCTGTCATGATATATATAGTAAGCTGGAGTAACTACCACATTGGAGTTGTTTCATTTAGATGGCATGACTAATATTAAATATTACTAACATAAAAATTAAGTTATCAAGGAATTAACAGAATGTGTGCCATATATTGCTAAATTAAAGACAGATTGCCACATGGCTAAGAGATATACCAATTAATTAGTCCCCTGTATTTCATGTCCGTTGTAGAGTTCCTGCGGTGCTAACACTAAAAAAAAACGCTATGAGTGTGTGACCATCCCAACACACTAACGTTTATTCTTACACCCAAAGCACCTGTACAATATGCAACACCTTAAACAAAGGCAAAAACATCTAAATAAAGTCAGTAATATCATGTCAGTTAATAGGACAGATAGCACTTCCGGGGGAGGGTGATCACATGACAGAACGCATCCACTAAAACAAGAGCGCTGTCACTCACACCCCAGCCAATCAGTGGACAGCTTCCTTTGAGTAAGGGATGCTTTATAGTGCTATATATGCCACCTCTGTGCAATTACACACATTGCTGAGCACATTATGTGTCACACCCTGTAACACTCAGGAGATGGTTTAGTTTAAACGTGCACAGGTGAGAAAGCCACACCAGGGTAAGCTATATGTGCACTGCCTTTATCTATGTATCAGCATTGTACTATGCATGCAGATTATACAGCATGATTAGTTTCCTGTATTGTATACCAGTGTATGATATGGATTTAGTAACTAGTTAGGAAGATAATATTTAAATGGATGTTTATGGATTTTTGTTTTAACCTTTAGTGCATTGTTGTTGTTTTTTTTTTTAACCTATCTTATGGAATGATTGACAAATACCTGACCTTTTTGTAGGCGCATTCATGTGTAGCTTATGTAACCTGATTTAAATTAAAACACATCCTATAGAATAATTTTTTTCTTCATTTGACCATATGTCAAATTTATATTAAGTGATCAGTCATCTAGAATTACAGGCACAAAACATAAAGTGCTTGTGGTTACACCGATTTACAATGCATTAAAGAACTATGGCATTATCTGGCTATAGGATATGCATTGATTTTGTTATATTTGTACCAGATTTTATTTATTTATTTATTTTACCCACATCATGATGTTTTTTTTGGTAACTTTTCCCATTAACATTCATGTGCTACTAATATCTAAAAAGATATGTTCTTTTGTAAACCACTCTATTCTGATTTACCTATGAATCTAAACCAGGCTAAATGCAGATGAATTCAAACACTCCAAAAGTTTGAGTTCTTCAAATCCCATATTCTGCCTTTTGGCTCTAAATGAGAAAAAGGGATGTCCCAAGCAATAGATATCCAGAGTAGTTCTCCATTCATGATATATGGTTCTTAGTAGAGTGAGTAAATTTCAAGACAGAGTTTAAATCCATGCCGGAGATTTTACAGAAGAATTGTATATATCATATCTGGTGGACGTATGACGAACTTGGAATCATTAAATCTACATTTATAAAGCTTTTTAAAGAGCTATTTAGGTTTATAATTTTTATTTATTTCTATGTATATTTTTTGGGGGGAAAACTGTCCGTATATTGTTGGCCTACTGGGATGAAGTTAAATCGCATATTAACTAGCAATATTAGATGGATTTTTTTTAATGTAGTTTATGTGAAACTATTACTATTTAGGGATAAGGTAAACTGGTACCAGTAGCTCCCAATAAGGTGAACGAAGTGTATGGATAATGACAGCTGCACCAACAATAAAAAACTCCCAAAAAACTTGCAAAGAAAAAAATACATTTCACCTTCTAGTTAGGCTTCCCTAAGTGCAAATATAGTCTCAACTTCTGCATTCCACGATGTCATCTCAAGGCTTTATACGCTTTAGCTGGTGTCTACCACCAGAATTTGTGGCATGGTAGCAAGGCTTGGCTTTTAAAAAAAAAATGTTTTGTTTGGTGTGTGTGTGTGTTGGACTGGATTGTAATGACATTTTGTGTGTGTGTTTTTTGTTTGTTTTTTTTTTTTAACTTTTAATGCTTTGTTATGACTTGACAGATTTTGTGTAATTGCATTCTTTGCATCTGGGCTATTTGGACATTTTTTTATAAATTTAAAACAAACAACCTTCAGTGTCTGAAACATGCCCATTAATCAAATGTTTTATTACGGCATAGGAAGCTGTGCTCTTGGATAGGATGCAGTATTTCAGAAATGGAGACCAACCAACTGACTGTACAAGGTGGGATAGTGTCCAGGACAGGATTTAATGTGAGTTGTTTTGTTTTTTTAAATCAAGTGGTGGTTGCTGATGAGCATTTTCGGATGAATAGGGTCTTTTATGTAAAACTCGAATTAAAGCAAGTGTATTAACAAATGTGTATGTAAAGGCACAAGTGATAATGTGGAGGCCACTGGAATAATGTATAAAGGAAAAATACTGGGGAAAAGTTCTAAAAGTTGAGCAATCCACAGATACAGTCCACTGGTTTCCATGGCGATTGCATCACATTTAGAACTTTCACCACAACTGACCTTTAAAAATAACCTTCCATGTAGGTAGAATGTGATTTAGGAGCTAAGAGGAGCAATACAATGGCATATACTACTATCCCTCCAATGTTGGTGAATATAGGCGGAAGACCCTTTATAATCCAGTTTGCAAAACTGCAGTTTATTTGGCTAAATTAAACAGTTAAAATGTGACGACAAAGAGCAAGATAAATACTTTTGAAAATGTAAATGCCATGGAAAATGTTGGTCCATTAGAAATGGGTAAATTTAATAATCCTGAGACGTCCGTGATTTTTACATATTTGTATTCTTCGGCTGGTTGCAGGTCTGCAAATAATTTCACTAATCTTACAGCAAATCTGTCCCTGGGTGACGGAGGACAATTCATTTAAGACAGAACTCCGTGGCCCATATATGTACATAATGCAGTAAAAAACTCTCGCTCTGAGTCGGCTTTAAATGCCTTGTCTATGCATTCACTAATCCATAAGCCGACCAGAGGGATGAGGAAATTACTTCTCCCTCTTAATACAGATGGTGCTACTTGGAAGTGTGAAAGGGTAAAATACATGATTATGTGAAGGGGGGGGGGGGGGGGGGGACAACAAAAACTTTTTAATTGTATTTTTTATTTTATTATGATTATTTGGGACTGTTACTGTTGAAATAGTCCAGATTTTCTTTTTAAACTTGCATTATAACGATGGCCTGTTATTGTTGGCCAATTTTGCTACGGTTTCAATGTATTCTTTCATTATGGAAATGAGGTCATCAATAACAGTACTACAGCTAGAAGAGCGGCATACTGTCTAAAACGCCTCCTTATTTTATTAATCCTTATTTCCTCAAGCAGATAGATAGCAGCCCAATGAAATAAGGGAGGTCTCATGAGTTGCTGGCACAGGGGAGAAGAATTGGGGGTTCTTTTAGATATTCATACACTACCAAGACTTTACCTGTCATGTGATATCGGCCCTTATCACACATGTAAAAGAATGCTACAGAAATGAGCAATGCATTTAAACCAGTTAAGACTGTTTGTTTGTATATTTTTCTCTTGGCAGTACATCATTACAAAACAGGAAAAAAGCTGGACTATCCATTCTCAGATTAGACAAACGTGCTTAGAGGAGTGCTGCAGCATTATATCCTGCATTAATTTAGTTTTATTATTAATGATTTTGCAGGGGACCCAACACTAGGTCAGGTAATACAAACTGGATGGAACAAACAAGTGGAATTTTGGACAAACTGATAGACTGGGCAGGAAAGTGGCAGATGTCTTTTATTGGTTAAATATAAAGCCATGCATTTTGGGAAGTGAAATAAAACTGACTTACCCTTTTGGTTTTAACAGCAGGAACTGGATTCTGTGAAAAGTTCCTCACTGGACATCAAGAAATGTTGCACTCAGGGAATAAAATGTCATTTTGTGTGTCTTAAAATAAAACTGAGTTTCCCGTTTTCAAATAAGTTGGTTTTATATGACTGCCTGTAATTTTTCTCTAATTGAGCAACATATCTGGTTTAAATGTGTTAATTTACACTAATGTGGGCAGCACAGAGTATACACAGTGGTGCAGTGCATTTCCACACCATGCCTATACATAGACAAATGGGAAACAAAAGCTAAATCTTCAAGGTAAGTATTACAAAAATGAAATAAATATGTAAACTAATAGATGCACAATTCACTTTAAAATGTCAGATTTAATCTGCATATATTTATTTTGGCTGAAATGCCATGCCATCTTAGCATCCTAAGACTATCTTTACTGCTCAATGACTTCCATGAACACTCGGATAGTTTTTTCTCACCTCTAATCATAATAATTCATGACAATTCTATAGGGGGAACATGTTCCTAGGCTTAAAACAGTTGATTTGAAGAGATGGACAGTCAAATGGTATGAGGATGGTGTGGTATTTGTCAGAATATGTGCTTTTTGTCATGTTGCTACAATAATTTTGTCTAAATTCTCAGTGCACTCTCATTACATCATTACTCTCCATCAGGAAAAATGGACCATTGGTGAAAGATGTCCACAACAGGAGATGCATCTGAAATTAAGGGTTGGTACACATACACATTTCCTAAATCTGTGCCACATCATATACTTGGGTTAACATTGATTTCCTCTTGGCACAATATTCAGTTGCTCTAACCTTACCATCTGACGTGCTTCAGTGTACCTGAATTCTGGTAGCATGCATTAAAAATAACATAGCTGCTGACATTTGTAGTGCATCAAACTGCCAAACCATTTCTGTGCTGCCTTACCCTACATAAACCATCCCGTGAGCAATCCCAGAATTCCCAGCAGCAGACACTTTTTCTAATCATGCCTTCAAAGCTAAACTGAATAATATAAAAAAGCTAATTGTATGTTGCGTACAACATATATATAATATAAATATATTTTTTTAATTTCAATTTTTTTTTTTTACATTAAATAAATGCTCCTATTTGGAATGTAGATTTCAGGAAATTGAGTTTAATGAAGTTGTTTATTTCTCCAAGTTAGAGTGGGGCTGTTTAAAGAGTGGGTCGAATGAACTTTACATGATGGAAAATTACCACACATGGAGTTCTATGTATTAACAGCACTTTAACAAACTTCCTGCTTCTTCCCTACAGACTTGTATATCTCCACACTGCTGTTGAGCTCCTAAACTCCCATATATTTACATATACTACCTATCTTCACTTTAAGACCCTCCACTGCTTTGTCTGAGGCCTGCCGATAGACTTGGATGGACAGCATAGACTTTTAGTATATAAACATCCTTCTCTCACTGCTACAACACTTCAGCTTTCTGCTGTAGCTCACATAGTGGGGCTTTAAAGGGACACTCTTTTAAAACTCAGTTTGGTACAAGATGAAGATAACTGCTTGTATAGTGCACAGGCTTTTTTTTCCCAGTATGATTTTGATGCAGGCATTCTGCATAAATCACATTTTTAATATTTGACTCAAGCCCTCCCCAGTGATAACTCTGCATGTTTACTGCAGCTGTGGTAGCACTGATTATACAGACACTGAGGATACAAAGTTTTGTTTCATTTAGTCACTTCCTGTGCTCTTGGAATTGAATACATTGTGTGGACTGCGATCGACTTGCTCTTGTACACAGTAGGATCTCTTAACAGTGTAACACATTGTCTGATGACATCACTAGAGAGACAGTAAAAACCATTAATTTGAATGAAATTATTATCATTGGTCTCTGCAGTCAAAAAAAAAGAAGGAAATTACTTTTACTCCACTAGTGTGGGCAGTCCTGGATTTTTGCAAACTGCTATTTCACAATTTCATCTAGCTGCAAAATGTAAAACATGCATTTGAAAGTACTTTGAAAGAACATTTAAAATTGGGAAGATACATTTAGGGCACTAGACTCAAGTGCCCACAACAAGCTTATTTATATGCATTTTGCTAACATCAGGAGGTACAATTCTGACCCATTTCAGACTTGCACCAGGTGCATAGTAATGGGCATCAAGCCTATAGCAAAGTGCTTGTGAAACATTTCATGCTGCAGGGTATTACTTTTCTTTTTCTGTGCACTCTGTGTGATGGAATAAAAGTCTGCATATTAAGAATTTGGCATCTGTCATCATATGGTCAAATGATCATTTTCCCACATTGCCTTCACCACCTGATGTTGGCAATCAAGCAAATACAAAATATTTTGCTGCTCGTGCAAGCACGGCCATTTTCTCAGTTTAGCTTCTCCGACGCTCTGACCCAAGCTTCCTGATGTCCCACCTTCCCCTCATGTGATCCTGTTTGTGACGTCTTGCGAGATTGTTTCCTTTTAACGGGGGTCTGCGAGGGAGAGAGATCTCACTGCAGCTTTGTTACAAGTATGCAAGCTGTGTGATGTCTTTGACAGCGGGATCTTGAGTGAGGTGGAGGAGGCACTTCAGGATCTGGTGATCCAGCACAAGCTTAGCGAGAAGATGGCAGTGCTTGAACGAGCAGCCAAAAGGTAAGATAACATTTTGTAGTGCTTTGCTTTCTTGATAAATGGAATTTAAAGATTTAGTTCCAACAGTGTTGTTCTGGGGCTAGACAGTTGTCCTTTTTTAATGGGGTTGGGCACCTGAAACCTATTTTTAGTGGCATTGGATAATTATATAATCTGTGCCACCTGCGGCTTGTATGATAAAATGTCTGCAAAGTAGATATTCTGAAAGGCGATAAGAAAACTTGGAGCGAAGACAAACAGGCCTTGTGTATTAATGAATTCTGTAAACATTGCATTTCAGGGCATACATGTGCTGTAGGTTAGAACGCAATGGTTTTTGGTTTTCTTTTGAATAATATTTAATGATTTTTCAATGTAAAAGACATTTACAATAATACGAAAACACAAATACATTGTTCGGTAATCATAAATATAATAAATACGTTTAAAACCCTTCGTTCCTATGATTTCATATCTTTTGTTATCTTCCCTTAGCTTTGAATCAAGGCAACGGATCAGTGTCTAACATACAAACTCAGCATATATTCGAACAATCAAACAGACTTATCATACCGCAGCTCCAGATGCGGGAGGGGGGGAGGGGTTATCACATACTGCACTCTGTTTATTCCTGTGACAGGTTCCAACTCGCTTCTAAGGATTTAGGGTGTTTTCTAGTTTTTCTATCCATTTACCCTGTTCTATCCATTTTGTCTTCCATTGTTTCATTGTTTCGTTCTGTCTTAATCTACCCTTTTGTATCTTTAATTGGTACACAATTTGTATCTTTTGATCTATCCATGCAATAGGTTTGTTTAGGGGATTTCCAGTTGCTATGAAAATCATTGTGCCTACCAAAATATGGGTGATTTATTTATGTGGTTTCATTCGACATTCTTGGCCAATTCATTAATAATAGAAGAGTTGTTAGTGTGAGTTGCATCTCTATTGTCATTCTTTTATTTTATTTTTAATTCGAGGTCTTCTGGATTCTTCTACAATCCCACCAAATGTGGAGATATGTGCCTACCTTTATTTCACATCTCCAGCATGTGGGAGATAAACCGGGGTACTTTTCTTTTTTTCCTCCCACAATTGATTAAGTTGTTGTAGAGGACACGTTCGCTTCTGTACCAACCTTTACATATTCTATAAGCTTCTCATTTGTATATGCATTTTTATCACTTTAATATACATCTTTTTTTCATTAGGAAACATGAGCAAGCTTGGGCTAGCAGAAAGTACAGAAAGAGTAAAGCGTGCCAGTCAAGGGTATCGAGGAGGAAATCGCATTACACAAAATATACACCAGATAGTTCATAAAGAAGATAAATCAATGACTTGCCCTAAATGCAATAAGTGTTTCACCAATAATTTAGAACTTGCCATTCAAAGGCGGATCTGTAAAGGAGGCAAGCAGTTGAAATGTTCTGCGTGCGGGAAAAGGTTTTCCTATAAGTCCCTTCTCATAATCCGCCAGAAGAACCAAACTGGAGAGAAACCATTTCTGTGCTCTGAATGTGGGAAGCGTTTTGTAAACCACTCCTATCTCCGGATACATCAAAGATCTCACACAGGGGAGAGACCATTTGTGTGTCCTGAATGTGGGAAATGTTTCATCAGCACTACGAACTTGACAAAACATCACATGATTCATACCGGGCAAAGGCCCTTTGAATGTACCAAGTGTGGCAAATGTTTTACCAGTAACTCGGACGTCATTAAACATCGGAGGATTCATACTGGGGAGAAGCCATTCTCATGCTCCGTATGTGGGAAATGTTTTGCCAACAACTCAGATGCTATTAGACACCAGCGAATTCACACGGGAGAAAAACCCTTTGTGTGCCCAGAATGCAACAAGGGTTTTGTTTGTAATTCCGATCTTCTACGACATCGGAAAATTCACACCGGGGAAAAACCATTTTCATGTTCCGAGTGTGGGAAATGTTTCAGCCGATGCTCACAGCTTGATATACACCGGCGCATCCACACCGGAGAAAAACCATACATATGTTCTCACTGCGGCAAATGTTTTACGCAGAACGCAGGTCTTTTTAAACATAAAAAAATCCATTCAAAAAAAGTTTGAAATTGAAAATGAAAGTCTTATTTCTACGATATATTCTAAGTGTATCTATTACAATCTTGTATGTTAAATATGACTATTGCTTTAAACATATAAAATGTGTAACAACCATGTTGCTTACTTATCAGTTCTTTTATATATATATATAAATATATATATATATATATATATATATATATATATAATATATAAAAATGATTAACATCAAATGAGGTAAAACCAGCATCCTCAACCAGTTTTTATCAGACAGAAGCCCAAATTTGTACCATCACTCAAAAGGCAGTTCTAATCGGGCAGGAGGTAACCATTATCTTGTTTCTCACTACTTGCATGCCAACAGTCAGGATTGGTATGATACCCAAGGAGAAAAAGGCCCCAACCTAGGGCCGTATTTATCAAGACAAAATAGGTGGTATTTCGGGAAAAGGTGCTAAAATAGTAGTAGTAACCATTGAAAGTTATGGCAGTATGCTCCAAATTTAGCACTTTTTAAAATATAGCACCTGTTTTGCCTTGCTGAATTTGGCTCCTAGTGTGGTAATAACAGGGCCAGCCCAAGATCTTGTGCTGCCTGGGTCCAAGGATGAGATACTGCGACCCTCCCCCACCAAAAACATGCCCACAGCCATTATGTTATAAAATTAAACTTAGTGATTTACATTCACACCACCTTGTCACTAGAACTCACACTTTACAATTGGTCAGGTAGGGAATAAAGCTTGCATTCTAATGTAATAAATTTTCTCATTAAAGCTTGCATTCTAATTCCGATAACAAATAAAGCTGATGTAACATCGAAAATTTTGCTTAACTTACAGCACACATGCAAACCCATAGGCGCGTACACAAGGTTGCTGATTGCTTAATTTAGTAAAAAATACTAATTTTCACCAACAACCCTGCTTCTTTACTTTTCTTACTCGAATAAGGGTGGATTGATCCAGACCTCTCAGAGATTTTCTAGAGTCCAACGATTGTCTGGATCTCCTAGTAGCCAGGCTATAAGAGTTGGACAGACTATCAGAGTAAGTACTACCCCCGTCCGCTCTTCTTTTCAGCTAACCTTCCCTCGAAGGTCGACTTCCCTTTCCTGATACATGTATATGGTCTCATCAACTCCCAGACCTTTTATCAACTAAATTAAAAGTAGTTATTTGCATTGGTAACCAGATTTTTTCCTTTCCTTATTTTATTACATGTTAAAATACTCAGTCTGTTAATGTTTTGAACAAGCAGCGATCAAGCAACATTACAAGTTCAATTCAATTATCCCACTTTAACCCTAGATCTAGGGTTAGAGGTGATTTCGGGTTAGGGTGATGATTAGGATTTGTCAGAAGGTCACTGGAGGAGAAAATGGTTAGGAAATAACACTATTTTCAGTTATTGCCCTATGACTTGCAAAATACAGCAGAAAAGCATGTAAACAATGATATTCAGGACCATTATTAGAATCTATTTAGCAGGTTTTTAAAAATATATTAGTGGGCCCCCTGGGCTTTGGGGATTAGACAAATAAGTGGCCCCTGGGCTTGGGCAAGGGGTATACCACTAGACCAAGTCAAATCTATATGCCCCAATAAAATATAAATATTACTATCCTGCCCGCCCTCCTTGTGCAGGAACTGGCCAAATGCACCTGGCACAATAAATAAGTAAAATAAATTAATCCATTTGAATCCCTACCTATCACCCATTACCACTACCGTGCCGAGGGAAAGGAGAACGAGCTAAAATTCCCCCACTATCTGTTATAAAAAAAACCACCCTTTGAGTGCCATGAGGGTGGGCATTGAAAATCAGGTGACCGGTAGGAAGGAAATATACCTGTACTTAGGTTCCAGTGGCAATCAGGCCAAGAGAAAAGGGCCATAAATAAAAAAAATGTCCAACTATTCTATAAAAATCTGCACAAGCAAAAAAAAAAAAAAAGTCAGAAGCCAGCCAATCCGACACCTCCTACTGTCCTTTGAAATACCAGCTTAGACTATGTGAGAAAAAGAATGAACGATAAAGTGCACCACTAAAGAGGGGTACAATAACTATACTTCCCAACAGCAATCTACAGAGGAGTACAATAACTATACTTCCCAACAGCAATATACAGAGGGGTACAATAACTATACTTCCCAGCAGCAATCTGCAGAGGGGGTACTATAACTATACTTCCCAGCAACAATCTACAGAGGGGTACAATAACTATACTTCCCAGCAGCAATCTACAGAGGGGTACAATAACTATTCTTTCGCAGCAGCAATCTAAAGAGGGGTACAATAACTATACTTCCCAACAGCAATCTACAGAGGGGTACAATAACTACACTTCCCAGGAGCAATCTACAGAGGGGTACAATAACTATACTTCCCAGCAGCAATCTACAGAGGGGTACTATAACTACACTTCCCAGCAGCAACCTGCAGAGGGAGGGGTACAATAACTATACTTCCCAGCAGCAAACTACAGAGGGGTACAATAACTACACTTCCGAACAGCAATCTAAAGAGGGGTACAATAACTACACTTCCCAGCAGCAATCTACAGAGGGGTACAATAACTATACTTCCCAACAGCAATCTACAGAGGGGTACAATAACTTACTTCCCAGCAGCAATCTACAGAGGGGTACAATAACTATACTTCCCAGCAGCAAACTACAGAGGGGTACAATAACTACACTTCCGAGCAGCAATCTAAAGAGGGGTACAATAACTACACTTCCCAGCAACAATCTACAGAGGGGTACAATAACTATACTTCCCAGCAGCAAACTACAGAGGGGTACAATAACTACACTTCCCAGCAGCAATCTACAGAGGGGTACAATAACTATTCTTTCGCAGCAGCAATCTAAAGAGGGGTACAATAACTATACTTCCCAACAGCAATCTACAGAGGGGTACAATAACTACACTTCCCAGGAGCAATCTACAGAGGGGTACAATAACTATACTTCCCAGCAGCAATCTACAGAGGGGTACTATAACTACACTTCCCAGCAGCAACCTGCAGAGGGAGGGGTACAATAACTATACTTCCCAGCAGCAAACTACAGAGGGGTACAATAACTATACTTCCGAACAGCAATCTAAAGAGGGGTACAATAACTACACTTCCCAGCAGCAATCTACAGAGGGGTACAATAACTATACTTCCCAACAGCAATCTACAGAGGGGTACAATAACTATACTTCCCAGCAGCAATCTACAGAGGCGTACAATAACTATTCTTTCGCAGCAGCAATCTACAGAGGGGTACAATAACTATACTTCCCAGCAGCAATCTACAGAGGCGTACAATAACTATTCTTTCGCAGCAGCAATCTACAGAGGGGTACAATAACTATACTTCCCAGCAGCAAACTACAGAGGGGTACAATAACTACACTTCCGAGCAGCAATCTAAAGAGGGGTACAATAACTACACTTCCCAGCAACAATCTACAGAGGGGTACAATAACTATACTTCCCAGCAGCAAACTACAGAGGGGTACAATAACTACACTTCCCAGCAGCAATCTACAGAGGCGTACAATAACTATACTTCCCAGTAGCAAACTACAGAGGGGTACAATAACTACACTTCCGAGCAGCAATCTAAAGAGGGGTACAATAACTACACTTCCCAGCAACAATCTACAGAGGGGTACAATAACTATACTTCCCAGCAGCAAATCTTTCAGATGGTATCTCCAGCAGATATGCAAAAAAGAGACATCTGAAAAATATTCATAGTGTAGCATATCAAGATATAAAAATGTAGGCGAGATTCTTACTATGTAAGTCAGCTTAATGTGGATAATGGGGCTTGTAGTAGTATTTTCCTCAATAAATTGCAGAAATAATCAATAAGGGAATCAATATACAAAAAAAAATATTATTAGAAAGACTTGAATTATATAGACTGTTGTGTATGTTTTTTCATTTCTTTTTTGTATATTGATTCCTTTATTGATTATTTATACACATATTATTTTTGGTCCTTGAGGGGCAGGACCTTGTAAGGTTGAGTCAATGTTTGTTTTTTTTTTTTTAATATGCTTAGATTGCTTTGAACAGTGTTTATCCCATTTTCCTCAATAAATTGCAGACAGGTATCCCTAGGATAAGGCTAGGATACTTGATGTCAGGTGACTGGGATCTTCTTCT
The DNA here is from genome assembly GCA_036172795.1 of Pelodytes ibericus. NCBI lineage: Eukaryota > Metazoa > Chordata > Amphibia > Anura > Pelodytidae > Pelodytes > Pelodytes ibericus. The sequence continues at coordinate 54,070,253 of CM069867.1, forward strand.
GTGCACAGCTTGTTGCCCACAAATACAGATTCCTCTGTTACATTATAAAATGCGTTGGTGGTCACGTGATCTTTCTGTCCTCCAACTCAGGAGACGTGTGAGCAGGTCTGTGTGCACTAGACACCAGACATAACTGGAGGAATGTTGGCAAGTGCAGTGGCATGTTCAGGGGGTGCATGGATTACAGTGTATGCGATATGGGTGATGTGGCAATTCCAGAGGGTGCAATCTGGTTACTGCAATGTGCTGCTATGGCAAGGTATGAAGGTGTAATGAATGCCTTGGCAAGTGATATGGGGGCAATAATTCAAGTAAGGCAAAATAACTGAAATGAAGAGGGACCAAGGAAGGAAATAAAAACAAGAAATGCATTTTTCTATAATTTTTTTTATCAAGTTAATTATAATAATTTTTTATCACAGATATTGTGAAGCAATATCTACTAGCAAAACTTTTTTCCCCTCATAGGGTCACCTCGATATCTATACATAGTTATGTCATGATCTATACATACATTTTGTCATACATTCAATATATGGTCCAAAATCCTTGTGTCCAGTGAGACAAAATAAATTACCGCATTTGCTCGAATATAAGACGACCCTGATTATAAGATAACCCCCCCCAAACTATGGATATTCCTTTAGGAAAAAAACTAAAAGCCTGAACATAAGACTACCCTATAGGAAAAAAGTTTAACTTTATACTCATATGTAAATTGCTTTTTCATATTTAATAAAAACTTGTGATATAAAAAAAATGCATTTCTTGTTTTTATTTACCTTTTATGTGCCAATGCTGCCCCTACCCCCCCGACTTACCCAATGGTGTCTGTCTCTCTCCCCCACCCTCCCCCCAATGTTGTCTGCCTCTCCAGCCCTCCCTCCCCCCAATGTTCTGTCTCTCTCCCCCCAATGCTGTCCGTCTCCTCCCCCTAACGTAGCCTCCCTGGTGGGCTGTCTGCATCCTCACCAGCCCTCTGCACAGCCGCAGCGCAGGAGCGGCGTCTGCTTCACAGGGGAGCTGTGTTATCACTGCGTGCGGGAACCTCGAGGAGGGGGAGGGAGAACAGAGGAGGAGGGGAGGAGAGAACAGAGATGGGGAGAGGAGGGGGAGAGACAACAGATATGAGAGGGAAAGATATATCGGGAGGGGAGGGAGAGGGAAAGAGATTTAGAGAGAGGGAAAGAGATATGGGGAGTGGGAGATAATCAATATGAGGCAGAGGATAGATAAGAGAAATGAGGGGGAGAAAACATATGGATATAACAGATTTGGGGAGGAGTGAGAGAACAGCCATGGTGGGGGGGGGGGGGGGGGGTTGTGGAGATAGACATGGCAAGAGGAAGAGGAAAGAGACAAACATGGGAAGGGAGAAAGACATTTTCCTGATGCATCACATTATCTGTGATGGTTTCTATGGCAAATCTTTATTGGCAGTGACAGATGGATACAACTCCTCTAATCCAACCCTCCCCGGACTTAATATATGTAATCTCCCACTTCACTTCTTCAGCTCCGCCCAGGTAGATCCCCATTCTCAAACAACTTTCTAACTGCCAAACACCAACGTTGATGACCAGAGTCATAAAAAATAAAAAAAAAACACTCTGGTAGCAACGCCTGTTAATAAAAAAAAAAAAAACACATTGTTCCATAATTTGACAAAATTGGACTTTACCCTGATAAAAAAATAAATAAATTGGAGTTTAAACCTGGCATTGCATTTTTGCGTCTTACTTCAGATATCCTTCCAATTCACCTAGGAGCAGTGGTCATTTATATATTAATAGCAAACAAGTGTCTGATAGCTAAAGCTTGGAAAACGAGTCGGGGGTTGCCGCTCAGTACACAGTTAACAATAAAAATGATTTAATGTGGAATTCATAGATTGAGAAAATATCTAATGGAACTGTGGTTAACAGAAGTTAAAAAGATACAATTAGACGGGATAATGGTGGGTGGATGTCCAATAAGGGGAGTAAGTGTACATAAATGGCATAGGACATTCCCACCCTACTCTGCTAAATTATTATTGAATGTTTTACCCATTGTTATACTTGGATATTGGTTTTGATAAACTATTCTTAAAATATCAATATAAACAAAGTAAATGGGCAGCACAACCCTGAACTGACAGACAAATGTTTACACAATACATAGAAATATCAGTGCAAAACCAAAAATTACACATTTTAACATAGAAACATAGAATGTGTCGGCAGATAAAAACCATTCGGTCCATCTAGTCTGCCCAATTTTTTTTTTTTTTGAGTACTTTTATTAGTCCCCCGTTCCCGGTCTTATAGCTAGGATAGCCTTGTGTCTATCCCACGCATGCTTAAAATCCTTGACTGTGTATTTTACTTAGTTAGTTTAAAAGTAATGAAAACTGCAAAAAAAAAAAAAAAAAAACTCACAGTACTGAGCAGTGTATGTGTTTCACAGAGCTCCAAATCAGGACAAAAGACTGAATTAAAATGACATTTTTACTCAAAATGTTTACAATAAATTTCTAGACAGAAATTGCAAAGTGAATGAATATAACTGGAGTCACTATTGAACAAACGTATATACTACAGTTTATGTATACATAAAGTTTGGTTGAGACTACTGAAATGGTTTCTCTAAAGTAACAATATAATAATTGTCTATGCAGCTACAACAATTGTAAACAATAAAAGTAATTTGATACAACAGAACCAGTATGTAAAGTTTATTGAGTCAGAAACAGCTGTCTAATGAAACTCAGAGGCTTGCCACAGATAGCATACAGTTGTACTTTGACATTATATGCTGCTACAAATGTTTGCCTTCTGGACAACTGAAAAAAAGGGCACAGAGGGTGTAGTCCCTCCAGGTAAAAATATATGGTTTAGTGGAGTCTCTCCAGGTTCTCGTGTGGGAATATGCATATATTTCATACTAATATTCAATGCTTTGTGGCTGCACACCTGCCTTCTGAAGGCGTATCATCCAAAGCATATGGAATAACTTCAAAAGTCATCACTCATTTCAGTCAGTACAGATAAGCGACTTGATGTACACCACATTATGGTGCTCTAGGCTTTCTTCAAAAATGGGGTCCGTAGCATCTGTTAGGAGCCAAGCAGAACTCAATACAGATCCAATGAAACGCCTCGAGAGGGATGAGTACACTGCTGAGCATACAAACATATGCTCGAATTCTGCAAAAGAGATAGTGGGGGGGGGGGGGGGGGGGGGGGGTATTGGGATTGCTCAATTATTCAAAAACCTTGGTTAATGCAGCATGCACTGACAATATTTTTTCTTGCATGCCATGGACATTTACCTGACAGGTGATGCTCAAATGGGTTACAGTCTGTTAAATTCCACTGTTGTGTGTTTAGTCTGTAAAATTCTTTGCCCACATTTATTGATTACATTTAAAAATGCACACTATAAAACAGTCATCTACAATGATCAATCCTGAGAATTTAGGACACCGTCTGTGTCCTGGAAAGATGTTTTTGGAGCCGGTGCATAAAAGCGACAATATTGTGCAAAACGAACTATATTTATGACAAAAAATATATATATATGATGCATTTAAAATAAGCACAAAGTATAATGTATAAAGATACAAACCATTTACAGATCACATTATGCCAGAAGCGCAAGCACGTATAGGATGTATGAAATTATTCATAACATAGAGCAATATGACCCATTTGAAGTTGGATGTCATCTCTGAAAGGGGCCCCATCCTACATCCACATACTAAAGACATGACAAGATAAGATGCAAGTGAAAATCAAGGGTGATTTTTTTCCCCCTTAAAACTCTCTAAATCACACACAGCAACCTTTTCTTTAAAAGGAAAACAAGTTGCAACACAATTTATTTTTACAAAAAAAGCTCCCAAAATAAAAAATATTATTCGTTGGGTGTGTTTTCCTGTAAAGCAATTTTTGCTTTAAGTAATATTTCTATCACTAGTAGCTTTTTGATAAGCTATCATACAATAATTACTAACTATGGTTCTTATAGTCCAGTACACACAGATTGCTCTCTCTAACACCCTGGTACAGCTAACGAATTAGCTGTAGTTTAACCAATACATTCCAGGAAGCACATACAGACAATTAAATAACTTAAAAGACTGTAATTACAATTAAACTCTTCATTCACTTTGTATTTTATCCCTCCAGTAAAATGTATTATTTTGAATTTCAATCCTTTGGTACTTTAGCTTATGGAACTTAAATGTAATTTACAATTTAGGTAGGGGAACTATTTTTTCTTCTCTTTCCTGACAAATTGAATCTCGGGCTTAGCACCGTAGCCCAAAGACTACATGCCCTTAAAGGCTGCTAAAATAAACTAATTGCAATATAAATAATAACATTTGCTACATAAATTATGTGACAAATAGGACATTTTAGAAATATAAAGAAAAGCTTTAAAGAGGGGTTGAGGGGTAATGCCAAAATGTTAAACCCATTGATAGGCCCCAGTTTTTTCTGACCTAACTTTTTTTTTTAAAATGTACTACCATGTTTTGTGTAAAAAAAACACACTGATATACTAGTGTGCAAATTAAAGGCTTAGACACTTACTTTTCTCAAGTGTCTTTTTGTGGGAGTGACCAATAAATAGCAAGGGCTTATCTGCCTGTCAGATATTTGTTTTAAGAAGTTAACTTTGCGCCCTCTTTAAGCTCTTGCTTTGTTTTGGAATGTATCCTTTGATGCATTACAAAATTTGAGCTGTTTGCAAACCGTTTCCCACAGTAAGAACACAAAAAGGGTTTCTCGCCTGTGTGAACTCTTTGATGAGTGATAAGATACGACTTAATAGCAAAACACTTTCCGCAATCAGGACATACAAATGGTTTATATTCGGTGTGGATTCTCTGGTGCTTAACCAGATTCCCATTACTGCTGAAGCATTTCCCACATTCTGAGCAGGAAAACGGCTTCTCTCCTGTGTGGACTCTTTGGTGGATCACCAGTGGAAAGTTGGCGCTAAAACATTTGCCACAAACTGTACAAGCAAACGGTTTATCTCCAGCGTGAAGCTTCTGATGACTTAGTAGATAAGAGTTACTACGAAAACACTTTCTACATTCAGGACATTCAAAAGGTTTCTCCCCTGTGTGGATTCTCTGATGTTTCACAAGGTCCGACTTGCTGGTAAACCATTTTCCACATTCTGAACATCCAAACGGTCTTTCACCTGTGTGAATCCTCTCATGTGCCAAAAGATGTGCGCTAATGGCAAACGATTTCCCGCACTGAGAGCACGAATAAGGTCTTTCTCCCGTATGGCTCCTTTGATGAGTCACCAGTTTGGATTTACAAGAGAAATCCTTCCCACAATCAGTACACGTGAAGGCCTTGAGTCCTGTATGAATTGTCTGATGCTTGACGAGATCCAAGTTACAGGAGAAGGACTGCTTGCATACGGGACAAACAAACGGTTTTTCCCTGGTGTGAATATTCTGGTGTGTGATAAGATTTGAGCTGTTCGCAAAACATTTCCCACATTCAGAACACGCAAAAGGTTTTTCTCCTGTGTGAATTCGCTGGTGTTTCACAAGATCTGACCTCGTAATAAAGCATTTTCTACAATATGAACACAGAAACGGCCTCTCTCCTGTGTGAATTCGCTTATGGGAGAGAAGATGGGAACTAATGGCAAAGCATTTCCCACACTCTGTACATGCAAATGGTTTTTCTCCAGTGTGTGTTCTCTCATGGGTGAGATACTTTGATTTTGTATAAAAATGCTTCCCACAGTCCAAACATGGGTATACTTTCTCGGCATAGGTTTCCTTAGAATGTTCCAATTTAGGAGTGAGGGGTTCATGCTGGTCTTCTGTGTGAATCCCCTCATGCTTGACAAGATCGGAATTCAATTTTAAGCTGTTCTGGAATTCAGAACTCTTGTAATAACGATCTGACTTGTTATATTCATTGATAAAGGTTTGGGTTTCTGCAGCATGACGCTTCAAAAATTTAACTGGAAATGCGTTTGCTCCATTTTCTTGCACTGTTGACGTTTCAGGTTCAGTGGCAGCATCCTGGTTGAAGAAGTCCACTTCCTCTGTTTTTATTTTTACAGAAATATTCATGGTATTTATTTATATACTAATCAATAATGTTCAGCTTTCCCATTAAAAGAGGTGGAGAATGGAATTACACCTCCTCACCTGTTTTCCGCAATCACCGCTTCATCTCCTGAAAAGAAAAATGCTGGAAATTAGAGAATTTTACCAAGTCAGCAGTATGCATTTTACAGTTATCAAATACACACAAAGCATGGTAGCAAACATATCAGCAAGGACAAAAAGTAACTTATAAAAACTGAGACATAACTATTAAAGTTAATTCACATCAAGGGCTTACACAAACTGGTAGTATCGATGGATTTGTGTGCAGTAAGTTAGAACATATGTACTCTGTTCTTACTTGCACTAGAAGTGTAACGCATTGCATAATTAATTGCAATCTATGCCAGATATTGTTTAAAAACTATTTAATTACACTCTTCTCATCTTGGAATATAGTAAACGAGCAAAGTTAAAATAATACCATGCATTGACATCACCCATTAATGATGTTGCGTGTTTGTTCTGACGCCCCCATACATATATTACTTGTGTATACCAGCTGTTGTAGGTGCGCAGAGTACGGTTCTTTACAATTAGAATTTTACGGGTAAGGTTATCTTTCTTCCACCAGCTCAGGTCCCGTAGTGCAAGTGAAATTTAAATCACGCAATGGTGTTATGAGCGCACAGTTTTTTTATAAATACATTAACCCCTTAGTGACAAGACATTTTGACTTTGACTTTCCCTTGGTGACAAGGGCTGTTTTTACATTTCTGGGGTGTTTGTGTTTAGCTGTAATTTTCTTCTCTCTCACATACTGTACCCACACAAATGATGTTGTTTTTATCGTCATAAGAAGGGCTTTCATTAGATACCATTATGTTCATCATATCTTATAATTTACTACAAAAAATTATTTTATTTTTTTCCCATTGCAATGTTGCTAGGGGCAGTCAAGCAACCTATTCAGAGCGACAGAAGTGAATTTATTTCCCTTCCAAAGCTCTGACCACAAGAGGGCACAGCCATATTGTGGTGCCCTCGATCGCTCCGTGGGTGCCCCAGAGCACCCATTTCAGTGCTGGCTATTGTCAGAGCAGTTTTCGCGATCCTTCCACGTGTACCTACAGGTTATCAGCCCTTAACCTGTTGAGAACCCAAGGATGTTCCACCACTCAGGCTGTGTTCCTAAAATGCCTTGATGTCAAAGAATTAAGAAACAAGCAGAATGGCTCTCCATTACCACTTGTCACTCTTGTTGTTGCTAGACTGCCTCTAGAGTCCAAAGTCTAGTGCAACTAGGGCTAGGATTCAGGTTAGCAAGAAATAGACAGAAGGAAGGAATTGAGAACATGGGAGCTAGAATAGGAAGAATGCTGAACTCTGCAAAAGGCAATGGCAGTAGCGAGGCCAAGGAACAGAAGCGCACAAAGTGGTAGGAAAATATATCAAATAACTTTATTGAAGAACGGACATCCCAAAAAAATGACATCTCACAGTGCACGATAAAAGGTAAGGGTTGGGTCAAAACATCACTGTAGCAGAAAAATGTTAGAGAAAAAAAAAAACAGTACGAGTTATTGCTCTATAACAAGCAAAAAACATGTAAACATTGGGTATTTCTAGACTCAGGTCAAAAAATTATCAATGTAGCAGGTTTTTTTATTATCATTTGTAGATGCCCAAAACATTTTTCATGTAAAAAAAAGTTAGAAAGAGTGTTCGGTTTTTAAATTTCCATATTTTTGGTTTTTAAATAAATTATAGGATATCATCAAAATAATAGTATCTAAAGAAAGCCCTTCTTAACCCCCCAAACATACAGATAAATTGTATTATTTCCAATACTGCTACAAGGATTGTAGCGATAAGACCTGCAAATCCCGGGACAGGACATCCCAAAGATTATGAAACATGCTAAATTCTAAAGTGGAGGGGGAAGTTGAAATATGGTGCACACAGAAATTAGGCTAAACAGTGTACAATCTCAATGCGCCAACATATAATGATAGTAACGCCACCTGACTGGTTCCAAACATTCAGACTGCACAGGCAAGGTTTGCACCACACATTCCCATTTGTTAGGTGCAGAAATGCACCTAAAATTGCTTTAATAAATTACCACTAAACCATGGGTGGCAGGGTCTCACTTTTATGGCACTAAAGTGTCTTAAGACATAAAGCAGGTGAAATAATGGTTAGAAATAACCATTACTTATAACAACTATTCCATATTTTTTCACACTAGCGACTTCAAACATGCATATGTGATCTTTAGAAAAGGAGACAGGTAAGTGATGGCTATTCTCTTTTTCTTTTAACAATCCATTATAATTTGTAATAACTAGGTTCCACCATTTAGTTGTCACAAAATCTAGTGCAGCCGAGAATAGTGATCACGGGTGTAGTTAATGTGATTGCTACGTAGCTCCATACATAGCTGTAACTTACCACATATTTATTTGCAGGATACCTCTAGCCAGGCACCTTACCGCTCAGTAACATCTATACATTAGAAATGTCTTTTTCTGCGCGTGAAGGGGAGTGAGCAGGACAGCCCGCTACCTATCGAGACGTCACTACCAGGCAGACTTAACAAGACACCGCGCTGACTTGCTTCTCAAAAAAACGTCAACGTATACGTGACGAAGTGGTCGCTGGGACTTGTTGTTCAGCGATCTTTTCAACGACCACATTAAACTAATGAACAGACTACGTCTCCCACAAACCCCTGCTATGCGGACGTCATGTGATACACGCCAGCCAATTAACTGAAGTCAAGCTATCAGACAGTTTCAAAGCAGTAGATATTGTATCAGACAGGTTTTTTTTTCCAGATATTTAACAGAGAACAGTTTTATATAGTAATAAAAAATTATAATTATGCTTGGCAGAGGTGTCACATATATATATCACCCTGTAAAATGTTAAATATTATTTGTAAATTTAAGCCAACTTCCAGCAATTGACATTTACAAATATATCTGCATACGGTAAAACTCTCTCATTGGGCCAATATATTTACATTGCAGATGTGTCATGAACCCCCCCCCCCCCCTCTATAACCCCTTCGTGACCGGGCTGTTTTTGGAATGTTGTGTGTAAATGAAGTGGCTGTTTTTACACTTCTGAGGTGTTTGTGTTTACCTGTAATTTTCTTCTTCATTTGCTGTACAATACATATTATAAATTATTTTTTAAGGACTAGAAGGGCTTTCTTTTGATGCCATTATTTTGTTCATATCATTTATTTTATTATGAAAAAAATATGGTGAAAAATATATAAAAACAACACTTTTCATTTGCTTTTTTAACCAACAAAAGCAAATGAAAAAACCTTGTAAATATTATAATATTGGTCCTGAGTTTAGAAATACCCAGTGTTTATATGTTTTTGCTTTTTTTTTTTTTAATGTTATAGTGTAATGAATACAAGTAGCACATAGCTGTTTCAAACCCCCCCCCCCCCCCCCCCCCCCCCGAAATTAGTGTTTCTAATTGTAACACTGATATATGTCATGAATCACTGAATCACACATTTTTATGAAGTAGACATTCCAGGGTATTTGGGGTATTTTGACAATTTCATGCAATAATTTTACCACCAACGCATGGATGATATATCCAGGGCCGGCATCAGGGGGGGGGGGATAGGCAATACACGGGGCCCAGGCCCTTTAAATTAAGAAAACATTGAAGTTTTCTAATCAGTAAAATGGTATTTGGAGCTATATATCTTTACATTTTTACAATAAAATCATTCCATATTGTAAGACCATAGAGCGGCGGTGTATGACACATGCAATTTAAATATTTTGGTCCAGTGGGAAATTTTGTTCTTAAATTATTTATAATTAATGAAAAGTGTCAATTTCTAATCAGTGTGCTAATATTTTGTGCTTTATAGCTTTCAGTTTCCACAGTAAAATCATACCATTTTGTAATATATCATATATGAGGTTTGCGTGTAACACATCTGCGTTGAAAATATATTTGTCCAATGGGACATTTTTTCAAGAATTGTTTAGAATTGTTAAAAAGTGTCCATTTCTAATCAGTGGACTGGCATTTAGAGATATGTATGTGTACATTTCCATAGTAAAATCATACCATTTTGTCACTAAGGGTGTGTATGACATATCTGAATAGACAACATATTGGTCCAATGGGAGATTATTTTTTAAATTATTTAGAATTATTAAAAAGTGTCTTTTTCTAAGCAGTTGCTGATATTTGGAGCTCTATATCCTTAAATTTCCACAGTAAAAGCATTCCACATTTAAAGATATCATAGATGGGGTTGCTCATGACACATCTAGATTGTCAACATATTGGTCCAATGGGAGATTTTATTTTTAAATTATTTAGCATATTGATATTCACATCAATATGCTAAAACTGTATGTAGAACATCCTGAGACAGTGGTAGCCATCTGTACCACACCTCAGGGTGACAAAGAAACTAAATCCCTCCTTGATAAGACTCGTAAGGCAGTCTCTCTCGATCAGGTGAACCTAAGTTCCCAATTAGGAGAAGAGGCTTTCCGACAGGTCCAACAGGTACTTGACACTAGGAGTGTACAGCGTTAACATAGCAGAACGTCGTCCTCTACGTCAGCCTCCTTACAGAGTGCCTGAGACAGCGTGACCCCACTTATAGAAAGAATTAGCAGAAATGCTTTCCATGGGTGTCACTGAGCACTCTGATAGTCGACTACAGTCGGCTTAATGTCATCTCTGTTACCGACGCATACCCCATTCCGAGTATTGAAATACATATGTATTTTCAGGACTATTAGAGTATGTATTCAAATATATACATCTGTATTTGAATTTTTTTACATTTACCCCCCTTTTGTGCACTTATTATTTTTTATTCATTGTATCATAATTTTTATATGAGAATGATAAAGGTTGACCAAATATAGCATGCTAATTTTTCATTTGCTAATTTTGTATTGCCTGCGAATTATAAATATCTAAAATGACCCTTGGCAGAAAAAAAGGTTCCCCATCCTCCTTTGTGGCTACAAATTATGATTATTATAATTTTACTTAGAGACCATGATAACATTTTATCCTGTAGCAAAGTTGATATTAATTGTTGTTGACTTTACTAATAAGTCTAACAAATGCATGTGCTAGCAATCTTATAAACGAAGCAGTTGTGCTAATGCGGACAGACTCCACTGTTGACTCGGTGACGAAAAAGCGATGGCCACACGTATCATACATATAGTAACCACCATGTAAAGATGCTCAAATCGCCATGAGATCATTAACTATTCATACTACACTAACAATCACCAGTGCATGACTTGAAGCGAAAACGAAATCGAGGCTTGAAACGCAAAATCCGAGGGGGTTTGCATTTCCGACCCACGACTTCCGGTTACTGTTGGATGTTGCACACTGATTCAGGAGTACTGAAAATCCGGGCGGCTCGTCTTTGGACGGATGATTTAGGTTAAAAAAAAAAAAAGGTGTACATTTAATACTTCAGACTGCTGCTAGATCACTTAGATGGGTGTTGGGTTTAGCCTAGTATTTATTATTGTTTTTAGCATTGTAATGGTCAGGTCATTGCTGTTGTGCGCGCTCATGTTAATTGGTTGTATTTAGTTATGTTGTCCCATAGCTTACGTTTATATACTGCTCATTGAGTTGATTTTTAGTGTCTGGTGCATCCATGATACAGAAATGTAATTCCACCTTTTAGTTAACCATGTAGGAGTTGGTGGCGTTATTAATTTGACAAATTATTTCTAGAATTTCTAATGATCTCTTTGTGTTAATGAATGGCCTATTCCCCACATTGCCTGTTTTTGCATATATATCTCTAAAGGTTTAGAGTTCTTATAGTTTAAGATAATTTTTTGTTTCTTTCATAGAAAAAAAATGTAGATAAAGTGCAATACGAATAGATACATCCCATTACCACCACTATAACACCATATATGCATTATTGGAACATTTAGAGGATGACCTTAGTGTAGAAAGAGTCAAAGGGGATAGTAGCTAACTATGGGAAGAGTGAGAGTCCCACTTGCTCCCCACACCCTAGAGATGCCGCTGATCAGCTACAACAGCTGCCGAGGAGAAGTGGCAAATATACTTGCTACAATACATGTTGCCTTTTGCACTGGGAGTATTGTAAAAAATAACTTTTGTGTCTGTTGGTGAGTCAAGACTTATTTTTAAAGTTAGGTGGCTCTTTAAAGTTGTCTTTAACGCCATGAGATGTATTAGAATAATTGTGTGCAACAAATGCAGGAACATAGTATTCTCACATTTCCATAAAGATGCATACATTATCACACAGCATCTTCTTTCAATTCTGCCCCAACATTTAAACAAATGTAACTTCTGCTTCATTAAACCTGCCTTGGAGCAATGATGATGTTTTAAAAGGCTAGAATTATAGATGATCACTCTAGCATATACAGTACATATTGTATACCCAATTAACTGTGTTCTAAATTATTAATTACAGTGATCTCCTGAAGTTCAATCATTTTCACATGGTTCAAAGCCAGTTCTCATAGCAGCTGTCTGACTCTAACACAATGAATATCGACCAGACCTGGATGACTGAGAATATTTTAAATCTTGCACTAGAGATTATCTACCTTCTGATTGGCGAGGTAAGAGATGCCGGGAATTTTAAGGTGTAATTCATAGGGGATGAGACTGTTCTTGGCAGCTGCTTAAACGCAGCCGCTTCACCGAGACCTTTTGCCCGATGGCCAGTTCATTTTGCGATCGTTCATCTCAGACAGTTCATTGTGTACAAGGTGAGTGTTGCTAGTATTAGGGGCTTAGTGTTTGTATTAGGGGGATAGTGTTAGTATTAGGGGGTTAGTGTTAGTATTAGGGGATTAGTGTTAGGATTAGTGTTAGTATTAGGGGATTAGTGTTAGTATTAGGGGCTTAGTGTTAGTATTAGGGGTTAGTATTAAGGGTAAGTATTAGAGTTTGGGGGGTAATTTATTAGGGGTCATTTACTGTGTTTGTAAGTGCGGAACTGTCAGCGCTTACACTACTGCGGTGAAATGGCTGTGTTGCCGTTTAGTGCTCAAACTGCTGCGCTGAACTGTCAGCTGTGAAACGACCGCGCTGAACGATCTTAGGCACTAGTTTGTATTGTGTTTTAAAAAGCCAGACACAACCAATGGTGTTTATCATGGTCTTGCTTGCAAATGACTCGTCTGTGGCTCTTATAATTTTATAGTCACTCACTTGTGTACATGTAAAGCTAACAGAAATGGTGATGTGAACAGCATTAAAAGGTGAATATTAGCTGTTGTGACACAGCTCTCTTCTTTTAGGATTATGTTGTTATGAAGAAGCCTGGTAATCATGCCACACAAAGCAGCAGTTCCTCTGTGTCCGAGGAATTTTCTGACACTAAGAGCCCTAAGAGCCCCAACAGGGCACCTGAACATCAACCAGAGAATGATGAAAGAAAGAATGACAAGAAGATCCTGGAACTAACCAACAAGATCGTTCACCTGCTGACAGGAGAGGTGAGTGGTGTTGAGATTTGAACATTAAACCGCAAGATTCTGATAATACTGGTGGATATTTTGGGATACTGATTGTTACATGTTACAAGTTAGGTTCCTATGAGGACAGAGGATATTGCGGTCTATTTCACCTTGGAAGAGTGGGAGTATGTGGAAGAACATAAGAATGATTACAAGAACTTGATGAAGAATCACCGTTCTTTCAGCTCTCTGGGTAAATGTCTGCCAATACTGTGTTTTTAATAATTCATTGTTTGGTCCTTTCTTAACTACCATCACAACCAATTAATGTGGGCAATATGGTGCTAAATAAAAAGTGATTGTAGTGCTCACCTGCAACCTATTTATTGGAACAGCACATCAACGAAGTGAGGTTTTATTTAAAAAAAATGATAGTGGTAAAATAATCTTCATAACTTTTTCACAACATGTTTTCTACCTTAAACAAGAGATTGGCTAGATCTGTTAACTTGTTGGAGATATTAAGTACAGTGGTTTGCACAGTCTTTTTAGATCTCAGTCCAATAGAGCACTTTTGGTTGAGGTGGAATGGTAGATCTTTAGGAAATGTGTGATGCTATCAATTCTGCATGGTCCAAACTAAAAATCCTATCCACAGCAGCGGACATGCAGGAAAGCCATCACTTAGGAAGTAAGAAGAGAACCTTTTATGAATTGCATCCTGTGACTCTGACTTTTTGTCCCAACTAAAGTAGTGAATAAGACATGATGAGTCTCTGGGTGTCGGATGGTAAACTCTGCAGTATATCCCCTAACCTCTACATTTTGAAAAGCATAATTATTGCTGCCTGTCCCTTTTCAAATAAATAGTGCAACTGTGTCTTTTGATGTATCTTTCTCTGATACAATTCTCAGAGAAAAGGAGAAAAATAGATATGAAAGATTGTTGATTATTCCACATATTAAATTAATAATTAGTATCATAATTAACAAAAATATATCAATTAAAATAACAGCTTCAGGTCTAGTGAATTGTGATCATTTGCCTTTAAATTCTACACTTACAAGGCTCCATAGTTACTGGGGTCTCAACACTCATCAGTGCAACCCTCAGATAATCCATTTATATAAAATGCAGCATGTCCACATTTACAAAAATGCTTTCTTAATATATTTATTGAAGTCATGGTTTAGTAAATGTTTTGCTCTTTCATTTGTTCGTACGTTTCCAAATAATCTGTAGATTTTGTTATATCAATGTTTTTTCTTTTTCTAATTTCTAAGCAGTTTATAAATGATTAATTTAACGGATTTATTTACAAACTCAAAACATTATCATAGAACATGTTCCGTTACCTACATTACTAACGTGCATTTGATTCCAGTAGGTGGATCCAAAGAATTGGCTAAACGAGAAGGCAAATCATGTGAGAAAGGAAATAATAATGCCACTAATAAATCTACAGCACACACAGAAACATGCTATGCATCTCATTGCATCAAAAAGGATTCAGTCCCATGTAAACCTTATTTCAGAGACGCTGAAGTTTATACACCAATAGAACATTCCTCTACTTATATCCAGAACGAACCAGCCTTCTGGGGCAAAAAACGTCCTGAAATTAACATCTACATTCCCACTGAACATGCCATGACTG
Source organism: Pelodytes ibericus (assembly GCA_036172795.1). NCBI lineage: Eukaryota > Metazoa > Chordata > Amphibia > Anura > Pelodytidae > Pelodytes > Pelodytes ibericus. Next base: position 54,085,474 of record CM069867.1, read on the forward strand.
AATGTATAACTGCATGTCTTAAGAATGAAGGAAATTCAGATGACGAAGAAAGTGTCACAGATGCTGACATACATACACCCATGGAATGTATGCAGACAGACCTTGGTTCTATTTACATGAAAGAGGAGCCATCATTATGGGAAGAAGAAGATGATGATGAAAATATTGCTGACTCTGATATTTATACAATGGCAGAAAGCTCACAGGCACACTATAGATATAGTTCTATTCGCAATAAATCTCTGGTAAATGGAGGAACCACAGTTTCCCCCAATATTTATATTAATGACCAGAATTCCGTTATGTATGAAGATAAAATTCATGCAGGTAGCAACTTGTACGCATCACCAGAACATGCAAGGATACAATCTGATCTATTTTCCGAGCTGGAGGAGTACAGCGACAGCGACACGGTAAAAAATACGAACAACCAATCGATTATAAAGTGTAACGAGTGCGGGAGGAGCTTTAATAGTAAATCTGCATATACATCTCATCGGAAAACGAGCCCGGGAGGAAGGATGTACACCTGCTCCGACTATCAGAAATATTTCATTAGTAACCCTGAACTTGTGAAGCAGCCATCTGTTGACAAAAATAAGAAGAAGGCTCTGTCTTGCCCAGAATGTGGAAAGTGTTTCTATTGGAAAACACAACTGGTCAGGCATCAGTGGGAGCACAAGAAACAACCTAAATTCTCGTGTCCTCAATGTGGGAAGCATTGCAGTACTAAATCAGAGCTTTTAATACATCAGAAATTTCACACGAGAGGGAACAGGCCTGAGTACTTTGAAAGCGGGAGAACATTAACCCAGAAAGCCCATCTTGGAAGTCACCAGAGTAGTCGCATAGATGAGAAGGAACATTTGCAGAAAGACGATCATCTTCTTACCCAACAAAAGGTTCCCAACGTGGAAAGGAAATTTGCATGTCCAGAATGCGTAAAAACCTATACCAAGAAATCGCATCTTATTAGACACTTCAAGTCTTCACATTCGGGGACCATGCCAAGTATATGCTCTAAATGTGGGAAATGCTTTCCAGACCATTCATATCTCATTATGCATCAAATGACTCATCTCTGAGAGAAACCGTTTCATTCAAAAATGCTTTGCTATGAAATCATATCTTGATTTATACAAGGTTTTCTATAAAATGTTATTCTTATGGGGGATAATGACTAGAGGGACACTTTTTTTTTTTTTTTTTTTAACTGTTGTGTAACTTATTTTATTAAAGAGTGGTATGTTAGAAACATTAAAGTGCTCATGTTTTATTGTAACATTTATTCCTATGGTTCCATGATACAGCAACCCTGATTTTACAATGGCAAATGTTTGAGCCACTTCAAGAGATTGTAAAAGCAAAGAAAAATTGTGTTATATCGCAGCACAGAGACTTGGCTGCAATTACCCCCCATGCATTCCAAGCACTTAAAACAGTTCAACAGAGAGATGCTAATTCCACAGTATTGGCAAATGACAGCCCTTTCTCAGAGGGGAACATGAAAACTGTTCCAAAGGAAGCCAACCTGATTTAGAGTCCCCTGTGAAATAATTTTCTGTGTAAAACTACAGGAGAACTGTAATTTTGTGTTAAAATAAAATAAGTATTTATCATATATTAACATGTACAACATACAGAAAGTAAGCAAGGTGGGACTGCCCCTTTAAGGAGGGCAAATGTTTACATACATAATTGTTATTGGTCCAAATCACTTTTATAGTTGGTTTCAGTTAAACCGCAAACAAATAAAGGAAGTGTAGCAAGGCAGACATTGGTTAATTAAAAACAAAGGCAATTATTTGTATTCTTCTGGTTAAACATTCTGTCAGTGTTTAAAGGGACAGAAAAGTATGTGTTTAATCTTTATTTTTGTAGCAGGTTTTTACTATAAACTGTCTTCCATCCTGAGTACTGACCTTGTGTTTTATGATAGGACAGTACATGCCACAGTTGGCCCCTTCACCATCTCTTCTGTGCATGAGCAGGTAGGCAAACAAGAGGGGATGTTACCATGTCTTTGGCTGCTGTGGGTTACCTTTCCCATCATGCTCTGCCCATAAAGTAATTGTTGGGTATTGCTTTTGTGGACTTTTACTCCCATGATGCTGAGACACTAAAGCTTTTGTGGACTACAACTCTGGCCAAATGAGATTAGGGAGAAAACTGGACAGGGATACTCTCCCACCAGAGTCCTCCACTGCATTGTGCCAAAATAAAAGAAAGTACAGGTTTATCAGAGATATGAAGAATATATTTATTAAAATACTACTATTGAGATGTAAAAATGATAAAAACAAAGCAGTTTTGAAAGTGGTGCAAAGAAAATCTCTAATGTGATGTGAAAAGGAGACAATTCGGCTAAAATCAGATCCTGTTAACAAATATTCAGGGGGGGAATGTTTTCCTTCTCTTCTTACTTCAATTCTTCCTCATAGCAGACAACATATTCTAGAAGAAAAATGACAGGAAGGAGATGAAATGCTTCAGCATATACATCGTACTACTAATATACTAGGTGGGATACAATTCACTGGATTTTTAATCCGCATATTTTGTTGCCTACAAATATAATTCCTAAATTCTTTAATGGTTCCTCTCCCAAGAGGGTTCAAGAGAGTCATCGCTGCATTGCTTTGGTAAATGGACTCTTGAATTGTCAATCAATGTAAAGAATAATGAATCACCTGTAAAAAATCATAGGTTAAAACACGTGTGTTTGTGATGCCTCTTGTCTATGACATCACCTTCCGGTTTGAAAAGCATATGCAATAATGTAGGTTGCATATCAAATTACAAGGTGATGTCAACAGACATTTGCTTCCAACACAACATACAGATTTCTCTTTATTCTCTACATACAGGAATGTGAACATGTTTTAGTGACTCTTTAGTACATGTGCCATCAAGTTCATTCGTAATAATGAAACATATAAACTAATAAGAAGCACTTGTTGGAGACCCCACTTTATTGTGAACTTTAACTACAATTCTAAAACCCTACAGAAGAGAAAAGGACCCTTGTATGAAAAAAGTTAACATACAATATGGTTGATATCTATACCAATTAAACAGTCTAAAGAGCACTGCAGCACACATAGAAACACAAAAAGATTACAAATTCCACATGTTGATACCCTCTAACCTTGATGGCACTGTCTAACTATATACAGCAGCATATATTGGCTGTCCGCAAAAAATATTTAGTGCCGAGATAACATTCATACAAGTGTCTATTGGGTCAACCATTCATTTATACCAACGCATTAGTCCCCCTATCACATCTACAATTAAATGGGAATGCTAGGTCATATAGGAACTTCCAAATTTGCCTGTGTGTTGCTTAAAATTGCAAATTAACGTCTGCTTAATTTATTGCATCCGTGGCAATACACACAGCTTAGCCCAATGTGCATTACATAGTGCTTCCTGCTCCCTCAAGGGTGGATCTTGAGTCTGATCTAGGGAGGGCCACTGCCCATGTCTGTCTTTTCTTTTCCTCTCCCTCCCATGTCCATCTGTTGTTTCCTCCCCCCATGTCTTTCTGTCTCTCTCCTCTCTACCTTCATGACTGTGTCTCTCTCCCTTCTCGAATTTCCTTTGCCCTGAATCATCACTATGCGCTGACTGAGCTCTGAGTGTGTTTAACCTGCCCTGTTTAGCTCTGGTCCCACATCATAGCACTTACGACCACCCAAAGGAAGTAGACTTTAGCGCTGCTTTCCCATAATTCTCACACTAATTGTAATAATTGTCAAATGGAATATACCACAGTACCTTTGCCTGTTCCGCCTTGTCACACATTTTGCATTGAGAGGTTTGCTTTGTGATATGGGAGGTAGTCCAGACTGGTGTCTATACTTGTCCACATTAATATTTTTAGATTCCAACCTGAATAGAGCAAATCTTTATGTTTAATTAAAAAATGTATCATGTGCAGACAGTTAAATTATAAATGCTTTAATGAAACAATATAAATAAAGGACCCTATTGAGACCTCTTTGCTCTGCACAGCTTTAAGGGGGGAGGCAGTCGGTGGAGAACGGGCTCTTGGGTCAACTTTTCCTACATCTGACCCAAGATTTATAAATGTCTATGGTGTCTCCACAGAAATTATTACTTTACCGAAATTTAGTATATGACAGGGGAAGGGAATTTTTTACAATTAAGGTATGGAATTCACTGCCTGAAGAGATGGTTCTAGCCAATACGTTCGATGCCTTAATATTTTAATTAATTAATATTAATTAATGCTTGTTGATCCATGAGAAATCTGATTGCCATTTGGAGTAGAGGAATATGTTTTCCCCACTGAAAGCAGAATTCGAGATTGCTGAAATAAAGGGTTTTTGATTGCCATCTTTTGGATCAACAACGGTAAACATGGAATAAGAAAAGGGTTGAACTTGATGGACGCAAGTCTTTTATAATCCTAAACCACTAAGTACTCTGTAACTATGAGGGTGGTGGATGGAATAGTCTTCAATCAATGGCATAGTTTAATACACTGGCAAAGTTTAAGCAGACACTGGACATCATAAGGCCAAAGACGTAGTATCAGTAACACTGTAGGTAGAAATATGGGCAAACTAGTTGGACTTCATTGGTTCTGATTTCCTGCCACGTTCTTTGTTTCCTGTTTATAACATCATTATGTGAAATCCTGAACAAGAGACACATTTAAAACACTTACTCATTTTTTTCTCTAAACATTCACAGCAATATTTAAGTGACATTTTTCCTTTAAGATAAAAAAATATCTTTGTTGTTTTCTGTATATTTATTTTTTTGCATCACCTTGTGGCCCCACATGCAAATTAAGTATTACAATGGGGAATTAATTTGCATGTGGTACCAGGAAATCATGATCCAATTAAAATAAGACAACAGAGATTAGGAATCCCTGCACCAGTACAGTTTATGAATAGTACAACATTTCATGATTACCAGTGTGACTGTACAAAGCTCACCCTAGTGTCTGCAAAGTACAGTCTGCGTGTCTCACTGCTGCATAGATATATCTTAATCCTGAATCCTGCAGCTGATTTTGTCTCAGATCCAGACTGCTTAATGAACGGTTTGCAATAATGATAGAGTTCAAATCCTCACAGCAGGATGAGGTCAGACCACAATTTTGTAACCTGAAAATAGATTATAGATTAGAAACGTTATTCACGCTTGTCATTTGCTGGCATTGGTTTGTTGACTGTGACACCCCACAATAGCACCCAATTTAAAGTGACAGCACATTCTTGCATAGTCATTTAAGGGGCTACTCAATAAAGAGAGAATTACAGGGAACTGAGACAAAAATGTCAAACTAAAAGGCCAAAGTAGCCGATTCGAAAAAATTCAGACATTCAGAATTTTTCCACTTCACCTACAGTGGACCATCTGAATTACCTGCAAGTTTAGTTGTCAAAGATAATTTCATCTAGTATGGCCTATCACACATACTTATTGTTGTTCATCCAGAGCCAGTAAAAAAAAAAAAAACATTAATCTTTTTTTCAAATTGTGCAAAATAAAAATCCTTCTTGATTTCAAAATGACAATCTAATTCCTCCCTTTATCAACAACTAGAAGACTGACTGCTTCATAATATTTGTAACTTTATATTTTGCATTTTTAAAGGACAACTGTAGCAAAAAAAAATACTTACCTTTAATAGAAAGATTGTATCACGTGTAGATGATTTATAAAGAAATTCTTTAATGAAATAATAGAAATGAAATGTCTTATTGAGCCGTCTTTACTCCCTATAGTTCTCTCAGGGGGCCGGCATGTTGTTTAGAATCTTACTCACCGTGGTTCAGATAAACAAAGATCTGTCTAAAGATTGTAAAGAAAATGCCTGTCTCCGGTTAGAGCTATATGGGTTAAAGAGCTCAAAAACGCTTTTAATAAAGCATTTCTAGATAAAATGTATACACTTGATGTAATCTGGGAGCTATTCACTAATAGGTGAGTTGCAGTTGATGAACATTTTCTCTCCCTGAATCAACTATATGTTGTGAGAGCTCAGCTGGTCATGAATAATATGCACTTAAATGTTTATTAACTCCCGCCTTTTTTTTTTATCAATGAATAATGCAGAGTTCATTCTGTTTTTCTTGAAGGAGGAACTTGTCAGGTTTGCCCCCGACACCTTGGTAAGTTGAATACTACAACTCACTTGCAGCTAACTTTTTATTGAATCGTTCCCTAGTATGTCGTTTTTCCACACTGTAAAGTTGTGCATTAATGTTTGGAATGATAATATATAAATTCCAAGACTTGTTTCCTGGGAAAAGTTTACTTGGAGATGCTGTTGGGGGAAAAAAAAAAGCTAACATAATCTGCTGCCTTTATAAAGTGGTAATATGTAAAGACTCACTTGAGCTCTTGCAGTGTACAGTCCGGGTGTCTCAGTCCCTCACAAAGATGTTTCACTCCTACATCACACAGTTTATTATATGCCAGGTTCAGCTTGGTTAGAGTACGGTTCTTTAGCAGAACAGTACATAGGTCTTCACAGCACGATGAACCCAGATGACAGTACTGTAACCTGCATGAATAATCCCAAAACACAATACAACACGGGCAATGATTTATAACGGCACCATGAAATTCAGTGATTTCGGTGATATAAACACAATAGTGCAATAGCAAATCCCAGAAGTGTGTGGAATCCCAACTGCTTTAAACCAACTAGCAAATTGAACAACGTACACAACACTCCAAATAGTCGATTAAATAAATCCACAGAGACCGTTTCTTCAGTCATTGAATAGTTGTTTTAATCCGTGTAATATATCATTTTTATTTCAATAATTACTACCTGTCTATTGGTTTTAATTCATGTAACACAGAAAGATGCCTATATCTAAGAGTCATAAGGCTCGAAACGCGTAAGTGGCCTAAGACTGTGTATCCATTCTTATGTCCTTCATGTCGTAAAGAAACATACGTCTGTGGTTGCTGTGTTCAGGGGAGACCTGCCAGGCAATTTGGATCTGGACTGTCCTTGTGGGCGGGGCCAGTCTGATATGCTAATGGAGAGGTTTTCTCTGTAATGGTGCAAGTGAGCAAATAACAGTGATTCCACTCCCGATTGGGTTACATCCTATAGAGCTGGTTATTTGTCCTTTCTCGCTGAGAGTGATTTTACTTGTTTGTTTGTCTCTGTGTCCTGCATGTAGCTTCATGGCATAAGTACACAATGCTATTTCAGACTACCTCCCATATCTCAAACAAAGTAACTAGTAATGGATTAAGAATGAGTGTATATTATTTGTGCTGCTTTTGTTTCCTGCCCAGTGTCCGTGCCACATGGATTAAAGCAGCTATATAATTATTAAAGAAGCAGTCGCTGTGGATTCCTTTAACCGGTTATTTGACGTGATCTGTTTTTAGTTTATTTTCCTATCATGAAACTCATTACAGAATACAATTACAGATGGTGAGAATGGGTGAACCAGACAGGTTCCAGTGAGATGAAATGATATTCTTTGAAACTGTGGCTTCTAATGGATTTTTGAAGATTTAGAGGAAGGGAGGTTTTTTAAGTTCCACAGATACGTTCAAGAGATATCTTTACGCTTTAGCTGGAAATGGTGGAAATAAAGGAGAACATGAAGTGAAAAAAGTAAAGGTTCAAGTGATTTTCAAACCTGTCCTCAGGACCCCCCAACAGTCCACGATTTAGGGATTACCCAGTTGTGTTTAAATAAGAATATGCAGAACACCTGGTATGGTTGCTTAATGGTTAGGGAACCACACCAGGTGTTCTACATATTCTTATTTAAACACAACTGGGTAATCCCTAAATCCTGGACCGTTGGGGGGTCCTGAGGACAGGTTTGAAAATCACTGGTGTAGAGTATTGTCAGAGGAATTCGAAATATAAGAGTTTTGCAGTAGTTAAGATGGAAGATTAAGTTAAGTCTTTAATACCATCTAATGTTAAGAATGGGATGGATGCAAGTTATACTATGTAACTCAGAAGTGACCACACGGCAATTGGTCTTGTATGTTAGAGAAATGTAATATTGTGTATGATAGTGGACAAGGTTTGAGTAAAGATCATTAGATCGGTTTTAGAAACATTACAATTTAGGAAGATGTGTAACACCAGGAGATATCTGACAGGTAGGCAGAAAGTCTGGATATAAAAGAGGTAGAAAGACTCACAAAACTGTGAAGTGTTGTGGTGTGACAACCGAGCAAAAATCAGGCTTAAGCAGTTACTTATTTGAAATATTAAATTAGAATGTTTTAACCATGTTCCCACCTGACTGATTACATACTCTGCTTCCTGATTATCATTATTTTTTTAGTACTATGTTATTATTTACTTGTCACTTTATTTTATTTTTGTCCTTAGTTTACTTATTTCATATACAAATATTTATAATATTTATGTGTATTTTATTCAATTGCTTGTTTAGTTTTGACAATGGTTGATAAGTCATTATTTAAATGCCAATGTTGTTTGTTATATTATGTTATTTCAAAATGTTAATAAAATTATTAGAACTGAATTAGAATGTTTGCTGATACATCAATTCCTATTCATAGTACCGAGGAGAATGATAAATAACAACTGATTGTTTTAACACTCCATTATCAGATCATCTATATGTGTCTGTGTTGTTCAGTCTTACCTGAGGTCCTGCAGGGCACAATCTGGATGTGTCAATCCTGCACAGAGATGTTTTACTCCTGCATCATTCAGTTTATTGACATGCAGATCCAGCATGGTCAGAGATCCCTTTATGATAGACTGGCTTAGATATTCCCCGGACGCTGAGGTCAGGTCACAGCTCATCAAACTGGATATGGATGAGAGACACAGTTTGTAAAGAGGTCTCAGGTTTATTTGTTATAATATACTTTTCTAATGAGATGTACTGGAAATGTAAGGTGCTATACGCTGTTGCTTGACAGTATTAAGGGGCCCACAGCAGGCCAGTGGTAATCGAGATATTATAGAAAATGTGGTGTCCTTTAACATTGGAATCCTTGAGGGACAGCTGAGAAAGTGAAGCACGATGGTCCATGCTCTCACTTTCCAGCATGAAGGACAGGAGAAGTGCTAGACACTCTCCAATGCATAAGTTAGTAAGCAAGCAGGAAGGGAGGTCAGCAACTCCTTTGAGTTAAAGTTGTTGCCTCAAGTTGGCAGAGATTTCATTTCTAATGATGGCTCATAGATGGTTTGGAGGAATGTAATCCACAAGAGTAGGAGTATTAAACATTTAGTCACTAGAGCTTTTGGCTAAGCATTATGGGTAATGTAAACCACAACAGCTACGTGAGGATTGTGGGAAATTTCTTTCACAACGGTAAATGTGGCAGAGATTAGCCATCGTTTTCTTTGACAATCCAGCTTTTGTGGAGCACCTTTCTCAAAACGCTCAGCTAGCCAAAAGAGAAAAGAGTGCAGGATGGTCCCAAATATAGGAGTATCTATTTTCTTGTTTTGCTATTGGAGACAAAGTACTTGAAGTTTGTCATTTGCTGGTTAATTTTTATTTTCTACAAAATATATGGATTCTTTATAACAGGGGTAGACAATCTGCAGCCCACCAGATGATGCAGGACTACCTGTTCCAGAGCATAATGGGAGAATGCTAAATTCAGCCAAAGAATAATTGAACGCACACACAATCGTCTTTGAGCACTCAACTAAATCTGGCCAGACAAATATGAGAACATTTTCATTTTTGCAAACATTTCTTGCAAAAGGACAATAATAGATTTAGAATTAATGAAATAAACAGCAAAGATCCCCACCTTAATCGGAATGTTACTTTAATATGTATATGACATATTAGTTCTGATATCACTACTGTTCAGAATTAACAAGTGCAGAACAGCAGGTAGTATAAATATACTGTAGTTTGCTCAATACAATTTGTACCTTAGTTTTTTCAGTGTACAGTCTGAGTGACTCAGCCCCACACAGAGATGTTGTATTCCAGAGTCCTGTAGTTTATTCATCCCTAGATTCAGTTTCAGCAGAGAGCGATTTTTAATCAGAACAGAAGTAAGATCTTTGCCAGACTCTGACACCAGTCCACACCTCTCCATCCTGAACAGAGTGAAGGTAAAAATAACAGTCAATTTGATCTGTAATTTTCAAAAATTCATAACCTGAAAAGGTGGATACTCTCAATAATAAGTAATATCAAGTTAGATAAATGGATTTTAAATTATCATCTAAAGTTTTATTTATCATCTAAAGTTTTATTTCAGGCTAAATCTACTACTGATTGGCCACCAGAATTCTGATACACTGCTATCATCAGTCACTCTATAAATACATCTACCTGAATTATGTGTTTATATAATACATTTTCCTTTGTTAGTGCATGTGTATCTATTAAACCCTCTCTGCTTGTTTCTAATGCCAGTTTTTTAAGACTGTCCAGATATAAAGCATGCTGTATGTTATATATATATATACAAAATACATTCATGTGTATACAAATGCTTAACAGAAAGCTTACAAACTCTCCTGGACTAGCTAGATGGCCACTTTTTTGCTACTTGGTTATAATGTTTGTACTTCAAGAAACACTTAAAACACAACATATTTTTAAAATGTATCTAAAGGGATTTTGCTAATCTAAACATATTGCTTTTACTGTGAATGTAGAGAAGAAGAAAAAATATGAAAAGCGATCTATACATTGCTTGTAATTCTGCTAACACATACAATACGAGGAATGTTTTTTCAAAATGTGTTTGTGGAGTTTGCAGCTTACGGTACTCCCATTGAAAAGTAGTTCATTTACAAATCACGCCAAAGGTGATGTCATAAACAAGAGACACCACAGACATGCTTAAAACATATTTTTCATCTTGTTTTTTGCCTTTTGTTAAAATTCTGCTAACACAACATACAGATCATCATTTTTTTTTAATGCTCTACATTCACAGTATTAGCAATGTTTAGGCTGACAGTCTCCGTCCTTTGGACCTTGTTTCCCTTGAAACAATTATTAGATCAGTACAGCTCTCTCTTTTTTTAATTATGATTCTGTGCATCCATACTGAGCACAGAGTTAGAAGGCAATACAAGGTGATTGTTTTACTCAAGCTGTTGCAGAGTACAGTGTGGATGGCTCAATGCTGCACACAGAAGCTTTAGCGTCGAATCTTGTAGTTCATTGTGACTCAGTTGCAATTTCACTAGAGATTGATTCCGAATAACCACAGAACAGAGATTCCTCCAGCAGGCTGAGGACAAATCACACCTTGACAATCTGCAGAGAAATCATTAATGTTCACAATAAATACTCAAATATTTAAAGGTACATACCCAATTTATAATTGTGATAATACTAATGCAGGGTTTTAAAATGATTAGCAAACTTAATGTCAGTATTAAAGATATGAGTTTTTAAGCAAGAAAAAAGGGGTCTACTCTATAATGGGAAAATTGCAGGAAATTGAGATGGGAATTTCAAACCTTAGGCCGATGTTGTAGAGTTGGAATAATGCTCCAATGCAGCTGAATGGGAGAATATTCCCAACTTCGCTACTTTGGTTTAAGTTTGACATTTCCTTTTCGATTCCCTGTAATCATCTATTTATTGAGTAGACCCTAACATGCTTTTATACAGCAGAAATATTAGCTCTATCAGGGGACGGACATGTTGTTTAATATCTTGGTTCAGACCTTCCTTCCACTGACTCAATTAAATAACATAAACAAAATGTCTGACAACTGAAAGAGCAATATGGAGCAAAGAGAGCAGAATAAGCTACGTTGGGCCAAATAGCAAAACAGGTGCTATTTTTTTTTTTTTTTTTTTTTTTTAAAGTGCTACATTTGGAGCAAACCGCCATAACTTTCCTTTGGTTTCCATTGCTACTACTACTATTTTAGCACTTTCTCCTGACATACCACCTTTTTTTATCTTGATAAATACAGCCCTTGATGTGCATTCTTCATTATCTGTTTAAAATGCACACACTTACTGCAAATTTTCAATTACACATGTGATGAATATAAAGCCATATAAAGCCAGGCTTCTATCACATTGTACAGCAACATTATCTTACCTCAGTTGGTGCACTTTACTTTGTGAATTACACAGCCAGGTTAAACTCTCTTCTTCTGAAAGACCTAAGTCATTTGTAATCTCCAAATTGCCGCTCTCCCTTTCAGCAAACTCACAACAATGAAAACTGTCAAAAGAAGAAGAATGTTATTTGCCTCACATATAAGGTTTTCAAAGAAACATCAGTTTCAAAACAGCAAATAAATGGTAAAAAGGCATTTGCTCGCGTATTTTTCTTAAATGTATAAGTGGTTGGTCTAGTTAGGTGGTTGACTGTCAGCCTGGGCATTAAGGCTAGGTGGCTGGTAAGCTGGCTAGCAGATCACATATTGACTGAGTATCATAACTAATGGTTAGCCATCCCACGGGTTATTGTGGACATTTCCCATCAGACCTCTATAATGCTGCATTGCTATGCTAGTTGACTAAGCATCAATGCAAATTAAGTGCATTGTCACTGCATAGCCTTTGAAGCTTGCTGTGGTGGTTTGCATGTTCAGCCAGGTATTCTGTTTCCGACTTCTATCAATCAAAACCTTACCAGTATTAACCAGGGGTAATTTCTTTGTGGCAGTGACCATAGTTCTAATAAAATGTATACATCTTAATGTAGTTTTGCGGGTAAAACACTTTGGTTAAAATACACTTAACACTGTTTTGTTTTTGTAAATTCTCCTATAGAGTACAATAGGAAATAAAGGATTTCTTCAGAAATCTTACCTAAGGTCCACACACTTGTGAAGTGCTGGCACTAATAATCTCTCCTCTTTGAGACCAATGGTACAGTTTTTAAAGGATAGCTTGTGATCTTTAATACTGTGGTCCAAACAGTAGGAAATGGCTCTGATGTTCATACAAGGGAAAATATCCACGTTTGTGAAATTAGACATCACCCCTTCAACAAAGCCTCTATCTTGGGTCTCGTAGACACAATGCATTGCTTCGTTAAAGCTTTTAGGAGCCACTTTACTGAGCCATTCTACCAAGAAAGGCTTATTGTCAGGCGACACATTACTCCCGCAATGTTTTTCGATCTCTTTTCTAAGCTTTTCGTGGGAGAGACCAAACAAAAATCGTACCGTTAGCATGAGATGTGGTTGGCTTTCAGACTGAGTCAGTAAACTGAGGACCTCTCCTTGATCGAGAGGGTCCTGTGAATTACCCCCTAGCACTGTGTCCTCAGCAAGTACATAATACAGAGCTGCAAAGAACTCCTGCACACTCAAGTGAATGAAGCTGTAGCAAGTGTGGGTCTCAATGTCTCTTTGGAAAATGTTCTCATTCAGAAAGACTGACTCAATGTCAGACACAGAAAGTCCATGCTTTTCGATATCGTCCTCTTCAAACAGGATTTTCTGGTCAAATATACCATCCCTGGCCAGGGCACTTAGTCTCTTAATACATATATTTGTCGATAGGGGGGAGTTTCTACCGTGATACTTTAATAAGCTCTTGAAATATAGTGTATATATTGAGGTGAGTGTGTGAGCTTTTGCCACATTTAATTGGTTTCCTATTTGCTGTTTGATAACTGTACACACAATCCAGCATGTGATAGGCACGGCACACATGGTGAAAAGAGTTTCATTTTCTTTTATCACGTTAAGGGCCATGTCTGCCTCTTCTTTCTGGTGAAAAAAATTGTAAAAATATTCTTCCCGGTCATGTTCAGAAAAGCCCAAAACTTCTACATAGCGCGGAAAAGCCAACAGCTGCCTCAATTTCTCCAGAGTAAATGGTCTTACTGTAATGATCAGAGAAGATTTCTCCAAAACCTGCTTTCTAAACAAGCTGTTCAAAATGACGTCCTTGGTGGTCTCTTGAAAAGGATCTTCACAAACCTCGGTTTCATTTGGGGGTGACCATTTCAACTCATCAAACCCATCAATGATACAAAGATTCCTTACGGAGCTGCTACAAATGGACCTCATAAGGCTATGCGGAGACGTCAGCTGACATACCCTGGATATAAAACCAGCCAGGCTTATTTTAAAATTTATATTGTTGATTTCTCTGCAACTCATATAAAATACATAATTAAAGTTGCCATGATACAGTTTCCCGGAAGCCCAGTCCAACATAATCTTCTGGGCCGTCATCGTTTTTCCAATGCCAGCAGGTCCCTGTAGCACCACAGCCCTAGGAATTATTCCTTCTTCATCAGGATCGAACAGGTTCTCAATTCTGGTCGGGGAGTAGTCACCAGAACATCTATTGGCCATTATCTGTAGATGTCTTTTGCCTGATGATGTTATTTCATGTTCTCTCTCCTCTGTGTTTCGGTGTTTTTTGATCATCACCAGTTTAGTGTACCTACTTGTAAGATTAACTGTCTCTCCCAAGCGGGCATTTCTATCTTCAATATATTGGAATTTGTTCTTCATACATTCCATGTATTTTATTCTGTGGTCTGTGAAAACAAATGCAGTATTACTAAGTTAAAACTATTGGTATCAATGTGTTTGGGTTTTCTGCAACTGCTGATTGAGTGGATGCACCATCTTGAACACATGCAGCAATGCCCCACTGTACTGTTTCGCTTACCTCTGATGATACCTAACTCTTCCTCTAGCAATTTTGCAATAGTAGGACAGCATTAGGATTATATTACAGAAGCAGCCTAGTTTCTTCAAGCCAGCGCAGTGCCTAGGTTGGTCTGATCCCCGAACCCTTGTTAATATGTCTCTGTTTCAAGCAGATAAATACTATATGCAGTATGAATCTTGGCATTTGTTATACATTTTATTTGCTGAATTTAAAGAAAATGCATGAATAGAAAAATCTGAATCTTGTAATGGGCTCTGTACACAGATGAACTCATTAATGACTTGTCACAACCTATTTATGTTCAGTAGAATTTACTTGTAATTGTTGCAAGGTTTTTGAGCTATGTAACATTTATATGCATAATATGTGTAAAACAGCATACATACGCCACCTACCTCTTGAACTGGCATCTGTTAATTCCTTTTTTACAGTACCTACAATGCACAAAAAACATTATAAACATCACAAAGGATAAGCAGTGGAGAAATGCCTTCGTACTACAATGTTTCTGTGGCTTTTTATAGTTTCAGCTTCAGTCGGCTTCACAACCTTTCTCTTTGTGTTTTTCTGTTTCAAGCAAACTTGTACAATTACACTCATCAAAGGAAAAAAAATCCCTTCACAGGACACATTTCACCATCCTGAAGAAGAGTAGGATTTAACATGGAATGTGATAGGCCAAAATTAATGCCCAGAAACACCATTCTTGGTTGATATATCAAAACTTACATGACAAACCTGCAACAACCAACAGTAGTACATGATAATATTTTTACACTCCATTTGAAATAATAGAAAAGATTAAAAAGTCAAATGTGGAATTCAGTTGCAACCCTAAAAGAAATGAAGGGGGGGGGGGGGGGGGGCTGGGGTTGGTCGGGCAACTACATCTAAAAACAGGCATGCAGCAAACCACACTTCCCTCAAAACACTGAGGATAGCAAAAAGGAATTGTTTGTGCAATTATGAATACACCCTGTGTACACATATACCAATGTGACTTTAATACAAAATAACTTTTCATTTGATAGCACAATGGGTAGTTGAAATACTATGCTTATTAAAGGTACACTACTGAAAGCATACACTGGTGTTCTTGTGCACATGGTGTATTAATAATTGTACCCCTAATTGGTTCCCAAACCAGTCCTCACTCCCCCCCTTAGCAGACCAGGATTTGGGGAAAATCTAAACTTTTTTTTTAATAACAAAAATGGTAAGGTGGTGGAAAGGTGGTGGTGGTGGTGGGGGTGGGGGTGGGGGGTTGAGAACTAGTGTGGGAACCACTGCTTCATCTGAATGTCATTAGCAAAAAGTAGTACTTATAGAAATACACAGACTCACGTACAAGTAGTGCAGATATTTATACCAGTCTAGGCAGTAAAGGTTAAACTTAACATGGCAGATGGTTCGTATCTAAATATCCCATAATAATAATAACCAATAATGTTGGTCATAAGGCTGACTGAGCATGATGGGATATGTAGTACCCAAACATTTGCACTGCCAAGGACAGCCATCACTGGTCTATGGTTTATTCATTAGAAAGTAAATTTGACGTGAACTGAAAAGGTAAAAAGACAAGGTAAAATGTAAACAAATTAGCTATTTGGGTTTATTTAGGTCTAAATTCTTTTACCATGCTCTACCCATATCTTATATGCATGTCTTACGTGTATGTCTCATATCTTCCTGATTTGTAAGGTTTTACCTAACCTACTCACTGACAGTTATCCCAGAAGCCATCTTAAAATCCAAGTTGAAAAGAACAACCATAGTTATGTGTATATATAAAGGATGCACTTATGGTATTTTTGCTATGCCTGAATTGTATGTATGAAATGGTCTTAATGTGTTTTATACTTGTGAAAAAAGGGGCATAATTACAAGTTTTTATTCCCACTTAGTGACTGTTTTCCCTCAAATTATGTTTTTTGTACAAGACAGATAATGCCAGAAAAGGATTGGGGCAAATTTGTACTGCGATAATTTGATACAAAAATATGCACATATGAGACTTTTTAAATTTATGTAGAACAGGTACAATAGGGTTTTTTTCTATCTGCGGGTACCCATTCCATACAATGGTGTATATTACAAATCTGACTGAGGACACAGATGCATAATGTTCACAGGATGTAGATATCACCATATTGGGCAGACAGATGAGCATGCAGCATGGGCCACCATGTTGGAGGAGACAGCAGAACCATTTAGATCATTGTCACCTACTTCAGCCGCATGATACTTCTATATTCCTTTTTAGACTCTTCAGTCTACCTACATATTTGTTCTTTACTCTTCTTGATTTTATCTGCAGGCCCCATCAGACCGACCTCTCGTAAGACTTGAGCTGTCACTTCCAAAGCTCCTTCCTCTCCGTAAGTATTTATAAGTTGGTTCTTTGTCCCAATGAAGTCTTCCTTTTCCAGCCGGCCCCGTGGAATTGAAAGTTTCGCTTCAAAGGAGAAATCTGACAACTTGTCCTTAAATCTTTTGAAGTCATACGAGGTCAGATCTTCCAGTGACAGAACCAAACAATCGGCAGCTGTCCTGATCTTCCCAAATTCAACATTAAAAGAATAATCTGAGAATGAAGAGATAAAAATACGGTAACATGTTATATATACTTTAATTATTATACACAAAGTTAACAGTTCCTATTATTTATTTGATTCATTGAGTTATTGTGTGATAAGGGTTGAATCATTGGCATATATTTAAAAACCTAACTCTATGTAATAATGTTATAGCTCACTGTACAGATACTTTCCTAATGGGGCCTTAAACCATCCAGTTTTAAAGGACATGCCCACTAGTCGAATAACGATTAATCATTAAATAAATTGAACGCTCATTATATTTATAAACAAAATGTGCCACTAAGAACTCCAGAAACAACAGAGATCAAAACAGTATATACTCAATAGTTTATAACCATCTTTTATATTAGAGTTCTGAGTAACTGCAGCTTATGGGCTGAATCTGTTGAGAACTGATACGTTATGGCAGAATTGGAGATCTACCTCTTCATTTTATTGGTAGAATATTATTTGGAGGTGAATGAGAACTGGTGTCAGCATTATTTTCTGGATAGCTCATTACATGTATCTGTGTTTAGTGGGGATATCCTACATTGTAGACGTGTTAGAGATTTATTTGTTGGGCACTGTAATGGATTGTCACAGTTACATGGTAAAAACAAAAAATAAGTATTTTACCTTGTGAGCTGGAAAGGGTCATCATGAACAGTAGGTTACAGTACCTCACTTCCACTGAAAGACAAGGTTCAACACATATATTAACATATTCACTACTCAGTACTCACAAATGCCATAAATAGCTAGTGAAACTCTTGCTTCACTCAAATAGTGTCAGCTGGGCCTTGTTGTCCTGTGCAGCCTAACTCTTTAAATACCTGCTGCTGATGGCAAACAGGTCTTTTGCATTATCTGGGTTTCAGCCTGGAGGTTGCTACATTTGTTTCTGGCTCCCTGTTCTGTTGCCGTTTGCAGTTTCTTCCATTTTCTCTCTATACTGCAGCTTTTGCTATCTAGCCTGAGCCCAGTCTGAGGGCTTCCAGCCAAGTTCCCTATACATTCACCAATACTAGTTTACAGCAAAAAGACCCTTATTGACAAAAAAAATAAAAATAAAAAAAAATCCCCATAAAACTAACCTTAAATTCTGAAAAAAATAAGACAAATGGAAACATAACCTATTCCACCTAACTTTCGTGACTGTGTCTGGGTGTTGTGTGGTCATGTGCAATACATTACGCAAAAGCTATATACGGTAGTTCCTAAAACTGCAAACTCAAGCAGGTTTTAATGGGTGCTGTTCCACACAGTGCCTTCAAGGGATTATGTTGCTGTCCAGGCAAAATAATATGTGAATGTTCATCTACAATACATTACGGTATCCAACGGGATGGTTTAGGTCAATGGCAATGTGAAGCAAACAATCTTGTTTCTGTCTATACCTTACCTGGCAACCTACTGTTAAACACCAGGTGTCGTGACTAGGAGCTAATAGAAGTGCAGTACCCTTAGGAATCCCAGCATATATGACCTCATCACTGGTTCAAACAACAAAATTGTTTGCCAATCTGCATTACACATATCGGTTAGGTTGTCATCTTGACCAATCATTAACATCATTTTAGGTTTGAGGTCCAGACTCAGTAACAATACTGTATATAACGGTGCGAGTGCTACAAGCATAGCATTAGGCACACCTTGCAAATAACTTCCACCCAGAAATAATTATAAATCTTGTCCACGTTTGCTCCATTTACTTTTTCTCTGGGTCCCTTTAATTGTAGCTTGTTGTCATGTGATAACAGGAGAGGAAACAGACTGTGTTACCAAAGCAGCACAATATTTTGTTTGATTAAGGTAGTAAAAACCATACATCATGGAGAAATACAATAAAAAAATAAAAAAAGAAGTGTAGAGAATCTTTAAGGATTTTCAGAGAATGATGAACTTTCAACCAGTCGAGTCTTGATAGAGACTTCCCTTTCATGTAAATGGATTGCTTCCTCGTAACGTTACGGACGTAAATGGAGATATTAAGTTGTATTTCTTGGTTATTAGATTGACACTATGTATTTCTTGAGCTTTGATGTAAGTAAAGGGTATGCAGGATTGGGGCAATAAAGGCTGTGGAAAAAAGTGTTTTTTTACTTTTATTAATTCAGTTTTTTATTACTTTATTTTCAGGGACACAGTATCTCCCTTACATCTCTCTCTCTCTCTCTCTCTCTCTCTCCCTCTCTGATACAAGTTCAAAGTATGTCAATAAGAGAGAGGGAAGATTTTGACAACCTAGTGTTCACAGAATACTAAGCTGTCATGTATTGCATGTGATCATGAATAAATAAATAAAAGATAATAGTTGATCCTGGTCTGAACAGCTGTTAAGGCAACCAGGACCAACCCACCATATCCCTCAACGAATTTGGGGGTGGATGGCTGTGGATTGTGACAAGCCCTTAGACTTGTAAAATCCTCTATGCAATTGTCATTTTTAACAGGCCATCGCTGTGACTGGCCGCGTTGCTGACAATCCCGTTGCTTTCGCCAAAGTTTATTTTTATATGTGTACAGCTCTTTTTTCACATGATGCTGATTCGTCTTTAATTCGCATAGAAGTTCATCCTGCCTGTGTATTTTTTGCAGGTGTAGTGATCTCAGCTTCTTTTAGAGATGATTCAAATGCATCTTTTACTTGTGTAGATGTTCATTTCGTCGTTTTGTGTATTTTCTGTAGGTGAACTGATTTCATCACCTTTTGCAGATGATGTTGTTTTATCTTTAACTTGTATATATGTTCACTCTGTCTTTTTTCATTCTCCTTTTTCAGATGTGCATTCTACTTTAACTTTTGTATATCTACAAAATCCTGTGTGTGTATTTTCTGTAGGTGTACAGATCTCAGCTCCTTTTTCTGATGATGTTTATTTTTATTTAACTTGCAAAGATTTATATATATATATATATATATACTGTCTGTAATGGTCTGTAAGTAAGGCTGCTTTAAAACCCTAGTGGGCCCCCCTTGACCGAATTTTTCTTAAGTCGCATTGTAAAAACTGTATGTAAATGTAAACTTTTTAATATTATATTACTATTTTCATATCACATTCATCTATTTGTATTTGTAATAAAAATGTTGTTGCATTTCTTGTTGTTATTCCCTTTTTCTGAACCCACATTGCACCTACAAGACTTAACACCATACAATATCCACAGCACTTGCCATGCACTTATTTCGCATCCACAGCTCTTGACTTGCACTCATAGTACACCCACGTTATTTGACATGACACAGTATCAATTTGCCCCACAGAACATACCACAGTGTCACTTTGCCTGACAGAACTGGCTCTACAGAACATGCCACATTGTCACTTTGCCTCATAATACATGTTATTTTGCCCAATAGAAGATGCCACATCATCACTTTGCCAATTAAAATGAGACACAGTCATGTACCAATTAACATGCCACAATCAGTTTGCCTTTATCATATGCAACAGACAGTTTGCCCATTAAAATATGCCACAGCCAATTAATATGATAAGGTTAGTTTGCCAATTAATATGCCACAGCCAATTTGCCCATTAATATGCCACAGCTAATTTGCACATTAATATGCCATAGCCAGTATCCCTTTTAATATGCCATAGCCAGTATGCCCATTAATATGCCATAGCCAGTATGCCCATTAATATGCCACTGCCAATTTGCCCATTAATTTGCCACAGCTAATTTGTTCATCAATATGCCAGTTAATTTGCCTATTAATATGCCACATTAATATGCCATACTAATTTGCCCATTAATATGCCACAGCTAATTTGCGCATTAATATGCCATGGCCAGTATGCCAGTCAATTTGCCCAATAATATGCCACAGCCAGTATGCCCATCAAAATGCCATAGCCAGTATGCCCATTAATATGCCACAGTCAATTATTCCATTAATATGCCACAGCCAGTATGACCATTGATATGCCACAACCAGTTTTCCCAATAAAATAATCTCCCCTTCCCCAGTACTTACATGTTCTTGAACAAGCGCTTCAAAAATGTTAGCACTATAGAAATAAATGTAATGTGCAGTGAAGTTTACACTGCAGCATTATGAATTACATAATATTGTACTGACCTCTAGTGCCTATAAGTTGGAGTGACGCATTAATTTTCTGAGGATAAGTGTTTTCATAACATTCCATTTAAAGAATTCTCCTGCAAAGGTCCAAAGACATTTTTTCAATGGCATTACATGATTATATTGCCATATCTCAGGAGAACATTGCTTTTTTTTATTTTTTATAAAATAGCTTTGCACTTTGCAGAAACATTCTTTACAGGGGATATTACGAAAATAAATATATATTTTCAGAAAATCAAGGTGTCATTCCAACTTATGGGCTCTAGATGTCAGCACAATGTTATTTAACCCCTTTGTGACGCATGGTCCTTGAATCCCAGAAGACGCAAGCACCAAAATGCCACTTTTTGTTCCTGGCCACTGATCACAAGGAGCCGCGATGAGATGTTAAATGCTGGACATTCCATGCTGTCCTAGCGTCTTTTTGGGACCATCAAAATAGGACGGCATACAATGTCCTAGCGTCATGAAGGAGTTAATTCATAATGCTGCAGCGGATACTCACGTTACATTAGAGTAATATTTGTTTATATGGCGCCAACGTTTATGCAGTACTTGTTTCAGAACTTGAAGGGATTTTACAAACTAAGATAAAAATAGACCTAGACCGATACAGAAAATAGAAAGAGCCCTCCTCATAATCCAGAGGCAGTGGGGCACAGAATGAACACATATACCAGAAACTGTAGATCACTCTTTTGGTTCTACAGCCACAATGTGTTTCTGTCTTCCCTCACTCCTAACCATGTTGGCCACGCAACACCAGTAAATACAAAACCAACCACTATTGTAATAAACCATAATATGAGAGCAGCTAGCAGACACATTATGGTGGGCCACGGCTGCTACAGTGAGGAGAGGAGAAAAACAAACAGGTGGGTCCGTGACACCTTGTGGCAGATAAGCCACAATGTGATATGATAAGCAGAGACCTCACAGATAAATGTAAACATATTTCCCCTTGTATTAGGGGGGGATAAACACAATTTATATATTTTTCATTCTCTACATCCACACTAAAAATAATTTTTAGGTGACAGAGTCCCTTTAACTAGATCCCCTCTGCTAATTCCATGTAAAAACAAAGGACACTTTCTGCACAAGAAGAGAGAGACCCCCGCTGAAACCAGACCCTGATTGGACGAGCCCCAGCTTGGCTGTGAGGCAGAACCGAGAGTAAACATGTGTGAATCTTTAAAGATACATGTTGGGTTTACTTACCAACAGGGGCCAACATTTTTTTTTAACTCTTATTTCCTCTAAGGAAGCAAGGGGTTAAAAAAAACTTGCATTGTCTTTTAAAGGCAGCCCAGCATAATATCTGTATTAGTAAAGTGAGTTAGTCCCAAAATTATAACAGGAGCTATATAAATATTCCATAGTATCCCAGCATACACTATGGATAAGATTCACACTAATTACCCCATACAAACAAATAATGAAAAATAAATGTTTAAATATTACTTAGTTGTTAATAAATTTATATTAATAGTTATACTTGAAATTTTGAAAATTTCATTAAGAGATAAATCATAGAGATATATGACATTAATATATTGTATTGTTGATATATTTACTTGTATTTTGACTGTATATTTAATATATCTGACTTAATTTGAAAATGTAAAATAAGATATATATTATATAATGTTAGAATGTATTTAAAAACTTGAAATAAAAAGATTTGGAAAAATAAATAAATAA
The DNA here is from genome assembly GCA_036172795.1 of Pelodytes ibericus. Taxonomy (NCBI): domain Eukaryota; kingdom Metazoa; phylum Chordata; class Amphibia; order Anura; family Pelodytidae; genus Pelodytes; species Pelodytes ibericus. The sequence continues at coordinate 54,108,462 of CM069867.1, forward strand.
ATGTTGCGAAAGTATTTATTTTTATTGTATATCACACATTATCCCTTATCACAAGGTGATTATTATATTTACATGGCCCTTGATTTATATTATCCTGGTCTTGTGTACACACCGCTGTGGTTAAGAGGCTGTAGCACCACTCACTTTAAATGATTTAGAGCACTTTTTTCTTTGTTTGCTTTTTATTCTCAATCTGACCCTACCTGTTTCAGTATATTTGCACAACACTTACTTTGCATTACAATACAGTCACTACTGCACTGCAGTAAGCATGACACATCAATACTGTATCTGATAAATTAAAGAGACAAGCACCCTTTTAATCTGTCACAATGTGAACCAAATGAGCAAAAATGCCATTCTGCCATCCCTATGTAAACTCTCTTCATATTTGCCCATGATCCAGTCTAGTAAAAAAAAGAAAAACTCTGCTGAATATAATGAGAGTGTGGTGCAATATTATTATAATATATCCAAACAAATACCAAAGACACGTTCTGCAGAAATAACTATTTTCCAGTAGTACTTTTCTCCCCAAAATAACTGGAAGCAGCTTTAGTAAACACTCTCTGACTGACTGAATCAGCAGCTGTACATAGATCTTAATATTACCCAACTTAATGGTACTCATTTTACCAACATTGGGAGGATGAAAAGTTATATTGACCTAACTGAACAGATACAGTACAGTTCAAACATTTCGGATGACTTAGAAAATAGAAATGTCCTTGTTTTCCATGAAAACATCCAGCAAATGAGTTGCAAAATGAACAGGAAATACAGTCAAGACAATAACTTTTAAGATGAGAAACTTGAGTTAGCTAACACAACGTGGAACACAGGAGCGATGGTTCCTGATAATGGGCCCCTGTCTTCTGTAAATATTCCATTAAAAATCACCAATTTCCAGCTATAGTAGCCAGGTACAACCTTATACCTACTCTGTATTTCTGATCCATTGGATGTAATTTTAATGGACACATATTGCTTTTCTTTCAAAAACAAAGACATTTCTAAATGACCCCAAACTTTTAAACGGTAATGCATATAAGCACTTTCTTAAACACAAGTTTGTTTCATCCCTTTCCAGAGGTTCAGTCACCTAAAAAAAATTGTACTTTGTAGAGAATACAAATATAGAATGTATATATTGTGTGAGCAGATTGCAAGCGAACGCACACATTGGGAGAAGATGTATTTTTAATGTGCTGGAGATGTCTCCTGTTTATGACATCACTTTGCAACTTGCTATGCAAATTACTTTAGTCGGTAATGCATAATTAAGTCATAAGATAATGGCATAAACCAGAAATAGCCCAATTCTGCCAGCACAGTGTGTATACCATTTTTTATTGTCTCCATAACGATACATTTCACATGTGTACGTAGCAAACTAGAGTTGGCTTGCATGATTCCTGAGCTACTGTGTAACCTTTATCTTTCCTAATCTCTGTTGTAAAATGTAATAATTGAAAAGAATGCTATAAACCGCACATTACGAGACAATAGCACAATATTAAACTCTATCATGTAATCGTGTTTTGACATGTCATGGTTTAGACTTTGGGTCAAGTAAGGAACTCTGCTTTATTATTCAGTTAACCCGTAAATGTTTAAAGAAAGTTTAAAGCAGAGAGCGCACACTATGTAAAAACATGCAATCTTTTATAGTCACGTTTCAAAATCTGCAAAATAGCAGCTGGATTTTTCCACAATGACCTGCGACAATATTCTGTACATAACATAACTGTATAGTTAGTCATATAGCAAGACTACCTGTCAACACCAACGCATTTCTACAGGTGACTGTACTATAGCAGTGAACTAGAAAAATGCTAATTTCTAGCTGCTGCTGTCACAGGTTCACAATTCGTCGGGATGATAACGTGCTTTCTTTAATTTCTAGCAAGGAAAAAAAAAAGATTGAAGAAGATCCGGGTGTCACACTTCTGACACATGACTCCTATTTGTGTATTTTATTTTTATAAATAAATGGTAAGTACAAGTGGACAGGAGAAGCTGTGAATTAATTGTGAGCCTTAAGCGTATCATATGTTTAGTGCAAGGGGGGTAGGGGAGTTATCTAAAAGTATTTTTGCCTTTTGAGCTGTAATGGCCCTCCTTATTATAGGCATGGTGCAGAAGGGGCGAGGACCTGTCAGAAATGCCATAAATGTTTTTTAATGATAAAAATATATTTCCTTGCAGGGCCATGTTTACAACCCAGAAACCATCATGGCAGAGTGGCTCCAACATATGAGTACTGTTCTGAGTTCTGTGTATGGGAAGGATAGGACTCCAGAGCCACACGGCAAACCCGGGGGGAGATGCAATACATGCAAATATCCAAATGGTATAGACCTGGGTTCCATTTAGACAGTGTTATAATTTGTTTCTGTGTGATGCCCTAAGCAATAAGCATGACTAAATTCAGGCATTACCCCTCCCCCCGATAAAGGATTCTATTTATCCACTTCTTTTAAATTTGAATCCTACCATGCTGGAAAGAACCATATTTTGAAAAATACAGTATGATATTGAACCTTATTAGGGTGCATCGCAAGACACATAGGACATGCCCGGCACCCGCATTACACACACAGGACTTGCCCCAGCACCACAGAACATGCCCCATCAACCACTTTGTACACACACCCAGGACATGCCCCATCACCCACTTTTGACATCCAGGCCATGCCCCATTACCTACATTGCACACCCAGGACAAGCCCCAGCACCCCAGAACATGCCATATCAAACACATTACACATCTACGACACTCCCCAGCACCAGCATTGCACATTCCAGACAAACCCCAGCACCCCAGGACATGCCCCATAACCAACATTGCACACAAAGAACATACTCCAGGACATGCCCCATTACCTACATTGCTCATCCATAACGTACCCCAGCAGCCTGGGACATTTCCCATCACCCACACTGACACCCAGGTCTTACCCCAGCACTCCAGGACATGCCCCATCACCAACAATGCACATCTAGGACATACCCCAGCACCACCATTACACATCCATGACAAGCCTCAGTACCCCAGAATATGCCATATCACCCACATTGCACATGCAGGACATGAACGATCACCCGCACTACACACAAAGGACATGCCCAGCATCAACATTGCACATAAAAAAACCTACCCCAGCACCACAGGACATGCCCCGTCACCAATATTTCACATCTAGGACATGCCTCAGCACAAACATTGCACATCCAGAACAAGCCCTAGTACCCCAGAACATGCCCTTTCACCCACACTGCACACAAAGGACATGCTCCATCATTAACATTGCTCTCATTAATATCAGCTGCCATGCTAATTCTCTTCTGCCATGTGATAACATTTCCCATTCCAGTTATGGGCAGGGCCGCCCTTTGGGGTGTGCGACCTGTGTAACCGCACAGGGTGCAACAGCCCAGGGGGTGCTGCCACTTTAAAAAAAAGATAACCAGTAGAGGCGCTGGCTGGGGAGATGAGAAGATCTCACCTCACCAGCCCTCTGCGCAAATCACAGAAGAATTTGAGGAGGGGGAGGACCTCACAGGTGAGAGGTGAAGGTATGCCCCCCCCCCCCCTCCCCTCCCCCCCACCCTGTGAAGCAGAGCGGCGTAAATTTGAAGAAAAATAAAAAGTTTTTCTTTTATGTCAGTTATGTAACCACAGATTTCTAACATACATTGGAGATGAAATAAAGAAGTAGGGATTTTTATTCAAATTTAGTGGACTTGTGAGAAATTCTAAGTATTATGGGATATAACATACAGATATCTGGAAAAGTTAGACAAGGCTATAGTTGGAAAAGGTCCAGAGATTGCTCTCTTACCTCTTTTACCAAATGGGTAATAATTATCACTTTGTCTCGACCCAGTTATTGATTGCAAGGAATTAGAAAGAATCAAAACTAATTACTTGGAATCATCTAAGGAATCAAACACTTGTGAATGTAGGTTTAAGATGGGTGACTGAAACAATGTTAAAAAAGAAAGCTACATATCTACAAAGTGGATAGATTAAGTAAATCTTAAAACAGAATAAAAAAAGTCTAAAAATATAATAAAATGTTTATATTTTAAAGAAGACATCCAGTGTTGTTGTATGTATTGTTATGTATTGTTTCAGTACTATAAGTATTTTTTTCACTTAATCTGATTCTGTGGTTAAAATGGAGAAATACATTTTTAAAAAATTATATTCTCATGGACTTTGTATGTTTGCTATGTAGAAAAATATGTCAAAAGAAACCCATAATAACGAGTATTGAAACATGAAAAGTATATTTAACTACAGATCTGTGTCTCCTTACCTACTTGGTTACATACTTTTTAATAGCCGCAATAAAATGTCTTTATAATCCGAAAGAGTTGCTACCGTGTTAGCTGTCGAAACAAGTAGAATCAAGTTGATACTTTTATTGGCTAGCTTAGTTTAGCCAGTCCACTCTAAATGTCCTAAGTTAACCAATAAAGACATCAACTTGTTTCCTGCTTGCTTAAAATTCTACTCTGAGTCTTGTAACGCTGCTTTCACATATCCTTTGCTTATTTACATTATGTTTTTTATAGTAGTAAATCCTCTAATTGGCTGCCATTCGGATATCTCCATCCCCCTTTTATTCAGGGACACTTCTGATAAATGTATATTCCAAATATACATCAGTCTACAGATTTCACCCACAGCTGGTATGTCAGGCACAGCTGTTATGACACCTTGCGCTATAAACAGTCAGCATTTTTTTGCTGTCATTACTGGATTAAAGGTGAACAGCTACCATAAAAAATACATAATACGTTTCTGTCAGTCTGGAGGTCCTTTTCTTTTGTAGAAGGGGAGGGAAACACCCACGGATGGAGCCACTTATGTCACAGGTGAGGGTGAGGGTCTGCAGTCAATTGTTAAGTAAAGACTAATGTTTAAGCAACATCTGGGACGAGATTATCCTGAAAAACACACGAATTGGAGTTTTCATTATGGACAGACTAGATGGGCTGAAATGTTCTTCTCCTCCATCTGAATTATTCTACAGTGTTTGGCGGAGGATCGCCAGCACTAGATTTAAATCATACTGGAGCGCTAAAATATATTAAACCATATGGGTAATGATATTATTAATAGTGTTCAACAGCAAAGTGAATAAAATATAGAAACAAATAATAACGGTGCTCTGTTAGAGTTAATTGCAGGAAACATATGTGGAGAAAAAATATACAGTTTACCACATAGTGCTACCTGTAGATATTTTTGTATAGCAATATCCCAAAAGAGAGAAAAAAAGGAATAATATATACCTCAAAGTAATATAATATTGTATTTATAAATAATTGCACTTTAATTCAGAAATGTATAAAGTTTTAATTAAAGATAAAATGTTATACAGCTGTATTTTAAAAATAACAAATACAATAACACATAAAAAGCACACATTAATAAAAAATGAAGACGTTTTTGGAAGCTTACAGGAAAGGTTGGTGAGTCCTAATTAAAGGCACTTGTGCTAATTGCACCATATACACTCTGATATTTCTGCGTTATGTTGCATCCAGATGAGTAGATAAGACACTTTGGACTCCCACTGTAGCCCAACTGCCTCCACACCGTAACTTGGCTAATAGCAGACAGGAACAAAAAGATGATCGCCCAGTTTGTGTGATTTTCAAGCTCAGAAGACCTTCCCTTTGCGGATCAACTTGGCAAGAGGTCCGTGCCTCATGGGAACAACGATAGCCGATCAGGAACAAAAGAGCAGATAGCACTACGCGTTTCGCCACAGAGAATTGGCTCCATCAAGGTGCATGATTGCTCTTCTTTCACTGTGAGCTGCTTTCTAAATATTTACACTTTATTTTTTGTAATTTTGTAGTGCCACCACTGTCACTTTTTTTGTTTCTTTTTGATCGCCAACACTAACCAGGCACTTGAAAAAGCATTCACTAACACTTTCATGTATCTTAAGGAATGATGCTGAAATAACCAAATTGTTATAAACACACACAAAACAAGGATGAGCTCACGCGTATTAAGTAGGAGATTAAGTTTGGAGATTATAATAGCCATATTTATGTAACCTACTTAATACGAGTGCGCTGGTCCTTTTTTGTATGTGTTTATTACAATTTGGTTATTTCAGCAGCACCCCTTATTAAACATGCTTGTTTTGGTGAGTGCTTTTCCTTCTGTGTGTTCATTTATTACTGCTGAAGCCCTGACCAAGTCCTGACCAAGCTTTTGGTTTCGCACCCCTCCCCATCACCCCTACTCCATGAATGGTGTCAAAAGAACTATATAAATTTGCAAGGCAATCTCTCATATGTAAAACAGGCTCACTGGTAAGGACCCACCAAAATTGGTGGTGGGCTAATCAGGTGTAAAAAAAATTTAAAAAGAATACTCAATAATCTAAAAGAAAAAGAAAAAAAAGCTGTATAAATAAATACTTATTAAAGCTGGCAAATAAAAAATAGATTTTTTTTACCATTTATTTCCAAATACTTAATAAGAAAATGCAGTTTGCGAGCCATGCAAGCAGAAAGACGCATCCATGCTGAGCTCCGTTCAGACAGGAACGGAAATGAAAGATTTAATTCAGTCACATTGGTCAAAACAACGCGGAAATAGTGTTTTTACCTGCATAACATCATGGGCTGAAAATCCAAAAAAGATGGATTTCCTCTGCAACCATCCACCTCAGATATCTGCACCCTACTATCAAGGCCTTCAAAGCCTACCTCGAGTACAGCCGAGGTGGCACGGTCCAAAGATCAATCTTAAACTGATGGTTCATCGGAGGAAACTGTGGCGGTTACAAAGCTGACTGACCCTATTTTGACACCAGATCTACTTCAAGATAAAAATCTGTCCACAAAGGTTATATTAAAAGGCTATTTTTCTGGACCTCCAAGCGCTGATCCATATAGAAACACCAAAAATACTATCTAAACTGTCCTCCCTGGACAAGAGATTGGTTGTCTTGGAGTCATAGAAGTCGATCTCTGTGAAAGATAAAGCTGACTCTAAGCAACTCATGAGTGATATGACCTTGCACATGAGGGGCCTGCACCGACGAGTACTTATGCAAGATTTGAGAAGCCATAATGCCAATGTACGAGTGATGTGAGTTCCAGAAGCAATAAGGCCCGTCACCCTACAGACCTACCTACTCAGATTTCTATAACAATTGACAAAGAAGACTGACTCTGACAACTGTGAGAACTATCTCTCCAATGATATGCTCAGTGTGTACCTTTAAGAGTATGGATCTTAATAACCCTTTCTTGTGTAGCCCTAGAATGAATCCCCCTGGCCTTTATGGAACTCTCTATGCCTGTAGCATTTGCTCCATTGGGACTTTCCTTTTATTTTATCACATACATTGGTGTTTCAGTAACTATGGTTGGCCACAATGCCCAGAAAATTTCCAGTCTCACATAGCTGCACCTAATGGTTTTAACTAGCCATCAGATCACGCATACTTGATCTTTTTAAGTGACTTTAGGATCTTTTATTTCTATAAAGAGAAAAGCTTTAAAAAAATATTCTCATGCTGTGAAAACCAGACTAAATCTAATATACCAAATATAAACAAAATATAAATATATGCAAATAAAAAATTTTCTTGAATGTCCAAAGAGTTGTCCTCATATAATCTCAATAATATATAGTTCTTCTGATCCAAGGGACGTATGCAAGATTATTTATAGTAATTTCCACTTGTGCAGTTCTTCCTACAGGAGACTGAGCCCCTCTACAAGTTATAAAAAAACAAAACAAATAGAAAAAGAGAAGAGGCAAGTGAAGCACAGAAAATCTCTAAGACTCCAGATACAAAAATGACTACTCACAAAGATCAATGAATGGAAGGTATATATGATGTTAAATAAAGCAAAGTGTGTTAATATAAGTGTCATAAGATGCATAAGAATAATAATTGACCTGATATGCAGCAGGAATTTTTATCTTGAATATAGACTTTAAGGCAATGCAGGGTATATGAAAAGATAAATAAAATAACATGTCTAATATAGGTTAGTATGTTTAGTCCACTTGGCAGATATATGTGGGTAGAGTATATTGTACACACTCAAAAGTCCAAATTACGCATTTTAATATCTCTGTTATAAGAAGGTAAAATTAGATTTCCCAGGATGGACCCACATCTTGCCATGTTTTCAAAGCACCTCCAAAATGAAGACAGGAGCAAATCAGTGGTATTCAAGTATCACAAACTGTATAACATTAAAAATACCAAACATTCCGATTAAAGGTATATCATCCATAGCATATCCAAGCAGTGACACAACCTATCCAGTGTCAGTCCTATCACCTTCCACTAACACATTTTGCCTCTGTGGGGCTAATTTGTTATATTAATTAGTATTATTGGGTTTTTTTTACACAAATTAGTAATTTTGTTAGAACCCTACATATTAATGAATGTAAGGGGAACATTTTAAACTCTCATGTCCTTGGGGAACTGACAAACACCAAGAAAAGTGAGTGCAAGGTCAAGATAGTTTAGAAGTTAACTATTTCTTGGATCAACAGTACACAAGTCATGGTGAGTATGCTCGATAGCTTTCCATGGGGTTGTATTCTATTGTAATTTAACCTGTTTTGTAATTTAGTATTTCGAAATGCATATTTTTCAGCTTCCATCAAGGATGCCAGATCAATGAAATTATTTACAAGACGAAGAACCACGTGTATCTGCTTTATAACTGGTCAAGTTTATACTATTTCACCAGAGATTTTTTTATTTTATTTTATTTTTGCAATGAAGAGTCCTGAATACAAACTTTAATTGGTACAATTTAATGTTAGCATAAAAAATATAAAGTTACTAAATACCTTGGCAATAAAATAAGTAATTAAAACAAAGAATTCTAAACAATATATATAGCCAACAGGATTTCCGAGTGAAAGTATACAGCTTCAACTAGAAGCCCCTAGTGCGACACACATGCAAAGCACTATTCTCCCAAACATAATAAGTGTCTACAGCTATTCTTTGTGTGAGTTATATGTTTTATTACTTATTTGATTGTCAAGAAAATGTTATATCTTTTATGTCAACATTGAAGTTTTACAAATATTGTAATCTCCGTCCTGCCATTTTTCTTCCTTTAATTAGTGCTGGTACCCATTTCTTCACAAGTATCTTTTAGGACATTAAAGTGTGGCTAATGGCTTTGATGCACCCCGCTGATAGTCTGCCCTGGTTTGAGGAAGTGCAAAACACAACTACCGTTTATCGGTTTGTGGCAATGTCAGTGAATCAGTACCAGCAGTGCGCTGGATACAGAAACATTCTGTGGTTTTATGTATCAGGACATAATAGCAATGATCTGCTCCTTAGCAGGTAGTACAATTAGGTAAATACAACACAATACATGACATATTACATCCTGTCATGATTTTTAAAAACAAACATAAAGACAAAATGGAGAGGCCATGTGTGAAAAACTAAGTACACGCCCACTCTTCTTTACATTGTTGCTTTAGTTCATTGCTTTGGTTCATTTGTATATTCATTATTTGAAGGTCCTGACACAGCATTCCAATCGGGTTGAGGTCTGGACTTTGACTTGGCCATTGCAATATCTTGCTTCTTTTCTTTTCCAGCCATTCTGTTGTATATTTGCTGGTTGCTTGGGATCATTGTCCCGTTGCATGACCAAATTTCATCCAAGCTTTAGCTGTCGGACAGATAGCCTCACATTTGAGGCAAGGGAACTAACAGTGGGTGTATTTGTAAGTCCTAATTAGTCTCAATTAGCAATCCAGCTGTGTTTACCTGCCCCCTGCCTCAGTTGCACACCAGTTTGATTTCCACTTATGGTTTTAGTTGGTTTTATATGAGATGTAATGTTGGTGTAAGTTTAGGCTGCTTATGAATAAGCCCTGAGAGGTGTGAAATGTGTTAAATGTTTGTGCCTGTCTCTGTGCCTTCTTTTTTGATTATACGGTCTAGGGACTTTGCAATAACGTTTGGGACTATTATTACTCCATTTCTCCTTCATCTCAACCGGTGTCATCTTGCGATTTCTTTTCTGGTGTGGATACTACAGGAACACTTATGGCTACTATGTCATTGCAGCACCAGAGCTAGGAGACCCCTCAGCGTAATTCATACAGGACTGGAGCAAGGCCACTTTCGTCTATTAGCCTCACGTTTAACTCTAGTATCAGAGGCGTTCATGGTGGACTCAATGACTGCACATATTCCAGGTCCTGTGGCTGCAAAACAAGTCCAAATTATCGCCACTCCACCACCGAGCTGGACAGTGGGTATGAGGTGTTTGTGCTGATAAGCTGTGTTTGGTTTTCAACAAATATGGCACCATGCATGATGAGCAAACATCTCCACTTTGGTCCCATCTGTTCCAGAAGTCTTGTGGTTTCTTCAGATGCAACTATGCAAACCTAAGCCATGCAGCCATGTTCAGTCTTTTTATAATTGTACTGCCATTAACTTTAACAGTTAACATGCTAATTGGGGCCTATAGAGTCTGAGATGTAATTTTTGGCTGTTTTGCAATTTCACTTTGCATTGCACAGTCTGACCTTGGGGTGAATTTGCTGGGATGTCCACTCCCAGAAGATTGGCAAATGTCTGTATTGTTTTCCGCTTTTGAATAATCTTTCTCACTGTAGAATGATGGACTTTAAATTGTTTGGAAATGGCTGTATAGTTCTTCCCAGTTTAATGGGAAGCAACAATTGCTTCTCTAAGATCATTGCTGATGTCTTTACTCCTTGTCATTTCTTCACACCTGAACTCTCCAAACTGCTAAAGATTTGGATTTTATGGAGTTTTCACACTTGTTGAAGATAAATTAAACAAGGACATTTAATCAGCAGAACCTGTCTACTACTTAGCCTCATAATTCCCATGGAAGCAGTAAGGGTGTATTTAGTTTTTCACACATGGCTTCTCCATTTTGGCTTTATTGGGTGCAGAGCATGCACAGTAGGCACTTTCACTCACACGCACAGACACCGGAGACCATTTTCACTGTGAAATTGTGCTCTTAAATCCTGCTGATGCCTATGTACTCATTAAGTCTCTTATAGCCTGTAGGATAATCTGTGACAGATCTGTGCGGTCCCATCCTTTCTTACGCCACCTTGCCTAGCAGCCCCAGCAGCATAGTGTTTCACCGGGGAAGGATGCAATGCGCTGCTGTGAATAGGATGTACTATGCCGTCCTTGTGTTTTTGTGAGCCATGTATTTAAGGATGGTAAAGAATGTCCATATACACAAAGGGCGTTAATAATCTGTGATATACTTGCGAATTCTGTGAGACTCTCAAAAAGTGTATTTACATGGTTAAAGGGACAGTCTAGTCCCCAAACTCACTTTGCTCAAGCCCTCCCCAGTGATTACTCTGCATACTCACTGCAGGTGCAACAGCACTGATTCTATAGACACTGAGGATATAAAGTTTTGCTTCATACAGTCACTTCCTGTCCTCCTCGAATTGAGTCTATTGAGTGGCCTATGAGTGACCTTGCTCTTGTACACAGTAGGATCTCTTAACAGTGCAACACATTGTCTGATGACATCACTAGAGAGACAGGATATTCCATTCATTTGAATGGCATTATTCTCATTGGTTCGTGCAATAAAAAAAAAAAAAAAAAGGAAATTACTTTTACTCATCTAGTGTGGGCACTCCTGGTTTCTTGCAAACTGCTGTAATTTCACAATTTATTCTAGCTATAAGTATTTTATATTTTAAGCCATGCAAAATGTAAGACATGCATTTTAAAGTACTTTGAAAGCACATTAATATGCATTCATTTTTGGAAGATGCATTTTGGGCACCAGACAGTCCCTTTAAGGAGTGAAAGAAAGGTATTGCTGAGACTTGTATTAGTACAGAAAGTTGGGTTGCCTAGTAGTGTAGCGTAATACAAGCCATAAACAGTTACCTTCCTTACAGTACAGTGTCTTTTATGTCCTTTCAATGATTTACCTCTTCTGAAATAATCTGGTGTGACTTACTGATTGGAAATTTATTTATATGCTCTTTTCATTTTTATGGCAGTTCCTTTCACAATAAATAAAGGTCGTAGCCAGGGCAATGCTAAATATATATGGGTCAGGCATAGCTGGCATGTGACATGAAAACTAAATCTTATTTCTTTACCATACTGTCTTAAGAAGAATAAAATCTTTATAATTTTGAGAAAGCTTAAAGTCCATAAAAGAGTAAATAATAAAGTTGAGTCAGCTGCTTTAAGCTTGTTACTCAGTACTAGAATAAAGGTTTTGATTTAATGAAAAATATTTCCTGGAATTCATTTTATGGGTATATATATATGAAACCAGCAGACACTTATGGTACCAAATGGCGTAATCCCCACAAGTGGCAATCTTACGCTAACACCACCCCGAAAATTGGGAGTTAGTTCAATGTGTGTCCAGTGGTGGACAGCAATAAGCATGGTGGACATTTACTGGGATTTGTGATGGACAATTTAATGATGTTCTATGGACCTTCACGCACCTTGCCACAGATAACCGCACTATGACTAAAGCAAACTGTTACCCCACCCGTCACCCTGTGCCCAAATGTGCCCTCCAGAACTCCTAATTTAACAACAAAATTACAATATTGGTCTCCTCCTCCTGAGTGCCTACCTTTTTTTTGGCGAGGTATAGGGATCGATGGTGGTCTAAAAGGGTCCGGGTCCCTTCTGTGCTGCTTCTTCTTCTGTCTCCAAGAGTCTCAAAGGTTACAATTTAAGGGAAATGCTATTCTTCTTTTCTCATTTCACTTATCGCTACAATTCTTTCCCCTTAAATATACCCCAATATTTATAAAGAAATGTTATAACTCCACACCAACCAATCAGAAGTACGGTCAGTATTTATAAACGACCGGCTTTACATTTGACATCCTCAAGGTCAAAGTCTTCCCTTGGTAATGGAATGTCTAATGGGGAAACTGGTCGGAGAGTTTGTTCTGTTTTATTTTTTAATACGAATAAAGAATTTATATTTTTATATACATTGGATACCTAAGATTTGTTTAAGATGTTTTTTTCCTTAAGTGTTCAAGTAAATGGAGTTTAACTTCTTCATATTGATGATGCACTGTTTAGCTCAGTAAATGTGAGAGTGCACTGATGTGGATATGTTCCAACTGAAGGCATAGATTATATTCAAATACGCCCAACTAGGAGATCCTTTACTTTAAGCAAACAATGTTATAACAATGTGGAGAGCTTTCACTAACAGAACAGGTTCATTTTGACCAAATACTTTACAGTATCTCTTTAAACTTATGTTAGTTATATCTATTTTTATGAAAAAAAAAATCTCGTCTTATAGCAAAATCGAGCAAATACGGTATGTGATAAGTTAACATTCTACCAGTTTGGGTATGCAGGTGATTAATATCTTTCCTGTTTTGGCCAGCTAGTAGCTAGATATCTATTATAGACATGTAAAAATATATGATGATAAATATTTTGTTTGGATATATATTATTATTATAATTATATGTGGATAATAATTTTCTCTCTTTTTCTATTTACAGATCCTTTGTTGAAACACATTGTGATATAAACCATGAGTGCAGCTGTTCCCGATACATTTTATTTAATTCTGTTACTAATTTCATCATTTGTAAGCTGATTATACTGGATATATATTGGAAGATTCTTTGTACAGGAGCAGCTGCGTTGAAATCAGAACCCGCATTTAATTTTGTTTATATTGTTCCATGTAAAAAATGTATTTCATGTCCCTGGTTCTGTTCAGGGGGCTTAGGTTTGAAATGTGTGCCTATTTGTAAATGTTTGCAACAAATTGTTTAAGATGGCGTCCACAAAGTTCACTTAATATTATAATCCAATGGACTGCCTTATTCATCACATGATTTGATATTGCATCACTTTAATATGATGTCATTATGCCTTTTTTCCATTTTGAACACTATTTATATATATTGGGATTGTTATGCAATTCATAGAGCACTGTCACTTTAAATTGTTGATTTGGTCACATGATTGATGACTTTGACATTTCAGTAGTGTGTAGAAATACCTCTTTGCTTGAACATATTGTTTATGGCTTGATAAATACCTCACGGTCAAAACGTTGCCCCTGGTGGTTGTGGAATAAAATTTGACCTCCCTTATACTTGCAGTAATGATTATGGTTTTATTTTTAGAATTTTGGGGTCCCGGTGGAGCCCAGTTGGTGCACCGACTGTTTATTGAGTGCCATTTGACTACTTTTGGTATTTACCATTACAGAGGAGATCTGTTCATTAACATATCAGGCTAATCCCACCCACAATAGCAGTGTGGACCCAAAACGCATGGCAAGCCTCCTCTGCACGAGGAACACAGCAACTACAGGCATACGTTTCGGATTGTCCTTCGTTTGAGTTTGCAAATATATATAAAATATAGCCTCATGTACTTTAATATCGCTCCGCATTTTTACTCATTATGTCCTCTACTGCCAAATAGATATTGTAAAAGGCCTTTTACAAAATCTATTTGGCAGCTGGTTTAAACAGAAGAGCACACAGACTATTCTCCAATTCAAATTAAGGATCACAAACACACACTGCATCTACATCTGGATAGAGCATTTGCTTCTCCGCAGCAACCTCACCCACCAGCTAATAATGATCAAGTACCTATTGGATACAGACTAGTATAGCAATATAGGATTTCACACCAACTCAGCCTCATAGGGCCCCGCTTAACTTCCATTCACACAGTTAGAGCAACTGCAAAACACGGAGTCAAGACCACAGTACTCATTTTATTATAACATCTAGCCAGCCTATACGTCTGATGAAGCCCTCGGGCGAAACGGGTCAGGTAGCTGGCCATCCAAAAGCACTGTGCTATTTGTATATTGTCTTTAAATTATTTGTATAAGCACTTAATCCATGTTTAAGCTGTGCTCCTATATTCTTCTGTCTCTAAGTCAGCGCACATACCAGCTATACCTACATTGCTTCACCCCCTCTTCATCAGTGGTCAGGAACACCACTCACTGGCATAGTAGCAGCTACGATGCTCTTCCTTTATCTTACCTTTCCACCTGTGTTTTTTTTCTTGCTCTCCTTTCCTCTACGTATATCTATAAAGGCGCGGACTTGTACCCAAACTACAAAATGTGTCAACTGTTAAAGAAATTTTCATTTTAATAGACACCCATACAGTTATCCACACACAAAAATCACATTTGCTTTTATTAGTAATTGTTCTCACTGAGAGGGATTTTCGTTTTTTGTCTCCATGACTTATTGGGGTATGCACAGACGTGGGTCCCTGGCTCGCTGCACATAGAGGGATACCAGCTTTACCACACTAACGAGGCCAATGAAGGCTGAAACGTACATCTGGGGTTGATGTATTCCTCAGGCAGAGGAAACCTGCCAAGCAATTTAGATTTAGACTGCCCTTATGGGTGGGACCAGTCTTATTTGCTCATAGAGAGGTTTCCTCCATAATGGAGCAGGCAAGCAAAACAACGGTGATTCCTCTCCCAAGTAGGTTACATCCTATAGGGCTGGCTATTTGAGCTTCTGTCCTTTCTTGCTGAGAGGGATGCCTAATAGTAAAATGGTCCTTAAAATTTCTCATATAGGATCCCATGCTCCTATAAATGTATGTCTCAGTCTTGTCAAATGATACAAAATCACTGTATATCACAAGAACCAGTGTGGCCAAGAGAAAGCAAAAAAAAAAAGAAAATAATTAAACTATTGCTCAATTCTACAGAGAGGAAGTAGATAACAAATAGGTGCAACAATGGCATGCTACAATCTTGCCAATACCTAACGCAATTCATACTTAAATCCCTTAGTTAAAAGCGTAAGGTTTCCTTTCCACTTTCTCAATAAACAGAGGCAGGTCTTTAATAATAATTAAACAAGTGTTAATGCAAAATATGGACTGGAGCTTTATATATTTCCCAACACAAAAATGGGAATTAAAAAGAAAAGATATATTACAAAAAAGAGAGAAAAGTATGTAATTATACATAAAGAAAAAAAAAAAGTGCATCTTTACAAAAAAAAGTAGGGTTTAAAGCACAGTGTGTAAATAGTACAATAACTGTTAGTTGGGCAGTATAAAACGGAATAAACATTCAACAATATGATACGTACAGTGGAAAGAAAAGTAAGTGAACCTTTTGTAATTTCATGTTTTTTCCCATTTAATGGTCATAATACATGATCTGTTCACGTATAGACACAATGTGACAGTAGGATTGTTATTACTCCCAATAATAGAGTGCAACTTTGGATTCGTTTTAATGCAATTTAGCATCCCTGGTTGCAAAGTCTTCAACTTGATAATTAATGGGAGGATCTGCCTTCTTACAGTCCTTGTCCTGTCCAGCTGGAACGACAACAGCAACCCACAAGGAGCAGCAAGTGCCTGCAGAGACACTGCGCCCCAATGGTTCTCTTTATTACTGGTTTAAGGGAGAATCAGAATCAAGGTGGGACCAGCAGTTAGCCATGAGATGGGGATACTCAGTGATCCGTTGAGAGACTCCTGTTTCTGCCAGCGCTGGACACTCCCCTCAGCACTCTCAACGAAAAGACACAGCTTCCACTATGGAAGTATTACACTGAGTCTCCAAATCTTGTTTTTTGTGAAGACAAGGGGCTTGACAAAGCACTAGTTGGAGAATGCGAAATGCACAGGCTTCTGTTTTTTTTTTTCTACCAGGTGGTTTCACTCCCATAGCACATTGGCTGTGATATCTTCACAACAAATGGCCTTCACCATAAAAATTTTGAGATTCAGTGCAATACTTCCATTGTAGCGGACCTCCTTGTTTCTTTGTTTGTTTGCTGGGACCAGCAGTTACACTATAGCATGTTAGACATGGATCAGGTTTTGTGAACATCTGTTTCTTTAAACTGCTTTGGTTATTGGTTAATTGTTTAGCATCTATAAAATGGTTTAATGATGTTTCCTTAGCGCAGGGGAAAAAGTAACATATAGAACTCAATTAATTTACAATGTGTAGATACAGCTGTAAATCATTCATTCCATTCAAGTCATACACATACCATCTATTTGAAAAAGTATGTTCCTTAATAATAATAAAAACCTTTCTTATTGTAAAGCATTTTTGTTGCAAAAGGCTATCACTGGCAAGAATGCAATAAAATCCAAAGTATCACTTTTAAACAGTAAATTATTACAATGTTTGAACAACAAACATTATAGTATGGATTACAGGGAGTCATATGCTGAATTGTGATCTGTTTCACACCTTAGATACACTGATTCTGAAAAGAATGCAATAAAATCCAATTGCTCATGTACAATATATTTTTAACCAATGTAAAACGATAACACTATTTGAACAGCATGAAGTATTGGGTTATACAATACTTGGAACCAATGCAGAATTCTGACCTACTTTACTCCTCAGAGGTAGAGGTTCACGTGTAATGGAAGAATTTAGATATCACCCACAGATTTAAAAAAAAACAATTTACTATTACACAGACACAATAAAACTGAAAAAGATTATCTCATTTACCTCATGGGAAAATAGTCTGGGATGTAACTACAAACTGCTTGGTTCATAGGAATATTCTGTTTAGTTTCTCCCATTTTATACAATTACACCAGGTATATTCTTTTTATCTTGCACCATTTTCCCTGCATGTTGATATAGACTATCGGTATTCAGTCAAAGGTCAACTGACTAGTGAACTGCACAAATCAAGCAATAGCAGAAGAGTTGGAATACTAGGCTAGGTTGGTGGGTCTTTCCAACTCATCTGTTCACTTTTATTTCTCCCCAAAAAGGTGTTTGCTTTTTTTTTTATTCTGCTTTATTTATATGGCCTGCACTGGCAAGCTGTGATGTCTTTTTTTCTTTATGTAATGTTTAGCTAACTGCCCTTTTATGCTAAATGCTCTTTTCCAGAATGTGAGACTTGTATTTGCATAGATAAATAAATGATATAGATGTTAAGTATAAGTATCATTTCTTTCTGATAGCGCCTCTTTTAGAATACTGAACATAATCTACATAATGTGAAGGAATGTGTGAAGGTTATGTAACTGCAAATACATGTATTTACTGTATCTCTGTGGGTGTTAATGCATGTGTGTGTATATTGTGTGCATGTGCATACTGAATTGTACAAAGGACAAATTAGATGTGGCTTATTAATGGAAAGATAAAACAAGCAAATTAATGGCAAAATAATACTGGCATATTAATGACAAAATAATACTGGCATATTTATGGGCAAATTGGCTATGGCATATTAATGGTAAAATAATACTGGCATATTATTGGGAAAATTGGCTTTGGCTTATTAATGGAAAAATAATACTGGCATATTAATGGCAAAATAATACTAGCATAATAATGGACAACATAGCACTGGTATGTTAATGGCAAAATAATACTGGCATAATAATGGGCAAATTGGCTGTGGCATATTAATGGCAAAATAATGGTACATTAATGGCTAAATAGCACTGGCATATTAATGGCAAAATAATACTGGTATATTAATTGTTAAATAATACTGACATATTAATGGGTAAATAATACTGACATATTAATAGCTAAATAACACTGGCATATTAATGGCAAAATAATACTGGCGTATTAATGTGCAAATTGGTTGTGGCTTATTAATGGCAAAATAATACTGCCATAGTTTTGGGCAAATTGGCTGTGGCATATTAATGGCCAAATAATACTGGCATATTAATAGCCAAATAACCCTGGCAAATTAATGGCAAAATAATACTGGCATATTAATGGATAAATAACACTGGCATATTAATGGGAAAATAATACTAGCATATTAATTGCTAAATAACACTGGCATATTAATGGCAAAATAATACTGGCACATTATTGGGCAAATTGTCTGTGGCTTATTAATGGCAAAATAATACTTGCCTTTTAAAAGCAAAATCATACTGGCATTTTAATGTACAAACTAACACTGGTATATTAATGGCAAAATAATACTGGCATATTAATGGCTAAATAATACTATCGTATTAATGGGCAAATTGGCTGTGGCATATTAATGGGCAAATTAGATGTGGCATATTAATGGACAAACTAACACTGGCATATTAATGGCAAAATAATACTGGCATATTAATTGCTAAATAACACTGGCATATTAATGGCAAAATAATACTGGCATAGTATTTGGCAAATTGGCTGTGGCGTATTAATGGCAAAAAATATTGGCATTTTAAAAGCAAAATAATACTAGCATATTAATGGCTAAATAACACTGGCATATTAATGTCAAAATAATACTGGCATATTATTTGGCAAATTTGCTGTGGCTTATTAATGGCAAAAAATACTGGCATTTTAAAAGCAAAATAATACTAGCATATTAATGGATAAATAACACTGGCATGTTAATGGCAAAATAATACTGGCATGTTAATGGCAAAATAATACTGCCATATTACTGGGCAAATTGGCTGTGGATTATTAATGGCAAAATAATACTGGCATTTTAAAAGCAAAATAATACTGGCATAATAATGGATAAACTAACACTGGCATATTAATGGATAAATGATACTGCCATATTAATGAGCAAATTGTCTGTGGCATATTTATGGGCAAATTAGCTGTGGCATATTAATGGGGACGCTAACACTGGCATATTAATGGGCAAGCTAACACTGGCATATTAATGGCCAATTTGCCTGTGGCTTATTAATGGCAAAATAATACTGGCATGTTATTTGGTAAATTAGCTGTGGCTTATTAATGGCAAAATAACACTGGCATTTTATTGGGCAAATTGGCTATGGCTTATTAATGGCAAATGAATGGCAAATGAATACTGGCATATTAATG
Source organism: Pelodytes ibericus (assembly GCA_036172795.1). Classification (NCBI taxonomy): domain Eukaryota; kingdom Metazoa; phylum Chordata; class Amphibia; order Anura; family Pelodytidae; genus Pelodytes; species Pelodytes ibericus. The sequence continues at coordinate 54,128,343 of CM069867.1, forward strand.
ACAACATAATACTGGCATATTATTGGGCACATTTGCAGTGGCGTATTAATGGCAAAATAACACTGGCATGTTATTGGGCAAATTAGCTGTGGCTTATTAATGGCAAAATAATACTGGAATATTAATGGCAATGATAATACTGGCATAATAATGGGCAAGTTGGTTGTGGCATATTAATTGGCAAGCTGGCTATAGAATATTTAATGGAAAAACAGTGGCATATTTTTAACGGCAACCTGGCTGTTGCATATGTTAATGAAAACGTGACTGTGGTATGTTAATCGGTACCTGAAAGTGGCTTATTTTAATTGGCAAAATGATGCTGTGGCATGTTCTGTTGGGCAAAATAACATGTTCTGTGGGACAAAGTGACATTATGGTATGCCAAATTATGTGGGTGCAATATGAGTGCAAGCGAAGTGCTGTCGGTGCGATATAGGACCATGGGCTCTTTTGTGTGGCATAATTAATGGGGCTCCTGTGTGAGGCATAATTAATGGGTCTCTCGTGTAAGGCATAGCTATGAGGCTCCTGTGTGTGGCATTATTAACAGGGCTCCTGTGTGTGGCATGGTTATGGGCTTCTGTATGTGGCATATTTTGTGGGGCTCCTGAATGTATCATAATTTATGGGGCTCCAGTATGGAATATTTAATGGTCCATCTGACTGGCATTACTAAGGAATCTGTTTGGCATGGTATTGGAGGAAATCCAGGGGGCGACAGCCTGAGTTACCGCACCGGGTGACACCAACACTAGTGATGCCCCTGAGAGTGATGGAGGCAGGGTGAAGTAGATGCCTATCAATGGCCATGGCAGCACTAAGGGGAAAAATATTAGTGAGAGAAAAGTTATTAACATGGGCAAAGGTCTCACTGATAAATTAACTTTGTGCTAGGCCAGCCACCTGAGGCCACTGGGTTGCATTGAGAGGATATGACATCATATTTACAGAAAATCTCGCCCAACAATGACTATATTTTGTCTATTGTATATCTACTCCCTATAAGCACTACCAAAGAATACGGGGCTTCCATGACCAGAATATTGTGCATCTACATGTTCTACATGTACCCAAAAATGGTGAGGAGATGAGCATCTCATACCATGCTGGAGGTGTTCAGAATCACAGACACCACACACCAGTCAGTGCTACTAGGTCATGGAGTAACCTTCTCTCTCATCAAAACTTTCTATACATATCTGTATATATATATACTATATTTATATATTCTACACATCACAGACATAAGAGCTGTATACAGACTAACTTCAAGCTATGAGTTACTGAACCTTAATAGTAAATATAAATAACTTTTAACATAAAAGTGAATCCTCTGCTACTGTATCTCTATATTCATACATGATAATAGAATTGTTGTAGATAACAAAATAAATAAGAAACGCTGGTGTTTATATGTGAGTGAATGATACGTTTATGCTCGTACAAACCAGATATATGAGCCCAATAAAAAGGAACCTACTCTGACCTGCAGACACTATATATTCTGTGGCAAGCATTGCCTCTGCCAATGTTGGAGCTGTACAGCTGTGTAGGGACAGTGCTGGTCACACAGCACTATATTTTTTATTTTCTATTGCTTTCTCATTGTTTTAACAGCAGCAGAAATTAACACCACTAATTAGTTTCAATCTTTTTTATATATATATCTTTTTTTATTTACAATCCATTATGATGGATTTACAAAATTAAAAATATTTGTTTATTTTTTTTATATGACAGTTAGCAGAACTGAGCATATAACTTTTTTGAAAATAATAAGTAAAAATATTGGGTGCTAGGATACGACACCCTAAGTGTTTTCTTGTTATATATCAGACAAAGGATGAGTACAGACAAACATGGATACAATCCGTTCCTGGTGTCACGATCGGTATATTCCGAGCCAACTTTCGAAGCAGAAAATGAAAAGAATGTAATTATTCCAAGAACATTTCGGGAGAAGGTGAAAAAAAATGTCAGGTGAGAAAGCTATCTGCCTAATTTTTCGTCACAAGGTTACATTGATGCTAAGATTCTTTTACAAATAATAAGATGGTAAGCCAACGTTAATCATCCTCATTGCGCATTGTGTGCAGATATTGGGATGGAAGGACATAAAATAAAAAAATAAATATATTGAAGAAATAATTTTGTAAACTTATTTTCACATAATAATTCAATTTTGTTTTTGAAACAGATTCTAATCATTTGGTCCCATTGAAATAATGACACTTTGTTGATTTGCTGAAAACTTCAGTTGTTATTCGATTACTGATATTATATGGTAAAATAGCCACTGACTAATTGGTTAAAATATACTTCATAGGAAAGTGATAGGTTTAAATAGGGGTAGGGACCAGTATTGTTGATTGTGGGTATTTACTGGACTATGTTGTATGGACCTTCACATACTTTGCCACGGATGACAATCTCTGGATTTGAAATGTCTGGCATTTATGTGTGAAAAATAAATACAATAGGGTTATCCATATTAACCCCTTCGCGACCTTATGACGAGTTAACTCGTCATAAGAGCCGCATCATTAGCGACCTTATGACGAGTTAACTCATCATGCAGTGTAGCCGGCGGTGTGCTCCGTGGGCACCGCCAGCTAGTCTGCAACGGGTCCAGGACTAAGCCTCGCACCCAAGGCAAAGCTCCTGGACCCGATCGGTGGATATCCGGGCATGTGATCGAGGTGATTGAGTGATCACCGTGATAACATGCAAATTAGATGCAAAGTCAATGTGTTCACAACATACACAGAGGTAAAAAAATTTTTTTTAAATGTAACCCTTTCATTGCTTATGACAGTTTTTAACTGTGATCAGTTTCCTTCCACTTTATGGCCCTCATTTAGTGTTTTTTTTAACACATTTTTTTATTTTTACAATTTCTAAAGTTTTTTTTAATAAATAAAGGTAATTTTAATATATTAATTTAATAAAATGTAACCCCTGCATGCCTGTTGCATGATTTGTACGGATCTGACATCACTCTCTTCAGAGTTTTTTTTCTGTCTTTTTTGTTTAGGGGGGTTTGGGAACCAATATTTTTCTTTTTTATTAGTTAGTTAATTAGGGGGGATAAGTGGGTTAGTGTTGCACTAGTTGTGTAGCTTATTATTGGGAAAATAATCGGGAAAAACCCTTTTTTCCTCAAAAATTTCCTCTTTTATATGTATTTTTTAATACTAAAATGTAAAACATTTTTATGTATAGGGTATCAAAAGAAAGCTCTAACTGTCCTTTAAAAACCAACATATAACTTGTATGGGTTAAATGAGAGAGAGGAAAATTATGTTTCAAAAAACACATATTAAAAATTGAAAAAAGCTCTGGTCCTTGGCCCAGAAAAATCCCTGGTCCTTAAAGGGTTAATTTATGTTGTTTAGTGTCCTTTGATAGGAGTGCTCTTTTTTTAATAAAAAGTCGCTCTTTTCTCCCCGACATCAGTGGTTTCTAAACAGCAAGTATTGTGAATATTAGTCAGCAAAATAGTGCTCACAGAACCCCCCCCCCCCCCCCCCCCTTCTATCATAGAAGCACAACCTCACCTTAATGCTTGTTATGTTACACTGGGAGCTGACATGCACAATGTTTTTTTAATGGTGGCTCAATATGTGAGATGGACTATTATATTATATTTAACACACACTGGTGTAGATTCCCTTGATGATGTGGGAGAATTTTCCACTGTATTTACCTTTAGGCAGTTACTGTGATCATTATACCCAGCAGCTGTATCACCTATTATTATTATTATTATTATTATTAGAGGCTCATAGGTAGGGCCGGAATGGGGGACAAAAAACAGCCCTGGAAAAACTTTATATACCAGCCCCATAGCATAACATTATTAAACCAGCCCATAGCATGATATACATTGTTTTGTTCATAAAAGGCAAAACCATGCATTTTAAAAGCACATCTGAAGAGTGAATTATTTATCGATAAGACTGATTTATAAGCCTGCCTAGGACAATATGTACCTCCAGTATGTACACAAAGTTATATGGATTGCCCTGTGTAGAGGTATATATCAGGGAAGTTTGTGAGACACATCCCTGTGTACAAAATGTAGTGTCTCTCTCCTCCCCTTCCATCTGTAGTGTCTCTCTCTCCCCCCTTCCATCTGTAGTGTCTCTCTCTCCCTGCTTCCATCTGTAGTGTCTCTCTCCCTCCTTCCATCTGTAGTGTCTCTCTCTCCCTCCTTCCATCTGTAGTGTCTCTCTCCCCCCCCCCCCCTGTAGCGTCTCCCTTCCCCCCAGATCCTTCCCCCTGTAGTGACTGTCTCTTACCCTGTTGTCCCTGCCTTCTCTCCCCATCTCGCACCAGAACTGCTGCCTCAACATCCAGCAGCAGCAGGTGAATTTCTTATCGCGACAGTGGCCGCCGTTTTGAGAAGTTCAGCGGCCGCAGCTAGTTTAAGATATTCGCCTGCTGCCGCCGGATGTTGCTGCCTTCATGCCAGAGTTCTCCAAGCATAACCCACAAGACCTGGAACTGGGAATAACCATTCATTATTAAAGTCGACCCTGGAAAGCCTTTTTGATAAATTCTTATTATTAAAGTGGACCTTGGAATGTTTGTTTGACAACTGTTCATTATTAAAGTGGCCTTTATAATGCTTTTTTTATACATTTTTATTATTAAAGTAGACCTGAGAATGCCTGTTTGATAACTGATCATTATTAAAATGGACCTGGGTGCCACGAGCCAACCCACATTCAGGCTCATCCAGGCTGTACCCAGCTATTTCTGTATCCTGTTGGTTTTCCTCAGTTATTAATTACCCTATTAAATTGTTTATTTTTATTCTACCTATCTATCATTGTACTTTTGTACCATTCCTTCTCTTTTTTTTTCCCTTAAGCTCTAGCATTGTTTCCTTACTTCACCTCGACCTCTTCTCCAGAACCTTTGGGAACAGCACTACATGGTCACTAAACAGCTTTTCATTCCTTCTTCCTTCTATTTTTTTCCCTCATCTTCCCTGGTGCAAGTCTGCTACATACTTCTAAGCTTGGGCAGGTGCCAGACAATAGCTAGACTTGGTCAGGTACCATCTAGGGACAGACTTAGGCAGGTGCCACTCTCTGGCCAAACTGGACAGATACATCTCTGGGCAAGTTCCACTCTGAGGCTGAACTAGGAAAGTGCTACCATGTGGCCCAAACTAGGAAACAAAACACACAAGGACACAAACAACAGACAGGAGGAAGCATATATTATAACTGAGTAAAACCAAAAGGATACAGAAATGCCTGGAAAAGCATGTTTGATAACCCTTCATTATGCACGTACCTCTTGGAAAGGTCCTGGAACATGGGTTCAGCTGAATCATGATGTGGAAGTAGGCTACAGCCTTAAGTCACAACTGGTAGAACCTATACTAAGAGTAGTATTAAGGCATGAAGAGTTACGTTTGCCCCTCTGAAGCTGATTTCTGATACCAGCCAGGATGGAGTCATCCCATGAGAACCAAATACAGTCCCTTAACTCTTATTGCCAAAATGAGCAGTGCCTATATGACCTTTGAGACATCTATTTGTGTGACATATGCATTTTGCTTATTGAGCTGTAAATAGTGCAAACCAAATTTCCAAAGTCATTGTTCACACCACTGGGTACTCAAATGGAAGAAACTTCCCAGTGCAGGTGGATGAAGGAAATAGTGAATGGCAGTGAACGCCCAGAGAATCAAGACAGTTGTTTTGCTAAACCCCCTTTTTGAGATTCTTCTGCTTAAGCAACTTTGTACAAGGATTGCTGTAATGAAGTGCTTTAATGTTTTTACACTATAGTATTCTCCTATTTGCATATTTGTACACAAGCTAGAAATAACTCATTGTAAATTAGCAGGGAATTCCATGTATTCATTTTTTTATTCCATTGAATAAAGAGAATAGTTTCTCTTTGATTAGAATAGTTGTTTTTTTTTGCGTAGCCATTATAGAACACTGAATCTGCCCATACAAATGTCAGTCTTTCTAACACACATATTGATATATTGATGTTTATTTTTTATTTTCCTTTTATTTAAATTTTATTTAGAGTTCACCTCCTTTACTAGGGTGCTACCCCTCACTATCAAAAAGACTATACAAATATTGCAAAGAACACCAAAAAAAAAGACATTTACTGACCAATATATGCAAAAAGAGCTCTATTACTTCCCCTATGTTACTTTAGTAGGCTTCTTTAAAACTTCTCTATCCAGTGTGACCATCTCTTATTTTTATGGTTAGACGTATTATATTGATTTAAGATCCCCCACAGTAGATTGTGTTTTTAGTGTCCCCATCATGAAAATACCTCCCTAGATCACTAGGGTACAATAAGTTTGCTGTATGGGTGCAAGTCTGTGAGTGCAATGGCAAGTTTGTGGGTGTCATGGCACATCATCTTTGTGCTATGGCAAGTCATGGGGCTACAATGGCAAGTTTGTGGGTGCAATGGCAAGTCCTTGGAATGCAATGACAAGTTTTTTTGTGTTATTTTTCTTGAAAGCAGTATTTTCGGTTCAGTAAATGTTATTTATTTAAACATTTTTAATTTATTTTTCCTATTTCAATTTTTTTCACATTTAAGCCTATTTTTTTTTTTTTGTACAAAGGATACTTTTCTTTAGCACAACATGTGCTAGGTGTATATTTTTGATAGGTCCGAAAAAAACACACCAATTGTTGTAGTGTTTGTGCTGTTTTATAATATTTGGATAGGTATGAGATGGGCAGACTATATGGACCAAATGGTTCTTATCTGCCGACACATTCTATGTTTCTCTGTAAATTTTAAGTTTGAATAGATAAAAGATATCAAATCTTTACTGAAATAAACAGGACTTTAATTTTGGCTAGATGAAAGAAACATAGTAGAGAGTGACCCCGTTAGTTCTGTCCTATAGTTGTAATAATGAGGAGGTAAACAAACTATTAGACACCTTGACAGAAAACAAATTTTTGTGGTGCTACACTTAGTGTGTGACGATATCTGAATGTCTTGGGGAAGATGTCTTGGGGAAGAGCCTGAAAAACAGTGCAGTTGCTTTGGATGGAGGGGTGAAGTTCTATTAAACCTATGCTGGTGAGAGTCTGAATTAAATACACACTACTGTGTAAAAAACATAATAGTAACTGCATATGTATTACCATGTTCTATGGTTCTACACTATTGGCATTGGCCAGTGCTTCTTTTTCTTCCTGGTCCTATATGTAATGGAGAATATTTATCCCAGAACCACATTATCAACATGCTAATGCAGTGTCTATTTCCTCTACCCACGACAAATGAATAATTAGCCAAAAAGTTACTGATTTATTTTATAAAATGATAAATGAACAAAGTTGATAAATCATAGTCACAGAAGTCTTATTTATGCTTCAAAATATGCACAAAAGTTGCTTGAAACAAAAGGTCAAAATGGAAAACCATTTTTCATACTGTGCAACACATTATTAATACTCCAAGAATGTAAACGTACCCTGATTTGGTGCAGATCCGATCATTCTCAGGAGTTGACAATTCAATGTATTATTTTGGTTTTTTTAAGTACCTACTATCCATAGCAGAATTCATATCAGTATTTTATCAACCAGCGTTAAAAGGGCCTTTGGAACCAGAAATAAGAAAGCTTATCCCACAAGGAAAGAAGGACTAGAGTTTATAGCTCTGAAATGGACTCAATTAGTGGTTTTCCATCCCAAATAATGTTTGGCCTGCTGCTTACAGAAATATACAATGTATGTAATTATAGCGATAAGAGAAATCCTTATTGAAAAACTTGTGCAGCCTAATATTTGTTAACTAACGTTTTGTGTTTGAATATCACAGATGTACCCCCAGGACAGGCCTTCTAGTGCTCAAGTCTTTATTCCCTTTCTTGGATTGGCTGCCCAAATACCAATGGAAAGATTGGATAATACATGACTTAATCTCAGGAGTAAGCACAGGCCTCGTTTCAACTTTGCAAGGTGAGTTTGTGGTTATAATGGAAAAATAGAGTACAAAAAAAAAGGATAAAAAAAAATCATGAGTTGACTGTAGAAACAAAGATTGTGGTGCCAGATAAAAAAACAATTGTCCCAAGCAACAACCTTGCCATAATGAAAACTCTATTATTTAATTGTTAACTAATAATTTCATTACAAGCTTTCAAAACCATTGATTACATCCCTGCCTCTGGTATCAATCAGTGTCTGATATTTCTAGAGCCTACTTCTACACTTTCTGGTTAAAACAGTCCTTTGCATGAAGAGGAAGGTGGGAGAGATCGCAGATCAGTATTTCCAGACCTGTTCTTATACATGCAGAATTCCATTAGATGGCTGTTCACATATCATCTTTAGGTTTCCTGCCAAGGGAAACTGCAGTGTAAAAAAGTAAAGCTAGGTGAAATAGTCCATAAATGGCTTGTTGGTAATGCAAAATGGCTGCACCCTACTGCCATATTTTGGTAATGGTCCCAATGTGCTACAGAAGATGGAAACTCACTCAGTAAAATGCAACTGAGCAGGCAAAATAAAACATTTGAACAAGTAAGATGCACCTGTTCATTTGTAAAGGGGGTTAAACATTTCCTTTGACTTAGTTGACAAACAGAAGACGGTGTGTACAACATTCTTGTGCAAAACAGGAAGAGCCAATAAAAACTACAATAACATGATTTTATTTTCCATTTAATTGTAAAAAAAAAAAAAAAAATTAAACACATTGTACTCTTTGTACCATGGCCTGCAGTTTAATTTCAACCATAGTCCCTGAAGTACCGGAATACAAACTACGCTTGTTACATTCTTGCAGCCTTTTAGAATACAGTTAAACTGAAAAAAACTGGATTATAAAGAACAAAATGTTTATGAGACTCACATTTTTCAAGAGCAATTATCATAAACCTAAACTTTACGGTTCTCTGATTTACAGCACCATCCTGTCACCAAAAACGTTGTTTTCTTGACTTCATGTTACCTAAGCATTAAACTTTTACTTATTTCCAAGCTAAAAAGTAATTAAGCGCGGAAATATCTGGCACAATAATTAAACACAGTGGATTCTATTCACTAAACATTGAACTCTTTGTGATAAGTTCACTTCTCCTGTTTTAGATTTCTTTTTTCTGGTTTGTCTGGTCCGAATGTCGCTGGTAAAGCTGCAGTTCAAGATTCAGGAACAATATAATCCTTCTGATTTGTGTTTTCAGGCTTGTCTTTTGCATTGCTTGCATCCGTTCCTGTTGGCTATGGCCTGTATTCCGCGTTTTTCCCGGTCCTGACCTATGCTTTGATGGGAACATCCAGACATCTTTCAATTGGTAAGTTTACTAACTCAATACCTTGCCAAACTTCACATCCCACCTCTGGTCGAATCTTGCCAAGCCTTCTAACTCTACAGTACTTTATATATGGATGGAGTTCATTATTATATTACTTCAGTAGTAATAGGATCATGCAGATAGAGAGAGAGACATGTATTTTATCTGCAAACATGCAAATTAAATGCATATATCTAATCAAGTCTGATCTTTTCACCCACGAGTTTTGTGGATGATAGGTTCCTTTTAAAGTTGACTATCGGTGTCTTAATTACTCAATAAAGAGAGAATTGCAGGGAAATGAGACTAGAATTTCAAGGCCAAAGTAGCTGAATTGTAACAATTCTCCGATTCAGTTGCATTGGAGTTTTTTTCCAACACGTTCCCATCTCAATTCCTTGCAATTGTCACTTCATTGAGAAGACCTTTACGTTTCTATTTATTCTATAATTCAGTGCAGTTGGTTGTTTAGATAGTACTGAGGAGGTTGGCCTGAGAGAAAGTATTGAAAGTAGTGTGTTGCTGTAACGACTGCAGGTGAATCCACGATGCAGATACTTGACACTGTGATGTGATGGAGACAGACACGTCTGTAACTTGGGCATTTGAGTGGTGAGAAGAGGTCTTCTGTCCCACCTAGAGCTACCTTTGGTTGAGCTGCAGGCACAAAGGAAAGGTTCCTGCACCCCGACCATTCTCCAGACACCAAGCTGGGACAGTATCAGAAGAACTGAGTATAGTCACAGCTGCATCACACCAGGAAAACTCAGAAGTGAAGTCAGGTGATGAGCAAGTGTCGTGGAGCTGGGAGGACTAGACTGGAAAGCCAAGGTCAGGAATAGAGAGGACAACATAGTAGATAAAGCCGGGCTGAGGTCAAAACAAGGGAAGTAGGAGAATGAGGGTAGTCCGCGCAAAGCCAAAGGTCAATACACAGGAACACACAATAGAATACTCAAAAGCCAGGACAACGCAAAGGATGCTAACACATGCAATGAGAGAGGGTAAATGAGCTGAATTTATACCATTAGGTGACATTAGGACCGCCCAGGGACGTGGGAAAAAAGTTATAAGTGCGGCAGCCATGTTGGAGACCGTAGGGCTCCAAAAACATGGTGCTGCAGGATTTTGCAAACTGCTTGGACAGACACAGAGGGGGCAGAAGGCAGGTGGGTGACAGTTGCAAAGTAGCAATAGTCTAATGATCATACACAGGTTTCTTTTTCTTTGTACAGGCCCGTTTCCAGTGGTCTGCTTGATGGTGGGTATGGTTGTTCAATCTATGGCCCCAGAAGAAAATTTTATGATCCCCAGTAACGGCACAGATAACAGCACCACAATTGATCAAAACAAAATGAATGAAGCAAGAATCTTGATCTGTGGGACACTCAGCGTCTTAATTGGCCTTCTACAGGTAATGCACACTTTTCCTATAATTCACCTTCCATGAAACACTCAAATGGGTCTATTCACTAAAATTCGACTTAGAGGTTGACTTGCATTTTGAGATTAATGGGGCTATTCACTAAAAGGTGAGTAGCAGGTGAGTTGTTGAGGTGAGTAGCAGGTGAGTTGAGATGAGTAGCAGGTGAGTTGAGGCGAGTAGCAGCTGAGTTGAAGTGAATTGGAGAACTTTCCATCTCCCCAATTTAGCTATACATTGTGCAGGGACACACCTGGTTAGTTCCCCGCTAAGTGATCTCATCAGGTTTATTCCTGCACAATGTATAGCTGAATTGGTGAGATGGAATGTTCATCTCACTTCAACTCTCCTCAACTCACTCTTAGTGAATAGCCCGATAAATCAAAATCGGCAACTGAGTCTCAAAAATAGCTTCAATCATTTTGCCTCCCATTACTTTCAGTGGGAAAGAGTCAACCTGGTTTTTTTTCCTAAGTCAAACTTGATAGAATTTGATTTAGTTTCAAAAGGAAAGTCGACCACCAAAGTTGAATTTTAGTGAACTGACCCAAAAGATATAATATTGTTTTGAGTGGTTCACAATAGAACCACGGTTTAGAAGGCAGTTTTAATCCGGCATAAGTAGCTGTCTGACTAGATTTGTGCTTTAGTTCCTCTTTAAAGCTATATACGTAAAGAACTAAAAGCATGCCCATTTTTATGAAAAAGTGCCAAAAATAGTGCAATCAGGAGAAATATTCTGTTGGTGTCTATGGTGAGGGCTTTAAATATTACAATCACTATTTCAAATAATATTTTGTTTACTGATTCCTGTAAATAAATCAAGTTACTGCTCTGTTAGTGCTGGCACTTAGTGATAGTGATCACTATTAATTAATGCTATTAATGCTAATATAGGGCATATTTTAGCCAGTGTGTACCATATGCAACCCCTTAAGTTGTCCATTTAATTCAGCATAATATTATTCTAAAACAATACATTTTAAAATGAATGTGTTCAATAAAATTTGAATATCCATATTCTGAAATATGTTTCATATTGTTTCATGTTTCAAAATTGTACTACAGGAGCAATAAGGCAGACAAATAATTAAGCAATAAATTAAGGTGTGAAAGAGCTTCCAGAAGTATTAGTAGTAGTAATTGGTCAATCTTTTAATAAATGTTATCACAAACTTTATACCCTTCCAAAGAAAGATAGGCCTGCTCATTTTGATGATTATCTTTTTATTTCTTTCTTCTTTCCAATTATTTATTCATCTCTCATACAAAAATCATACATGAAACATACAGTAAAAATCACATGGTTGGAGAATTATTTTAAAGGACAACTAAACTTTTTTGTTTTTACTCAGTGTTGTAAAATACTTGACTTAAGTGAAGTTATTTATTTTTTGTGTCGCTGACACAAATGAGCAAGGCGGCCAAATGTGGCCGAATTGCGTTGTTGAAACAGCCTTTGTCGGCAATTCAATTTGAAAGATGTCCGACGGTGAACTGTGTGCGCGTGCATGCAAGATCAGGTGCGCTCACATGCGCGATTTAGGCTTTGCAAAATACCACAGACTCAATGGGAACCATTGGCCTCAATCACGCATGCGCCCACCTGACAGTTCACCATCGGGCATCTTCCCAATTGCATTGCCAACACAACTGTCAGCAGTTTAGCAGGGACTGGGACTGTGATTGAAATAAAGTATAAAGTAAGTCACCCCCTTAAAAAAAAAAAGTTCAATTAAAAACTCTGAGTGAAAAAAAGTTTATTTGTCCTATTAGGGCAAGAATTTATTTCAAAATATTTAACTTCCACTTTCAATGAATTTGTTAAGACTGGATCACTTCCATAGGATACGATGAAAGGAAGTATCATCCCTGTAACGGGACGGCTGCCCAAGCTTGGTAGCACCTCTGCACGTTGTGGAAAATCACCTCCTTAGCCCAGGACTAAGACTCAGCATTCACCCAACAAGTCTTTCCGGAACCTTGCTTTTTGTACCCAAATAGCAGACAGGACTACTAGCAATTAGGTACAGCAACAATGAACATTTATTTGTGAAACAGTACAGACTTATATACAGATAAATCTGACATCCTGGGCACCTTGGGTTGAATTCCTTGCTGCACTGAATGGGTGCCTCAGGTCCCTGCCAAAGTGTGTACAGGGCAAAGGCCCTGGGTAGTGACAAGCTCTCTGGGCTTTGGGAACAGGGGGGGACAATATGAGGCCCTAAAGAGCTAGTCAATAGTAAATCCAGGGGACAGGTAACAGCAAGAGGGCAGTGATTTGTACTTTGGGAATGCTATAACCCCTTACAGTGCCACGGGAGCCTAGGGCATGCAGGCTTCCGTGACACATAGCTCCTTTGGGGAGGGGAAGTCCACAGGGAGGGGTTTGGCCCTCGGGGCCCTCCAAGAGCCACAGTCAAGCAGGCTGTCATGATTCACTTTGTGACAGGTACCATGACAATCCCTATTCTTGAATTGTCGTCCGATCTCCCTATTAAACCTGGATTCTAAAATATATGTGGGCATTCTGGCTGACAGACATAAGAGGGTTATTTCTGATTTTATTCATATTGACCAAGCTGGGTTTGTTCCTGGCAGGTCTTCTTTGAATAGCATTAGGAGACTTATTGACATACTTGATGCAGTTAAAAAAAAAAACTAGAGTCCCTTTACTAACCCTGTTGCTTGATGCTCAAAATCATATTGACAGGATCAGTGTAGATTAGTTAGGCCAAATTTTACAGGAGGCATTATCGGTAGAATTCATGATAGCATTACGACCCTGTAAAACAGTTCTCTCAGCCAGAATAGTATGACCTAACTGATTTAAAATTAAAAATGGAACAAAACAGGGTTGCCCCTTGTCACCTCTTCTTTACTTGCTCTCTGTGGAACCACTAGCAGCTACAATAAGGTAAACCAAAAAATGAATGGCTTTGGGTTAAAAAATGGAGACCTCAAAATGGGGAACGAAATACCGTGAACACTAGAAGATACATTATCGTCTACTAATGAATTAATGCAGGTAAATGAGAACTATAGTTATCTAACTATTAACTGAATATAGAAAAAGACATCCCTTTAAATATCAACAAAGAAGACAGAGATTGATTAATTTCAAGCTTTGGGTTTTCTTGGGCAAATGGAGAGATTACGTACTGAAATAACATCTGACCCTGGGGAAACTGTTGCTGTTAATATTTTTCCTTTGTGGAAGGAATCTAATAAGCTTTTAAAAGAATGGATATTTGTAGACACCTCGTGGTGGGGTAGAGTACATGGTGTTAAATCATATTTACTCCCTTTGTAGTTCTATTTAATCAGAAAAATCCTGATTAGGGTCCCAAAATGCTGTCTCTCAATGGTTAATCATCTTTTTCCAGATTTATTTGGAAGGGGAAATAACCTGCTTAGTTGCCCTTCAAATAAGGGACCAGAGATTTTACACCTCCCTTTTGGGAATTTACAACTAAATGTAGTAAGTTGGCCCCAAAAGTTGATGGTGTAGTTTTTCCATCAGGTTTATTTATTCAAGATGATCTACAAACATGTATTTCAAAATGTTTAGAGATTATCATGCTGATTAAACCAAAGGTGTAATTCCCAGCAGTCTGAAACATATCACAACAGAATGAAATTCTCCTATGGCTCAGCAATCAAAATATGCTCATAATTTAAATGTATTAGATCTACAATTCAAAGTCACCAATCGCTGGTACATAGTGTCTATAGGATTGGCTAAAATGTATCCTATACACTCAAAGATATTTAAAAAAAAAACAATGGGAGGTAGTTAATTACAAGTTAAATGGTTTAGGCCATATGGATTTAGAGTTAAAACCTGAAACTGCCTTCCTTCAGCTGGTCCTCCCTTGGTTATCAAATGATAAATTACACCACAGTTTGTTAACAACTAACCTAGTAATTGCCAGAGCTTGGACCTCCCTACTTCCCCCCTATGTGGGATACTGTGATATTACAAGTTTTATAAAAAATATAAGATGAAAAGGGGTATCTCTCTGCATGGCAGATTACCTGGTACAGAATTTAACATGTGCAATTATTGAATAATAATAAAGACAGTAGGGGTCAAACACCATTGTTCCTACGGAAGCATTCTTACATACATACATTTAGCTTCTTGTGATTCACTGGCCTTTTATCGTGTTTGGCATCGTGGTTCTATGAGTATGTATCTCTGTATTTTTTGTTTTCAGTATATTATAATGTATTTTCTGTTTTTTTGTATTTTAAAAATAAAAACTAATTATAAAAAAAAAAGTACGAATATCAGATTTGCAGCTTCCTCTGATCCTCCCACTCAGCTGTCTGCAATTGGCTGGAGTTAGTATACAGTACGTTCTGTATCTCGAAGAACAGTTAAATAAAAAGATGGATTTTATTGTATGATTTGTCATGAAACCCTGAAAACTTTGAAACATTGAGTCCACAATTTATTTACTTGGTAATTCATCTAAAATCACACACACACACAAAAAAAAAACCCTAAAGTTTTTTCGATTTCATTTGTTTCAGATTGGGTTAGGAGTACTTCAGATCGGATTCATTGTCAGGTACCTTGGAGAACCATTAGTCGGTGGCTTTACTTGGGCCGCTGCCTTTCAAGTTTTGATATCACAACTGAAACAAGTTCTTAACGTTCCAACAGGAAACTACAATGGGATATTATCTATCATATACGTACGTATACAGCATGCAAAATGTGTGAAAAATCAAAGTACGTTTACTCGGGAACGGGGGGACTAATAAAAGTACTCAAAAAAAAAAATTGGGCAGACTAGATGGACCGAATGGTTCTTATCTGCCGACACATTCTATGTTTCTACTCAAAACACTGATACCATTCCGCAACAGAAATACAGTACTATTTAAGTAAGATTTCTTAAAGGCACTCAACTCAGTGTCAGCCTAGACATTGCTTATCCTGTGAATACAGAGAATAAAAATGCTTTAAAATGATCTATACATGGATATAGCAGAACTGCAGGCAATTAAGAAAAATACATATTTTCAATGTGTCGGTGGGGTCTCCTGTTTCTGACATCACCTTGTGGCTTGATATGCAAATGACACATTTCCCATTGCAAAAGTAGTTAATTTCCATATCAAGCCTCAGAGGTGATGTCATCAAGACACAAACACATTTAAAACACATCTTTCTCTAAATGTATGTATTTACATGTGATTCTGCACAATGTGTAGCTCATTTTGCAGCAATTGTTATTCTCTACATTCACAGTATAAACCGTGTATAGGGGACTGGTTCCCTTTTAAATAGACTAAAGACAACAAATGTATTTTCTTTACATAAAAGACCACTTTATGATGAGTCAAATGCTTTTTTATTTTCTTTGTATGGTTTATGATGGCTGATTTACAATGCAACAATGCCAGGACACGCACTAATTTGATATAGCAGGACCCAACAATCTGGGCAAATCCATGACTGTTTTGTAGTGATAGTACCGATGGGTGTGGCCACATGAAAACTGCATGGTACCCCTCTGTGTGACACTGTAATACATATTATTATTTTATTTTTTTTCTTTGACACTCAGACTCCGCAACTTCATGTGTTTTCAGATAATCCTTGTGTTTATTTTCTCTACTTTGTTCATTAATTCAAAGTCAAAAAGATATAAAAAGGCATATTATTCTAAGTAACAATATAGTATCATAACATAGCTGGTGAGATAGCTCAACTTGGTATATGCCATGACCACAGATGATTTTTAAATTTCAAGGTCATGGGTTCAAATCTTGGCATGGTCAGCTCAGTTCTTCATCCTTCCATGGTCAATAAATGTACCATTGATTGAGTCATAATATCTATTTTCAGCTGCCAATTTGGTTAATTGTGAGCACATGGCCAAAAAAGTGCTTTGAGTCCCACTGGGAGAAAGGAGCTCTATAAATACTAATTACTATTATCATATTTGTGTTTTCTATTTTATTTTTTTATTAGACAATTATAGACATCTTTAAAAACATTGCCAAGACTAATATTGCTGACCTTATTGCTGGTATTCTGGCTTTCCTCGTATGCGTGGTGGTAAAGGAAATAAATGAAAAATATAAACACAAACTCCGTGTGCCCATTCCTATAGAAATATTTGTGGTAAGTTGAAGAAATAAAAAATGCACACATTTCAAATTTGCAAATTGTAATATCATTATTTAATTTTGTTATTGGAAAATATATAAAAAAAATATTTATAATTATACAAAATTGTCTTGTCTTTTCTTTATCCATACAAAGTATTAACATAAAACATAATACAAAACAGTTACACAAGACTGGCTATACATAATTTATAGGTAATTTCAATTTTATAGACTTGTGGAGGAAAGAAAAAATATGCTATACCATTTTAAGGCTAACAAAGTATTCTTGGGGAGGAATTACTTTCATGAAATATTACCAAATTTCACTATCCCCGTTCCCATCTAGACTTGAATAAATTCTAGTTATCATTTTGTCTGGATATCCCACCCTCCATATGATATTGGAATTGGATCTGAGATGCAACTAGAGCCCATAGATAACAAATTGTTTAAATATACTATCTTAGTTCCAATCTGTACCTGAATTATTAAAAGCATTTTTTTGAGTAGATCAAAATGTAGCAAGACTACTACCACTTTCTGGCGGATTTTCATTATTCTCTCCCAGAGCCCTTGACAGAGTTGTAAACACCAGCTCCCACACACAGAGAATGAATTAAATGACAATTCCACCATTTGTAGAGATGGTTTCCCTTTCTATCCCCACATAGCCAACATTTATTTGATATTACTGGATTATTTTATGCAATATGGTAGAGACATAATGAGGTCTGTGAAGGACCTTGTAGTGCTGCTCAACTAAGTTTGAGGCAATGTACGAGTTACTTAATTCTATTTATGAACTTTAGCTAGGGCTGCCAGCATTTACTGTCTGTTACTGTTTTGTTTGGTCTCCTCACAATGTGCTGCTGTTTTTAAACATATGGAATTAAATACTAAGTTTTAGAAGTGATACTTGACATCTGGCTGATGTTGCTACATTATTGCTTAACGAAGAAGCTCCATACCTCCATACTCACTCTTTCTGTGAGACCAGGTGCAGTGTTTGGATAACACCTCCGTATGCATTTTTGGCAACATTTTCTTTTATTTATGAACTGAGTCCACCGGTCTACATCATAGGGGGCTCCAAGGTTGTTCTTCCACTGGGACCAAGCTTTTGGATAAAGAACGTTAACATCTAGTCATCAGTATAGTGTTAAATTGGCCATAGGATAGTACACAAAGTTATTTTTGTTATAATCAAGATATGATTTAATTCTAAGATAAGAGAAGATACATCATGGTGGCAACTCATATTCTACGTGCATTTGACCACTTACATGTGGATTAGAATATAATAGTAATATCCCACCAATGTGGCCACACACAAAATAATCCAAAATATACTTACATCTCATATATATTGTCTTTGTGAAATTGTCTGACGCATATCACAGAGTTTTAACATAAAAAAGAGAAGGAATAAGAAAATCACATAGCATGACCTGTGGAATTATATAAAATGAGACACTGTTCTCAGTTCCACTTACTATAGAAAGAGCATTATTTTGCTCATATTATATTGCAATAGAAGGTTAATAGACTGATCTACAAATGACTTTTTTCAGCTGGTCAGATAAACGTGGTGGCAGATGATCTAAAGAAAAGTATTTATTCCATAATATTTTGACAATAAAGGTACTACAAGGTGCTACTATACCTTGTAGTGGCAAGCCTGGCTAAATCTTGCTATTTACACGATGTATATAAACATATATTTTGTTTCCTTTGACTTTAGACAATAGTGGCAACAGGGATTTCCTATGGAGTAAATTTGGAAAAGAAATACCAAGCTGGAATTGTGAAAACAATTCCCAGTGGGTAAGTGTATCATGAAACATTTTACTTTTCAATGATAGGAAATGGTGTTATGCTTCACAACTTAATTATTTATTCAGGTTTTTTGCTTTTTACCCAATATTTTAGCACTGCTGAGGTAAAGTATCCTTGATTTTCACTTTATGTATTGGAAACCTACTTTCTATATGGAAATGGAAACACCCCTTTTAAAACTCTATGATGTAATGTTAACAAGATATTAAACTTTTATTGAGGTAACTATCTTCTAGTCAGGGGAGGCCAAGTCTTGGCCTGGGATGGGGAGCAAACATGTTTTACTTGCCGTTGGTGCCACTTAACTAGTCCGCCTATCGTCAGTGATAGACACAGATAGACATGCAAGACAGATTTGGTGACAAGACATTGGGTACAGAGATTCATAGGCAGACAAGACAACCAGATAGACAAGTTGAAAGTGGTGCAGCCCCAGTCTATTGGGAGATATTAGAGAGCTGCCCAGAGGGTAATTTCTCTCCTGGCTCCTTGCCAGCCATCCCTGCTTCTAGTCCTCTAATTTAGGAGAACCAAAACATGATATATGCCAATACTAATATACCACTAGTGTATATTTTCATACCCAATGGAATATGTTTATCAACCCAGTCCAAAAATCTATAGACAGCTGATGCTCATAGTCCAAGAAATAGGAGGACAATCAGTATGCAATATAACACTCTGCAGGTTGAATGAGTATTATACAGATTATTTCCTACCAATTAGCTGTATATGAACTTTTATTCATTTTTTTTTTACTTAAAAGGTTTATAAAGAAATATACCTTTGGTATTTATTATATTACATTTCTAGGACACAGTTGTTTATATCTGCATTCTTTTGGTTCTATTTATTTTCATATAACTATGTTGGATTTTTCAGGTTCCTACCACCCATATTGCCAGATGTTAGCATGTTCCAAACAATGATCGGGTCGGCATTTTCCACTGGAATAGTTGCATATGCTGTTGCCGTGTCTGTCGCAAAAGTCTATGGCACCCGAAATAACTATCCAATTGATGGAAACCAGGTGAATTTGACTTCCGTGGTATCAAGTGGGAGATATAGAAATTCAACACATTCCCACTTTGCTAGAAATGGGATCGAACCCTTAATGTTGCCATAGGAAAAAAACAGATGTGAAGGACAAATAAACCTATTTCTTTAACACTAAGTCAATAATAAACTTAAGTGATGTTATACTTTATTTCATTCATAGAGTCCTCAGCCCCTGCTAGGGTCTCTATGAATGTTACATCCGAATTGCATTGCTGACAATTGTGTTGGCAATGCAATTTAACAGATACCTAACTAGTGAACTGTGCGCACATGCATGCTTGCAAGATTTTGGATTATTCCACAGCAGAATCATGGGAAATGTAGTTCCCATTGATTCTGCTTTCGTTTAAAAGCTGCAAACCGTGCGTACAGACAGATCACCGTCGGGTATTTTACACAATTGCATTCCTGACATAGGCTGTGTCAGAAATGCATTTCAGGATGAAAGTAGGAGGGGCTGGGGACTCTACCAAGCAAATAAAGTAAGTCGTCCCCCAAAAAAACTAAATAATTTTAATTAAGTTGTTTTTCTTCCCCTTATATTTATGCAGGAATTTATTGCATATGGAGTCAGCAATATTTTCGGTGGAATATTTTCTAGCTTTTGTGCAAGTACTGCTTTATCACGTACTGCCATCCAAGAAGGCACTGGAGGGAAAACTCAGGTAGGACCAGTCAATCAGAATTGGACACAAGGTCCAAACTACTTCTCTTTCTTCATCTCTAAATGTTATCAAACTTTGACATTAACAGCATCGGTATGGCAAATTAGGAGTCTTGCATAAGCTCAATTAAAATGATTATTACTTCTGTCTGCTTGCTTGATATTGCTTCAGCATGGGGTTTGTCCAAAGAGTGACTGGTATCTGACTGGCACAATATTACTGGTATCTGACTGGCACAATATTACTGGGCTCTGAATGGCACACTATTCCTGGTATCTATAATTGTACAATTTTCAAACATTGAAAAAATTGTGGGTGTTTTCTTACATTTTTATTATGGGGGGGGGGAGGGGGCCACACTCAGGGTCCGCCCTGGGTGCCAAATGCTCTAGGTACGCCCCTGATTCAGCCACATACGTTCAGTCTGGTGGTGAAAACCAGTGGAGGGTTGGCAAGATGTATGTGATGATAACCATCAGTAGATTAAAGGGGGATAGTTGATGATAAGGTAATGAGCCAGACTACTACGTTTAAGTAATAGGCTTAAGTGGAGCAGGGGCAGAGTTACATCCAAGGGGCACAGTTACATCCAAGGGGCACAAACACTATATTCAGACAACTGCAAACTACACTGAATAGAACATTGATGATAAGGGGTGACATACGAGCAGACCTGGGTGGAGTAGGGGTGAAACTTGACAGGGCAATATAGTACACAAAATTAATATGTCGTTTTGCCCACTTACTTACTTAAATGAACATGGTAAACAGGTAAAATGATATTACAGGAAATAAGTAGTGTTCAAATAATACCTTTTATATGCCTTTTTCCCTTAAACTGTGAGTAGTGCTTTGTAATTAGGATTTTTATCTTTAACCTTATATATGCCTGAACAAGGGACCAAGAAACTTGGTTTTGAATACGTGCAATCAAACTGTCAGTTAGACAATAAATGGCATCATTTTAACTCTACTTTTTTCTTTTCAATTTAAGAAAGTGCCACTTTTCCGAATCCTTTGGTTCAGTGGGTGCTTAGCTAGTTGGCTCCAAAACTGCTCCTAAGCTGTCAGAATCGATACACAAAAATCAGTACAAGTCAGACAGCGTGTATTATAACATTGTGAAAGACAAAAATGTGTTTTGTTTTTTAATTATTATTTCTTTCATTGCCAGCTGGCTAGTTTGGTTTCGGCTGCAGTCGTGTTGATTGCAATAGTAGCACTTGGAAGACTCCTTGAGCCACTCCAAAAGGTACCAAAAACTCTTTTTAAACCTTAACCATACCCATGTTTTGTGTTGGTACTTCATAAACAATAATAACAGAGGCGTCACTGGGGTTATTGTCACCCGTCACGATAACTTATGGTGTTACCACCCTGGATTACCTCCAATATACAGATTTCTTAGTAATACAAAAATATAAAGATTATTGTCCCCACCACTGTGTGTGATACAGAAAAATAAAATATTACATAACCTTGTAGGCTGCAACATAATTGTATGTTCCACTTATCTTCCAATAGTAACTTAAGAGAACACAAACAAACAAAACATAATAGTGCAATATGTCTATTGTAAGTGAAAAATGCCCCAGGATATGAAATGTTGCCACCCAATGATGAGAACTACAGTGAAACTGTGTATCTATAGAATAGCATTTTCTAATAGTAAATTAATGTTTATTTTGTTATACCCCAGTCTGTCTTGGCAGCGATTTGCATAGCAAATCTAAAGGGCATGTTTTGGCAAGTTCGTGATGTCCCGCGACTGTGGAGAGAGAGCAAGTGGGACTCGGTAATTTATTTTATTTTTATTATCGGTTTCTAATTCATATATGTGTTCTATAATGGCATACATGTTCTATACATGTCCGACAAAATCTGCCAAATCTGTCTAGGTTTTCAGAGAACAGAGAAATCTAAGCACCCACCATCTCCTGCTCTGCACTAACTGAACACAAGAAGAAGGATCTGACGTTCGGCTATTAGAGCCAAATCTAATGCAACATGAAGTTTTATAGGAACATTGTCTGAATAATAGTATCTTGTCTTAATAAATGCTGCCTTACATATTATTGTAGAAAACTTGACACCAAACAGACAGCTGGAATAAATTGCTGGATGTCTCCACAAAGACTCGGGTGGATATGTGGAAAAACAAAAAGGACAATGGGAATATAGTGTAATACCACAAGCGAACACGGAAGCTTTCTCATACCAAGATCGAATTCTTTGCAGATTGTGAACTGCCAATGTTTACTGGAGTCATTTTAAACTACCATCAAGACCAGTACCAGTACCCCCAGCCACCATTTACCAGCTTCACAGCCTGGTATCATCGGCACAGCAGCTATGAATGTTTCATAAGCATTGGGATTAAGAAAGCTTTCTTCTGAACTTTACTCTACGTGCCAACACAATCGCAACAGTGGGGATGGTAATCTGGTAACCTTGGCCATTCTTTTATGCACTTTATTGCACTTGAGCTGGCACTCGTGCATTTGTGTTTGTGAGTTCAGCCTCGTAAATAGTTTTATTAACTTTTTCATAACGGTATTACACTATATTCCCTTTGTCATTTTTGTTTTTCCACATGTCCACCTGAGTCTCCCTGGAGACATCCAGCAATTTATTCTAGCTATTAGTTTGGTGTCAGTTTTTCTACTATTGTTCTCTATGGGATATTGAGCAGTCCTTGCTGACACTATAAGGAAAGCATACTTCTGTATTTTCTATAGTTTTGCCTTATATATTAAAATAAATACAGTCTGCCTACCAATATTCCCATTAGATTAAAATAAACATTTAAATACATAAAGGGAATCAACACAGTAAAGGAAGAGAGTATATTTAAAAGAAGAAAAACTACCACAAAGAGAGGACATAGTCTAAAATTAGAGGGGCAACGATTTAAAAGTAATATCAGGAAGTATTACTTTACAGAGAGGGTAGTGGATGTATGGAATAGCCTTCCACCGGAAGTGGTAGAGGTAAACACAGTCAAGGATTTTAAGCATGTGTGGGATAGACACAAGGCTATCCTAGATATAAGATAGGGAACTGGGTACTAACAATTCCCAGTGTCTTTACAGATAAGCCTGCCTCTAAAAGAGCTAATGGTCTAAATATTTTGCACTGCAGTTCATCAGTTACTGATGCCATTTCTACATGTGCTTTACCGGAATAGAGCACTAGTTATTTTTCTGAACCATTACCAACACTGAATAAAAATGATAAGCTTTTGTTACTAGTCCAATTTGCTTAGTCTGACCACGTATCTCTTTCTTTTGTAGGCTATCTGGGTCGTCACATGCATTGCATCAATCATCCTGGGTCTGGATTTGGGATTGCTGGCTGGTTTAGTATTTGGCCTACTGACAATTGTTCTAAGAGTCCAGTTGTGAGTTTATTCGCTGTAATGTTTAAAATGAACTAACTGTTACAATGTTACAGAGATACCAGGCACATTGCTGTATTGTAAAAAAAAAGAGAACTAGAGAACAAACAGGTGTAGCGCACATCTAGTGTTATAAAGGAGTATAAAAAGATATACCTAGTGATATAATTGATCAATGTAGAGACTCTTACATCTTTAAGAGAACCTCCTTTTCTGGGAAGTTAAGTTTAAAAACTGAAATCCCAGATACACATAGCAGAAATAAACTGACACAAATGAGTCAGGGGGCCCAACGTGACATCCAAATTGCATTGCTGACACAGCCTGTGGATTATGTATTTGTATTGTTTCGCTCAAAGGCAGTATAAAAGCATATTATGTTTTTCCCCCTATAGTCCTGAATGCAATTCTTTGGCAAATGTTCCCGACACAGAACTCTACAAAGACGTAAAGTTATACAAAAACGTAAGTATCTGATGTCAAACTCTTTAAACTCTATGCTGAGATATCCATACAACCCTTTTATTTAGTGATATTTATAACTGAAACGTATTCTCATCAAAACTGTTATTTATCGACAGCTTATCAGACCAGAGGGAATTAAAATTGTTCGATTTACTAGTGGAATCTTCTATGGTAACATCGAAGGTCTGAAAAATGGCATTAAGAAAATAGTGAGTAGCGATACTTACCTTTTATACAAATGTTCTGAGCTTTTTTTTTTTTTCCAGATTTAATTATAGTTCAAGAATGACATGTAAACCATCTTGTGTACCTTTTTGTAGGCTGGATTTGATGCAGTCAGGGTTTTTAACAAAAGATCAAAAGCTCTGAGGAAAATAAATAACCTTATCAAGAAAGGAAAACTCACAACAACAAGGGTAATGTCTTGTAACGTTTTTCCTACCGGTTATACTATTATATTGTTATTATTTTTTATTAGCATGTTAGACTGGCATTTCTTTGTAATGATGTATTAGTAGCATGAATGCACTTTGATCTGTACACATAGAAACTTTTTTGTAATTGACTAACACATCGTAAACAGACAGATTTGCCAATAAGAGTCTTTATTATGGCCCTGAATACACGAGTATTATAAACTGTCAAGTACATTGCTTTTTTACTGTGTACAAACACTGGGTAATTACATTCCAGACAATTATGTGTCTTTGTCATGCTACTTATTATCACAGACATTGCTACGGTGTACATATACACCTAAATATCTCCTGCTCGGAATCCCTTTTCCTAATTAATCATTATACGACTTCTGATGCCATAATGTTAAACGTTATCATAAAGCCACAGTACCGTATTTGCTCGAATATAAGACAAGTTTTTTTTCAGAGCAAATGCTCAAATCGAGGTCAGATTATAAGACAGGGATCCAGGTCCCTCGCAGAGCTGCAGGGGACCTGGATCACCCTCGCTAACAGCCAGTGATATCCTCCGCTGCCGCCAGGCATGACTCCCGGGACTTCTATGATGAAGCCTGGTCCTCATTATACCACATTATACTGAGTTATTTTACCTACACATGTTCTTTTGGACTTATTATAATGCATGGTTCTTCCCAAAAAATACAGATCAATGTGTCCATTTCCATCAATTTTTGGAATGCTGTAGGAGGAGAAGTAAGGTGGCATATTGTTCAGTGTAGCTAGACTTGTCTGGTACACCAGATTTATAGATTGCATTGCTTTACCAAACTGAAGTCCAATCATCATGTTGTTCTTTTCTTTATACCAGTTACATTACCATTTATTTATATAGAGCCATCAATTTACGTAGCGCTAGATACAGAGCATAGAAGGGAACTACATACTAAGTTAGACAAACAAGAACAGTCTGGTACGTGAGGTAGAGAGCGTTCATGTATGTATTGGGGGTCATATAACCATACTAACATTGGATAAAAGAATGTTACTATGAATGTTAGGTATATAAAGGGTTCCAGTGCAGCTGGAAACAGGATTATAGACTGAAATAGCACCACTATGTATAGATAATCTCCAATAAACTACATAGCTCATCCAAGTGGAGTGGCTTTACATTCAATGCCAGAGCTATGTAATAAGTAATATTTTAGATTCATAGAAACATTTAGTTATGTACATTTCATTACTTTATTCTTTATTTCAGAATGGGGTCATCAGCACTCCAGGCATTGACAATACAGGATATGAGTCCGATGATGATCTAGATGTGAAACAAGAAGAGACCCCAGAGGTTTCTACAAAGGAAGTAGAGATTCAAGTAGACTGGAATTCAGATCTCCCAGTCAAAGTGTCTGTCCCAAAAGTCAATATCCATAGCATTATATTTGACTTTGGACAGATATCGTTCCTTGACGTGGTAGCAGTAAAAAGCCTAAAACTGGTAAATTTACAAAAAAAAAAAAATCTAAACAGTGTGTGTGTTTGTAGGTTTAAAGTGACACTACCACTTACATATGATGTAACTAGGTAACCTGGTCATTAAAAAAAACAAAACACATATGTAAGACATATGCCCTCTGGGTTTTTTGTTTTTTATATGATTGAGCTAATTGCATATAAAAGGAAAAATATAATTAGGTGTTTTTGTTCTGGCTCCATTTTGTGAATATTTCCCATGATGCAACATCGTCCAAAATCTTCCAGCCAGTCTAATTTTACAACTGTTGCCAAAGCCTGCATGATGATGTCATAAGATACACCCCTGGTCTCTTACTGGCTCCTGTGTATCATAGTGGGCAGGACTAGGTGTGAACAACTATTTTTACTGCCTTCCAACACAAAGAGAGGAGATTAACCTGATCAAACAGGATCATAACTTTGCCCCCTTGTGATGTTATAGTTACATTACCCTCCCATTTAATGTAAGTCTATGGTCAGAATTCAGACTTACAGACTGCATTCTGTGTCCCCAGCCCCAAAGTGAGAAATGTGTGCTGTAACGTAACTAGGGGGTGGAACCCAAAAACACAATATTTCACAAAATGGCGGTACCCAGTCACACTTGTTTAGTTACACATTTTGTTAAATACAGTCACATAAAAAAAAAAAAAAAAGACAAATCTGAAATCAAAAATACAAAAAAAAAACCTTTTCATTTTTTGGTGGGAGTGTCCCTTTAATTTAGTAAACTATATGCAGAAAGATAAAAAGATACACAGAATACCCAGGTACAGAGCTATATAGTCACCAATGTGAAAACAAATTGTATATGATTTAAAAATAGGAATAAACCTTACCAACCCATATAACAAGTGCAAAATATAAATTAGACGCATCTTATCTTTCACAGGTTCACAGATCACATATACAGAACGTAAGCCTAAATAGCCACAGGAGTAAAACTCCAATTAGAAATACAGATCTGGTAATGAAAAAAATTGGATACATAAAGTGGACAGCACGGCCCATAATGCACTGCTCAATATTTAAAATCTCTTACCTTTTTAACAATAAATAATGCATGGCTAACTCTGTTATTGTAGGCAGAACTCACCAGGTTTCACAATGAGTTGGTGAGATGAAATATTCATCATTTCAAGTTGTCTTTATTCTAATCAAGATTAATCAGCCCAATCAGCCTATAAATGGCAAAATGTGGTTTTACATTTCCTATTTGGATAAAAAAGAAAATTCATCTGGAGTATATCCGCACACAGGAATGACATTAATGTTGGCATACTTCACTGGTTAACATAGGCAAATCCTTCCTAATTCCCCAGTGACAGCAAATAATAGCTTCTTAGTAGATGAATTTTTTTTTTAATTTCTGTTCATTGTAAAAATGTCAAAAATATATGTCCATGAAATAATGTAGGTCTCATTTTACTGATTTCTATTTCCTCCCCAGATATTTAAAGAGTTCAAGAGGATTGATGTAGATGTATACATTGCAGCATGTGATGGTAAATGAATTTATGGATTTCAAAACGTGTACTTAAAATGGACTCTGTCATCATTGGAGCAACTATATATCTGTTGTAATGCATTTAAATATAGATATACATATTAACAGATATTAAAGTGCAAGAAGTAAAAGAAGACTCATACATATATCCAGAAATCAACATTCGAGAGGCCATGTTTCTGGGAGGGCATGGCATGAGCTAGGATGTTGGTTTTCCACTCCTTTGTGATGGCAAGCAATAATACAGGTTAAGGAAACTGTGATTTGATAAAAATAACAATTAAAAAGTATAATAATGTGGTAATGCACATATGGTAAAGTTATTGGTGGGTAAGCTCCAGTAAACATTTGAGGAGCTGGGGTTCCCTATTCAGGAAAGCTCTGCTAAGTCGACATGGCACAATCCCATAAAAATAGATCTGACAAAGCATTTCATGCCACACTTTCCTATTGGTCACAATTATGCAAATTCATGACATCATCTCATTAATATATTTGCCTGAAAATAGCTTACTTACAGTATTTGTATCAGTGTTAAAAGCACAGTTACCTTCAATTCAGTATTTTCTTTATTGCCTGTTGTGTGTTTGGTGACAAAGTCCCTTTAAAGGATCACTACAGCTTTGAAAACCAAAACTGAACAAATACATACATAATAAAGCTCACATTTAAAAAAAAAAAAATACACTTATTAGTTACAGCAGGGCTCCACAAACCCCAGGCGCCAGGTCGCCATGGCGACCAGGAAATTAGACCTGGCACCTGGGTGCTGTCAGCCTCACGGTTCCCTTGCCGCTGCCATCCAACAGACTGCAAGCTCCGCCCCCTCGCGCAACGCGTGTCTGAGTGCCGGATGTCGTCACGTGACATCCTGGCACTCAGCAAGCCGACCAACGACGTTCAGCTGCAACGTGAATGTCCCCCTCCCCTGCAGTGAGGAAAAGCAGCAGGGAGGGGGGACACATAAAGAAGAAACCCCCAAGAAAAGACTGTGTGAGGTGCGTGTGTGTTTGTATGTATTGCAAAGTAGGTGTGTGTGAGGTGTTTGTATATATGTGTATATGTACAGTAGGTGTGTGTGAGGTGTTTGGATATATGTGTATATGTAAAGCAGGTGTGTGTGAGGTGTTTGTATATATGTATATATGTAAAGTAGGCGTGTGTGAGGTGTTTGTATATATGTGTATATGTAAAGTAGGCGTGTGTGAGGTGTTTGTATATATGTGTATATGTAAAGCAGGTGTGTGTGAGGTGTTTGTATATATGTGAATATGTAAAGTAGGTGTGTGTGAGGTGTTTGGATATATGTGTATATGTAAAGTAGGTGTGTGTGAGGTGTTTGGATATATGTGTATATGTAAAGTAGGTGTGTGTGAGGTGTTTGGATATATGTGTATATGTAAAGCAGGTGTGTGTGAGGTGTTTGTATATATGTGTATATGTAAAGCATGTGTGTGTGAGGTGTTTGGATATATGTGTATATGTAAAGTAGGTGTGTGTGAGGTGTTTGTATATATGTGTATATGTAAAGTAGGTGTGTGTGAGGTGTTTGTATATATGTGTATATGTAAAGTAGGTGTGTGTGAGGTGTTTGGATATTTGTGTATATGTAAAGTAGGTGTGTGTGAGGTGTTTGTGTGTGGTGTTTGGATATATGGGTATATGTAAAGTGTGTGTGTGTGAGGTGTTTGGATATATGGGTATATGTAAAGTAGGTGTGTGTGTGTGTGTGTGTGTGTGTGTGTGGGTGGTGTTTGGATATATGGGTATATGTAAAGTAGGGGTGTGTGAGGTGTTTGGATATTTGTGTATGTGTCAAGTAGGTGTGTGTGAGGTGTTTGGATATATGTGTATATGTAAAGTACGTGTGTTTGTATATATGTGAAGTAGGCGTGTGTGTCTATTAGTTTTTGCAATACTTAAAGGACAATTAATGTGTTTAACCCTTTCGTCCTTGAAAGAAGCAAGGGTTAAAAATATGTCCCGAGTCTCCCAAGTAAATCCAACATGAATCTTAATAGAAACACGTGGTTTTACTTCTGCTGTGTCTAAGAGGAAGACAATAGGGACACTTCTCTTATAAGGAGATATGTACTGCAGTCAGAGAAGCAGCTCTTGTGAAGTCAGCATTGCAGAAGCATAAATCCATGATGAAATGATACAGTGAAGGCAGTGCTCTGAGCTTGTTCCAAAGGTGCAGATTTCATTGCTAAACAAATATATATATATATATATATATATATATATATATATATATATACACTCACACAATCTAAAAGCCAGCGCACTCAAACAAGTTCCAAATTCAAACAGAATGTAAAAAACACCTTTTAAGATAACATAATTGCCGTTTTAGTCACATCATTTGGTCATATATTTCTTAGCCCACTACTACATCAAAGTAATTTGTATTTGTTTATATATATATATATATATATATATATATATATATATATATATATATATATTTATATATTTACTGAAGAAAAAGTCATTTGTTTTAGAGCCTATCTTATGTGTGTATTTAAGGAACCATTATCTGGATATGATTTTTCTGTTTTTACAGACCGCATATTTAAAAAAATGCAAATTTGCTCATTCTTTGATGATACAATCACACCTGACCTCTTTTTCCTGAGTATTCACGATGCTGTGCTGTACATTGAAAATGAGAGACAGTTCCGAAGTGGACATGACCCCTTCCTCGATAAGGTATGTTTCTTTAAAGACATTTCAGTGACCTTCAATAAACTGCCATCTGATTTGCAAATACCAGACATTAAGAGTGGACTTGGAAAGATAAGCAAGTTGGTGCATTTTACCAGATCAGCTATTAATGTCTGAATTTTGATATTCTTTTGTCTCATCACGATCGTTCACTGTTTAGCAAATATACCGCTTAATAGTATTTTTTCCCTTAGTAACAATTTCTGTATTTTGAGATAATATTATTGATAAACTATATGTTATTTTCATTACAAGATTTCCTTACTACAAGAAGGAAAAGGACAGTTGGAATTCCCAGAAATGAACCCAATGTACAACGATCTGGATCCACAAGATGAGGTGAGAAATAGATGAATCTATAATTGTGCTTATATATAGAAGCTCCAATTACCTTTTACATATGCACTTACAGGAACAGTCATATTAACATTCGGAATTAATGGCTGCACAGTACAAAATGAGAATAATCAGGGGTGGACTGACAACCCTTGTGACTGCCCACATGGAAGCCCCACCCACATACAAGCCCCTCCCCCACCTTTCTGATAAATGGCTCTATTTATCCACCTTTTTTATGTAATTCTACCATGCTGAAAAGGTAGATAAAAATAACCATATTTTTAAAAAATGCAGCATTTAGTTGATCTGCCCTATCACCCACTTTGTACACTCAGGACTTGCGTCAGCACCCCAGGGCATGCCCCACATTGCACACCCAGAATATGCCCCATCACCAACATTCCACACCCAGAACATGCCCTAGCACCCACATTGCACAACCAGGACATGCCCCAGCACCCATATTGCACACCCAAGATATGCCCCAGCACCTATATTTCATACCCAGGACATGCCCCATAACCCACACTGCACACCCAGGATTTACCCCATCACCCACATTGTACACCCATGGCATGCCATATCACCCAGGATTTACCCCAGCCAGTAGCCACAGCTCCCTGGTATCTGGTGGCAGGCATGGTGTCTATGTGGTGAACATATCTTATCATGCTGCCTCTCGTGCTCCCCAGTGCTCTGATAGCCTTTGATCTCCCCAGCCAGGGCCTCTGCTAGCAAGGTTTTTGTTTTTTTTTTAAATTAAATTTTTAAAGGGGTGGCACTGGGCCCCCTATCTGGCCCAAGCCCCTGGGGAGAGCCAAATGTCTGACCGGTCAGTCCACCCCTGAGAATAATCATTAATTTCATGGGGTAAAAAAAAAAAAAAAAACAGATGAAAGGAGGATAACAATACAGATAGTTCAGCAAACAGGTTAATGCAAGAGGCAAACAAACATTAGCAAGCAAGTAGGAGTAGCTGTGGTAAAGGGAATAGGAGACGACGACCATTATTAAGAGTGGGATGGTAAGAAGAGAGGTAAGAAAATCCAGTGCAGGAAGAAGAAGACATAGACATTAAAATAGAATGTAGAGGTTTACGAAAGGGGAGAAAACATGATAATAACAAAAGGAAAAAAATTATAGAAAACAGCAGAATAGAATAAGAAGAAGATGTAAGTAAGATCATTATCACACTTTTGCTTATTTTACAGGCTTTAAGAGTACTTGCCTCATAAAGAAAACACCACGATCTGGAAAAACCCGGGGGAAGAGTCTCATGTCCTGTTCTCTATTGGTTCCCATGCTCAAGTCCTGCTTGCTCAATTTGATTTATCAGCCATTAAAAGTCACCAAATAAAACAAATTATGACTTTACAACAAAGGCTGCATAAAGAAAAGCCATATCTATTATAATTAACTATATGTTCTTTATCGTCCTCTTGCCAGTGATAGGTTGCCATTGATTACAGGAAGTACATTTCCACAAATATGAATTACATTATTATAACATTGTTACAGCAAAAATAGCCACAATCTAAACTCAAATATCTTAAAGGGAATCAGTCACCTGAACATAGTATAAAGGTATTTTAAATGTGCCTGTAATGTGTGTCCTTTTTATGACATCACCTGAGGCTTGCTTGGCAAATGAAGGACATTCAGTGGGAATTGTGTATTTTGCATGTCTCATTACACACAAGATGATTTCACAAACAGGAGACACATTTAAAAGATATCTCTCTCTTTATTGATGCATTTGCATGCTGCTCTGCTATTACAATGTACAGATCATTATTTATTCCTACAGTAACAGTAGAAACAATGTTTAGGTCACAGAGCCCCTTCATATTCTACATATATGTTCGTTCAGGTAGGAAAACGTATGCTGGCTAGATCTTTCAGAACTCACAATAATAACTTGACGAATTTTCTTGAATTCAACTCTTAATATATAAACAACAAATTCATTTTTTGTTGCCAATATACAATAACATATATATTAGGGTTTTCTAATACAAAGTTCTAAAAGTGGAGTAATCAACATTAACATTCACTTAGTTTGATTTCTCAACTCTACTTTCTCAACTTTGCTCCAATATGGCTCCCATCAGTGTATAGCTAGCCAGACAATGCTGGCTGCTGGTATATATGTGCATATCTGCAATGTGACACTCTCACTTAACAGTTTTGGGAATTGTTACAAAGTGCATTGTGGGTTAATATGAAAGAACATTGTGGCTGAAGAATCACATTGTAATCCTGCTTATATTGAAAAGTGTTTCTTTGGACCGTACCCTTACCTCAGGGCTCGACAAACCCCGGGCGCCAGGTCGCCATGGCGACCAGGAAATCAGACCTGGCGCCCAGGTATCGTGAGCCCTGCGTGGATCGGGTTTTTTTTTTCTATTTCAGCAGCGGTGCGCGAGGGAGCAGAGTGAGTGCACCGGCTGCACAGACTTCCTGCT
This sequence comes from Pelodytes ibericus, assembly GCA_036172795.1. NCBI lineage: Eukaryota > Metazoa > Chordata > Amphibia > Anura > Pelodytidae > Pelodytes > Pelodytes ibericus. The sequence goes on from CM069867.1 coordinate 54,161,608, forward strand.
CCTCCCCCTCGCGCACCGCGTTGTAGCGCTGATCCAGTACTGGGGAGCATAGCAGGGAAGCTGCTCTGAGCCACCGGGCTGCAATGGAAACCGCGCCCCCACCCCTCTCTGCATCGAGGTGTAATCGCAGGGAGGGGGGACGCTGATAGGTTAACTTTTTTTTTTCTCTTAAAAAAAAAAAAAACGACAACCCCAAAAAAAAAAACCCCTGCTGTCTTGTGTATGTCTGTGTGGATGTGTTTGTGTGTATATATGTGTGTGCCTGGATGTGTTTGTGTATATATGTGTGTGTGCCTGGATGTGTTTGTGTATATATGTGTGTGTGCCTGGATGTGTTTGTGTATATGTGTGTGTGCCTGGATGTGTTTGTGTATATGTATGTGTGACTGGATGTGTTTGTGTATATGTGTGTGTGACTGGATGTGTTTGTGTGTGTGTGTGTATATGTGTGTGCCTGGATGTGTTTGTGTATATGTGTGTGTGCCTGGATGTGTTTGTGTGTGTGTGTGTGTGTGTATATGTGTGTGCCTGGATGTGTTTGTGTATATGTGTGTGTGACTGGATGTGTTTGTGTGTGTGTATATGTGTGTGCCTGGATGTGTTTGTATATGTGTGTGCCTGGATGTTTGTGTGTGACTGGATGTGTTTTGTGTGTGTATATATGTGTGTGACTGGATGCGTTTTGTGTGTGTATATATGTGTGTGACTGGATGCGTTTTGTGTGTGTATATATGTGTGTGACTGGATGTGTTTGTGTGTATATATGTGTCTGACTGGATGTGTTTGTGTGTATGTATATATGTGTCTGACTGGATGTGTTTGTGTGTATGTATATATGTGTCTGACTGGATGTGTTTGTGTGTATGTATATATGTGTCTGAGTGGATGTGTTTGTGTGAATGTATATATGTGTCTGACTGGATGTGTGTGTGTGTGTGTGTGTATGTATGTGTCTGACTGGATGTGTTTGTGTGTATGTATATGTGTCTGACTGGATGTGTTTGTGTGTATGTATGTGTCTGACTGGACTTTTGCCCTAGTTCTCCAAATCAGAATAAAGGATCCTTTATTCTGTATGTATGACTGCGTGTGTTTGTGTTTATGTGCCGTTGTCTGGCTCCTAGATTTTTTAGCTGGCTCCTAAAACTCAGATACATTTGTCAAGCCCTGCCTTACCTGCATTTCTTTTCTGAACTAGCCAAGGTAGATCTTAATACTGACCTGCTATACAAAAACTTTTCTCTTGGCACACGGGGCATATTGCATAATTGTTCCTGACAGCAGTCAACTCAATTGAGGGTGTTCAAAGTGGGCAATGACTGCTGCCGGCTGTCAGTTGAGTAGGATGTAATGTAATTCCAAGGTGGCCATCTTCATATTAAAGTAGTCTGATTTCCAAATGTTAATTACACGTACATTTAAATTAGCTTGGTATGGTCAAAATAATACTAATCTGTTGCTAACATTGCTTTGAACAAATCCATGTAAAGGCATTTTCCAGTGACAGGTCCACTTCAAGCAGATATTGGCAAAGCTAGTGTTTAGTAACAATAAAAAAACAGTGAGGAAGATAGGCAGATCTATAAGATTAGGCAGAAAAAGGAAATGCAAGTTATAAGAGCACCCAGAGCACATGCTGAAGAAAAAATAGCCCAGTCAGTAAAAAAAATAAAAAAAATGGGGATAAAACATACATGAGGAAAAGGAAAGTTTAGTTAGAAAAACAAAGAAAGGTATGCAGAAGAGGATAAAGGTCTAGCTGACTGCCTCAATATATATATTATATAGTTTTTACAGACTAAGGAAAAGAACTTTGGTTAGGAAAAAAAAGGACTAATGAGTGATTTGAGACATGTGAATTTATAGACGATGAGGTTCTGCTTCAGCTGTCTAAAGTAAAGACAAGTAAGTTGATGGTGCCTAATGGGATACACCCAAAGTTATTAAAAGAGCTAGGTGGTGTACTAGTAAAGCCGTTAACAGAGTCAAATTGGAATGTTTTGCCCATTCACAAGAAAGGTAGTAGGGAGCCGGCCAACTATAGGCCAGAAAGTCTTACATCAGTAGTGGGGATATTAATGGAAACAATGTTAAATGATTGTTGAACATTTAAAATCACATGGATTACAAGATCATAAACAACATTGGTTTACTTTGGGAATATCATGCCAAACTAATATTACTATTTCATTTGATTGGCAAAGTAAAATAACAGATTATGGAGTTGCAATAGACATTGCTTATCTAGATTTCAGTACAGCTTTTGACACTGTTCCACAAAGACTTATAAATAAACTGTAATTTTTAAGTTTGGATTCCAGTATAGTTGCATGATTTAAACAATGGCTGAGTGACAGACAAAAGAGCATTATATTCAAACGAATATATGGAGCAACCTCAGTGGAGATACCTAAGGCATCTGTAATTGGACCCATTCTCTTTACTAATTTTATTAGTTATAGTACAGAAGGTCTTAGTTGTATAAGGTATGTCTTCTTGCTGGTGAAACAAAGATTTGCAACAGGGTTGATGTTCCTGAAGGGGTAAGCCAAATGTCAAATGATTCAGGTAAACTAGAAAAATGTGGCAACTGACATCTACTATGTATAAGTGAAAGATAATGCACCTTGGGCAAAAAAACCCACATGTGATACAGTCCTAACCTCAGCCCCTGAGAGAGGGATACAGGGGTAATTTATTTCAGAGAAATGAAAGATAGGCAGACCATGTCATAGAGCAGCAAGAAATGCTAGCAGAATGCTTGGCACTTTCAGAGAGTTCAGAGAAGGGCTACTAAGCTGGTTCATGGATTGCAGAATAAAACGTACCAGGCAAGATTAAAGGATCTTAACATGCATAACTTGAAAGAAAGACGAGACAGAGGAGATATGACAGAAACATTTAAATACATAAAGGGAATCAACACAGTAAAGGAGGAGAGTATGAAGAAAGACAAATGAAGAAAGACAACAACAAGAGTTCAGAGTCTTAAATTAGAGAGAAGTCAAAGGTTTTGAAAGTAATACCAGGATGACAGTAGTGGATGCAGTGGTGTATCTTGATTTTGTGCTGCCCTAGGCAGACAAAATCCGGGCACATCCCTACCCAAGCTGCACACCCACGTTACACACCTAAGACATGCCCCATCATTCAGACTCACATCAAGCTCATACTCCCATCACACTCAGTCACACACTCCTACTAGCATCACACACTCCGACTCCCATTACACTCAGTCACACACACTGACTCCCATCACACACACTCTGACTCCCATCACACTCAGTCACACACAGTCTCCCATCACACACACTCTGACTCCCATCACACTCAGTCACACACACACACTCTGACTCCCATCACACTCAGTCACACACACACACTCTGACTCTCATCAGTACTTACCTTTCCCTAGTTGCAGGCAGCATGGTCCCTCCATGCTGCCTGTTCGGCTTCCCGGTGATTGTGCCGACAGGTCACGTGACCGGGCGCTCATATGACGTCACGTGACTGTCGGCACTTCCGTGTCGACACACTGCACGGGGAGCCGAACAGGCAGCACGGAGGTTTCTCTGTGCTGCCTGTTCGGCTCCCCGTGCAGCCTGGCAGGCAGAGCGATGGTGAGGGGGGATCCTCACCTCCGTCTCTGCCTGCAAGCGCGGTCTTTTTTTTTTTTTTAAAGGGCCGCGTTTTTTATTTTTTTTAGTGCTGGGGGGCGCCCCCCCAAAATTTGCTGCCCTAGGCTTCCGCCTAGGATGCCTCGCGGTAAATACAGCACTGAGTGGATGCATGAAGTAGCATTTCAGCAAAAATGGTAGAGGTTAATAAAGTGAAGGTGTTTAAGCGTGTATGGGATAGGAATATATATATCTGAGTTATAAAATAAGGCCAGGGACTAATGTTTTCAGCAAACGAAACAAAAAAAAAAGAGGGCAAACTAGATGGCCCAAATGTTTTTTTTTATCTGGCCCATGGATTTGGATTTCATTATACAATGGGCACCGTGACATTTGTATGAAATATGAAGAAATATAGTGCGATTGAAGCTAGCAGTGGACTGTTTGGGGGCCTAACCTCAGACGTTACATGAAGAATTGTACCCATCCGATAGGTATGTCCAGTGCAGAAGCACACCCTAGTCATACTCAAGTGGAAACCCTGTATCTACCAGACACCAACCATTGATCAAATTCTGTCCAGGAAACAACAGGAAAGCAAAGCAGCAATTTTATTTTCACATATATGTTATGAACGTTTAAAACATTTCCTTCCCTTAGGAAGAATATGTAATTTTACTATAGCCATATTCTAATACTATATAATCTTTCTAAGATCTCTAAGGATCTGAGCTTAAAATTAAGTTTTAAAAAATTGGTCATAGTCATCTTTTTCCAGTTGGTTTAGAGCCCTTGTTTCACTTTGTACTTATTTGCTGTATAATTCCTGACAATATATTGTAATATGAATATACTGCTGCTATTAGTCATGTACCTACGTTAAAGCACTAAGTCCATTACTGAAAGATGTAAGTGGTACTCATTGAACAGCAATTCCCATTTAATCTGCAGGAGAAATATCGGATTTCTATTAAATCAAAGCTATTGTGCCACTAGGGTTGCCACCTTTTCTTCAGAAAAATACCGGCCTTGGTACTGTCTCCATAGACTTAACATTGGCCTGTAAAATACCGGCTAGGTGGCAACCCTATGTGCCTCTATAAAATAAACAAAATAGCACACATTTTTATTACCTCTTTGTGATATTCCGCACCAAAAAAAGTTTAGAAACAAAATTTCTCAAGTTGAATTGCAATAATATTAAATATATATTAAGTATGGTAGTGTAAAATGTTAATTGTATTTTTATCTTTTAAAACTTGTTTATCGCAGATTTGTTTCAATAAAGTGGGTGAAATGCCCAATTCTCAAACCTACATTTCTTATTCTAGTTGATGTTTTGCAAATGTTATTGTCAATTTGCAATTTACTGTTTATGTAAATAAACCCCTTTCTGTTGAATAGTCTTTATTCGTTAGACACTTGGATCCATACAATCAGGCTCTATGCAGAAACTAGGAAACAAACGCTGCCTGTTTAGACCATCATTGGAGCAGACGACATATGGTGGGAATGGCTTCTATCTTCCCAGAGCATGCCCTGCTGAAGCTTAGTACAGAGCATCCATACTTTAACACTTGATCGATAGTTACGTTAAGGACTTGCCCTACTCTATCATGGCGTTTCCCACGCTGGTGGCACAACCGCTTCCTATAAGAAGGTTCGAGCTTAACTACTGACCACGGAACTAAATCTCCCAAGTTCCACTGCGCGCCGAATCCACTGTCACTGACGTCACAGCCCAGCTGCGTTACGGCCGTACGGAAAGCGTAGAGGACAAAAGAAGACGGCGATGAGGCATAAAGGGAAGGGTCAGGTAAGCGGGGTTGCGGTACCACAGAAGTTTTTGGCACAGAGCTTTATAATATAACTAGCGCAGAATTAACTGTATGGCTGCTGGCACTTGTTTGGATCCCTATCTCCTACTGTGGAAAATGAACAGTTGCGTCTCCTCCACAAACAAGCTACATTCCTTTTGTAAATAATAGCCTAAGGTGAGCTCTCTAGCCTGCATGGGCCTCTGAATGGGCCATCAGTTCTCTAATACGAAGGCTTTGTACAATACCAGAAAGATTAACACAAACTATACTAGTGATGTCTCACCTTTGCCAGTCCAGAGGTTGTAAACTGCATTGGAGTGTCATGGAAGATGAAGTCTGCATCAAATATCAGCTATCAGGAGGACCCTATCAATCCTTAGGTCATACAAAGACTAGATTAGATTATTTAGCAGCAAGACATAATACGTGTTATCTGGCAATAAAGGTTTGACATATGTTTACCTATATGAGACTGGGAAACAGCATTTTTTTAGAATTCTATGCAAAACAGTCAAAAAATGTAAGCGCCAGCAACAGGGATTTGAAGAGCTGTGTCCCCCTGACTGGATATCTGTGGGAAAAATAAATATGGAGGCGCACACAAATATAGCTGCACTTAAAATATTTATTTAAAGATATGCAGTTATACAAAGTATATCTGTTTTACATAGGTACACACCTGTGTTTGTTAGTATATGCTAATTTGCTACACGCAATTTGAAAGTGGAAAAACAGCACAAAAACATGAGCAAGATACTGTCAGATTCCCAATGTTTCTGCTCTGGGCTTTCCTTGGTGGAGATCCAGCTCTAAAATGTTGGAAATGTCACAGTATCTTTGCTCTCCTCTCAAATGTCTTCTACTATTTTTAGCAATTTGGCATGTACTGGGTTTTAACCATTATAAGTGCCGCCTATAATGGGAGAATCAATTCAGGATGAAATAATGTACTCCGAATGCTCAACTCAAACTGTTTGTGTGCTGGGAGCGTGAACAGGCTGAGCTGAGCACTTGGGCACATTTTTCCCCCCCGCTGGCCTGAAATGTTTAACACAAATCATATGCCACACTACCTTATTTAAGAAATTTAAATTTGTGTTGAAAAGTGAGGCCTATAATCGGTACAATACAGTAATAACACACTAACATTCAACAGTTTGGAATCACTTAGAAATGTCCTTGTTTTTTAAACAAAATATTTTTTTTCCAAGACAATATCAAATGAATTAGAAATACAGCGTAGATAAATTACTATTTTAGTTGGAAACAGAGCATTTTTAAAGGAATATCTACATTATCAGCAACCATCACTCCTGTGCGTCAGTCGCACGTTGTTTTAGCTTATTAGAAAACCCTTTTGCAATTATTTTAGCACAACTGAAAACAGCTGTGCTGATTTGAAGAACCAATAAAACTGGCCTTCTTTAGACTAGTTGGGTATCTAAAGCATTTGGTTCAATCAGAGGCTCAAAATGGCCAGAAATAAAGAACTTTCTTTTGAAACTTGTCAGTATATTTTTGTTCTGAGAAATAAAGCCTATTCCTTGCTAGAGATCGACAAGAAATGGAAGCTCTTAAACAATGCTGTGTACTACTCCCTCCACAGAACAGCGCAAACTGGCTCTAACCAGAATAGAAAAAGGAGTGAGAGGTCCCACTGAGCACAAGTACATCCAAGTGTCTAGTTTGAGAAACAGATGCCTCACAGGTCCTCAACTGGAAGCTTCATTAACTAGTACCCGCAAAACACCGGTCTCAATTTCAACCATAAAGAGGCGACCCCACGATGCTGGCCTTTTTGGCAAGGTGGAGTTGCAAAGAATAGGCCTTAGCTCAAAATAGCCAATAAAAAGACAATATTAAAATGAAGAAAACAATACAAATGCTGGAAGATTGGGGGGAAAAAAGTGTTATGGCAGACAAATCTAAGTTTTTTTTTTTTTTTGAGGTGTTCAAATCACAAAGAATAACATTCGTGAGATTCAGACTCATTGAAAAGATGTTGGAGAAGTGCCTGCCAGTGTAATGGTCTTTGGTAGTGGTAAAGAGATTTGTACTAAGTATAAGGGACCTTGAAGAAGGAAGGCTATCACTTAAAACGCTGTGCTAAGTCCTGTGGACAGCACTTGATTGGACCTAGTTTCCACCTTCAACAGGAAAAAGACCCAAAACTATGCAAGAACTGTTTATGGAATAAGCAGTCAGCTTTTATTCTGTCTATAATGGAGTGGACAGCACATTCACCAGATCTTAACCCTATTGAGCTGTTGTGGGAGCAGCTTGACCAAATGACACCTAAGAAATGTCCATCAAGCCAATCCAACTTGTAGGAGGTTCTTCTGGAAGCATGAGGTGAAATCTCTTCAGATTATCTCAACAAATTGACAACTAGAAAGCCAAAGGTATGCACGGCTGTGATTGCTGTAAATGGAAGATTTTTCGTCAAAAGCAACGTTTTAAGGGCATCATTATGATTTAAATGAAAAATCATTATTTCTAACCTTGCCAACTACTTGAAAGTTTTCATGTAAAACAAGGACATTTTTTTTGTGACCTCAAATGTTTGAATGGTAGTGTATGTAGAAAGTACTTTGAACAACAATATGTATTTCAATAAATATGTTTTGTACTGGAGTTTTGTGAAAGGCTATTTCATCCACCACCCTCTCGGGGAAGTAATACTTTTAGATGTTTAAACACATAATGCTCTAATTTAGGACTATGGGATTTATTCATGAAAGATAATATTGATAAGGGCTGCGGTAACCAAATTGCAAAGATTCTCCAATTCAGATGAATTGCAGAGCTTTCCCAACTCGGCTTCTCTGCCTGTAAGTTTTTGATATTCCAATGTTGATTCAAGAACAAGGCAACACTATCTGTACTTTCCACAATGAGACTTGGTACAGAGATGAATGGGACAGGGTTATATTAGGGTTTTTTTAACCCCAAAATATTATCTAGAAAAGATAGGATGGTATTTAAAAAACATTTTTTAATGAAAGAATGATTCCTAATCAAACATGCCATTATCAGTCATTTTTTCATTGCATCCCCTGTTGATTCCCTGAAGTTTACTCTTTAATGAACAAAGCCCGATGTCATTGTCCTGTTAGTTTTCCTCCATTTAAATACTTAAAAACAAGAGAGATCTCTATGTATCCTTCCTGGTAAAACACTTTATAAATAAACATATAAGATTCTTGTTGTTTTAAGTGATTAGCACACTGAGGTAAGGTATACTAAGGTGTACTATATATTTATAATGTTTATATTTTCTCCTTTTTTTATTTCCAAAAACAAAATCTGTAACCCTATGGTGAAATAAAGCGGACCGATGGGTGAACCACCTGTCACTGACTGCAGACTAAAAAAAGAAGTCCTGCTGCTGTTACACTAACAGGATCCACTCTTCATAACCTCTATCCTTACTGCTTCATTTGAGAGTGAAAAGGATGACTGAGACAATCCACTATGGGCTGCAGGACCAGGTAAACCAGACAAGCACATTCCTGTAATTCCAATTATCCAAGTATGTTATAGCTCAGCCCTTGGTTAGGTAATCCTATTTGGCTATATTAAGGAGACACCCCAGAGAAAATTATTATTTTTCATATAAGGAAAGAAAACACACAAAACAAGCCTTGCCAATCCATACAGAGACTAGTGGTGTAAGCATCAAATTACAAGTTTTCAGTGTGATACCAATGTTTTGTTTTAAAAGATAAGATTGACTTTCAGACATTTAGTATAGCACAAATCATTAGATACACCACAGTCAATTCTAGAGCCCCCCAAGACCTTTTATACATTAAGATATTGGGGTCAAACTGGACTACTAAGTTATTCAGTAAGATACATTTATGGAACTTCAGTTTTTATTTGATAGAATTAATCCCCTTAGTGACTGAGTTCTAATCTGCCTGTGATGTGCCTTGAAGACCAGAATTCCATTATTTTTGTCATATGTTTGCGTAACTGATTTCTTTCTTTGTGTTCAGTCCACCCACACAAATAATATATCCTTTTTTAAAGGACAAATGGGGCTTTCTTTTGATACTATTATTTTCATCATATGATAAAATGTACTATTTAAAAAAATATAAAATATGATGAAAATGTGCCAAAAAACACTTCTTCTAACTTTGACCTGATATTTTACACAATTACAAACTGTAAAAAAAGAACCAGTCTATGTAGTTTATAATATTTGTCCTGAGTGTACAAATACCAATTTTCTGGGGTTTTTTAGGGCAATAACCGATACTAGTGTTTTTTTTTTGTTTCCTAACCATTTTCTCCTACAGTGACCTTTTGACCCCAACCTTAACCCTAAATCTAACCCCACCCCTTAATCTAACCCTTGTACTAACCCTAATTCTAACCCTTGATCTAGGGTTAGTAGATCTAGGGTTAGCTCTTTTACTTTTCTTTTTTTTTTTTTCTTTGTAGCTGTAATGTTGCTGACTGCGTCAACAGTTTCAGAGTGATGGAAGAGATTTTTTTTTTTAATCACTTCTGTCGCTCTCTGCTGTGCACGCCGTATTGGAGGAGCATGCTCCTCTTCAATACAGCAACCGCGATCACCAGGTGATCACAGTGCCCAGAGTGGGGGCATCGCTACCTATGTGAGTTTCAACGCATACAATCACATGCGCGGGGGTAGCCGAAGGCAGCCTCTGAGTATAGCTGCCAGCATATAGCGTTGTGCTAAGGAGCACAACGCTACTTTTAAACTTTAGATGTATATATACATCTATATACATCCTCAAGGACCATGCTTTTCAGGAGCGTGTATATATATGTCCATGTGGGTTAAGGGGTTAAAATATTGTTTGTCTGCATTCTATAGATACATTGAACTTGCTTTCACACCTATTTCTGTACACGCCTATTTCTTTTCAGTGTTTAATGCTAGTTTTATTTGCATGTTTATATGTGTTATTTGCACATTTAGACACCTACATAGGAAAACTGTTTTTTTTTTCCTCATGCAGGAACATACCAAGTTTGATGAAGTGGCGGTTTACTTCTCCAAGGACGAGTGGGACTATTTAAATGAAGCGGAGAAAGATCTTTATCGACATGTGATGATAGAGAATTATCTGACCCTTAGCTCTCTGGGTAAGAAAATATAGAGATCCTGTATAGAAATTCCATTAACCCTTCGCAACCTTATGATGAGTTAACTGGACTCGATAGGCTGGTTTCCGGTCATGTGATCACTAGTTTTGTACAATATTTTTGGAGATATTGTCCCAGTATTTCCCCCCTTTATGTAATGTAGCTTTTGAATACTAAATTGTAGAATATGTATATGGTATCCAAATGAAGCACTAACTGTCCTTTAAAAAAACAACATATAACTTGTATGCGTGTGTTAAATGTCAGAGAGAAAAAAATACATTTAACCCCTTAGTGACAAGACATTTTCACCTTGACTTTCCCTTGGTGACAATGGCTGTTTTGACATCTCTAGGGTGTTTGTGTTTAGCTGTAATTTTTTTCTTTCTCACATACAGTACCCACACAAATTATATGTTGTTTTTATCGTCATAAGAAGGGCTTTCATTAGATACCATTATGTTCATCATATCTTATAATTTACTACAAAAAAATCATAAAATATGATGAAAAATTTAAAAAAACACACTTTTTCTAACTTTGACCTAAAATATAATTTACACAAATAAAATCATTAAAAAAGACCCCGTCTAAATAGTTTCTAAATGTTCTCCCGAGTTCAAAAATATGCATGTTTCCATATTTTTCGGTATTTTTTTGCGAGTTATGGGGCAAAAACCAAAAATAGTGTTTTTTGTTTTTTTCCTATATTGATCTTTTGACCCCAACCCAAACCCAAAATTTAACCCTAACACTAAATTTAACCCCAACTCTAATCCTTATTATATCCCTTAATATTTTTTAACTTTAATTTAATTTTAACCCTATCCCTTATGCTAAAAAATATTTAATTTTAACCCTATATAGCTAAATAACCTGTTTTTAATTAATTAAATATTTATTTTAAATATTTCCCATTGCAATGCTACTAAACTACCACTAGGGGTAGTCAAGTAGCATATTCAGAGCGACGGAAGTGAAGTTACTTTCACTTCCGAAGCTCAGACCGGCAGAGGACTTAGCCATAGCAGCATGCTCCGTCAATATGGCTCCCCACGATCGCTCCGTGGGGCGATCGTGGGGGTCCCGAAATAGAAATTTCAGTGCTGGCTATTGCCTCGATGTCGAGGCAATAGACCAGCACTGTTAAAGCGGTTTTCGCGATCGTTGATCGCGAAAACCGCTTCATTCAATGCAGGACGTGCCAGGCACGTCCTTTGTCGTTAAGGGAGTGTCTCCCAGGAGGTGCCTGGCACGTCCTTTGTCGTCAAGGGGTTAAACAACCACATATCCAAATAGAAAAAATGTCTGTGGTCAGTGGCCCAGGAAAATCCTTGGTCCTTAAAAGGGTTAATACATAGAATTTAAATCTGTCCATCTGTGTACCTTCAAATTCATTACTAAAAATTATTGTACCTTAAAAATGCCATACCTGCATGCATGATATTTTCGAAACGTAAATAATTCTTGTGTTCTCTTGTTGCACATACACAGGTTGGATCAGCATTAAACCTAGAGTTGTAAGAAAGATAGAGCAAGGAGAAGAGCCATATGTGTGGAATCAGCCGCATCTGGAGAGCGATTTTTATACAAATCCCAGCATAGGTAAGTAGAAACTCACCTTGATAATCAAGTTAGCCATCACTGAACTCTAGAGTATAGTAAACTATTAAGAACACTGTAGGCATTAAACTAAATTTGTTGCATCTGGTTGTGATATCATAGAACTGTCCCCCTCTAATCAATACTGTCAAAAGACATGTCCCCCCCAACCCCCCCACCTTCTTTTCTTTACACTGCAAGAGGATCCATTCAGGCTCTAAATCTGGTTGCATTCATAGACTGTTTTAAGTAAGGAATCTATCTACTACTAATATATGTTGTTGTTTTTTTTTGCAGGAGAATCCTTTAACAGGAAAGCCCTCGACAAGAGCCATGTTCCCTTTAGTTCATGTGATGATTTGAGACAAGAAATTGATGTTACCCAATATTGTACTTTATTGAAACAGAAAGCTAAAAATACAGTTCGCAAGAGACTGAAGAAGTCTGCTAAAAGAATAATTGAACAACCCATGGTGAATGCAGAAGAAAATGAAACAGATTCTTATACATCTGCATGTACTGATTATTCTGTGGCCAATTTTACAGGTCCTCTGATTGACGAGTATGGCCGAAGCCACGACCAACCACATACAATCCCAAACGACTTGTCTATTATGATGTATGATTGTAATGGAGACCTTAATAGGGATATCGCTTACACGTTTTACCAAAGAGTACAGCTCCCAAAGATGATATATAACTGCTCAGACTGCCCCAAAATGTTCAAATCAAGCAATGCTCTCGCAAAACATCGTCGATTTCACAAGGTTTTGGCTTGTTCTGTTTGTGGGAAGCAGTTTATATATAAATCAAAGCTTCTCACACATCAGCTCATACACACTGGTCTGAAGCCATTTGCCTGCTCAGAATGTGGGAAATGTTTTACCAGCAATTCCTACCTTGCAATCCATCACCGAATCCATACAGGAGAGAAGCCGTTCACCTGTCCTGATTGTGGCAAATGCTTCAACAGTAATTCAGATCGGGTCAAACATCAGAGAACTCACACTGGAGAGAGGCCTTATGAATGCTCTGAATGTGGGAAGAGATTCACAGATTACTCAACTCTACTGAAACATCAAAAAATCCACACTGGAGAAAAGCCCTTCTCCTGTACTGAATGTGGGAAAGGTTTTATTGTTAAAGCCCATATGGTGGCACATCAAAGAATACACACGGGAGAGAAACCTTATGCTTGCCCAGTGTGTGGAAAAGGCTTTTCTAGTAATGGAAATCTTGGAAAACATCGGAAAACACACACTGGAGAGAAACCTCATTCCTGTGTGGAATGTGGAAAATGTTTTACCATTTACTCCATGATGATCAGACATCTGCAGACTCACACACGTGTTAAAACACATTCAAGCTGTAAAAAAGTTACTGCAATTAATAATCATGATAGCCCTGAAATAATAGAAATAGAACAGGCAAACAGTATAATGCATTGACTGTTTAACGTGGATGACCAGACCGTGGCACTCCAACCATTGTTACAGATTTAGCAGTCTAATGACAGTCAGTGATGGCGAATGATTTTTAACCCAAGTGCTCACACTGCTTTGCTGCAAACCAAATTAAAGACTTTGAAATGACATCACCCCCCTTTTATTATCCTCACTGTGACCCAACTCTCCTCATTATAGTTTGCATTGGTTTTGCCTGTTTACACTTCCTGTCCCACTCATACAAGCCTTGCTATATCCTAACATATCATTTCAGTCCCAATCATTCCCTCTGTGGCCACTTTGTAATACCATTCTACATCATTTTCCCCTCTTAATAACAATCTTACCAGGTAGGGCTCCAATTATGTGTCTGCCAGGGTTGCCACCCAGGTGGTATTTTACCGGCAGGCCGGTAAAATAATAGGCTAGCTGCCAATGTTAAGTCTATGAAAGCAAGGCCGGTATTTTTTTGTGTGGAAAAGGTGGCAACCCTAGTGTCTGCTGGCTGATCTTACGTACACAAGCACAATTAAAAACTGCAGAAGCTGCCCAAACTCACAATGCTTACTTGCCCCTCCTAGACTGATGGCACCTGTGCCGTAGGTTGACTATCAGTCAACTAGATAATTTGATTTTATGGACAGGTGTCATTTAGTAGGTCAATAATAAAAAAAATCAAACTCCTCTTACATTAAGTACACATAGTGCAGTATTTCATTTGTTCCGTGTAATTAAACGGCCATTGCAGTCTGAAAAAAATTAAATAATTGTGCATTAATTCATTACGACTTTACAATAGTTACCTTTTGCAGGGATTCTCTCGGCATCTCTTGGGAGGCATGCATCTTACTGGAGAACTATATGGATTCACTGTGCATGTGTGTGCTAAGCTGATATCATACTCATGAAGTCCCAATGTTTTCCCCATTATTTTTATTGAAAGAAATGCTGGACATGTCCATCTCTTATATGCTCAAAATTAGCTAAGAGGTAGAACTTTTTGCAAAATAACTTGTCAGCAAAAGAGATGGATATGTATAATTAAGGTTGAATGGAGGGAAAAATATGAGGCATACAAATGATTATGTATGTATGAATCCATCTTGATTGTCATATAGCATTGATTGGTGGATGTATAATGTGTAAGAGAAATGAAGCCAAAGCAGAAAACAGACAAAATATATGATTTAAAAATCAATAATGCCTAAGATTAACCTCTTGGCTTTTGTAACACTTATGTGGTGTTTGTGTTTATCTGTAATTTTCCTCTTTCTCATTTAAGGTACCCACGCATATTATATATTCTTTATTATCAGCATAGGAAGGGTTTTCTTAAGATACCATTGTTATTTACTAGGAAAAAAATCATAAAAAATGATGGAAAAAAAAGAAAATAAATGCTTTTTCTAACTTTGACCTAAAAACATTTTATACAAAAGACCGTCTATATAGTTTCTAATATTTGAGTTTAGAAATTCCAACGTTTACATGTTGTTTTTTTCCAAGTTATAGGGAAATAACCAAAAGTAGTGTTGTTGTTTTTTTGTTTCCTAACCATTTTCTCCTACAGTGACCTTTTGACCCCAACCCTAAATCTAACCCTAGCACTAACACTAATTCTAACCCATCTGCATTCCTTACACTAGTCATTTGGATCTACAGTTAGTTCATTTTTTTTTTTTTTACTCCAATGTTGCCTTCTAGAGCAACAGAGCAATGGAAGTGAACTCTATCATTGCTTTTGCTGGCTACATGGCAACACCATATAGGAGAAGTATGTGCCCTGGGGGGCCAGATTTAGGTGTTGTAATGTCTCGAAATCAAGGCATTACAGCAACACCGCTTGTTTTAACACAGGACATATATATATAAGACCTGTGTCAAATCTAGGCAGACACAGGATGTATGCGTTTTTAAATGTATCTGAGCTGTGTCAGATTTATGACATCATAACATGAACTGTTATGTAAATGACATAATTTTCTTTGAGTAGTTCATTGCATAGCAAACCACATTGTGATGCTTTAAAGAAGAGACAACACAGACGCCAATACAATATATAGATTATTGTTATTCTCATAGTATAAGAAAATGTTAAGGTGATGGAGAGCTATTAATATATTTGATGTGTATTACACATGCATTGCTGGGGTTTATATGTATAATGCTACAGCTAAACATGATTCAGATTCTGTACATATATGTTAAACATATATTCTTTATTTCAAGCCAGAAATGTTGCAATTTGTTTTTCTTTTCACCACATTATTTATTCTATTGTTCCGCTATTAATATGAACAGGAAAATAAACAAACTTTACGTTGATCACATTTATGTGATTCATTTATTATTTTCTCCATACTGCTGGATTCATATAAGGTGCCCTGCGATCAATACAAAAAGTAACTCCACCTCCATTTCTCTCTTTTGAAATATCACTGCTTCACGTTTTTATAATTCTTTTCAAGCAGTGTAGTTCTGTACATTTACTGTCATTAGGCAATACCATAAAACCTATGGGCATATCCGCTAGTGTTGGGGCCTCAAATAAAACTTGCAGACCTGTTGGACATCAACACCCCAGAGTTTAGCCATTTTTATAATATATTAAAAGCTAAATTGCAGCACAGCCTTTATATTGTTAATATGGTAGATTTAAATATTGTGCTAATGATTAACTTGGGTGTCGAGGAAAGAGCAAACGACCACTTTCCTGGAATCTAAACCAGTGTAGGTCTGGGGACTGCTGTATACACAAGGGGCCTACTACCCAGTTTGAATGCTTGCTCTATGGCTGTGGCCTTGTACTACACAATTAAGCATCTTTAAATATGAGACACAAAAATAGCTTTTCCTCATTTTTGACTGATAGGATCCAAGTAACTCTCCCAAAGCTTTGAGATTTTTAAACATTCGCGGGACACTTTTTTTTGTTTTTTTCCAATGTCTGATGGCAATCTACTTCTTTATTTTTCTAGTAACTTTTTAAAAATTATTTATAATAAGAATGAAAAGACTTCTGTTTGTATTTGTTAAACTGGTAGTCTGCTCGGGCCCCTTCTATGCAATACAATCAGATTGTTGGTGCTTCAGACATTAATATAATATACCTTATTTTAACAAGGTACAAAAACAATACAGGGGACTATTCACTAAAAAGCACATTTCATCTCACTAATTTAGCTATCCATATAAACTTGGTTAGCTTCCCCCCACTAAGCGGACCCTGCACAATGTATAGCTAATTTGGTGGCAGGAAATGTTCATCTCAACTCACCTTTTAGTGAGCACCTATAGTTGCTGACATGTTGAGTTTATATGGAGTGTCTTAGTGTCACACAATCGCACGGGTCCTTTAGATCATGTGATGTAATATATTAGTGATGGATAATCTTGGTACTGCAGATATCGCATGGGTCTTGGTACTGTACAATCGCACGGGTCCTTTAGATCATGTGGTGTAATATATTAGTGATGGATAATCTTGGTACTGCAGATATCGCATGGGTCTTGGTACTGCACAATCGCACGGGTCCTTTAGATCATGTGGTGTAATATATTAGTGATGGATAATCTTGGTACTGCAGATATCGCATGGGTCTTGGTACTGCACAATCGCACGGGTCCTTTAGATCATGTGGTGTGATATATTAGTGATGGATAATCTTGGTACTGCAGATATCGCATGGGTCTTGGTACTGCACAATCGCACGGGTCCTTTAGATCATGTGGTGTGATATATTAGTGATGGATAATCTTGGTACTGAAGATATCGCATGGGTCTTGGTACTGCACAATCGCACGGGTCCTTTAGATCATGTGGTGTGATATATTAGTGATGGATAATCTTGGTACTGCAGATATCGCATGGGTCTTGGTACTGCACAATCGCACGGGTCCTTTAGATCATGTGGTGTGATATATTAGTGATGGATAATCTTGGTACTGCAGATATCGCATGGGTCTTGGTACTGCACAATCGCACGGGTCCTTTAGATCATGTGGTGTGATATATTAGTGATGGATAATCTTGGTACTGCAGATATCGCATGGGTCTTGGTACTGCACAATCGCACGGGTCCTTTAGATCATGTGGTGTGATATATTAGTGATGGATAATCTTGGTACTGCAGATATCGCATGGGTCTTGGTACTGCACAATCGCACGGGTCCTTTAGATCATGTGGTGTGATATATTAGTGATGGATAATCTTGGTACTGCAGATATTTGGGAACTACATAACCCATGATACTCGGTCAACCTTTCAACTGACTGAGCGTTATAGGACATGTAATTCTCAAGCCTCGGCAGTGTCACGGTTAGCTGTCACTAACATATGGCAGTAGATCTCACCAGGGATTAAGCTAATTTATTGTATCTAATATTAATATGTATGGTTGTCATTGTTAAACCCAGGTTGTTTGTTTTGATCCTTATTTGTCTGCTCTATATCCTATAAAAATATGAGAATTGTATTTGATTCACGACGGTGCATGTTTTATGATAGTTGCTATCCAAAGCTATGTACCAACAATGTTCAAGATGGACAATGTAATGGTGTTCTATGGAGCTTTTAAAGACCTTGCCCAGACACTGTTCATATCCCTAATGCTTATTCACAGGGGCACACTCTGTAAGGTACCATTCTTTTCTGTTGGTGATTAATCTCTTTCAATGAATTGTAGTTTTATACATGTCAATGGTAACAGTAACGGTGAGAGTCGTTATTAGGTGGTTGATTGGAAAATGCTAACAGTACCGAATGCTGTGTTTTATTCTATGTATGTCTAAGTTTACGAAATCACACTTCCCAGTTTGATACTTTTGGAGCCGATCTTTACAGAAAGTGTAAGGCTTCACCCCAAGTACAACTAATGCGTTATAGCCAATTTAGAAAGATTTAAATATATGTGTAAAAAGTATGTGACCATTGCGTAATATGTAGGTTGGCTGCTGTATGTTAACTATCACCTTTATTTAATTATGCTTCTCTGCCACACTCTGTTCTAAAAATTACAGGGATTTTGCAAGAAGTAATACAAAACAGGCATGGAACTTTTTTATGCAAATCTTTTTTTTTTTTTTTTTCAGACTGGAATTTCATAAATTTTTAATAGTAAAATATTACTGACTCTTCTAAATCAGTGTATATCTAGTGTATTACTTCCTATCTAACGTGACTGCCATTAAAATTGATTCTATCTCTCAAGCTGCCTTGAGAGATAACCGACTGATAATGTTACAGCTTCATAATAAATGTTGTAGCCCACTGGAATGTTTAGCATGTTTATTGTTTTCTTGTTGCACATTAAATTCAGCATCATGGTATATGACTGTTATGTTGATTTTCTTTTATTCACCTCCATTTTAGACATTATTTTACATGTAAGTTGATTTGAATCTTGTCACTGAGCATAAGTAGTGACGTAAGTTTTGTTACTAAAAGGAAAGCGTGGGAGGAGAAAGAAACAAAGGGAACATTGTATAAAGTCTCCCACTAACAAACAGCTGGGAAGTAAAAAAATAAATAAAAAAATAGCTGTTTCAATTTACAACATTGATTTAAAAAAAAAAAATCAACACTTATGTGGGGAAAATTGTTAAAGTAGTGCTTGACTGATACTTTTCAGGCTGCAACAACTTGTAATTGCTGGAACAAAGTCCCAACATTTGTCAGGAGTTTGCATTATACAGTGGCACATGTGGCCAAGGCTGTGCCTAGTGGTTGGCTAGACCGGGGGAGGGCACGAATTTCCCACCTGACATGCGGCCCAACAAACGGGGGTGCAACATGCAGCCTTCATGTGAGTGATTGTGTGTAAGGGTGTCTATGTAAGTGTGTGTCTATGTCTAAAGGTGTCTCTGTGTAAGGCTGTGTGTGTGTGTGTAAGTGTGTCTGGGTATATGAATGTGTGTAGGTGTGGCTGTGTATGTATGTGTCACATCCCCACTCCTGGGTAGCTTTCCTCCAACTACAGAGAGGGTATAGTCCCGTCCTCTCCTTTAACCCATTTGGACATGGACACTCCTGGGTAGTTAGTCTCAGAGGCTGCTTCAGATCTGACCCAGTCCCGTTTAAATTATTCATTTTATTCTTTCCCTCACTCACCACTAAACCCCTTTCATCGTGGTATTGCCCAAGTCCCCTTAGCTTCTTCCAACTACCACTGATTTCATTCACCCCATTGGCCACTAACTCTCACTTTCACCATGTTGGCCAGCTTCCCTCAGATCCCTCCTTTCATCCTACTGGTCTCTCTCCCTGTCACTCTGACTTCCTTTTCCCTGGGATTGGCTGGTTTCTGTTTATTCCGTCGACTTTATCCATGCTTCCTCTGCCTGTGCAGGAGCTGTTAACTGGTAAGATCATTATTTTGTAACCCTTTTCATGCCTAACCAACCGGAGGGCTGGATTCTAAAATAAAAATGGAGTTAATACTCCACCTGTTCAGACTACATTTCCCATGACTCTCAACCAGTGTAGTAAGCATCATGGAAAAGAGAGCACCCAACAACTAGAGTGCCAAACGTTAGGTACTATATGATTATGGATTGGTACTGCACCTGCTGTGGAATGAACATCTCATGATCCTCAGCCATCCATTTGGTTAACTGAACATCATGAGACATGTGATAACAGCACCTGTAGTGCCAGAGGTTAGTCACAACTGCTGCATAACTGCCAAATGTCCTTTTTTGGAACCAGGCCTTTACGTCCATTTTTATTGCCTCTAAATTAGCTTTTTGTAATACTTCCCAATGTTTGCTGTGCATCACAGAGCTGCTCTACACTATACAACATTAACCTTTATTGACTGCAACTCCCATGGTGTTAAGCAAGTAACATTACTAGTTGCTAACTGTGGATGGGGCTGTGCGAAGTGGGGCAATGGGGTTACAGTAAATCTACAGTGCAAACACTAACTTTTGGTCACTGAATCTACAATAATATTCAACCAGACATATTGCTAGCTTAAATTTCTTGGATTTGTTGTTACACTGCAAACTAACGTTTTTGTTGCTGATTGCAGCCCCAATGATATAAAGCCATCCCAGGATTGTCCTATAAATGGGTAACATTTGTTACATTTGCCTCCCACCAGAAAACCCCTCTCCTGAGACAAAGGTAAACAATGGGGAGGAGGTATTGGTACTGGAGAGGATTTTTTGTGTTAATAGTGTGAAATGCGTTGAGCTGTAAAGTTGTTATTTATTTGGTGGATTTGTCTCACATTTTCTTCAATAAATTTCTGACATCCAAACATTGTGAGTCCATTCCTGCTTGGATATTTTGCCGGTCCCCTCCCTTGAAAAATTCTGTGGACGCCCATAATTGCCTGATTATACCAGGCCCATTTCATAATGTCATTATTTTCTTGTTCATAAAAGGGAGAATCATGCATTTTAACCCCTTGCCAACATAGGACGGACTAGATCCGTCTTGACTTGCAAACCGTTGCCGACAATAGACAGACCTAGTCCGTTCCGCGGTTAAATGATCGGTGTTTGCGTCACAGAAATTAAGTTCCTAGAGCACCAGCGATTGCGCCACAGAGCGAATCGTGGGCGCCATATTGGAGAGCAACATGCTCCTCCAATATGGGTGCTGCCTTCCTGGGAAGAGTGTTGAAAGTGAAAAAAAAGTCACTTCTGTTGCTAGACTGCCCCTAGAGGCAGTCAGCAACATTGCAAAGAAAAAAAGAATAAAAAGGCCAAATTAGCTTAACACCTAGGTTAGGGTTACAGTGAAATTAGGGTTAGCATACGGGTTATGGCTACAATTAAATTTAGAATAAATTAAGGGTTAGAGTTAGGGTTACATATAGATAGCAAATTCTGGTGGAAAGCTGTAAATGTGGAACTATCAGCAAAAACAGTCCATTGATTTCTGCAGTGATTAGACAACATTTACCACTTAGACAAGAATTTAGATTTTCTTGTCCTATACCCAAAACGATGCTAATCTTTGACCCTTTGCTGCATTTTTGGCCTCTTCTTACCTCTGTTTTTATAGGAATGGAGGACAGCATGTCTGTCACTGACAGACACAGGATACAACAGACTCTTCATCTCCTCCGGTTGCCACAGGCATGGCAAAGTCCAGTTATGAACACATAGTCTGCCTGCCACTAGTGTGGCAGTTATCAGCACACAGCATGCCATACACAGGTGTGTAATGATCAGTCTTCCACACACATTTGTGGCCAGGGAGAGGGGATTCTTTTATTTTATTAGATCAGATACATTTGAACAGGAGCTGGGAACATTTGGGTTAGGGCAAGCAGCACTGGACCCTAGTACATTTGATTAGGGTGCCAAAAGTGCTAAAGCATTTGGCCAGCTTCCCGCATCTTTTCTTATGGGGGAAGCTACTGGCCCCAATATGTGTTAGGGGTTTGATGACCATTTTGGGAGCCCCTAGACCCAGTTTATTTTTATCTACATTTTTGTATTGCCATCACTGAAGGAAGGGGTTGGATGTCAAAGTCTAGTTCAAACTCTCTTAGTTCTTTAATGAGTAGCAATTGTTTTTTCTTATTAAGGGGAGTCCAAGATGGACCTTGGAGAGGGAGGTGGAATTTTCTTTTAGTGAATAGTGCAAGGTCAAATTTCAAGTGAAATTTTAGCTCCTCCTGCTATTTAGTGAATAGCTCCCATTGCTTCTTTTCAAACCACTTGAATGCCTAAATTCTCTGCCACCCTCGCTCTCCCTTTGCACAAGCCACAGAAACCATTCATCAAATTTCTTCTTTCCTTCTCCCTAACAGATACCTACACATAGCTTTTTCTACACATCTGTATAATGCAGCTGCTGTCTCTGTTCATGGCCCATTACTGCCGGGGGGCTAAGAGCCAATTGAGAGGCACCTAGCCCTGATAATGGGGAGGTCCAAGACCACTTGCCCTGCCCCCCATGTATGGTGCAGGAAACATTTGCTCAATGCCCAGCCCCTTTTGTAAAGCAGGGGATCTCCTGGACCCCGATAATTTATATGGATAGTGACAGTATGGTTTGGAAGACTGTTCAGTGCATGGCTGAAACTGTATAACTATAGTAACTGTACTGCAAGGTCTGTAGCATTCTAGACATAGAAAGTATGTTTCCTATAAATTGAATATAGCAGTCCGGTATTGAGGAGGAAGATATGGAAGTTTATCTGTTTAAGATGCCAAACCCTTAGTTTGTTGGGGGCACCATATGACCTGGAGCTGGCCCTGAAAGGGTACTAGAGGTACTGATCGGAATAGAGGCTCTAAAGAGGATATAAAGTGGGCTGGAAAAGACTTGTATGTGTACACAGTATAAATTTATTATACGAAAAAATTTGTGCATTTATATATGCGTATAGCAAAGGCAGACATCCAGGGCCACTAAATGAGTATAAATAGGTGGTCACATGGATATAATACATACATTATTAAAACTACATAGATAAAAAGTCACAAATATGCAATATAAAAGAACACACAAGGTTCGTTCACCTGGACAGGTTATTGGACAATTTGGTACTGTTTGCACTAAAAAAACAGCTACACCCCACAGGACGCGTTACGAATTCTTCCTCAGCTGGTGGGCGGTAGTGCAATCAGTCCACCAGTCCAGTGCAATTATATCCACGTGACCACCTATTTATACTCATTTAGTGGCCCTGGATGTCTGCCTTTGCTATACGCGTATATATGCACATTTCTTTCGTATAATAAATTTATATTTTTTATATATCTGTCTCCGGAGTTTGTATTACTATTCTGTATTTTATATATAGCGCTGTCTCACTTTATAATCATTTGTTCCCTTTTTTTGCAGTGGTATCTTCCATTGTATCTTATATTAACACTAGCCGCTTGCACTTAATTCAATTTGAGTCACTTGTTACTTTACATGTTCTGAGATATTTATCTTCATACTGTCAGTCCGTGCCCCTCCTGTCAACAGTGTATATGTATATGCACTAGTACATGGGTTAGTATTGTATTTTTATTATATTTTATGAGTCTTTCCATTTGCACTTTCTGACACAATTATTACTTTTACTCACTAGCGCTGTGCCTATATATCTTTTTTACAGTGGGGACTTTGAAGAACAGATGAGAAGCTCAAAGAATCAATTATAGGAGGAATAAAAGGGTTAAGGAAAACAGAATAATAGCTGCCCTATTATTGGTGCAATACCAAAAATTGTAAGATGATTTCCTAACCTATTCATTTGGGTGAGGTCGTTTTTTACAAAGAATTTCAGTTACACAAATTTTTAAACTACAGCTAAATACGGGGTTCTGTATAAATAATGGTGTTGTGTTAGGTCTTATCCTGATTCCTTTAATCATGTGTTTGTTCTTGTGCATGTTTTATATTTAGAAAACTGTCAGGGTAGGTTTTATACACAAAAATAAACGGGGCAAAACTGCGACTTTTTATCTCCACTGTGAAGAATCAGACACCATCAGAATACAGTTACTAAGTTAATTTTGATGTATGCAGACAGTAAATATATAATCTTTCTTAAATAAAAAATTATATAACAAGTAGGGTGTAGATTTATTGGGTCTCAAAAAACTTCATCAGTTAAGATTTTATTGGCATTCCAGATTCATAGCATATCAAAGCAACATTAAATGCATGCTGAAATATAAGTTTACAAAACCAATTAGTTAGATGATCACAGAACAAGTGTATTAAACTATTAGGCTAATAGACATATAACCCAGATTACTAACATATTCCAGAGTGACCCAAACCATAACAGTTACAGCCATACTATTATAAATTTGCATTGCCCATTGTTTTATACTGGTAGAATGAGTACTTACACAAATATAAAACCTACTGTACAAAGAGGCAAAAAAAAAGAAAGTAATGGAGCAACGGGGGGGGGGGGGGGGGGGGGGTTTGGGGCAGAGGTTGGAAAAGTGTGAAGGGTGCAGACTAGTATTTTATTGGAAATGATATCTAACAATGTGGTGCCCACATATTTTATGAATCTCGTTTATTTTATAAACAACTACTATGAATAGATGCAATGTGCCCTACAGTTCCAAGGCAATTTGTAGATGTCTAACCCATGATTATGTGAGTTGTCCTCTCATAGAGCTTACATACAGAACAATGATTGTATAAGTCTTGCAAATGGAATAAGTAGCCATATCAGTGTCTTTCATACTCATCCTATGCTGTGTATCCAAAGAGCCCCTAAAGACCATCACTTCAAGGTGTTGTAGGGAGCTCAAATACACAAGAGAAAGAAACAAAACTCCCACTTATTCTTGGCTACAAAAGCAGTTGTCACTGAAGGAATAATATATTCTACGGCAACACAACTGCAAACCATTTTACACAATTCTTTGAGCACCATGGAAGTGAGCAATATCTCGCACCACACTCTACTCCTTACCCCTATAGCAACTGTAGGTCTAGAACATGGTGTTTTACCACATCCCATATGGACAAGTAAACAAAGCATTATATACACATTATTGCAGCCTTCACGTGTACCTTCACATTTTCTCGCTGACCTCGTCATCCTGCCAAGCCTCATTTGCTCCTCCAATGTCACAAGATGCCTGAATCAACACGGGAGATTGTGCTTTAGCAACTGTTCTACCAGAATAAACACCAGAAATCAACAGAAATATTTGAATCCAAAATATTAGTAGATAAGACTGTTCAATTTCATTCCTCAAAAGCAACCGTACTTGTGTAATGATTTTTAGTAGAGGAGGCCCAGGCACAGCAGCCAGGAGTTCACTGGAATGTATATGATCTAAGCTGATATACTATAACTGCAGCCCTGTTATACAACCCTCAAAGGTTTTGTATGACCTGCATTACATTAAAAAAAACATATATTCTTTGATATAACTGATTTAAACAAACTATCAAGGAATAAAGAAAAATAAAATGTGGTGGGTGAGGGATTTTCTTTAAATATAGCGGTTTTATCCTTTTTTCCTTCCTTCTTAGCAGCACTAACTCCATAGTGTTGAAGTCACCATTTCCCACATGCCTTCAGTTGACATCATTCCGATCTGACCAAAGGGAGATATGCGCATGCAGTGATCTATCTGACTCAAGTTCATAGCACTCCATTATAGTGAGATTCTCAACGTCCTCAAACTTTCACTGAACACATATGACAAGCTCTCTCTCTCTTTGGTTGGATCAGACCTATGCTGAACAAAGGGCTGGGGAAACAGGCCAACTCACTTCCCATGCAGTTAGAGCTGAAAGGTAAAGATGCTGGACTTATACCTGTAGTTTAAAAAAAAAAGGGAATTATTTCCTTTAATATGATCTGAACACCCCAGCCTATGCTTCAGAATGGCCCTCTCTGAAAAAATGTCCCAGAACACTAAATTAAATCACATATACTCACTAATAATAGAATACATATTAAACTAAGGTTAATGTAAATCTGCAGGCTGGGTATGGCTAACACCAGCCGTTTAATAGTTACCAATTTACCTGAAAACTCCACAGGTTTGATTCTATGACATCATTGTATGTAACATTTGAGGTACCAGCAAGAAGCAAGCCATAGATCTAACCATTTTGCATGACAATGCAGATCTACTACAATACTGCACAAAACGCTTGATTAACAGACTACGCTTTATAGTCTGTGGTGAAACATAAGGGGTTTATGAATTCTGGGTCCACAGATACATACCACAACTGCTATTGCCTAAAAAGCTAATAATTGGTACTAAAATTTGTATTAACACGTTAATAGTATATCATTTCAAGCAGCAGCTTCAATTTAATAGATGAAAAGCACAACCTTAGAATTAGGTCAAATCCTAGAAGATTGTCTGTAAATTAGGCAAATAATTATGGAGGATGTTTAAAAGCCAAGTCAAATTGAAATGTTTCCTAATATTAACTACTAATGGCTTAATACACACAAACAATACAGACAGAGTAGGCACATGACTTATTAAAACATATTGCAATACATACAAAAAAAAAAACAAAGTGGCCCTTTCACCTCAGAACATTTCACACCACTCAACAGAACATAAACACTGCCCAAATGTCAGAGGTTATAAACAGTAATTCGGAGGCAAAGTTCATTGTGTTAAAACTAGGAGTTAGTTGAAAAATATATATACACATTACAACCTGTCAAAGGAACTCATGTTGCAAAACCACAAACCGTGATTAATGCACTGCTTATTCAATAAATTACAAATGTTCACAGGATACACGATAAAGAGGTCAAGGTGCATGACCTAAAATAGGATATGCCAAGATTACAACTTAAAGGGACTCGGCCATGATATTACTGTTTATACTGTGAATGGAGAGAATAAAAAGTAGAAATTGATCTATACATTGTGTTAACAGAATTACAAGCCAATGCACAGATTAAGAGAAAACATATTTTACATGTCTGTGGTGTCTCCAGTTTATATCACGTGTGGCTTGATATGCAAATGGAATATATGTGTAATTTGCATATTGGGCCACAGGTGCTAAAAAAGAGACACTACAGACACATTTAAAACGTTTTCACTAAATGTATGCATCTGTGTGCAATTCATGGTCACAATGTAGAGACCATTTTCTTCATTTTTTTCTTCTTTACGTTCATAGTGTCCACAATGTTTTGGTTACAGAGTCACTTTAAGATTTGATTTTTAAAACTTTTACACAGAAGAAAAATATAATAATATTTCCTGACCTGTTTTTATCTTCCCTCCCACAAAAAAATATCCAATTTCTAAGCTCCACTGATCAATGGAAAGTTCTTAGTTGAGAGGTCCACTTCAATATCCGTTCAATGAAATGTGTAAAAGAAATGAACTATGTTAACAAACCTTTCTGCCCCAATGATACAGGACACAGCACAGAATCCTATAAATTACCACAAGACTATCTAAAGGAAGATCGCATCATGGGCTGATCTAGACTGATCCGCATAACACACTGCTAACTAGATTTCCTTAGATCTTTTCATTACTTCATATTATTTACTTTCAGAACTAATGTTGATAGCCTAATTGACTGTTTTTGCCACGTGCAAGAAAGCCAAGATAGATCACCAGTAACATTTCTAGCATCAACCAATAAGACAGTAACATGGATCTATTCACAAGACTTCATTTTAGCAAAGGGAATACTAATGGCCTGTGGGATGAGGGCATATTACAACCACTGCACACAACAAATTAGCAAGGCCTGCTGCTGTTCATACACAAATGTACATGTATATGTTCTACTGGCAAGTGACAAAAATGCTATGTTACACACTATGCCAGTACAAAAACAGCACTTTTACCATGCTGAGCGGTAAAGAGGAAAAAGCAAACAAAAATCACATGTATTAAGTGCTTTGTATGTTAATCAGCAGTTTACTGATCTTTTTATCTACCTCCGAATATTACGGCTTTAAATGTTTCAATGTATGCATGTGGTTGTGGCTCCTCCCTACTTCTTATAAAAAATAATAGACGGGTTCAAACATGTCTGTCTGGCTCCAAGGGGGGCTGTTCACACAGGTGAGATTATGCGAATTGAGGTGAGATGGATATTTCCTCTCACCAGTTTAGTTATATATTGTGTATGGACAAACTCACTAGGTTTGTCCCTGCCCAATACTTAGCTAAATTGGTGAGATGAAATGTTCATCTCACCTTTTAGTGTAAAGATCTTCAAGCTTCTGTCAACCCAAAATTACACCAAATTTAATTGTCCGTTTAATTCTCTAAATTAATCAAAGCTGACCCCATTTCAATCCACTAATGTGTAGTGTGAGGGCCCCAGAAATCCAGTAGATGTAAAAACAAAACAAAACAAAAAACTATCTTCAGTTTTAGTTACAGGACATTAAAATACAACTTTTAGAAGTACAGTATAATAAATCAGTATTGGTGCTGGTTTCTGTAAAGGTCTGAAAAATCGATTTCCATATCAAAACAATTTGTCAGGCTTCTATCTGCTTTAACACCACTATCATTTTTTAAAACCACCACTTGTTCAGAATAAGAACGACAAGATCCAACAGGGCAAAATATTATATCAGACTGCACGTTAGTGGCTTCAGTCAGGGAATAGAGAGCAACACTGAGCAACAGTCGTAGGAACCCTCACTTTAAATAATATTCAATAAAAGCACACCCCTAGCTTGTTTGCAACAAAGGACATTGTGACACTAGTATACAGATAAAATAAATGTAAAAAAAATAAAAACTTTATTCTGAATGATGGATTACCTCTAAAGAAAGTTAGTGCTTAAGTGATAATTTGCCATTTCATTGCTTTGATATATGAACTTGTTCATTCTCACCATTGTGGTCAACGGTTCTATGGTACCTTACATTAAAGGAACTGTTAAAGTAAAATGTTCTATAAATTGTTTTTGCAGAATTTCAAGCACGTGAATGCATTAAGAGAAAAATGTGCCTGTAGTGTCGCCTTTTTATGACATCACCTTGTGGCTTAATATGCAAATTACAAATTTCCCAGTGAAAGTAGTTCATTTGCATATCAAGCCACGGATCGTCATGAACAGGAGACATGTCCAAAAAAAAACTCTCTCCGAGAAATGCAAGTGAATGAATAAACAATTTATAGATCATTCACACAGTATTTACAATGTTTAGGTGTCAGTGTCTTTAATCTAGATAAACATGTCATGGCTGCAGTGGCAAAATGTGGTCAATGGTTACTTTTTTTTCCCCCTCCTCTTTCTGCTAGTGGTCTCCATGCTTGTAAACATGGAAGGCTTTTTGTTTTTTTTTACAGCTCAGAGAATAATTTTCATGGGCCCTGGATTCTACTATCGCATGCAAAATACACCAACTTAAAAAATATATATATTACCTATATACACGTACACTCACACACACATCACATTTGAGTTATAATTACAATTTAAATGTCATGGTCCATTAGCGAGTGCTATCAGACAGTTAGATGCGACTTTGAATGAAGATTCCTTGCATTATATTAAATACCAACTTGTTCCTTGTCGGTACAGATCACCCAATAGTAAAATACTTTCCCTGCACATTACGATGTTGAAATTGGTTTATGTGCCTTGTGAAACTTCTGATGTTTAGAGAGATTTGAACTGTTGCTAAAACATTTCCCACATTCGGCGCATAAATACGGTTTTGCTCCTGTGTGGACCATCTGATGCTTAACAAGACTTGAGTTATTGCTAAAACATTTCCCACATATTGAACATAAGAAGGGTTTTTCCCCAGTATGAATTCTCTGATGTGTGACAAGGTTGGATGCATCAGTAAAGCATTTCCCGCACACATTACATGGGAATGGCCTCTCGCCGGTGTGCACTCTTTGATGTTTAACCAGATCTGACCTATGAGTAAAACGTTTCCCACACTCAGAACACACGTATGGCTTCTCCCCTGTGTGAATCCTGTGATGTGTCACAAGATTGGAACTATTGGTAAAACTTTTTCCGCAGACGGAACAAGAGAATAGCTTCTCCCCACTGTGTAGCCTCTGATGAGTGACAAGATTGGATTTATCAGTAAAACACTTCCCACAGTCGGGACATGCAAATGGCTTTTCTCCAGTGTGGATTCTCTCATGTTTAACCAGATCTGACTTATTGGTAAAGCATTTCCCACACAGAGTGCATGCAAAGGCCTTTTCTCCAGTGTGAAGTTTGTAATGTGTAATAAGATTTGACTTTTTGGAAAAAGACCTCCCACAGTCCGTGCAGGAGAATGGCTTTTCTCCCGTGTGAGTCCTGTTGTGTCTAATAAGTTCTGCATTGCTTGGGAAACACTTTGCACAGACTGGACATGCAAATAATTTGGCTCGGATGCGTTTCGGTCGTTTGACGTTAGGTTTGGGGGCAAACTGTTCAGAACCAAACTGTTCGGTGGGAAATTGCTGAGAAGCAAACTGTTCGGATGTAAATTGCTGAGAAGCAAACTGTTCGGATGTAAATTGCTGAGAAGCAAACTGTTCAGGAAACGCAAATCCTGCTTGTGTGTAATCTGTTAGTGCATACATGCCAGTGTCTACAGGATTGTCTTCCCCACCTGAGGTAGGTTCCTCTTTAATTTGACTGGGTGTGTAATCTGTCTGAGTCTGTGTAGTGGCTGTATACATACTATGGTCTGTAAAATTCTCTTCATCACACACATCTGATTTCTCGTTATTATGAGCAGGTGTATACTCTGTGTATGTGTGCTCTTTACGTGTATAAATGTCAGTATCTGACAGATTTCCTTCATCACACGACACTGGCTCTTCCTTGATATGAGAAGCTATATATTCTGCATATGAATGTCCAGGGGGTTTATAAATATCAGGGTCTGCAATGTTCTCCTCTTGGTGTGAAGTCGATTCCGCTGCCACCTCTGCCATAGGGGTGCTCTGCAGCTTCCTCGGTGTATTCTTTCGGCGGCATTTGGTGGTTGATATAAATGTCTCGGGTTTTTCTTCTTTTACAGAATCTGAAGGAGTCTGGCCTTGCAACCCTTCAGGTATACCCCTGCTTACAGATCCATCTATCGGGAAAAATAAATCAGATTTGATTAAAATTATTTTTACAATATTGCCCATTTGTGAATCTGATTGTAAACTCATGCTGTAATATTTTGTTCTTCTCTTGCGTGTATGCTACAAACCTAAGGGCAACATTCATGAAAGAGGGCTTTGCCGGGAATTTAAAACTTAAGGCCAAAGTCGCTCTGTTACTTTGCCCTCAAGAGGGACTGTCAACATATACATTACATATAATGTGAATGCAGTAAATAAAAAAATAGTCTACATATTGTATTAGCAGAGTTGCAAGCAAAGACATTTGTGTTTTAAATAGGTCTGTGGTGTCTGCTGCTTATGACATCACCTGTGGCTTGATATGCAAGTACATTTTCAATAGGAAATGTGTAATTTGCACATAAAGCCACAAGGCTTTTATTATGCATTTCCATCTGTTCTGCAAAAACAATGGATAGATGATTTTGTATTCTCACACTCTTATAACACTGTCACTTTAAGTTTGAAATCCCCTTGTGAATTCCCTTTTTTATGAACAAAGCTCAATATGGATTATCAGGCAGTCCATGTATAGGAATTACTTGGGCACCAAGAGCGTACAGCCAGTGTACCTGCTAATAGTATAGAGTCAGCTAATGTGCAAACTATACTGCACTACATAGCTATGCTGTGTATCCCGAATAACCATTTTATGTCACTGTTCTTCTCAGTTACCACCCAGAACCTCTCCCACCATGTGCTTAAAGCATCCCGGGACAGCACCATATTTACCAATAGTACTGTAAGTACTCCCAAACAGCTATTTCTGTGGGGGGATTGTATGTATTGAGAAAGGGAAGCTAATGTATACACTGGTAAGGGAATGGCTTCTGTATAAATGACTGTGATTAAACTTACCCAATGAGATGAGGAGTGGGGGATTCTCCACACTAGTCTTGTAAAGGTTGTTAGGTTGTTCTACAGCCTCCAACTCCTAAATGGAGAGATAAATAGAAGCACACTAGAATACTCAGAGCATGTTGGCACACATTGATATAAATAATATCCAGACACACCCCTTAACTCGAGTTAACCTTCTTCCGGTGTCCTACTCACCTCTCCAGTCAGGAGATTAATCATCTTGCCGGTTAGTTTTAATATCTTCTTCTCATTAGTCTTCACATTCATCAGTGAGTTAGGTATAAGCTCCATAACGAACCTCTGGGTATTTCTGGACTCTTCTGGCACACAGGAGCTGCTGTTTTTTCTGATACACTCACCAGTTTTCTTCACAACAATATAATCCTATTAGTTTAAGAAATACTGAAAAACATTACTGCAAGCAGACATATTTCAGGTCGCTTAATGCATTAGGGATGGCAAAGTTAATAATCTGAAAGTGCCATTTACCCCACATGCAAACTCGTTATTTTAGTGTTGCTTCTTCCTGTTTTAATCTATTTTCATTCAATTGCTCCTCAATGACAGTTTGCTGCCCTTCCTTCAATATATGATGATGGTGACCCTGTGGTCAGATGCAAAGTTCCACCTCAGATATGCCAGTTGTTGCAGCAGTGCCATAGGTTTTGTATCACTGGTCTATATGTAGGCTAATGTCTGTGTGTACCAATACACGTTTGAGGCACTGTGGTTTTATACTGTTTACGATGTGTCTTTAATAAAAGTTTTCAAGGCAACATGAAAGCCCATAATCCTGTGAAAACGGTTTGAAAGAAGTGCCAGAAGTGATGTATAAAGACGCATTTTTGTGAATGTACAGAGGTTATAGGTGTTTCAACCAGACTGTGCTCTTAATTTTTTTTTTTACTTCCCTTTTTGCTTCTGCCATGTTTATTTAGGGAACCCCTGATTCAAGTTCACTTAATTCCTGCAAAAATAATAAGGTTCATTTACCATATTATTCAAATGAGGGTTCTGTTTGTGGTGAATAAAATAAGAATAATGTGATTTATTTATACAGGTGACTTCTTTTTGGCAAAGTACTAGAAATGGAGCCATCACCAGGGAAACCAAGGAATGGTTCATGCCTATAACTGGATCTTATAAATAAGCCCTAAAGCCTTTAAACACTCCCAGAATCTCTTACCTCTCCAGTAAGCAGGTAGATTATTTCAAGGGTGATATTCAAAAGCTCCTCACAAATGAAATTACTACTCTGGTTCATCATCAACAAGTCAATTAGAAACTCCGCAAGCCGTCCTTGACAAAGAGATCACGGAACGATGCTATGGATAGGGTACAGCCTACAGTAAGGAGAAAACGATGAGAAGGTTCTGGATTTAAATGAGAAATTTCTCACAGTTAGTGTAGAAGAAATCATTGTATTTTATATATACACATCCCTATCCCAAGCTTTTCTTTATCCAGACAAAAGGGTCACTTTTTAAAAGCTTATAAAACTATGTAGCTGCGATTTTACAAATTAACAGCACAAATGTATGCATTACAAATGTGGCCTTGAATG
Source organism: Pelodytes ibericus (assembly GCA_036172795.1). Lineage (NCBI taxonomy): Eukaryota > Metazoa > Chordata > Amphibia > Anura > Pelodytidae > Pelodytes > Pelodytes ibericus. Next base: position 54,195,163 of record CM069867.1, read on the forward strand.
ATACAGTATTGCACTTAACATTTGCAATCCAGATCAAAATATAAATGAGACCAGCAAAACTGCACATGAATCTATAAATTCTTGAAAAGGAGTTTACCTTTGATGGCTGCATCCTCCATGAATATGATCACAGCATTCTATGTACTAGAAATATACTCTAGCAGAGTATTTAACTTGGCTTAAGGTTCTGCATAGCTCAACTGTCAAATGACACCCCCCTAGTATTTGCAAAGACAAAGGGGGAAAACATTTTGGATGGTGCACAATCCGAGCAGTAGCCTTCCATATAGTTAAAATTCATGTTAGGGTTTAGTCACTTTTTAATAATGCAAATTAGTATAGGAACACAGGTATATGATTTATAAACTGAAGTCTTGTCCATTAAACACTTTAAGGAAAAAAAGTGTGGATACAGTATTTGTGAAAAAAATGTAGTGATAGTAACAAAACTGCCCTACAGGGAAAAATGTTTTCCTAGTAAATATCAGTTGCCATGTAAAAATGTGTTATTTCCCATTTGATAAAATTGTTATTGAAAAAAATGCATTTCTTGTTTTTATTTCATTTCCAGGGTGTCCCAACTCTTTACTGTTCTGGTTTTTTTTTTATGCTCCTATAGGTGAAATCGCCTATCCTGAAGTGTTAATGGATGACTTGGTGTCCTATGAAGAGCCCTGTTAATGAGCATATATCTGATTTATAATAAGCATATTCAAGACAGATGTCTAATAATATTACCAAAAATGTATCACTAGATCAGGGCTTGACAAATATTATTAGACTTTATGACCTAACCTAATTCTTTTTAGGATCCAGGGAATCATTACGAACACACAGTTCTATGTAGCACAATCAAAAAAGTTAGGAATTTGCAGTAGGGACTATAGGAGCTATGGCTCCTGACAGTTATCAAGCCCTGCACTATATGAAATATTATAGCTTGTGCCAGTCCTTGTGCCTGGCTGGATGTTCAGCATAGCCACCCTCGGGGAGGAAGTCTCTAGATTATGCATTATTATTTGTATGCCATATGCATTATGACTTTTATTCATTACACTCAGGAATATTTTGTATATTATTGTCACCACAATATGCAGTATGTTTTAACTTGCAAGATGAGGGAATGTAGTCAAGTTAATCATTTATTGTATTGTGGCTAGAACACCATTAATCATTATACCATTGTAAGTTATTTCAAATCAACTGTGAATTAATTGTCATTTTGATTGTATAAACAGTGGACGGTCACATTTTGTTTCTATAGTAATTTCCATTATTCTGATTATTATTTTGTTTAAGAGGCAAAATTAGGTCAATATCTCCTTTTACACATGATACACTTAGTAGCCCATGTGGCACCTGTCATTGCACACTATTGATAACTGATCAACAATTATTCCCAAATCTTTGTTGGATAATAATTTGCCTATATCCCTTCAATGTATGCATCACAAGGTTACTTTGAGTCCCAATATGCATAACTTCGTACAGCTCCGTTTAATCAATATAGTTAGGATTTTTTTGGGGGGGAGAGGAAACTAATATTGCTTGACTGTAATTGACGGTACTATGATGGAAAGAGATCAGCTACAGTCTTATGGTTAAGAACCGGTCACAGTTATAGATGGATCAGAACTGTTCAATTGTTTCAACACTCAATGCATCGCAAATATGTGATATCTGCCAGATAGTATATCGTTTATTGTTTGGTCAATAGGATGGAGCGTATAGACACACCCATTGTAAGTGTGTAGACATATACTTTGCTGTATAGATGTCTGACAATGCACATTTTACTGTGGAATTTGGTTTCCTCTCTAAGTTTCATTGGTTCTAGCGAAGTATGCCATGTCGGACGACTAGGCCTCAAGGCATGGGTTCATTAACATATGGAAACGTAATGCAACAGATCAGTGAAGATAGAGGGTTTTGACAATATGTTGAACCATACTTGCCAACTGTCCCGAAACGGTCGGGGCAGCACCGATTTTTAACTGCTATCCCGGTCCCTCCGTGTCTCGACGCCCGACCCGATTATAAGGGAGGTTAAATTATCACACATGCGCAGATTAATAGAAGCCACGGCGCATGCGCGGCTGCATCACAGTGCGCGTGCGTCTGGCTGCATCCGCGCGTGCGCCGATATCGGAAAGCCACGCAAGCGCAATTTATCATGTAGCGGGTATAATACAAAATGCGCGTGTGCTTGACCACAAAACTGTGCGTGCGCAGTCATTTAAAGAGGCCTTAGCATTCATTGTTCACAATATCGACCAGACTGGCGCATGCGTGGACATTAGTTGCAAACTGCCAGCTTAATACAGTGTGACTTCTGGATAGCTGGAGTTCTCCAATATAGCATTTTTTCTCCTTTGTTGTTGCCATTTTGTCTCTCTTTTTTTTTTTTTTTTTTACCATGTGTGAAATTTATAACAGTTTTGTAACTGACCATCTTTTTAAAGGGGGTACACCTTGTAGGTAACCAGAAATAAATCAATTTAATGTTTGTTTTTGCCAGCCTGCTTCACAGTTTTTAGAATATGTGTGTGGAGTCTCCTGTTTAATATCACTTTGAATGTAAGTATGCAAATTACATAGTTGCCAACATTAAAAAAAAAAATTCCTGGGACACTTTGCAGCTCAGCTTCCAATTACTTGACCAAATTGACCACACCTACTAAAGCTCCGCCTACTCCATATAATTAGCATAATTCAACCAGGCGAAACAGAAAAGTGGAGGTTTATAAGACAGGCAATGAAAGAGGGAGAGAAGAAAAGAGTGAAATAAAAGGGACCAGTGACAGGAAAAAGAGAATAAAGTATAATGGGTAAAAACCCTGGCAGGACAGACCACCGGCAGCAGAAGAGTGCTACCTTAAAAAAAAAAAAAAAGGAACCATTGGTCAAGAAATTATGACCTATCAATGGGCTCTGCCCAACAAATGGACAGGTGGGTGCACTGGGGGTAACGGACATCAGGGCCAGGATGGGCAAAGGAGACATAGCATGCAATACTTTACTGTAACGCAATAACAGTAAAACGTAAACTACGAAGCAATGGAAGGCCTGGACGATCAAAGGCAGAGGTTTCCACTGAGCCAGCTAACCAAAAATAATGGAAAAAGGATAGGCATGTCAGCGTATCAAAAAGCGTCTTCGGTGGTGGTGGAAAAAGAATAGTTGTCAAAGGTTATTTCCCGCTGTTGAAGCGAAACAGCAAAGTCGTTCAGAGGTGGGGTGTTTCATAGCTTCAGAGACAATACACAGATACAAAGATTTGTAGCAGGGTTGATGTTCATGGAGGGATAAGCCAAATGGCAAATGATTTAGCTAAATTAGAAAAATGGTCAGAGCTGTGGCAACTGACATTCAGTGTGGACAAGTGCAAGATTATGCACCTTGGGCGTAAAAACCCAAAATCAGAATATAGAATATTTGGCACAGTCCTAACTTCAACATCTGAGGAAAGGGATTTAGGAGTAATAATTTCTGAGGACTTAAAGGTAGGTAGGCAATGTAATAGTGCAGCAGGAAATGCGAGCAGAATGCTTGGTTGCATAGTGAGAGGTTTTAGCAGTAGAAAGATGGAAGTGCTCATGCCATTGTACAGAGCACTGGTGAGACCTCACTTGGAGTATTTTACAAAGTACAGGAGACTGTATCTCTAGAAGGATATTGATACTTTAGAGAGAATTCAGAGAAGGGCTACTAAACTGGTTCATGGGTTGAAGGATAAAACTTACCAGGAAAGGTTAAAGCATCTTAACATGTATAGCTTGGAGGAAAGATCTAACAGGGGGGATATGATAGAAACGTTTAAATACTTAAAGGGAATAAACACAGTAAAGGAAGAGAGTATATTTAACCCCTTAACGACAGGTGACGTGCCAGGCACGTCACGGCAAATCGAGGACTTGCCGACAGGTGACGTGCCTGGCACGTCATGCACTAAATAGAGTAAAGAAAGCGACCAGCGGTCGCTTTCTTTACTCTAACGGTGTTGCTACAATGCCTCTAGGTAGAGGCATTGTGCAACACCCCCCAAATGTGCAGGGGCGCGCTACGATCACTCCACGGAGTGATCGTAGCAGCCATTTAAAAATGGCTGCGCCCGCTGCACACATGTGCTTAGAAAGCGAACGATCGTTCGCTTTCTAAGCATCTGCGGTGTTGTTAAAGTGCCTCGCTAGCGAGGCACTTAACAACACCGTTCTGCTCCCCAGAGCCGATGGTGGTCGCTCTCCTGAGCGACCCCATCGGCTCAGTAGAAGGGAACGCTGCCTGTACAGGCAGCGTTTCCCTTCTAATGGCAAGAGCATCGGAAGTGAAAGTATTTCACTTCCGATCCTCTAGGGGGAGCCAATCGATGCCGGCACAACAGATCTATGTGATCTGTGTGCAGGCATGTATGGTAAGTGCTCTGATGAGCACTTACCATACTGTCAAAGGCAATATTAGTAAACATTGCCTTTGACAAGTATTGATCTGCCTCCCTCACCTTACTAGTTATTGTAAGGGAGAGAGACAGATCAGATCAAGTAAAAAAATAAAATAAAATAATAAAAAAAAAATTAATAAAATTTTAAACACCAAGGGCTTTTATAAAAGCCATTTAACCCCTTCCCTGCCATTGATCGCTGTGTACGCAGTGATCATACACAGCAGCACATTTTTTGCTGTCTGCATTTTTTAGGGGTTCATTTTTTTTTTACTGTAATTCATTACAGTATAAAAAAAAGCTCTTAAGAGAGATTAACCCCTTTCTTGCTGTAGATCACTGCCTAAGCAGCGATCTGACGCAAATGCAGCAATCTTGCTGCAGAAGCATTTTTAATTTTTTTTTTACTTTTTTATTACACCCGTCACGTGTTAATTATACCCGCTAGGGGACTACGTTTAACGTAAAAAAATTTTTTTTAGCTGTCTGACCGCATGTATAGCGATCAGTAACAGCTGATAAGTGACAAAGGCGGGTTGGCGTTTGCTTAGATGAGCATCACCATTCGTCTGGTTAGATCAATATTTGTAAATATTTGATCTGACCCGTGTAGATCTGCCTCCCTCTCACTTGAGTTTTAGTGAGGGAGGGAGACAGAGCTGTATAATGTAAGTTTTTAATTATAATATATTTAATAGAATTGAGACCCAAAGGCTTTTATAAAAGCCGTTTCCAGTATTTAACCCCTTCCCTGCAATTGATCGCTGTGTACGCAGTGATCTTACACAGAAGCACATTTTTTGCTGTCTGTGCATTTTTTTAGGGGTTATTTTTTTTTACTTTGATTTATTACAGTATATCAAAGGCTCTTTTAAGAGCTATTAACCCCTTCCTTGCCGTATATCACTTCCTAAGCAGCACATATGGTCACTGCCTAAGCAGTGCATATGGTCACTGCCTAAGCAGCGCATATGGAGCAATCTAGTCGCAGAAGGATTTTTTTTTTGCTATCAGCATTTTTTTTTGTCAGACTCACTAGGGGTTAGTTATACCCACTAGGGGATTACGTGTATTCCTTTTGAAGCTGTCTGAACGCGTGTATAGCGATCAGTAACAGCCGATCAGTGGCAAAGGTGGTTTGGTGATTTCTCAGATGAGCATCACCATTCGTCTGGTTCGTAAATATTGTTCTGACCCATATGGATCTGCCTCCCTCTCCTCACTTGAGTTTTAGTGAGGGAAAGAGACAGATCTGTATAACATAATTTTTTAATTGTAATAAATTAAATAAAATGTAAAAAAATTGTGAGTCCCAAGGGCTTTTATAAAAGCCATACCCTTTGTATAGTGTAGTGTATTAACCCCTTCCCTGCCACTGATCACTGCACAGCAGAACCTTTTTTCTTGTCTGTGCATTTTTAGGGGTTAATTTTTTTGTACAGTACTACAAAGGCTCTTATAAGAGCTATTAACCCCTTCCTTGCTCTACATGTTCAAATTCCAAGTTTGAAAATCAAAAAGCGCACCTCTCAAATGTAGCCTTTCAACACCCAACAAAGCTGACAAAGCTATGCATGGGTGGTATCCCTGTGCTCGGGAGATGTTGCTGAACATATATTGTGGTATTGTTTGTCAGTGACACATACCGAAATATGTGAATTTGTGTCTAAAGTACAATGTATGTGGGAAAAAATACACAATAAAATGACTACCACAAACTTTGACAAAGGCTGGTGGTAGAATTGGTGCATGGAAAGTGTTAAAATAACACCATTTAAAATAGCCTAGGGTGTCTACTTTTACAAAATATATACTTTTTGGGGTAAAATACACTGTCCTATTTTAAAAAAAAGTCCCAAATGAAAGATGGGCTCAGGCTGGCTACACGTCAATATTCCAAGTTGAAAATGCACACCTTCACAATGTGGCCCTTTTAGCCCCCAAACAACCCAACAAACCTATGCATGGGTGGTATCCCTGTACTCAGGAGATGTTGTTCAACACATATTGGGTTATTGTTTGGCAGTGACACATACCAAAATCTGTGAATTTATGTCTAAAATACAATATTTGTGAAAAAAAAAACACACAAAAATTACTACCACAAACTTTGACAAAGGCTGGTGGTAGAATTAGTGCATGGAAAGTGTTAAAATACCACCATTTGAAATAGCGTAGGGTGTCTACTTTTAAAAAATATATGGGTTGATGGGGTAAAATACACTGGCTGGTTTCAAATATGTCCCAAATGGGACATGGGTGCAGGCGGTCTGCATGTCAAAATTTCAATTTGGAAAACCAAAAACTGCACCTACCAAATTTGGCCTTTTACCCCCCAAACAACCCAACAAACCTATGCATGGGTGGTATCCCTGTACTCAAGAGATGTTGTTGAACACTTATTGGGGTGTTATTTGGCAGTGACACATACCAAAATCTGTAAATTCATGTCTGAAGTACAAGGTTTGTGAAAAAAAAACACAAAAAAATTACTACCACAAACTTTGACAAAGGCTGGTGGTAGAATTAGTGCATGGAAAGTGTAAAAATACCACCATTTGAGATAGCCTAGGGTGTCTACTTTTAAAAAATATATGGGTTGATGTGGTAAAATACACTGGCTGGTTTCAAATATGTCCCAAATGGGACATGGGTGCAGGCTGTCTGCATGTCAAAATGGAAAACCAAAAACTTCACCTCCCAAATTTGGCCTTTTACCCCCCAAACAATCCAACAAACCTATGCATGGGGGGTATCCCTGTACTCAAGAGATGTTGCTGAACACTTATTGGGGTGTTATTTGGCAGTGACACATACCAAAATCTGTAAATTCATGTCTGAAGTACAAGGTTTGTGAAAAAAAAACACAAAAAAATTACTACCACAAACTTTGACAAAGGCTGGTGGTAGAATTAGTGCATGGAAAGTGTTAAAATACCACCATTTGAGATAGCCTAGGGTGTCTACTTTTAAAAAATATATGGGTTGATGGGGTAAAATACACTGGCTGGTTTCAAATATGTCCCAAATGGGACATGGGTGCAGGCTGTCTGCATGTAAAAATTTCAAGTTGGAAAACAAAAAACTGCACCTCACAAATTTGGCATTTTAGCCCCCAAACAACCCAACAAACCTATGCATGGGTGGTATCCCTGTACTCAGGAGAAATAGTAGAATCTATTTAGCATGTTTTTTCGTTCGCTATTGTCGATGAGGAGAAGTTGTTTCAAATAAAAACAAAGAAATTTGTGTATTTTTTTTTTTTTTACCATATTTTATTTTATTTTTTTAATAATATGATAAGATATGATCAAAAATATGGCATCCATAGAAAGCCCTTTTTGTCCCGATAAAAACAATATATAATATGTGTGGGTACAGCAAATGACGAAGAAGAAAATTACTGCTAAACACAAACAGCACAGAAATGTTAAAATAGCCATTGTCCAGAAAGGACAAAAATGTTTCAAAGGCTCTGTCCTTAAGGGGTTAAAAGAAGAAAAACTACCACAAATAGAGGACATAGTCTTAAATTAGAGGGGCAACAAAGGAGTTTAAGCATGCATGGGATAGGCACAAGACTATCCTAGATATAAGTTAGGGAACTGGGGACTAATAAAAGTATTTAGAAAATGTGGCAGACTAGATGGACTGAATGGTTCTTATCTGCTGACACATTCTATGTTTGGAGGTAGCAAGCCAGTCCTAGTTTCATGCCATATCTGGTAATTGAATATAACTTAGAGGCCAAACGCAAATATACAGCGAGCGGTCCGTGGCCATCAAGATATGGAGGATATGGGTATTAAGCCGTGGATACAGTCACCAAAGGTGGTGGGCGAAGTGAGCTCAGGTATGATTCAGTGTTGCCAGTCCGGCGTAGGGATGTTTGGTAGCACCAGATCACTTAAGAATGAAGGTAAGTCCGTATGATGGCGTAACGTGTGCACCCTATTATTCTTCCTTATGTAAGGCGAACGGGGGGTCCCATGTGTAGGCAATGTCGGCTTCCCTCAAGTTAGCCGTGACCGGTTGGAGAGCTTTTCGGGTCTGAAAAGTTGTTCTGGACAGAGAGCGAACATAGAGAGCGAGCTCAACCAGAATGAACTGTATGGGGGTCTTGTCTCGATGTGCTGTTAGGAGAGCATCACGGTCGGTCGGGTAATTTAGGGTACAGACCACATCTCGAGTCAGCAAGTTTGGAGGCCCTTTTTTTCAGTCGAATTGGTTGGGGTCTTCTGTAAAATGGAATAGAATAGCTTCTGTATAGTAGGCCTCAAGTCCACTTCTGAGACCGATGCAGGGACCCAGTAAACTCTCACATTGCTTCTACGTCATTTATTGTCCAAGTCCTCAACTTGTTGCTGGAGGGTGTAAATTTGGTATTCTTGGTTGAGGTTATCCACTACCACTTGCATTTGTGGGGATTGTACCTCCAATAGCTGGACTCTCTCGTCCATTGATTTAAGCTCGTGCTGTAGCTGTGCAATGTCCAGGCGCAATGGCTGGATCGCCTTATCGATTATCTCTGCCAGATCCGATTTGGTGGGCAGAAGGCGGAAAGCTTCCCTCCAGTCTGCTGAAGGTGGTTGGGATGCTGCGGGGTCTAGTGAGTGACTCTGAGCTGATGGTGGTCCTGAGTGGCCAGTGGCCATTTTAGATGTGCTTGCAGCCCCACTGGGACTTGGCATGTGGGAGAAAAATTCACATGGAGGAGGCTGTTTCACTTCCTTACGCTTCGGAGTATCAGCCAGTTTATTTTGTTTGCCCATAGCAGCACTGTTTCATGTTGTTTTTTAGTATAATGCTGCATGCGTTGTGGAGCGATATCAAAACACCCTCAAACTTGAAAAAATTGTGAGTCAAAGGCATTTCTATGTCATGGAATATAAAAGGTTTTTAGACCAACTAGGGGAGGTTATCTCCGATGTCTTCTGGTTCAATGGGAGGTCTACTGGATCTTCCATTTGGGTAACAGAAAGCCCACTTGTTTAAATTCTGAATGGGACGTGGGATACTATTTTGTATGATAATTAGGTCTCAAACCCAACCCCCCCCCCCCCCCCCCCCCCACCGAATCTACAGTGATTCTATTTCAGGTGTGTATCGTGCCCCAGAGTGACTGGCATGCTGCCAGCTCGGGGCACTCCTGTCACTCGGAGGCACAACGTCTCTCGTGTATTTCCGGGGGTTTGTGTGCTGAGAACAGCCAGCACACAAACCCCCGGAAATACTCGAGAGACGTTGTTACATCCGAAAGACGACGCTGCGCTGAATTCGCCAACAGAGTCAACTCACTTTGTTGCAAATTCAACAAGCACGAAAATTCATATACTTTTAGTGCTTGTTGAATTGGCAACAGAGTGAGTGACTGTTACTGAGATCGTAGGTGTCATCTTTCGGATGTATTTCTGGGGTTTGTGTGCTCATTGCTCGGAGCACACAAACCCCCAGAAATACACAGCGTGGGTGCTCCGTGTTAGGTTTTGGTCAGTTTGAAATGTTATCGTTATGCATAGACAGAGGTTTTTATATATATATATAAATAAATATATATATGCGGCGATATGTACGTTGAAACATTTCTCTGTCGCCCCATATTTTAAATTGCAACTTTATTACAGGAAGAGAAGCTGTGCTCCACTGAGTGGGGGGATTTTTTTTGCTTCAAGGGCTGTGCCAATATACAGAAAATTATTTTGTTCCAAAACTACAATGTAATGCACTGTGTGGCAGCTCTTACTGTATTTACCCTGGCCACTATTTCTCTCACCAACATTTGAATGTTTTTAGAAGAGTTTGCATTTTAATTGATAGAGGTGTGGTCTGTGTCTCCACCTCCCTAACCTGTGAGGTATTTAACGATGGGATTGTGGGAGACACGGTTACCTACGACTAAGTTCAGAAATGATGAAACGCGTAAGGTGTGCCTCAATTTGTTTTGGTGGAGGACGCCATCCGGGCGATATTGCAGTTATTTTTATTGTGTCTACTGAATAAATATTTAAAGATTTTTTTTTTATCTGCAAGTTGGGTCCAGTCTCCTATGTTCAATGTGAAGTTCCTATTACGCAACCAATGCTTTTCTTGTACTAGTTAATATATACCATGTTTAAATCTCAGTAGAAAAAGCTGCAAGCATTGATCTTATGAATCTGTGCATTACACAGATATGAGCAAACCCTTTGCATCCTAGGGAGCTAGTGAAGCTCTTCAAGTCTTCCACTTTCTTAGGTGTGGTTTCGTGCAATACTTCAACAACTCACTTCTCTTGTGTAAAAATATAATGATATATCTATGAATGTGCAAGAATGAGTTATTAAAAGAAACTGGCAAGCGGTCCTAAACATGAGTGGAGCAAAGCATGATGGCTAGGAACATGTCCCAAATTGGTATTGTCAATAGCTGCATCTATGAGCATTAGCGCTGGGCTAAATTCCTTATTTGTTTTGGCTTTAGAAACACACTGGAACTACAATTTCCATAATCACACTATCTTATTTTCTCATTGGATGGACAAAGACGGAAACGCATTTGTGTCGTAAAGAAACGTCTCCAATGAAGGTCGGCCAATTCCTAGGGAGTGGCCATGTTCCTGGTGATCAAATTACATTAAGAGTGTTGTAGTTGCATGCAACAAAATGGCGCCTGAACCACAGACACAGAAATAATAACTTTACGACTAGCAGTCTGTTGGAAGCCATGTCCACCGGAGAATGAGGCCGAGACTTGGGACGCAGGCTCAGGGAAGGCAGCCAAGCGGAAACCCTTGATTTTCCGGTTAATAACTTCCGGTTAGAGCTCAACGTAGCACACGGAAAATAGTCGTGTTGGAGGTTAGTATTTAATTTCATTTTACTAATGGTTTAGCGTATATCATCTATTTTCTTCCCACGTATACTATAGTTATGTTACCATAATTTAGGTGAGATTCAATTCGACCCCCTTCGTTACCCCATGTATAATTAGTGAGTATTTTCTTTATATATCTTTGCTAATAATAAATAACCCCGTGGGTCACTGTGAATCATTTATTTTAAATAATCTAAAGTCATTTCTTGTGACTAAACCAAATTCTTCCAAATGAGTGTACGTAGGTAAGGCAGTACTGAAACAAACTCCAATCTGCACTTCCTTTTCTGCATACATTCTTTATTAAATGTGTTAAGGACAGTTATGGGGGTAAATTGCTTATACTGGAGAAAACACCGTGGAAAGGAATTGAATGTTTTTTGCTCCGCGTTTATTTTTGCTTTATAGTTATTGTTTTGAAGAACTGTCAGCCAACAATTTAGTTGTGTTTAGAGGAAAAAGTGCAGAAGTCATGCTTTATTGACAGACTGCATCAAGTGTAGACACTTTTTAAAAGAAAACAAAGTACCTGTATTGAGCCATCTTTGCACTACATAGCAATTTAAAGTGGCACTGATAGAAGCAAAGGTTAAAAATCCTGATGCACCATGTGTACTCACCCTGCACTGTATGATTGGGGTCTGTCAGTGCTGATGGTCTGACCTAGTAAATGCCCTCTCTGTTGTTGGCATTCAAAAACAAAGGTGTCCCTCAGCACTAGCAGAAAGACTGTCAGCAAAAGCTCCTACCCTGATGCTTCCTATGGAAGCATTATGGCTACATTAAAAAGTACATTCCAGGGTCTTATACTAGTGCCATTCAGTTTTGCTTTTTACTGCCCACCCTCCTGGCACACAATGGGTATTTATCTTTTAATACAGGATTCATTGATTTTTTTTTTTTTTTTTTTAAGAAACTCAACCCCCCTACCTGGGCAAGCTAGAGGTAGTTGGAATTTAATATTTTATGGCCATGTGTTTTTTTTTCCCAGGGGGACTTTGGCTGTTTTCGCAATAGCCAAAGTCCTCCAGGCATGAGTCTCTATCCTACCCATAGAAGTCTATTACATCTATACTTCTCATAGAAGTCAATTTCAGTGAGCCAAACTGCAGCCACATGGTCGATTTTCCTGTCAATTAGAGATCACTTTGGTGCTCTCTGAGTCGCCCAAATTCAAGGACCCTTTTGTGTTGTTTGAAAGTTTTATTTATTTTTTTGGTAATACTTTTTTTTATTTTTCAAATGCAAACTGTTACATCTTGAGTATTAATCTCTCCTTATTAACCTCTTTGCAACCTTATGACGAGTTGACTCGTCAAAAGAGCCACAGCGTTAGCGACCTTATGACTCGTCATGTAGTGTAGCCGGCCCTCTGTGCACAGCGCCATCCGGTCCGAAACGGGTCCAGGACTATGCCTCGCACCCAAGGCAAAGTTCCTGGACCCGATCGGTGGGTTTCCGGGCATGTGATCACTCGACCAATTCACGTAATTATAGTGAAGCACGGAGAGTAACCTGTAAGTAAAAAATAAATAAAACATTTCCTGTTAAAAAAAAGTTGCTTATCAGTTTGTTACTGTGATCAGTTTCCTTCCCACTTTATGGCTCTCATTTGTTTTTGTTTTCCAAATTTTAGATTTTTTTTTTTTTTGCAATTTTCAAGTTCTTTTTAATTATGTTATTGTAATATATTGATGTAATTACAGTTACTACACATCTCTCCTAACTTCTCAAATATACCTTGATCAATAAGTGATCTCCTTCATTGATGTGATAGCTGTGTGTTTCTCCTGGGACTTTTGAGGAAACTTGCTGCTTTACTGTTATCAACTATGTAATACGGATATTTTTTTTAACAAGTAAGGAAAAAGGGTAAGGAAAAGAAAAAAACATCAGCAACGTCCTCAAGAATCAAAGCCCAGCATATGACGGATTTACTAGTAATGGACAAGAACAAAAATCAGATGGGTGAGAGGGTCCTGGATATTACCCTGGAGATCATCTACCTGTTGACAGGAGAGGTGAGACTGTTTTGAAAATTATGCTGATATCTTTGAATGGCAGCAGAGAGAAAAATGCATGTTAAGGCTGACTGTTTGAACATATGCATTTATTTAAAGATAAAAAAAAAATCTTACTATAGTTTATAGATATTACATAATATATACATATGGATATATGTAAATATGACAGTGTGGTTATATGTATGTATGTATGTATGTATGTGTGTGTGTGTGTGTATGTGTATATACACACACACACACACACACACACACATATATATGTGTATGTATGTATGTCCGGTTGGAGACTGAAATGTCGATTTTGTTTTACCTTTTAATAAAGTAAATGAGTAAGAATTTCTAAATCCTGTAAGTGCTCATTTGATGAACTTTTTGTTTTGGATTTGCCTCCAGAAGCACTGGATTACTCTTGATTATATAGTCTCTGTGGTCTTTAATTTAAGATTTCCTGAATAGGGAATAGATACCCTTGTAACATATTTGTCTAATATGCGGCAGCCATTCTAGTTTCATTTTAATTATAATTTAAATGAATTATGTAAATTATTATTAACTAATTACATCCCCACCATGGAAGATGTGTGTTGGCAGGTGTAGGAGAGAGGTCTCTCCATAGTGACATTTATTTGTTTAAAATTTAGGATTATATTGTTGTGAAGAAAAATGTTAACCATATCACAGAGAGCAGTCATTCCAAGGAGCCAGAAGATATAAGGAAGTTGGAGAAACTCGTCATAGACCCTCCGCCAAATTCACTGATACATGACCGAAATAATGAAAAGAAGATCCTGGAACTGACCAACAAGATCATTCAACTGCTGACTAGAGTAAGTGCTGCCTGCAATGGAGGATCTTACAGGGTGTGATCTTAGAAACCAAGGAATATGTATGGGTGAGCTTTCCTTAATGTGTTTTTATTCATTTTGCCGTTTAGGAGTTGGACGGCTCACAAGAACACAACGTTCTTCTGAAGGACGGCATAATGGAGAATTTCGAGCCCCTCAGCTCAGTCGGTATGAATATGATCAATATCATGTTTTATACATTATCTGTACACACAGTGCAAGGACATAGGAATAACATAAAGCAGAGGGAGGGCTCGAACAACTGGGTATGATTTGAAGCCATAGAGCAGTAGACTGAGGGGCAACCGTTCAGTGTAATTGTCTAAAAATAGATCTCGGCACTCCATTTGACCATTTATTCCACCAGCAACGTTTCAACCAAACGGGCTTTTTTTCCTCTTTCAAGCAGTGGAATTGTCTGACATTGTAAATTAAATGAAAAAATGTAATCAAATATTGCTATTTTATTATCAATAGATTAGAGTTTACCTCCTCTCTTAACACCAATTCTCGAGCAAGCTGAAAAGGTTTAAAAGTAAACGGTGAACTATTAATGAAACCAGTACTACTTTGGTTTTCATTTTAGCTGGCCATTGAGTGAGATTTATTTCTGTTCTTTCCATGGTGTTTGAGTTACAAAAGCAACATAAGGATTTTTTGTATAAAAGGAGCAAACAGTGATGGTGTCTAACAGTAGTGATAGTGCTGAGTGTGCCAGTATTTAAGTGTTTGTCATGTGCACTAGTCTCAATTCCAGAATGCTTACGAGTTCATAAGTGAAAACATTCAGGCTTGAAACCTGCAGACTGACCTTGAGCAGCAGGGTACTTGATGTTCATATTGAATGCTTACTAATATTGGGTAACAATATATTATTGTCAAGGACCTAATAAGGCAAAGGACAGACTTTGCTTACAGATCAAAATAGCATAAATGGATTAACTTGTGACCGTGGTAGTAAGTTCACAGCTAATACAAACACTGTTCTTTGAGGATCTTCCTATATTCTGAGATTATAATACTCTTATACACCATTTTAGATTTAATTTATTAGTGGTGTCATACATGCCAGAAATCAAATTCCTTCCATTAATGCCCCATTTATGAGATCTATCTTTCATTCAACCCTTATGACACTTTCTCAAGTGTAGTGTCCCTTAAAGAAATGGAGACCGTGTCCAACTACATACAATTCAGGACTTGTATGACCACATTACAACAAGGATTGAAGCTATTCCAGTGATAAAGGGTGGCCATACTCCTTATTAGGGCCTTGTTGGTTAAATGATGTTTAGTGATGGAAAGGGGTCTAACTTCATCTTGGCGTTCATGAAGCCAACTTTTGTCTTTGTTTAACTGTGTAAGTGTATTATCCTGAATATGGGTATATCATTAAGAAACTGTTTTGTTTTTTTTTGCCCTAGGGTGCACCTGGTTCTGTAAAATAGCCTCATACGTCTTGTCTGTGTTAGAACCATGCAAGACAATAGGTTAATAAGTAACAATAGCAGTGAATTTAGATTAATTGAAATGTTCTTTTGTTTCGTTAGATGATTCTGAGGAAAAAGGAATACCCGAGGCATTGCCTCATTTTATAAAGGAAGAGCAAGATGACACAGGTGTTCCAAGATCAAAATGCCGAAGGAAAAGTAAACCCAGAAAGCTTCATAGTCAAACGGAATTGGATTTGAAAGGCATGTCTGCCTCATGGGGTGGAGAAAATATGGTGGATCCTGATCTCGAAGCGCCCTCCAACTACCCGGCTTCTCATTTTAAAGATGAACCTGTCTCGGGTGAAGAAGGAAATCTTACAGACACTGACCATTATACACAGGCCGACTACCCCTCTGTTTACATTAAGGAAGAACCAGTACCGTTTGACGATGGGAACCTTGCGGACATGTACGCAGGCAGAGAACGTATGGCAGGAGATTTTGCATTTAACGATCATGTTCCTTCAAAATCGGACCTTCTGACAGAACAGAAATTCATTGCAAGTGACAAGATCTTTGAATGCTCCTATTGCGGGAAATGTTTTACAGGAAATTCTGATCTCACTCGACATAAAAGGGTTCACACTGGAGAAAAACCGTTCACCTGCTCGGACTGCGGGAAATGCTTTTCCCACAAGTCCAATCTTGTCACACACCAGAAACTCCACACAGGAGTGAAAGCATACCTGTGCTCGGAGTGTGGGAAAAGCTTCACTAACAGTTCGAATTTGGTCACCCACCAGCGGGTTCACAGAGGAGACAAGCCTTTCTCCTGTGCCGACTGTGGCAAGCGGTTCACCCATAAGTCCGATCTCGTTAAGCATCAACGGGTCCACACTGGAGAGAAACCCTTCTCTTGTCCCGAATGCGGAAAATGCTTCACCAACACATCAAATCTTGTCACTCACCAGCGGATTCACTCGGGGGAGAAGCCATACTCTTGTTCTGAGTGTGGCAAATGTTTTATAAGTAACGCGAGCCTCATCAAGCATGAACGGATTCACACTGGCAAGAAGCCATACTCCTGTAATATATGTGGAAAATGTTTTACCGATAAATCAAATCTTTCTAGGCATCGATTGACTCATATAGACAAGAAAAGTATTAATTATCAGTAATATAGAATAGTCTATAAAAAAAAGCAAATATTTTTCCTTGTAAAATAGCTGTACTTACTGCACACTACAGGAACCAGGACTTTTTGTTTCTCTAAGCATAATTTTCCTTTTTTGTACATTTTGAGATTTTGCTAGGGGTGGCAGCTTTGTGCCAGGTGTACGAGGAAAGTAGAACATAGAGGTGCATTTTATTTTTTTTTCTTCATAAGGAAGGGCTAGGGACAAGGACAATGGATGAGTGGGGAAAGTCCTTCTTTCATCAATGCTTAGTGCAAAACTCCAAACCTACTCTAGCCTGGCAAAAAGTGAGTGCCTTTGTTTCCTGCTTTTCCTATTCATAGAGTGAAGTCTTAATACCATAGCAAAGCAAGAGGTGGGGGCTCGGTGAACACCTGACATCCTAATGCTACAGCTATGCATGTCCTGCGTGTGGTATGTGTTGCCTTGATTTTCTGGCATGCCTACCTACAAAAGTAGTAGCTTATGTCTTGGAAGTGCAGCGAACTAGAGTTGATTTCAGAGAGCCTGAAAATGTGGTATGTATTGGCGGTGGGGGATGATGCCCTTGCGCCTGCCCGAAGTCACAGATGTGTGCAGAAGATTAGCCCCACCACATTATCGGCTTGTTACTGGCTGTGGTGGAAAGTAGAGACTGGTACTATATGAGCTGCACAGCATTAAGGGAGTTGCTTTCTCTCTTCAAAGATAACGCCCCTAGAAATTGAATTATGAACATTTATTGTGGGTTTTAATTTTGTGGGCGGCTTGCTTTTGGGTTTATTTTTTTACCTTTAACCACTTGATTGTGTCACATAGTCCTGTTCTAGGCAGTATGTAGGATTGTCTACTTTTAAAAGCATTAAGTTAGAATCATTGCTTGACTGAATTGATAAGGCTTCATTTGATTATCTTAATTATTGCATTTTCTGATACCTAATGAGCCAAAAATACGTTTAATTTTAGTTTTTATAAAATGATCAAATTAGTGATTATTTGCAAAAACCCATGGCAAAATGTAAAGTAACAGTAAGAAATGAATGAATGTCCTATCCAAACATGTCTCCTTTAAAGGCATTAAGCAAAGCCATTTAAATATGTAGTGACATGTCACTGTGCTCTTCAAAACATGCAGGCAAGATGCACATGTCTCAACTATATTACAACCAATTGCAGAGTGTGTGTGACATTTTTTATTGAAGGTTTGAGTGTCTGCTTGTTAGAGCTGTACAGATATTCTACAGGTCAGGAGAGAAGATGTAGGGAGTTTCTTGTACACTGTGATGTCTCCTGGCCAAAATATTGATGATTAGAATTCCAAACTTGGCTCCAGCAAATAGAGCTTATTATGCAAAGTGTTAGTCCCGATGTCCACATTTAAACTTTGTTGAGATCCTGAGATCCCCCCCCTCCCTCCCCATACACACAGAAGACTTGCAATCGTAATTTAAAAATCTACGATGGATTACTGAAATCGGAAGATCCAAACCAGACTGTTCCTCATAACAAATAAAAAACAAACAAACAAACAAACTGTGAAATGGCAAAAAGCATATTGGCAAAGTACATCATCATATTTATTGCAAAGTTTAAATCGGTCTCACAAACATATTCAAAGATGCCATCAATTAGCATTTGTCCATTTGTCAAGAATATAATTCTCAGTATTATTACAAAGCAGGTGGACATAAACCTTTCCCAAGTTGCTATGATTTTTTTCTTTCTATTCCAGTCTACTAAATTCAACATATTCAGTAATACTGTTTAAGAAAGCTGTTGCTTTTTAATTTACTTTGACAAATGTTGGTAGAAGCAGGGAAGATACCACAAAACATTCAAAAATATGTTATGCAATCACATAAGGAAGTGTCATACAACTGTTTAGTGCATCAGGGTGATGCAGTTATATTTGTGTATATTACATTAGAGAAATAACCTAATTACCCTCAATACATTAACATGCAAAACTGACCACTTGCACACAGGAACCAGTCACCTGTTTTATTTGTATTAAAGGACAACTGTCAGCCAAACATAAAGCTCAGTTTAATTGAAAGATTGCATGAAGTGTAGAAGTTTCAAATAGAAATTCTTTAATGAAATCATATAAAACACCTTACTGAACACACTTTGCTTGTATAGCTCTATCGGGGGCGGACATCTTGAGTCAGATCTTCCTTCATCTAACCCAAGATTCTAAACAAAATGTCAGTGCCCTGATAGAGCTATACAAACAGAGAACATTGTAAGGCACTTTATTTGTATTCTTTCATTAAAGCATTTCTTTTTAAAATGCGTACATTTGATGCAATCATTTAATTAAACTTAACTGCTGTCTGTTGTATTTTAAAGGAGCTCCAACCAAACACATTTTCCATCTCTTTTAAAAATGTACATATGCTCTGCTAGAAGATTCCATATATCAGCACAAGATGCTGTTAAACTCTAATTACAAGGATATTGCCATATACGTACAGCTTATTGTTAATGGCCCACAATCTATTAGATTAGCATTGGCCAGTAGTTTTCTCCTTTTCAGGCTATTGCAAAGAGAGTTTATTTCCACTTGCTTTACACCTAGGGAATTGTCATCTAAGATGGACAAGTGCTAAAAAGGGGAAATTGGTGCTCCCCTGCCATTTACGGTTCCATGTGTGTAATAAATAGTTGTAATGTAATCAAAAACGTGGTTTGGACCAGTTTTGCCTTTTTTTCCCCCCTTGTTTAAAAATAAACATGATTATACACAGTTCTGAGGGTTGGTTCCTTTTTTGCCATCCTGGTTCTCTTGCAAAAAGAAATGAAGTGAATGAAATGCGTGTCCTAGTGCTAATTTTGTGTAAGTATGTATCAATATATCTTTTATGTTGCACTGGGTAAGGATTGCTGTTCTAAATTACACCTATGCTTTATATTTTTGTGTTCATTTCCTTCTGGTGTGTGTAAATGTTTCTCGTTGGTGGTGTATCTGCTCTGGAGCTGGAAACATGAACATTACTCCTTGGATGAAGTGTGACAAGGACTATACCTTTTGGACATTTGAACAAAGATTTAAGTGTAATACAGGGCTTGACAAACTTAATTTAGTTTTAGGAACCAGCTAAAAAGTTTAGGACCCAGACAATGGCACATCAGGAAATCATAAACGTACGGAGACACATCCACACACCTCACATCCACAGCCAGTTACATACACATCACATCCACACACACAACCAGATACATATACACACACAACATACACAGCCAGTTACATACACACCACATACACAGCTAGTTATATACACACAGCCCGTTACAAACATACACCGCCATTTATATACACACATCACACACACAGGCAGTTACATACACACCAGTCAGCAGTTTTGTGTTTAAAAAAAAAAAGAAAAAATGTATTTGTTACGGTGTCCTCCCTCCCTGCTGCTTTACCTTATTGCAGGGGAGGACATTTATGCTGCAGCTGGATCTCATTCAGCTTCCTGCTGAGTTGTCACGTGACACTCGGCACTAGAGCGGGTTGCACGAGGGGGTGGGGCTTACGGTCTGTGCGATCTGCACAGACTTTCCCCCCCTCGTGCTGAAAGAAAAATACGGATGGCAGCGGCAAGGGCTCCCTGTGATTAACAGCACCCGGGTGCCAGGTCTGATTTCCTGGTCGCCATGGCACCTGGGTTTGTCAAGCCCTGGTGTAATATGAGCAACTAAAAGCCTAGGTATCACAGAAAGTCTTCTTTTGTCTTTCCCTATAAAACCTCTCGTTATAAATACTATGGATCATACTATTAGCCCTGTGTCAATAAAAAATATAATTCTTATACAAAGCTTACTGGGAAATGCATACAGCACAAGGCAGTGGTGTATCTTAGTTTTGTGCTGCCCTAGGCAGAAACAATTCAGGCACCCCCGTACCCACGCTCGACATGCCCCATAACCCACATCACCCCATTACATGACACCATCACATACCCCCATAACATGCCCCATCACCCCCATTACATGCCTCCACTGCCCCCATCACATGCCCTATCACCCCATTATATGCCTCCATTAACCCCATCACCCCCATTACATGCTCCGTTAACCCCATCACCCCCATTACATGCCTCCATTAACCCCATCACCCCCATTACATGCCTCCATCACCCCATTACATGCCTCCATTAACCCCATCACCCCATTACATGCCTCCATTAACCCCATTACATGCCTCCATTAACACCATCACCCCCATTACATGCCTCCATCACCCCCATTACATGTTCCATCACCCCCATTACATGCCTCCATTAACCCCATCACCCCATTACATGCCTCCATTAACACCATCACCCCCATTACATGCCTCCATCACCCCCATTACATGCCCCATCACCCCATTACATGCCTCCATTAACCCCATCATCCCCCATTACATGCCCTATCACCCCCATTACATGCCTCCATTAACCCTATAACCCCCATTACATGCCTCCATTAACCCCATCACCCCATTACATGCCTGCATCACCCCCATTACATGCCCCCTCACCCCAGGACTTACCCTGATCTCTGGTGGATAGTGGCAGGCAGCATGGTGTAGTATCATGCTTTCTGGTCAGCTCCCCGCTGTGAGAGTGGATAGGTCACGTGACCCGGCGCGCATCGTATTTCAGTGTTGGGGCGCCCACCAAAATTTGCCACACGGATGCCTCGCGGCAAATACCACACTGTATATGTTCATGGGATAAATAAAAATGTCAGTTTGTGCTATGTTCCTCATCACATGAGGAAGGTTTGTCTCCTTTCATTCCAAAAGCTTTCATCTGGTTCATACCTGGTTTATTGCTGGTCAAGCATGTTGTCCGCATACCAGTGTCACTTTCATTCCCTTCAGATGCTTTTATGCTCGGAGACGCACGTTGTAAAGAAATGTATGGAAATTAAAGGCCAGCTGAGCATCACGGCATATGTAGTTCTCAAACATCTGTAGTACCAAGGTTAGGCAACACTGATATAAAACCTCTAATATTTAGTTTCCTCTTTGGTTGTTCTCAATTTATAAATAAAGTACCAAGGGAATAGACTCAATAGTCTGTTGCCTGGCAGGGCAGGACTTATTACCCCAATAAGTACAAAAAAAACCCCAGATGCACCACGACACTTGTGATGAGGCCTGTAATAAATAATTCATCACAACGGAGTGCTGTGTGTCTGTTTTTTTTTTTTTTTTGTTCTTAATTTACAAACTTTTGCCCCACGCAAATGTTAAAGAACCAGCTGGATATGTTTTTTTCTTTTTATTGCAATCTTAAACTTCTAATACAATCACACATGTTTGCCAATATAAGGGTTGTTATATATTTATAATCATTCAAGTGTCTATGCACTGTGTGCCGGATTTTTCCCTTCTTTTTGCACGTATTTCACGCAGTTTTTAAGCTGTCTGTTTTTGAAGCCTGACTGCTGGTTCTTAGTGGACACCGTGCTCATTTTTTATAATTAATTAAGTGATTAGTTTCCACTTATAGCACTACTTTTGCTCGTCCTTTCCTTCACATATATTAAGGCCTTAAAGGGACTGTATAACCTGATTTTACTGTGTGTGAAGAGAATAAAAAAATATTGAAAATGATTTATAAATAGGGTTGCCACCTGGCCGGTTTTGGCTTGAGGCAAATGTTAAGTCTATGGAGGCCGGTATTTTTTTGTGGAAAAGGTGGCAACCCTATCTATAAATTGTGTTAGCAAATATTCAAGTAAATGCCTAAATTAATAGAAAAAAAATGTGTTTTAAATCTGTCCATGGAGTCTCCTGCTTATGACATCACCTGTGGCTTGATATGCAAATTAACTGGCTTTCTATGGGAAATGTGTAATTTGCATATCAAACCAGAGGCGTTGTCATTAGCAGGAGACTCCACTTTTACCTCCTAATGTAGGCATTTGCCTGAAATACTGCTAAATGTCTCTTATGTATCAGTGAGTTATATGCAGGCTGGATGCTGGAACTCTGGGTCCTGGCACAAGAGTGCAATTAGCTGGTCCCTTTCATAACACTATGATCTTACAGGCTGAAATACACTATAACACCGTGCACCTAAACAGACCATTGCAATCTAAACACAACACTCAGGTCTCAATTATACCTATGTACATTTGTGTATCACTCTCATGCCCACTGAGGTGTTGCTGTGTTCAGTGTCCCTATCTTTTACACACATCCTGGAGTTTCCTTTCTGCTCATTCATGTGTGCAAAGTGCTATACAGGGTCATATTGCAACAGCTAACATTACAATAGTTCCCCCCCAGTGGGTCAATGACGACTTCCGAGGTAGGAACTGAGCACACAGCAGCCATCGTGAGAAGAGGAGGAGGGAAGAATTAAATGATGCACCGAGAGGGAGAGAGGATCAATGCGCTAGGACTGGAAAGGAAAGGCGAAGCTGCAGAGCAAAGGATGTCAGGAAGGTTGGAAAATAGCAGGACATAGTGGAACACAATAGGAAAGGTCTGAAACAAATGGCTGCCTGTGCAGGGATTGCCTGTGATAATAGGAAAGACGAATTCAATTGACTTCTCTCTGTCTAACTGTCTTGTGATTGGATTGGCTAAATTAGGTGGATTCCTCTTTAATACTGGGGCTGGGAATAGGAACTCAAGAGATATGAGGATGCAAGTAACCACAAGGATACAAACAGATGCAAAGGATGAATGACCAGAACACACACAGATGTACAAGATTTGCAAATAATATAAGCTGCTCTAGCAACTGGCTGCTTCACAGGGAAGCATGGCAGCTGCCACTTAGAGAACAACTTTACCATACATGCCAATTATGTTTAACGAAAAGATTGCATCAATTGTAGGCATTTTACATAGAAATTATTTAATGAAAGAGCACATATAAAGCACCTTACTGAACCCTCTTTGCGTTCTTAGCTCTATCAGGGGTCAGACATCTTGAGTCAGATCTTCCTTCAGCTGACCAAAAAAAGGTTTAATGAATGAGTGTGTATGTCTCCGGAGAAAGCATCTGTAGGGAAACTTGTAGAGGTAAGGTTA
Organism: Pelodytes ibericus; assembly: GCA_036172795.1. Classification (NCBI taxonomy): domain Eukaryota; kingdom Metazoa; phylum Chordata; class Amphibia; order Anura; family Pelodytidae; genus Pelodytes; species Pelodytes ibericus. Next base: position 54,218,975 of record CM069867.1, read on the forward strand.
GCACTGATTTGTCTCTGAAACAAGCAGCTGGATAACACAGAGTGGGTCTGCTTCAATTGCACACACAAAACTCAAAGGTAGCAGATCAAGTAAATGAAATGAAGCCAGCATGAACCGTCTAAAGAGAAATGTGTGTCAGTAGCTACTAAGTTTAAGAAATCTACTCTATTAATAAAATATAACTATTGTTTTATCTTATTAGATGAAGAGATGGAGATATTCCCAACAACACATGCATAATGATGTTCCACATTCTAATTTTCAGCCTTGAATTCGGATGCTTTCAGTTCTGTGGAATACCGTATGGGATATTATATGATACTTCAACAACATAATCTGATACCTCCATTTCTTCAGCAGTGAATGTTATGGAAGATACAACTAACCCTGTTAAAACTAATTATGACTCAAAAGGTTTAGGCTTGGTAAGAAAAAAAGAAGAGAAATCCCACTGCAAATAAGTGAAAATTATGGGAGAACCACCAGACACCTCTAAAGGATATCATAGAAATATAAACACACAAAGAGAATATATACCTACTCCTACAAAGAAGGAATCAGGTGTAGGGGAAGTTGGTATCACTACTGAAATTGACTATGGCACTCCTTCAGAGAACATGCAGGCAGGATATAATTATGTTTACGTTAAAGAGAAGTCTGCTTTATGTGAAGTAAATTTAACAGATGCTAAACTGTTCAAACCAGCTACCCCCAGACATGTAGATCCCACATCTACTTTACTGAAGCAGGAATCATTCTTGTGTAAAGAAGATCTCACAGACACTGACAGCTGTGCCCCGACAGAATATATAGCTGTTCGTATTAAGGAAGAATCAGATTCGTGTGATGGAAGTCTCTTTGATATTAAGGAGGAGTCTACTTCAAATGAAGAAGAAAATCTAACAGACTCTGATAGTAATTCACTGGCAGAACATAAAGGTAATGCCAAACGTGGCCTCATGAACATTGGGGGTCAGAGAGCGAGTAATAGTTTGTCTAAAATGAAATGTGATCAATGTGATAGGATCTTTACTGAAATGTCGGGTTTTATTGCTCACCAAAAGGTACATATAAAGCCAGGAATGTATAGCTGCCCAGAGTGCCAGAGAATGTTCCTCACTAATGAAGATCTCCTCATACATCAGAGAATCCACGCAGATAATCGATCATTCCTTTGTTCAGAATGTGGGAAATATTTTACTCAGAGGTCAAGCCTTGTTACACATCAGAGGATCCACTCGGGAGAAAAGCCCTTCTCGTGCGCTGTGTGTGGAAAATGTTTCTCTGCTAGATCGAGTTATGTCGAACATGAGAGGATCCACACGGGTGAAAAACCTTTCTCCTGTCCCCTGTGCGACAAATGTTTTACCAGCAAATCAAAACTAGTTGGGCACCAGCGGACGCACACAGGAGAGAAGCCCTTCAAATGTACGGAATGTGAGAAATGCTTCTCTAATAAGTCTAACCTCCTTGCACACCAAAGGCTACACATGGACAACACACAGTTTTCTTGCGGCCAGTGTGGGAAATCCTTTAACTACAGGTCCAATCTGATTACACACCAGAGAGTTCACACTGGAGAAAAGCCGTTTTCATGTTCTGATTGTGGGAAATGCTTCAGCAACAGATCACATCTTGTTAAACATCAGATACTCCACACGGGAGTCAAGCCATTTTCTTGTCCACAGTGTGGGAAAGGCTTTAGCAATAGGTCACATCTTGTTACTCACCAGGGGATTCACACTGGAGAGAAGCGCTACTCATGTTCTGTGTGTGGGAAATATTGCACCAGCAAATCAAATCTTGTTATTCACCAGCGCATTCACACTGGGGACAAGCCCTACTCGTGCACTGTATGTGGAAAGTGCTTTGTTAACACATCTAATCTCCTTATCCACGAAAGGAGTCATACGGGAGATAAACCGTTCTCGTGTTCTGACTGCGGTAAGAGGTTTACAAAGAAATCGGTTCTCGCCAGACATCAGAGGATTCACACCGGAGATAAAACGTTCTCCTGCTCAGACTGTGGGAAATGTTTTACCAGCAGCTCATATCTGGTCACACATCAGAGGATTCACACAGGGGAAAAACCATTCTCCTGTTTTCAGTGCAGGAAAAAATTTACACATAAATCAAACCTTGTTAAACATCAACGGATTCATACGCGAGAGAAACCATTTTCCTGTTCGGAATGCGGGAAATGTTTTGGCGATAAATCAAATCTTGTTGCACATCAGAGAATTCACTTGAGGGAACCCATACAGGTTTTATAAGATACACAGATTCAAAATCACACTACACAATAAGAGTCACACAGAGAATGTAACTTTTTCTGCATGTGAAAAACTCACTTCTTTTTAACTAGTGTTTTTTGGAATGTTGTACAGTTTAGGAAACAGGCTGTTTTTAAACTTTTACGGTGTTTGTGTTTAGCTGTATTTTTCCTCTTTCTCATTTACTGCATGTCACTATTTGGAGACTATTGTAAATTAATCATTTACTGTAGCCAAACATATTATATGCTGTTTTCAACATCATTAAAAGGGATTTCTTTAGATACCATTACTTTTATCAAATCACATAACTTACTATAAAAAAATAAATTACACTTTTTCTAACTTTTATGTGAAAAATATTTTACACATCTGCAAACGCAAATAAAAAAACCTGCTAAATAAATTCTAATATTTGTTCTGAGTTTAGAAATACCCATTGTTTAAATGTTTTACTGTTTTTTACAGTTTTATAGAAGCATAACTCAAAGTAGTGTTATTTTATAACTTTTTTCTCCTACAGTGACCATTTAGCACCAACCTTTATCACCCCAACACTAGCACTAACTCTAATCTAATGCTAACCCTAGTATCCTTTTTATTCTCAGTGTAATGTTGCTGACTGCCTCAAGAGGCAGTCTAGCAACAGTAAAGAGCTACGGTAGTGATATCTGATTATTTCAGTTGGCTCCAGGGCAGCGCCATATTGAAGGGACATACTGCCTACCGATATAGCCCTAGGGGGACAAATTTTGGTGTTGCGTAATGCCTTGAATTTCCATGCTATCATGGTGTCTTCATTGCACAAAAACTGCCTGATGGCAAGGAACGTCCTGGTGTCCTAAATTGGATTAAGCACAACTGTAGGCAAAAAAAATATGCTTATGTTGAAACGGATTAACATAGCAATAACAAGAAGATCACATCTGTATAATTAAAAAGGCTTTTTAACAATGCTCTCATAGAGCTTCATATAGACGCAATTCAGACATCTTCTGGAAGTCAAACACAGACTTCCAGGCTGTCATGTTGTACATATGGTTCTCCACAACCTGACATCACTGATTGGTGTGTGGTGTTTAGCTGCGGAGGAGATGATCAACACATCATCACACCAATCACAGAGCAAAGGTGGTCAGCCCGTCTCTCTCTTCAGGCATGAAGCTATGCTTTGCATTTGCAAATACCAGTGGAGAATATCATATGAATGGTGCACCATTTAAATGAGACTTTTAAGAAGAAGTAACCTCATTAAAAGAAACAAAATATGAGTTTCCTCCTTCTTTAACCCCTTTGCGACACATGACATGCCAGGAAGGTTAGGGGTTAGTTTTACTTTAGGGTTAGGTTTAGGGTTAAACTGATCATTGGGGCTGGGATTAAAAGGTCACTGTAGAAGAAAATTGTTAGGAAAAAAACACTCCTTTAGAATATTGCCCTATAACTTGAAAAAACAACAGAAAAACACGTAAACATTCCCTATTTTTATACTCAGGACAAATATTAGAAACTATTTTAGATGGTATCTTTTTACCATTTGTAATTGTGTAAAAAAAAATCAGGTCAAAATTATAAAAAAAAAAAATCTTTTTACATTTTTCATATTATTTTATGATTTTTTTTATAGTAAATTATAAGATATGATAAAAATGGTATCTTATGAAAGCTTTTTTTTTTTTAAATTACAGCTAAACACAAAAACTGCAGAAGTGTAAAAACAGCCCATGTCACTGTTAATGAATTTAAGAGGTTAAATTAAAGATTTGCTATGTAAGAGGACTTAATAAGGTATATTATTTATATTCTTCAATAAAGTGTTTTTTATTTAAAACTGCTACATTTGATGCAGAGATTCATTCTTGCCTACAGTTTTCCTTAGAAATAATATCTTGATTTTTAATTAATGTGGAAAACCGTGAAACGTGAATTCCCATTTGAGGGGTATACAGACTTACAGGGATGAATGTTTTTCTTAGTATTTCATGAACATTTAATCTCCCGAAACACAACAAAAATGAGCTTGAAAGTATGACTAATCATTAGACATTTTACAGTAATGACTTCTATGTAGTTTTCTTGATCTGTATTGCATGGAGTTTTATGCAAAGAAATAAAATGGACCTGGGATGTTAGAGCTGGTCAGTGTCTTGGCATTTATAACATTTATAACATTTTAGCAGGAACTCATGCAGTGCTTGATGTAGTATTTAAACATCTAGCACAAACTCCGTTTGACAGAAGCTAGATCAAGAGGGCTCTACCTGTTGGATAACAATCTATAGGATATAGAAACAAGAAGCAGAGTAGTAAGTAGTGAAGTTGGAACAGTAAACTGATCGGAGTTGTGCCATCCTCACCATTGACTAATGTCTAACTTTTCATGTGACCAGGTACAGCAGAATGTGATGATTCTTTGTAAAGAATAATGGAAGAACTGTTTCAAATAGGTTGTATCAATCAATTAGTGGGGTGGATTCTAGTTGGAGGTCCTGTAAGCTTCTATGAAGAACTGAATAAGGAATAATAGTTGGATCCCTTGGTGATTCATGTACTGTCACCAACTCCTGTGTCATCTCATTGGCACTGGCCAAGTTTCCGCTTCCAGTGTTGACATTTAATATGGGCAAAATGTTTTGTAGTCATGTCTTTATGGTTGATATAGGGATGATCAGACCACAGGGATATATGTAAAATATTTCACATCCACCTACATTTCAATTATTAATTTACCGTCTTATTTTTGGTGGGTTAGTGGACCAACACAGGGTAAGGGTCCACGGCATTGGATGACACGGACCTGTGCTCTCCATAGCACTAGACGTAACCAGATTTCTAAAACAAAAATCATTATTAACTGCGATCTAATGATTGTATCAGTGGATGTCCCCATCTGACTTCAATGTACAGCACGCCATAAGTATTGTTAATTACTTTTTGCAATTTAACTTTCTATTTCAGTGTGAGAAATACAAGTTTACACTAGGGAGGATCTACTTGGATCCATAGGCCTGCGTAGGGGGTGTGCATAGACACACGTATCAGAGTGCGATGGAGGAGAGGTAGGCTAGCGGAGAATAATGAAGGAATAAACTAAGGTTGCACCAATGTTTCCCAGGAAAAATCGGAGCTGGCGAATTAAAACCCCCGAAATGTGGCTATTTCAAGAGCTTTAAGGGCAAGTTCTCTGAACTAAAATAAGTGGAAATTGACCATATTGATTGAGTAGCTGAATTGCTGATTTCGCTTCAATTCGGCTGCGAGCCCTGATCTGGTCCGATTTCAGGACATATTGGGTAGACCCCTGAGTCTTCCAACAATGCTGAATATGCTGAATGTTATTAGGTAGCAAAGATTTATTTTTGCTTTGAAACATGAGCTAATGCAAGCCTCAAATGGCCAAAGAGGGACACATCTATCTATGTAATTTGATAAGTCCTTTAGAACAAGAATTTAGTATTTTATTTACACAACTAAGTATAGAAACAGACTTTCTGTAGTTTCTGATCACTTTATTGTGGGGTGCTCTGTTATAGTTATATAAACCAAAAAAGTTTTCTGGAGCTTCCAGAAAAGTGGGACAATACCCAGCCTTTTACCCAGTCCCCACAACAGATGGAAAGAGAGATAGGGGGATTTGGGTACAAAATAGTGACTGTCCCTCCTAAATAGGGACACTTGGGGGGTATGCTAATATGTTTTCCTGCTGTAAGTCTAGTCTACACGAGAGTGCATTAGTTGCTAACATTGGCCATGTTTCCAGGGACACATATTTGTTCCACATGCTGTACAAAGAGCATGCAAAGTGCAGCCGGCAGTGTGTAGGATGGATATATGCACAGACAGAATCCATTTAATGAATCAGGGTGGAGAACTCATAGGACCTAACATGATTAATTAATTGGATGCTGCACTTTGCATGCTCTGTATACAGCATGTGGAACAAATATGTGTCCCTGGAAACATGGCCGATGTTGGTAACTATGCGATTACTTTCACGTCCGAGGATCATTGTGCTGCAGTCAGTTGTTTAAAACTATTACATTGTGCAACGCCCTCCACTGGCTTCCCGTCTGCTTGAGGATAAAATTTAAAATTCTGTCATTAACCTACAAAGCCCTCCACTCCTCTGCTCCTACGTACATTTCCTCCCTTGTTAACCGCTACTTCCCTACACGACCTTTGCGCTCCTCCAAGGGGTTAACACTCTCTTCTAATCTCATCACCACTTCTCACTCGCGTCTCCAAGATTTCGCCCGAGCTGCCCCCTCTCTCTGGAACTCCCTTCCCCGGAGCATCCAGCTCTCTCCCTCGTTTTCAAACTTTAAAAAGTCCTTCAAAACTCATCTCTTTAGAGAGGCCTACTACCCAACCTAGCTGGAACACACACTCCCTCTTTGACCTATCTCACCTAATGCCTCCCATCCACTCTACTGTTTCTACAACTTCAATCCCTCTGACCTCTTCAATCCCTTAATTGTGTCATTGACCCCATTCCCTCTAGATTGTAAGCTTACGAGCAGGGTTCTCTACCTCATGTACCAGTCTGTACTAGTTTGTCCAAATTAGTATGTAGTTCCTTTCTTTGCTCTGTACCAAGCGCTTCGAGAATTGGTGGCGCTGTACAAATAAATGTTAATGTAATGTAATGTAATTGTGGTCTGAACGCAAATATGCGTCCAGCATCGGCATTTACAGATGTGCCTGGGATTAAATGCGACTGCCTCCCTTTACTGACTCTTCTAACTGGTTACCATAGCGATGAGGAAGTATCGGAGGAAGAGCGGTGATTATGACCTTTTTACCTACAACTGTCGGTGCATTTGTTTCATTGCTGCTCTTAAAAAAGACCCCAGCACGCGCTTTCAGAGTTAATGCAGTTCATCTGCAGTTTTACTGTTAAAAGCCAGAATGCATTGCGCTGAGCTGTGACATCATCACAGTGTGTCGAAAGAACTGCGGCAATGAGCATCTCATCCCAGTGCAGACAAGTGTCCTGTGTGATCACGGTACATTGGAGAAGGAAGAAATTGTGCTGATAATGATGGTGAGGTTGGGTCACTAACAGGAAAAGCACATGCATTCTGACTCACCTGTCTCGCTATTATAGAGTTCAAAATGTATGGTATATATAATAGCATCACAAAGCTCCAGGATAGTTTCATTTGCATCAATGGTATATTAAAGGATGTTGGTCTTGCGAAATTTACCTGGCGTTAATAGAAAGAGAATACAATTTCACATGTGCGGATTCCAGATTCTGTGATCACAAGTGTGAACGCACACATTCAGAAACACACATCGAATTACCCACACAAAAATCATAATAGCACCCCTCGCAATTCTCTACCTTTCATGAACAATACACTGATTTGATATTTGGTCATTTGTATATTTTGGAAAGTGTGTGTCTTGGATGCAAATGTTCTTTACATCTCCACAAAACAGTGAACAGAAAATAAATAAACACTACAAAAATGCAATTCAGGGATGTGATTATGGTGAATCCATATATTGCCGTTCAGTAGGTAATATTACATAATAAATGCAAAATGCTTATTACTGTGTTCAAAAATACCTTAAAAAAAATATATTCATTTTTGTAAGAATATTATTTGGGTAGAGTTCATGTATATATGGTATTAATGCATTCTGCTATTTGACTGTATTGATAAAGCTAACACATAATATTTACACCCATTGTCTCATGTGAGGAATTGATTTGCATAACAACTGTTGAAATTAATATGTTTATAGGACAACTGTAGCAAAAAAACAACTAATGTTTATTTGAAAGATTGCATCAAGTGTAGATAGTTTGCATATCAATAATTTAATGAAAGAATATAAATAATGAACCTCATTGAGCCCTCTTTGCTCTGCTAGCTGAAACAGGAGGCAGACATGTTGTTTACAATTTGGGTCAGATTGGTCAGATCTTCCTTCATCTGAACCAAGGTAAATGAAGAACTGTCCTAAGATCCTAAACAACATGCCTGCTCCCTATTAGAGTTATATAGATCAAAGAGGGCTCAATAAGGTATAATATTTATATTCTTTCATTTTAATATTGCTACAGTTGTCCTTTAAGTTAGAATCCTATGGTTTATATATAAAAAAAGAAGGAAAGACAACATCTATTAGTACTAATTGTCATATTTCCTCCTGATTTAATGTGTATGGCCATGCATGCTAAACAGGTAGTTTAAGTACTTCAAATCTAATTACACTGTATTTATATACGTTAGATGGATACATGGGCTGAAGGATTTTGTAAGAGAGGTGGAAGTGTCTTTAAACATGCCTGAAGATAAGGAAGTCATTCAAGGCTTAGAGCGACTTGTAAGAAACGCGGGGAAGGAATTAGTCCTGCCTGAAGAAAGCAATCTCACATGTACCAATATTGGTACATCCGCAGACTCTATAGCTACTCATTTTAGGGGGGGGGGGGGGGGGGAATTGGCTTCCTCTGAAGAAAAACTTGAAGGTGCTGACATGTCAACAACTGTAAGACGTATGCAGAAAAAATATACAACTAGTCATCTTAAAGGAGCTTCCATCGTAGGTAAAAAAAGTTGTTTCAAACAATTCGATTTTGTTAACCACAGAACATACAGAGGCAGAGTATACATTAAGTAATAGTAACATATGCAATAAAAGGACCAATCATACCCAAATAAAACATTGTACATTGACTGACATCAAGGGCAGCGAGGTTGAGAAATATTTTCACCAGTGTGAATCCGGTGATGCTTCGCAAGGCCCGAACTCTGGGTAAAACGCTTGCCGCATTCAGAGCACGAGAAAGGTTTATCTCCAGTGTGAATCCTCTGATGTGTCAGGAGATTGGAGCTATTGTTAAAACATTTTCCGCACTGAAAACATGATAACTTGGCCTCTCCGGTGTGGACTTTCTTATGCGCAAAAAGATTCGATCTGTATGAAAAAAAATTCCCAGGAGGCATTTGAATGGCTTCTCCCCAGTGTGAATTCTCTGATGTACTGTCAGTTTTGATTTACAACTAAAACATTTCCCACATACAGAACATGGGAAGGGGTTGACACCTCTGTGTGTCCTGTGATGTGAAGCAAGATTTGCTCTATGGGTAAAACATTTCCCACATTCAGAACATAATGGGGGTACATTATAATGATGCAGCACACACAAGTGTTGGAACAGTAACAAACAGTGCAATTGATGTGAGCATATGGATAAGAGCAATTAAATGTGTTTTATACATACCACAGGCAGAGATTTAATTAATTTCTTAATTTGTGTGTGTACCTTTTATTAATCCCTATTATCTGAGTCATTTTCCATTATAAGTATTCACACATTTCATCTCCTGAAGTTGGGGCACTTTTTTGCACTTCTACGAAAAGTGGCCATGGGATTTGGGGAACTTTGTGGAGGGGAGGCAGCATTTTATCATTCACCCCAGGAAGCACACTGTCTTGGGCCGGCTCTGCTTCTATGATATATCTCCAGCTTATTAAACATGACAAACAACAAAGCGTTTCAAGAGTCCATTTGCTTTGCACCACACAGTCAGGTTTATGAATGTGTTAACCCCTTATATATACGTCCTGAGTTTTCGCAATGCTACATGCCGGCAGTTACATTGCTCTTATACATATGCTCACATCAACTGCACTGTTTGTTACTGTTCCAACACTTGTGTGTGCTGCATCATCATAATGTCTCCCCATTAAGTATAGTAAGGTAAAATCAATATATGTATATTAAACCAAAGGTTTCTCCACCTGGGGGTACACATACCTCTCACCGCAAATGTAATTGTATGCGTTCAAACACACATAGGCAGTGATTAGATTTCAGAGTTAAAGGTGTTGCAAAGATGCCTCGATCGAGAAATATAGATGGGGTCTTTTTTACCATTTGTTAAAAAAAGTGTTTTTTATGGGATATTTTATTAATAGTAAATTATATCATATGATGAAAATAATAGTATGAAATGAAAGCCCTATGCGTCCTTTAAAAAAATGAAATATAATTTGTGTGGGTGTACAAAATACAAAGAAAGAAATTCACAGTTCAGCAAACGGATGAGAAAACATGTTTTTAATTATAGTATTCTCTATATAAACTATAACATGCGTATAAATGTATGTAACTTATCACAATAACACTACGAGAAGTGATATTACATTATAGCTCTAAAAATGTAAGTAAAATTGCAGAGCTGTGACCCTTTGCATCAAGATTGGAGACTAATCCGGGTATGTGCAAAAAAACGAGCAATGCATAGCGAGTCTACATCCCGTTGCTTCAAAATACCTATACATTACATCTAAACAAGCGCAATCAAAACAGTAATTCCACCGATAATAATTATCATTCTCTCAATATGTACCACGAACAACTAGACATCGAAAAAGAGGCGTGAAACGCAGATACAGGAAGCGCCATGACACGCAAATCTGCCTTTCCGGCTACTAACTTCCGGTTGTATTCCTATGTAAGGCAAACGCCGTAAAAGAAGTCCTGCAGGTCAGTGATGGCTTTATTCTTCGTTTTTCTCTTTTTATAGCTCTCTCGAGACTATATTATCTGGACCTGTTTTTTCCGTGCCTATTTGCTATGCTACATAGAGCTACTGGATATAGCCTCCCTGTTAATTACACCCACATTAAATGTGGATGGGAGCTGTCTTTATTCATTCTGTACATTGCATCCAGATTGAATACGTGGGAGATGTCCATACTTCCTCTGCCAATAATGTGTACATTATATAAAATGAGAGCCTATTTTATTCATTTTATGACAATAGACAGGAGCTGTCTGATTCTCTTTCTTCATCATATGCTGTTTATAGAGATGGGATATGGTTTTATTCTTCCCATTTTTAAAAAAAAAATCTTTCCTGTCAATTATAAATAGGTTACATAGGAGGAAGCTCGTTTTATACCTCCTGCTAAGTTAAACCAGATAAAAATAAATGGGAGATAGTTCATAGCTCTCTCACTTGAAGCTTTAACACTATGTGGTATTATTGCACCATTAGGTTTTGTGTTCTACGTGGATCACTAGATATTTAATTGTTAGCTCTTAAGGTGTACCAGGTTTGAAAGCCTGCAGTTCCTAGGTGATATCGTTAAATCAGTGCTACGTATCTCCATATTTTCCATTTTACTCATAATATTGTTCTTTAATTTAGGTTTTACCAAAATGAGTACTAAATCCCAGTGTGCACTTTTTTTTCTGTTTTATACATATATAGAACAATACACCCATTTTCCTTTCTGTTAACATAAAATAAAAACAAGAAATAAGTATAAAAAAAATAATGAATGGTGACAGATTTGTCACAACTCAAATGAGCACACAATAGTATCTGTAATAATTAAAAAGACTGCTGGCTTCTTTCTTTCCCCCAAGATTGGACACACTATCTTTATAAGCATCAACATCTTGAATTGTACCATAAAATATCTGACCCTGTCAGAAGACTTCTTTGGGATACAAGCGGATAAACCATTTTTTTGGACTATATCTTTTAATCACTTTTTTGTGTGTAATTGGTACACAACTGGTACATTAATTACATTAATGGTTATCTTTTTGGGGATGAAAATCACAAAAGTGATATTTTGGAAGCAAAACATTTAACTCAACTAAGTGTGTTCATGACTTTCTTGCAAATGTTTCCATCATAAGTTTACTTTCATCACACCCAGATGACACCCTTCCTCTGTAAGTTTATGCATAAGACATTTATGACAGCTCTAAGTGAGTTAACAGACAGTAATACCTTATAAATATTTTGCCTTCACTAATCTTAAGTCACCAAACAAATACCGTACTTTTCAAACAGTTTGAAGCAAACTCCCACCTGGATTTTACTCACAATTTTCTTTCTGATTTGACAACCAAGTTACAAAACTTAGACTAAAGAATCTGGAATTGTTCAAAATCAGCTACTTTGAGTACGTTTGTCAGGTCTGTCTTCCATTCTCCACAACCCATTGTTTTGAATGATGCTTGTAAGGGGCACCATTTAAAAGCAATAGATGAGCTTTTCTGGCTCCCATGTTAGGGAATTGCTGATTGGTGTGCAGTTGGGCATACTCCCCCTACTAGTGGCCAAATGCCAGTCCATAATAAGCACACACACAAATGCTGGAGAGGGATGGATGGTCAATTGATTGTCTCTCTCTGGTGCCAAGCAGTGACGCTTCATGAAATGGCCACTAAAAAACCTTTCATTTGAGCACAATGTTTGTTTGGCCACCATGCAGACAAGCCACTGCTTTCTGATTATTGGAGACTAAGCAATACCTAAAATGCAAATGGGGAATAAAATGCAGATTAGGAGAACACTTCATTTAGGGAGATTTGTAAATTGGTATGGGGAAATCCCACAGGTGGCCAAAACTTTGAATCGTTGTGAACGAGATGTATATATATAATTTATTTAGAAACTATTTTACCAGGAAGAATACTAAATAAATCATAAAAATAAGTTTACTTTCATCACACCCAGATGACACCCTTCCTCTGTAAGTTTATGCATAAGACATTTATGACAGCTCTTAGTGCGTGAACAGACAGTAATGCCTTATAAAATTATTTTGCCTACACTAATCTTAAAAGTCACCAAATATATTCTTTTCAAAGCTTTTGAAGCAAACTCCCACCTGGATTTTACTCACTTATTTTTTCTGATTTGACAACCAAGTTACAAAACTTAGACTAGAATTGTTCAAAATCAGCTACTTTTGTGTACATTTGTCAGGTCTGTAAATAAACAGGAAGAATAAGGAAATTGAGATTTCTCTAATTTTCAAGTTCGTCCTGGGGATATACACACACATATATATACATATATTATTTATTGAGTCTGGTTGGGATTGCTATACTATCGATAAATCTACTTTGACTGTAAATTGTACAGTTTTTTGTTTTTTGTTAGATTCCTTGGCTTTTGGTTAGTTGCAAGAGGATCCGTGTAAATGCACTGGGTCATAATTTCATGAGCATGTGAAGTAACAACTTACAGTTTTCTTTTCCATGTATCTTGCACAGGCTTTTTTTCCAGACAGCAGTGTTTCTTTAATTTATTTTGTAATACCCTATGATGCTGACATCCTTAGAGGCACAGCAACCTATAAACTTGTACAGTCTAAGTAGATTTATCAGTAGTAAAGCAATCCCAACCGGACTCATATAATAAATATGTTCCTTTGTGTTTATCCCTTAATTAAAAGTCCACATGCAGCCGCTTCAGCATTTCTAGCTGTGCATGGAATACAGAACCAAGTGTCACCTCCCAATCCAGTCTCCTCATGAGATCTGAAGTCTTAAAAAATTCCATCATATTAAAATCTGTATAGCATGATGAGAGCACCATATCACACGTGTCACCACATGTCTACTAGTAGGATTTTTTTTAAAAAACTTTGGATCTCCTGAGGATCGTTTTCTTCTCACATTATGGAATGAGATAAGGCCGCCATCAGAAATTTTGGGGGCTAAGAATTTTTTCCTAAGTGCTGTTTAAAATATTTTTCTTTCTGTAAGAGAAGCAAAGTGTAGGTGGTGGTAAACAATTTGATTTTTGTGTGATGTGTAAATGGCATAATACAGCTCTAATACAGTGAACCTCAATAATTGCCTAGCCAGCCTTCTCAAGTGTGAATGCTGTGTAAAATAGCCCCCACCAGACTATACCTTTCAGGTTCATTAGTGAGGGTGGGAAGCCTGTTTTGCTGACTAACTTATTTGTCACATTCACTTTCTATTATGTTTTGTAAGAATTCACTAGTTAAATGGTGGTGAGTCCAAGCTCTAGGTTGTGGCTATGGGTTTTGTAATATCCCCAAAGCTGTTCATTGAGTTCCATTAAATGTACTATCTGGTGCCCAAAATTCATCTTCCAAATGTTAATGCATATTAATCTACTTTACAATGCATGTTTTACATTTTGCATTGCATAAAATATAAACATACCGTTAGCAATTTGCAAGAAACAAGGATTGCCCACACTAGCTAAAAGTCAATTTCCTTTTTGTTTTGATGCAGGAACCAATGAGAATAATTTAATTCAAAATAATGGAATTTCCTGTCTCTCTAGTGATGTCATCAGACAATGTGTTGGACTGTTAAGAGATCCTAGTGTGTACAAGAGCAAGGTCACTTAGATTCCACCCAATGCATTCTATTCCAGCAGCACAGAAGGTGAACAAATGAAACAAAACTGTATATGCCTTCATCAAATCACACTGGAAAAAGACTGTGCTGTATACAAGCAGTAGTCTTTAACTTGCACCAAAGTGAGTTTGGGGACTAGACGGTGCCTTTAAGAATTGCCTGGATGACAGACAGAATTATAGATTAATATGGGGGTGCTTCTGTTGGCTAGCATATTTGCAGGACCTCTAAATGAAACATGGTATAAAAATTTACGAAAAAGGAAATTAATCATCTGAACAGTGCCTATTGATTAAAGGTTAATGTCCTTATCTAATGTTCAGAATTGCCATATGCTTATCCCATGCATGCTTAAATGTACTCACTCTAATAACTCCTACCACTTCTGCTAGAAGGCTATTCTGTGTTCCCACAATGCTCTTAGTGGTGTAATTTAAAAACACAACATACACATGCCTGATAAACAGACAAAACCACAGGAAATGCTGAGGAGAAAGTGAAACAACGTTGGAGTGAAAGTTCATTCTGAATATAATCACAATGAAAGTGAAAGAGACAAGTTGCTGTGAAGATACTAGTGTAACCCACAGATGAGCTGAAAGGAAAACAAGAGAAATATCATGTAATTAAATTACTTCATTATTTGTTGGGCAGCAAAAAATATTTTTATTATGGAGACCCAACATGTTCTGTGACTTGCATAATAAAGAAAATCATTAAGTTTTATAAATACTACCTTCCCGAGATATACCCTTATACTACAATGGACCATGTACCACTGTAAAACTAAATAAACATCTTTCTGTTTAAACCCACATACATCATGTAAAGTAAAGGAAACTGAGCTTAATTTGTTTGCTTCAACTCTTCCTATCTCCTTAAAAATAAAGTAGAACAGTTATTGCTGTTGCTATAGCAACCGTTCTGCTCATCTGTCCGTGGCCTCACTGTTACGGAATGTGTAGGACACATGACATTATCATTTTCAATGTAAAAATACAGGAGATCTGTAAATTGTTTAATATGAGACAACTACCGGGGGATGTAAAGAGTGAAATGTATTTAGAGGCACCGGATCACCTAATCATTGCTTGTACTATCAAGGTAGATAATTTAAAACAATACTGGAAATGATCCACAGATTGTGTTGGCAGATCTGTGTCTTGATATGCAAATTACACATTTCCTATTAAAGAAAAAAAAGATTATTTGCATATTGGGCCACAGGTGATGTCATAAACAGGAGACTCCACAGACATGTGTTTCCATTGCTCAATATCTTCACAAAGGTTCAGCACTTGCATTGCATTTATTTTCCTTTTAAGTAATCAGCTCTTGTCACAAAGATGAATGTCATGTAAAGTTAACATGTATTCCTTTACTTGCTATTTTAGGTTGATTCTGTGTTTAACATATTGTTCCCAAGCCAGTCGCATGCGCGAGGACCAGAGCCCCTTCTCAGAGCATCTGACTGACTTGACCATGACCAAGGACAAGACTCAGATGACTGAAAGGATTTTGAATATCACTCTGGAGATTCTCTACCTGTTGACCGGCGAGGTGAGGGATTCTGGGAATGTCACATTACTGTGATCTCAGCCAGTAAAACATTCATGCAGTACAAGACATGACTAGTTTTGGGATTGAAGTCAGTGCATTATGGGAGAAAGCATGCACTTCCTGCTCACATGCATAGTGGCAGTGTACACTTTTTTGCAGATAAAGTCCAAACAATAGGGCACTTTAGAGATATTTGTAATCATGTAGCAACCAAAAACCTAGCCCTAATGTGGGTTTCCTTTTGACACAAATGGTGAGCAATCTGCTTCTTGGTTGTGAATTAAATGGATAATTGAAACTACAAGTAAATCATTCATACATATTAAACCAAATATTGCATCTATAACGGTCAGATCTCTGCAGCAGTACAGAGCTTCTGTTGTATGGGGGCTTATATAGGACTTGCATGTGATGCCATAGTTGAATATGCATTGTGCAGCTTGGACAAATTGAATACAAATATATATATATTTCAGTTGACAGAGCAAACAATTTCACAGTTCAGTTATCCTAGCCAATCAACAATTTCTGGAATGTTAATACAAATACACTACTCAAAAGTTTAGGAAACACAGTCAAGGCATTGACAAGGTCAGAAATAATGATTTAGAGTCTAAAGAAGGACAGTTCTATTGGTTCTTTAATCAGCACAAAAAATATCCCCCCCCCCCCCCCTCTGTGGTACAGTCCAGGGGTATAGTGGGCCCTTCACATAGAGGGTCCCTAGTGGTGTCAGCCAGTTGCAGGGCTGTATAGCATTTTGGTAAAACCCTGAATAGCAAATAAAGTCTCTTTAACCCCTTAACGCATATGGACGTATATATACGTCCTGAAAAGCATGGTCCTTAAGGACCATGAGGACGTATATATACGTCCTCCGTTTTCATGTAGTGTTGCGCTCCTTAGCAAAGTTAACTGAAAGGTAGAACTACGTTACAGGAAATTACAGAACTTGTATACTTCACCAAAATGCAGCAGATAGCTACTAAGGCACAGAATATGGGGCAACGCACCATTTCCAGACGTCTGCAACAGATTAGGATTTTTGCACAGCATGTAGCACAGATAGCACTTCACAGAAGCAGAGATCGGATGAATACTGATATGCAAGGCTTGCATGTCATAGAAGTTTACAGCAGGTGATTACTATAGCACAGACTGTTATAAAGCTTGCACTTCAAGAGAAACAGCATACAAGAGACATGATAACTAGAACCACTTAACTGAATGCTTATCATTGGTATATATGGTGCTGAAAGGGATGATCCGAGAGAATGGTCAAGTAACACAGGGGAAGTAGTCATACAATCCGGGACTGGTACACAAGAAGGCTTGGCAGACAGGCAAAATCGGTACATGGAGGATACAGGAAGCACAAGAATATGAAACCACACATGTGGCTAGCAATCTGGCCAGCACAATGAATAGATATGTTATTTTTACATGCCAGATATATTTTAATATGCAGTATGTTGATAACTTCATGAATAAAATGTGTGAATTGTCCAGAAAGCAAATTTGTTCTAGGAAAGAAAATAAGTATCATTAACTGTAATCACTGTGTGTGTTTCTAAATTCACAGGACTATATTGTTACAAAAAAGCCCAATGAGCGTATCATACAATGCAGCAGCCCCAGTGGATCAGAGGGATCTTTTCGATCTCAGAGCCCTAGTATGATATCTTCACCTAATTTATTAGCGCAAGGGAAGAACAATGACAAGAAGATCCTGGAACTGACCAACAAGATCATCCAGCTGCTGACTGGAGAGGTGAGAACTGCTGGGAATGGGACAGGATACAGGAGACTTATCAATGTGATGACTGTTCCATTGTGTGCTAGGTCCCCATGAGGTATGAAGATATTACGGTCTATTTTTCCATGGAGGAGTGGGAGTATTTAGAAGGACACAAGGATCTATATAATGATATGATGATGGAGAATCACCAGCACTCAAGCTCAATGGGTAAGAGGAGGTTTAATCACAGTCATCTTCTTGACTGTACGACAGATGTCATTACAAAGCAGCTAAAAGTAAGAGATTTAAGTAAGTAGGCATCTAAAACAAAAAGCATCCACATTAACAACACAAGGAAGTTACACAAATCATAATATGTGTCCAAATCAAAGAAAAACAAATATGGCAAGTGAAAGACATGAATGAACAACATGTGCAGGTAAATACAAAAATTATACGTACTAATCCTACCCATTCAGAGAAAATAATAGTCTTCCTTTAATGAGTAAAACAGTGTATACAAACAATGTAGAAAGGAACCCAAAACAGACATGGTAGCACCAAATGCCTGTATATGATGCAGACACCTAGACTCATGTAACATGAGCAGCCACATGTATTAACTGCATCATTATGGTCAGTACTACAGTCTTATGATATAACCCAATATAGTCATTGATTGAAGTTGAATTGACTCTGGAATTTGAGTTCATTGCCAATCTATGTGCCATATGAATTATGTTGCAGCACATTCTATTCCTCAGGGGCTTTCTTCATTATTATAAGTACTTATCCTGAACTGTGTTTTAAAGTAGCGGTTTTGATAAATTCTTAGTATGTTGCATTCAATTATATGGACACAGGTATTGGAACACCTGACCATTAAACCAACACAGACTTTTATAACATCACAATCTAAATATATAGACATTACGTAATTGGTCCCTCCTTTGCAGCTATAACTGCTTCCACTCTTCTGGGAACATTTTTTTACAAGATCTTTGAGCGTGTCTGTGGGAATTTTTGCTTGAAATCTTCATTCCACTTCAACCCAAAGTTGTTTGTTGAGGTTGAGGTCAGGGCATTGTGCCCTCAAGTCAGGTTCTCTTGCTTTTTGCACTGGGGCACATTCATGCTTGAATTGAAAAGGGCCTTCCCTAAACTGTTCCTCAGAGTTGGAAGCATAGCATCGTTAAAAATGTCTTTGTATGCTGAAGCATTAAGATTTCCCTTCACCAGAGGTAAGGGGCCAAACCCAACCCATGAAAACCCCATAACATTATCCTTCCTGCATCAAACCTTACACTTTGCACAATACAGTGAAGCAGGTAATGTTCTCCTGGCATCTGCCAAACCCAGACTCGCCCATCAGATTGCCAAACAATGAAGAATCCACAGAAGACATTTCCATTGCTCCAGAGACCAGTGGCAGTGTGCTTTACACCACTCGATCCAATGCTTGGCATTGTACTTGGTGATGTGAGGCTTGCATGCAGCTGCTCAGCCATGGAAACCCATTCCATGAAGCTCCCACTGCAGTTGTTGTGCTGATATTAATGTCAGTGGGAGTTTGGAAACTCCAGCTATGGATCTGCAGAGCATTGGCAACTTTTACGCACCATGCGCCTCACCACCCAGTGACCCCACTCAGTGACTTTGTGATCTTACACGTCATGGCTGAGTTGCTTCTGTTCCTAAACACTTCCACACTTAAATAATACCACACATATCAAAAACTGACTTGCAAAGATGGCATCCTACCACAGTACCACACTTGAATTCACTCAGCTCTACAGAATGACTGTCTGTCTTTTTTTCCAAGTGTCTGTAAATGCAGACTGCATGGCTAAGGCTTGATTTTATATACCTGTGGCAATGGGTCTTAATGAAACACCTGAAGTCAATAACTAAGAGGTGTGTCCCAATACTTTTGTCCATATAGTGTATATTTGTATATAGGATATCAGATGTAGCCATTGATAAATATATAATGTACCAGAGTTGGGGAGGACTGGATCACTGGATACACTGTTTTTTTGTGGGTCACTTATCACTTAATAACCTATAAAGAGGAGCTCCAGGTAAGCAGATACTTTTAGTTCACTGACCAGAAACATTACACTTATTTGAATACAAATCCTCTTTACATCAGGTCAAATAATGATAAACCAGGACAGTTTAAATGTGGCATTTCCTATTAAAGTAATCAGAGACAGCCATCTTTTGCTGTTACAAGCCTGTTTATTTATTTTAATTTGTCAAGGTGCCTCAATGCAATTTAAATTACATTAACAAGCAAAATAAGTATTTCTAGCCACAACTAGGTACATGTTTGGGACAGTGACTTGGAGATCACACGGGTATCCCCATGTGATAGAATGTGGGCCCAGACCACAAAGTGGGTGGGGTTTGTTTAGAAAAGGGGTGGTCCCATTCCACAATGTGTGGGACTGCCTCTGATAGTAGAGTCAATTGGGAAGTCAGGAAACCTTTAACTCAGCTCCACCTAACTGGACAAGAACTTTGACCCAGAGGCCTGGCAAGCAGCTATTAATTACATTTATTATATACTTAAATATATGTTATAACACATTGTTTGTTTCTGATATTGCATCCAATGTTGCATGTAATATTTCTGCACTTTCAACAATAAAAAATAAATAAATATATATATATATATCAGCTTTTACCCACACACTTTGTACTCTAGGTGCAGTTAAGAAATATTCTGAAGAACTCAAAATCTATTAACAGTGTTTTGATTTTATTTTTCTTGATAGATGAATCCATGGAGATAAGTGGATCTGAAGGATGTCACACTCCTGCTCGTTCACCAGTTTGTTTGAACAAAGTTAAAAGTAAAATGAATCCCAGGACCAAATGTCTGAGGTTAAATAAACCAAGAAAAAGGCAAAACAAATCGTTCAGACACGTGGGAGACGAATCTGCTTCACAAGAAGAAGAAGATGATGATGATGGGAATGTCACTGACATGTATGCACCTCCAGATTATACATCCAATACAGCTGTACATATTAAGGAAGAGTCAGCTTCCTGGGAAGGAGAAAATCTTGGCGACATAGACATTTATATTCCCATAGATCATTCAGACACAGAATCTATTCATATTAAGGAGGAGTTAGCATCATGGGAGGAGGCAGATCTCAGCGATCCTGATATTTATACAGTCGCAGAGTATATACAGGCAGATTACACTCCTTCTAATATTAAGGATGAATCTGCCTCATGCGAAGAAGGGAATCTTACAGACACCGACATTTATTCAACTACATCCACTGAAAGGATGTATAACTATGCGGAGTGCCAGGATTATTTTGCTAGCCACGCAGATCTCAGTAGGCCTAGGAAGTTCCGTAAACCTTATAGGGTTACTTGCTTTGAATGTGGTAAACACTTCCGTTTTAGATCCGACCTGCTTGCCCATCAGAGAATTCACAAAGAGGAAAAACCCTTTTCTTATTCTGTTCATGGCGAATGTTTAGCATTTGGTTCACACCTTTCTCCAAACCAGAGACTTCACCCACTAGAAAAACCCTTCTCATGTTCTCAGTGTGGGAAACGGTTCTCCTGTGCCTCCCACCTTATTATACACCAGAGGATTCACACAGGAGAGAAGCCGTTCTCATGTTCTGACTGTGGGAAATGTTTTTCCTGTGGCTCGCATCTGGTCAGGCACCAGAGGATTCACACAGGAGAGAAGCCATTTTCGTGTGCCCTATGTGGGAAGTTTTTTACCCGGAGCTCTAGTCTTGTTCGACATCAGATGGTCCATACAGGAGAGAAGCCCTTTTCATGCGCTCTGTGCGGGAAATGTTTTACGCGTAGCTCTAGCCTTGTGAGACATCAGAAAATTCACACCGGGGAAAAACCGTATTCATGTTCTGAGTGCGGGAAATGTTTTGCCGATTACTCAAGTCTCATTAGACATCAGGTGATTCACACAGAAGACAAACCGATTGATTTTCACTGATGTGGAATGGTCTTCTTTGAAAACACCTATGTGATTCCTTATGACGAATAGATAATGGCTGAGACACTACTCTTTTTTTATTCCTTTAGAAGATGTTGTTGGGACATGGCTGAGAGCAAAATAAGAAGGTTTTAAAAATATATCTACTAAGACCTTTTTGTTTTATATTACAATGTGGATCATGAGATTAAATTATGTTATTTGCTTTTTTATTGTTTGTTATCTGTGTAGCATTTCCTTAAAATGAAAAGAAAGGGATTGCTGTTTTGCACATATGAAGATTTGAAGATCCTTGAGGTCTGGTAGTATCCAGAACAATTCAATATTCTAGGGCTCTCTACAGCCTTCATGCAAAATATCCACAAAGCTTCTTCTGGGCTTTCCATACATAAACTAGTCCCCAATGTACTACCATACAAAACGCCTATACATACATTATGTGTAGAGGGGAATGGGTTTTATACCTGCATAAGTGTCGAAACTGCATCTTTTTTTACTCTCCAATTTCAGCTTTTTGTTCTCACTGTTTGTGTTGTGACAATGCCATAATAGGATTAACTGAGAATTTCAGTGCAATTAAGTGATCTAAAAAATGGCAATTTTATTTTTATATATAGCCAACAAAATAATTTTTACAGAGTAATTAGATAATGTTTCTGTTGTGCACTATGATGATCATTTTATACATACATATATTATGGTGCAATTGCACTACATGACCCTCATATTTCTACAGACA